>CM056998.1:34175501-35406751 GCA_029891345.1 Dryococelus australis | reverse complement strand
CGTTCCAGAGCTGTGTGTCTTAGATAATTGTGGTGGGGGCCACGGCAGTGTAGTGGTTAGACTACTCGCCTCCCACCCAGGCGAACAGGGCTGGACAATGCCGCTGGTCGGCAGTTTTTCTCGGAGGTCTCCCGTTTCCCCCACCCCTTCATTTCGGCGATGCTTCATACTAATCTCGCTTCATCTCCATCGGCTCTCAAGACCTCGATGTTAAGAGCTACCAAAATCTCCTCACTCACTCACACACTGGAGAATTGTCTGCAATGCAACTATTGCCAGTAGCTGGGATAAGATGCAATATTATAATCAGTGTCAACCATTTTTAATATTTTGGGTGCTTTATTGTTTCTCAATACAATAATTCTTGTTATCAGTTTGTTAAAAGAATGCTACATATTTTATACTAAATAGTAGACAGTTTAACATTGAAATACTTTAAAAAGTTTCCAATAAAATTGTAACGGTTTTATTGTGTGCACCTAAATCAGGTCATTTCCATTTAGCTGGTTTGATATGGTATTTCTCGTATATTGTAAAGGCGAAGTTAATGTGTAAACTATTAAGTGCCCCTAGCGTCGTAGTTGTTGTTTGTTACATATACCGATATATCATTAGGTTTCTCGTTTCAAGACATGAAGGGAATTGTTTTAAACTGGCAGTTATCTCGACAACCAAATTGAACCATTCAATGTCAGTTTCATAAAACGTAAAAAAGTTCTTATGCTGATGGGAAGTGAACGCAGTCAGTCTAAAGAAACTAGTTTCGCTTTGAAGCAGTGCCGGTAGAAATGGCATGTGACTTACGTCTCGTTTGTTATCTTTACAAGTTTACGACGAACATTTTTTTTTTCTGCCGTCGTAGTTTTACGTGTGGCAAGTGACGCGAGGTCTGTCATAATAACAACGTGCGATTTGGGTGCCGCAATTTGCGGATAACAGCTCGATATTGTCAATCTCCTTCGCACCGAGTGCCAAATTTCCCCTGATGAGGTAACTCGTGGTTTAAACCACAGAAAAAAAATTGTTTATGTCCTCGGAATAACAATTTTAATTGTCAAGATTTATTAGCACTGAAAGTGAAAAAGCATTAAAAAAATCATTTTCAGTTTTCAGAATTTAAACATATTACTAGAAAACAAGACACGCATACCGTTCGACACCATTTATCATACTCTTAAAGAGTTCGCGCATCGGTTAGAAAGCATAATCCCGTTCCTCTAACATATGACTACTGAGTTACACATTACGTGGTTTTTGTGTGTGTGTGTGTGTGTATATATATATATATATATATATATATATATATATATATATATATATATATATACACACACAGTATATATATATATATTCACGGGTAAAATGAGCACTTTTGAAAGCCCTGCTTAAGATCTACTTCTATACTTGTTGTGTATTCTTCCGCCTTATGTAAGAAGTAAGAAAAATATTGTCATGGGCTTCATCACTTTATTCATGCGTCTGCCAAGTGAAACTTTGAAATTATTAGAAAAGTAGATATTTTACAAATCTGCTCATTTTTACACTTGATGAATAAAAAAAAAAAAAAAGAATAGCGAAATAAATAACTTAAGTTATCAGAAATGGTTACCTAACACTTTTTATTCGACGTTAAGATATGGAACTACTTTCCATAAATCGTTAGCAACTTTACTGGGCGAACGTCACTCAGTCCGCCGTTAAAATATATACAGGTAGGGGCACTGATTATTTTATAAGGTTGATTTAAAAAGTGCTCACTTTATCGTGAACAGCCTTTAGTGAAAACGTTTGCCAGGGCCACAAATGTGTTCACAGTTGTACAAAAAGAGAAATTTCTACTACATACCATTTGTGTTTTTCGGCAGTTAAATAAATATTCGCTTTCCACGCACTCAAGACTACACGAAGACGTAGGAGATCATCTGACGTACGAATTCATCAGTAGCAAATATCAAGTCGAGTCAGCTTTCCCAAAATTTTCAACAGTAAATGAACATCAAAGAGTAGACAGCTTATGTCGAGCTTCAAGGAGCTAGGGAAATATAAGAGGGATGGGTTATAATAATTACACAAGCTTGCAGGTCGATCTAGGTCAGGAGCATTAGGATTCGCCCAAAATCGAAGACTTGCTATCTTTGGATAGCTATGGTTGCTGGAAAGTTTTGGAACGTTGGGTAGTTCCATAGCCATCGTTAGTCAAGAAAACTTTGTAAAATTTCAGAAGCAAAGTACACTGTCTATAGAAACGTGACTGGAAAAATAACAGCACTGTGGATGGTTTTTATCTAATTGTTGACAAAGTTAGAAAAGCGGGAGACTATAACAGGAATAGCAAGATACGTAAACAAATCACGTTCTCCATTCCATTCCCTCTCTTGCAAGGTGGTAGCATTTCATGGCGTAGTGGATGTCCATCTCTCATCTTACAACTAATGGAGAGAATCAAGTGATGGGAATGGCCAGTTTCTCTACAACTTAAAACTCGAGGGTTTTACACTTTCTTAAGCAGGAAGCAATGAAACTTAATTTCCCATCGCCTTTACCTAAATCTAAATATATAAAATGAAATTACAGCTTATTACTGCTCAGGCTTCACAATATAAATCAATTGGGGAAAAAAAAAAAAAAAAAAAAAAAAAAAACGGTTCCCAGTTTTTCATTTTAACCAATCGCAGAGGAGCATGCATTCAAATGAACATGCATTTCAATTTCGATTTCAAATACCGAACATTCAATATTTATTTCTGTTGGCCTGTTACTAAAAAAAAATTGTCAACTCCAAAAATACTATTGAATAAAATATTATTTCTATTTTCGTTTCAAATACCACTTTGTAAAATTATTTTCCATTGGGAGAATGTAGGCAGTAGGATCGTTAATGTGCCAATTAAATTTTTGAAGCCTACCTTTACTGCTTATTTCTTACTGATTAATTTTTTCATTCTGCAAATCCGTTCGGCCTCGCCACAAGTTTTTGCCCGTCCCAGTTTCTTCGTCTGCCATCTTTGAGACGTGTTTGTTCAACTCAATTTTGCCAATGTCCTGTGTTTCTTTCGAACTGTTCATGTTCTGCTTTGATGGGGGAATTTTATTCGAGTACTGTTTTTTTTTTTTTTTCGTTTGGCACTAATTTGCCTCTTCTTTTTTCATCTCGTTTTTTCATATGACACCTTCTTTGCTTATCCCAAATATCGCCCGAATGCTAAAAATCTAAGCTTTCTTTCCTTTGGACCGACGTTTTAGCTAAGAATTGTGTATTTTTAAGAAAAGCCTTGCTCAACATTAAAGTATTCACAAATATTTCTCATTTGACTTCGTCCTGCCAATTCCCTTTCTGTCCCCACCAGAAGTTCCAACCACGTTTCTCGAATAGGTTATAAAATACTGTTCGCATATTTTAACCTCTCCCCCACCCTCCATAATCCGTTTTCTCTACATCCAGGCGAAAGGTAAAATTAATATTCATTCGTAACACGAACACGTAAGCTAGATGGATAATGAAAGACACTGTTACTGATTTACAAGATGTTTCCACCCGGTAATTGTGTTTGGCACGGTTTTTACTACTGGCATTAATTTATATTACTTATTATTATTATTAGTTTATGTGGCATATTACAGCACGGCAACCTCAGTGGCCAAGAACGACAAGTCGTGACTTTGGGACCACGAGGTCCCGGGTTTGAATCCTGAGAAAGCTACGAATGAGTGTGAGGTCATTAGATATGTTTATATTAGTTAAATTAGTGAAGTATGACCTTTTTAAATTAGCTTAGGGCAAAAAGCGAAGAAGATAATGTTATATGCCAGGCGAACTGCACATACGGGGCACTGCCAGTGGTTTTTATTACTAGGAATAATTTTGTTCAGCTAGCAGCTGGGTCCTTAATCCCACAGAAAGACTTACACCTGTGCACTGTCTCGTATCAGGAAAGTGATAATGTCGATTAGTGCATGATTCGCTATGACCGGAAGTCCTGATTTGCCCAGGACAGTTCTTTTTCTTGCAGCTCTGCCCTGCGAATGCAAAAGGCTAAATCTTAAACCTAATATTATTATAAATGTGAAACTTTGTATGCTTGTTTGTTACTCAATCACGTCGTAATGGCCCAATGGATTTGGATTAAATTTGGCACAGGGATAGATTATATTCCGGATTAGTACATAGGGTACTTTTCATCCTGGAACAACGAACAGTTCCTTAGGGAATATATAAAATATGCCACCAACCATTTGAGTAGGCACTGGTTGGTCATCGGTTTTTTATATTTTGCACGCGGGGGAGCCGCAGGTAACAGCCAGTAAAGTAATAAAGTGCCCTTCTTTAGCCAAGTATCATGCGAAGAGTCTTACTGTTTACACGTAAACAACTGCTGGAAATTTATATTATTTATACATGCTGTGAGTTTCATGAACTGATTTTACAAAATAATACATAACTGCACACCATTCATTTCAAAGAAATATTAAGTAAATGTAAAACTGTTACACAAGTGTGTGTTGACTTACAATTAAAGTGTAATAATGATGTTTATTTATATCCAGATATTTACTGTGTGTACTATTTTCAATGTATCAATCGCTTTAGCATGTATTTATAGTACTGTCATGCTTGGAAATTATTCATACTCCCTTTAATATAAATCATGCCAAGTGTCCTGCTTCACGTATTAGAAAATGTGGCCACCCTGGCGTGATAGCCAGGTTCTTTCATGTGACTTTCGAAACTGCAAGTAGCACTTCTGTTTGCGGCGCGGAAATTAGGAGCAGAGTGTATATACTAGCTGTGCAGTGACCAATTTCTGTACCCTAATATCGAGCTGATTTTTTCTCATGATAACGGCAAAAAACTAGGTGCCTTTGAACTCTATTAAAAAAAAAAAAACGTATTTTGACATTTTAGTACGTTTCTTCTGATCGAGTTTTAATGCAACTGTGGAACATGTATATTTTTAAAGCACGTATGTGCTGCAAAACCAAGGGTCTCGCACGGTGGCGAACCGGGTTCTATTCTCGGTGGGGTCACTCCCAGATTCGCACACGCGGGAAACGTGGTGACGTGTACTTCCCAGGTGAGCTACGGTAGTTGCAGGTGACGCTCTGTGCATGCACGGACGGGAGCAGCAGGCAGTAGATCGTGTGTGGTGGGTTTCGCAGGGCGACGACAAGTGCTCAGTGGCCAACTCGCAGGTGCCACTGAACCCGGGCGATGACGGGACGTCACACGGCTCCGGGCTGACGGAGTCAGGTCCCGAGCCGGAGCGGGGCACGTGGACGGGCAGGTTCGACTTCCTGCTCTCGCTGCTCGGCTACAGCGTGGGGCTGGGCAACGTCTGGCGCTTCCCCTACCTCTGCTACCAGAACGGCGGCGGTGAGTTGGTCTACCTTCATGTCCTCTCTTAGATCGCTCTAGGCCGTCCGCACTTTGCAAATATATATTTGGAAATATCCCCCTACCCTATAACTGCATATATGTGTGTGTGTATATATATATGTAAAGAACACGGTTATCAGGAAGCTTCCAGTAAAGTATACATTAATTTGGGAAAATTAGTTCCATGTTTAAACGTTGTATAAAATAAGGCATGTTCAAATTTTTAGGCACCTGGTTTTTTTTTCTTCAGTTTGCTTGGTTTACGTACACAATAAAACTATGTAAAGACTGTCCACGATAAAGTGAGGACTTTAGAAATTAACCTTAGGAAATAATCACAGCCCTACGTGCATATATTTTAATTGGCGCACTGAGCGACATTCGTCCAGTAAAGTTGGTAACGATGGGTGGAAAGTAGTTCCATATCTTAACGTTGAATAAAAAGAGTTAGGTAACAATTTGTGATAACTTATAATTAATTCTTTCACTGTCTGTTTTTTTATATGCATCGGAATGTAAAAGTGAGCAGATTTGTAGTATATTTACTTTTACAATAATTTTAAAGTCTCACTTGATCAACGCATGACTAATGTGATGGGACCCACGACGATGTTAATTTTAATAAGGTGAAAGACTACATAACGTGCATATAAGTAAATCTTAAGCAGGGCTTTCAAAAGTGCTCACTTTACCGTGAACAGCCTATATAGGCCTTTACGTGATATATTTACGTTCCTTCAGTGTGCCACTTTTACTCTTAATCGGCGCATGAATAGAGTGATCGTGTCCACGGTAACATTAAATTTACACGTGACGGAAGAATACGAAATGCACATAAATATAGATCTGAAGCACGATTTTCAGAAGCGCTGTCAACTGCGTACAGTTTGTGTGAGAACGTACTGTAGTCATGTTCTTGACATATTCCTGTCACCTGTGATTTTATCGGCCCTCCTTCCTTCTCTGTTCACCTTTGTCTTCAACACCTTTACATTTATTCCCCGCAATATTTTGTATTATTAATTTTATTCACTAATTTCAATTTTTATCTGATACAAGCGGTTTTCAGTTTTAATTATCTTCCATACCAATAATTCTACAACTTTAATCAACCTGCCGTTTATTTATGACGGCTCTACCTCAACTCCGTTTATACTTTTCATCGAGTTCTGATGTTTCAAGTTGTTCACGATTCATTCGCAGATATAATTTTTTTCTTCGTTATTTTTTAGGGGCCGTGGTGGCTGAGCGATTAGCCTGCCCGCCTCCCACCAAGGCGTGTTACTCGGCGGGTATTCTCAGGAATCTCCCATTTACCCCGCCCCTACATTCCGGCACTGCTCCGTTCTCACCTCATTTCATCCTCATTAGCTCTCAAGACCTCGTTGTTAAGAGCCGTCCAAATCCCTCAACTCAACATTGTATTTTAATTAATTTATTTTTGTCATGTGTCAAAAAATCTATAGTCAAACGTCAGCCACGTCTGACTTTCTGATCTTTATAGCCACATGTACCATCTGAAGAAGTTGCCTGATGCGATGTTGAATCTAAGAAGTCACTAAACACGAGTGTCGCCAATGTCTTGAATGATTGCACAAACATAACCACTGCTTTTGCTGAAGTTCAGAAACAGAATTATCTTGCATACATAGAACTGCCGAAATGATTGGGAAATCTTCACCTCTAGTATCACAAACTGTGGATGCAGACTTGTGGAATGGTCAAAGGAGTGAGAGTATCTAAGTACCTGGTGAAAAACATTCACATAAAAAGTTGTGATTTAAGTTAATGCATTTCCACCAACAGTGGGAGCAACAAACTGTATCAGGCTGGGTCAACAGCACATGCGAAGACTTCCATGACAGATCTTTTTTTCATAACTGGCGATCAGAACTCCGTTGGACGATAAGAAAACACACGAAGTCCGAAACAACTCGTGCCACATCGCCGATGTGAGGTTATGTGGTGAAGAGTCAGCGTGAAGAATGATCACCGCGGACAACGACACGTCAGTACAGCTGAATCCCACTTTGTATATAAGACCGTCGAGCAGTTACTGGGGTATAACGCCCAAGTATTGCGACTCCAAAAGTTCCTGGATGGTTCTTGGAGGTACTTGACTCCGGGAAATTTGACGCCTTAGTACGTGTGAAGTACGCTCGATAGGATTGAGAGCGGGAGACGTGGCTGGTCGTCCAAACGGCTGATATCTCCGTCCACAGGTGGTCATCCACCAATGCAGTCCAATGTGGACGGACGTTGTCATCCGTAAACAGGAAATGTGCACACATTTCTCACTGTAAATCGTGGCGTACATTTGGAGGATAATATGTTTGTACAAATGGCCTGTCACAGAGCCATGATAAAACTCGGGCGTGAGCCAATCATGATGTCGCCCAAGATCAAAATGTCGCATCCATAATGGTCCTCTTCGATGAAATTAGCTGCACTGCGCCTACACAGCCTTTCTCAACATACACAAAACACGGTGGTAATCACTATACGAACACCTAACCTGCGGCGTATTTCTCATTTATTTTTCACTTATCACTAGTGGGGCATAGACGATAAGTTGGAGGTCTTTTGCCAACTAACTGCTTGCACTTTTATAATCGAATATTATATAGACAATCTTTTAGCTATTTCCATATAACTTAATGAAGAATTCTTCACCTGCAGCTGCTGTTTCCTCTGATGATGATTATGGATCATTCAATTCGCTTACAACATGTTTATAGTCACACTAAAGATTGCTAAAACCAGTTATATGTCAATTTTTGTATGGACCATCATGGCATGTATGACAAGGATAGTTTTTTTTTTTATATTTCCCAAGCCTTGCTGCATCTTCAAGCTACTATAAATTGTCTTCTGTCTTTTCGAGTTGCCTGGAATTAACATATTCACTTCTTCGTCTGTAATAACCAAGGCTGCAATAAGTACAAATAGATCCGAGTCTTCTCCCGCCGTAACTGTGTTTAGTCCTTTATTTGTTTCCTCTAAAGCCATAGCCTATATACTGTCAGTGTATCTGCATCTCCTGAAGAATAGGCCACAGTATAATTTCCTTGGCTCAGGAGGTTACGAAGTCATATTTGCGGAGGTATTGACTGCGACCTGTGTGTTTGATTTATCAGAGGTACAGCGTAAATCTACAAAATCCTTTGCACTGGGCTGATTTCCATCGAACACAATTGCTTATTCCCGTAGTTATTTCTAACATAATTCATATACACTTACCGTAAGTTGCAGGTCGTGGCCATGGTACTCTATAAACGAGTAAAGAAATTTGGACGGCTCTTAACAGCGAGGCCTTGAGAGCCGATGAAGATGAAGCGAGGTGAGTACGGACGCTGGAATGCAGTGGCGTAGGAAACGGGAGATACCCGATAAAACCAGTCGACCAGCGACATCGTCCAGCGAGATTCCCACTTACGAAAATCCGGGGATTGAACCCGTTCCACCTTGGTGGGAGGTGAGCAGGCTAACGTCTCAGCCACCGCGGCTCCAGATACTCTGTGAAGAAGGTCGCCACCAATCACAACTCTGGGATTTTTTGGCAATTCACTGCTGCTTCCACACATTTGTTCAACGAGTACCTTCTTTTATTACTTTGTGACTTTGCGGACAATAATATTGTCAAATAATGTTTGAAGAAGTAGAGCAAGTTCAATGCATACATTCCTCGAGTGCTTGTTCTATCATTACAACACATTCAATACTATGGAACAGCTAATTTGAGTTCACTACAACAGGTTCTCTTCTAACAGTTTTCACCATGCTATAAAAAGTGGATACTTGTGCTTTGCGTTTGAGAGTAACATTCTGGAAGCATTTACCCACAGCTGTCTTCTCGGCAGATTCTCCCACTTCTTTGGTAAATTAAAGTTCACTTGCAGCTTCTCCTGACGATAGTGATACAAGGCAGTTTTATAGTCGATGGAATGTCCAGTGTAATCTCAACCAGTTGTGAATTTATTTGCGTAAACATTTTCACCAATCTGATATTATTTTGGAATGTCGGTATGTTGCTCAGATGACTCGCATAAAACATCAACAAAGGTCTCTAATGCTTCAGTTGCTTTCAGTGTTCCCGACATAGCATTAACCATTGGGTTAGAATATTTTCTGTTTATTTGGCTTCGTTGGATATTTATGTGGCAGTAGGTAATTGCTAATAAATAAATAATGTGACGAGATGGGGCAAGATAAACTGAATGCTATGAGGGAAATACAGCAAGAATGAATACCACAAGTTATTTTTATGGCATTCTTTATACAAAGTTAACCATAAAAGATTTTAAAAAAAACATGGTAAGGACGATTTCTGGAGATAATTAACGTATATTTCATTATACTCTCGTGTGTTTTTCTCTTAGATGCTACGGTTTACGAGATAAATGAGGTAAACCAATTTTGTCCGTCATTCTTTTCAAAATGGTGGCATGTCCTCAATGGCAAATATCTAGTGATTTTTTTTCCCCAGAGAGCAAAGAGACCGTACATGAGAATTTCCAGTAAAGAATTAGCTTTGCAAAAATTATTTCCTTCTATAGTTATAAATTTACATGTTAATTTTTTTTTTCAATTGCACAAATTTCCCTGACTAAACAATCTAGTAATTTCCCCCCAGATATCAAGGAGACCATACATAAAAATTTCCAGCAAAAATTAGCTTTGCAAAATTCGTTTCCTTCTATAGACATAAATTTACACGTTAAGGTATTTCCAAGTTCACAAATTTGCCCGAATTAACAACCAATTTGTATTGATGCTGCACTCAGTTATTTGTATTATTAACGCTATTCTTTGTGCCAAGTATTTTTTTTTTTAATTTAGAGTTATCCTTCTTTGCGAGGTGAGTGTAATATATAACCGTAATTTATTATGTGGTACTATCTGTCAAAATGGTGGTTTAAAGAAGCTATCAATGAGCGGATTTAATTCTCTTACTAGATACTGCCAGCAAACAAAGTTTGGTTCAGATCTATTTCATGGATTTGACGAGACATGTCACCCCTCAAATGTATAAGGCCATTTTGAAAATAGGATTAGGTATTGTTGAAAACTATGTAAGTAGGTAGGTACTAGGTATTATAAGTGAATTATCTATGGCGTAATTCTTTAAAGTTCACGAGCTACCAAAGGGAAATTTTCTTATACATACATGCATTCAGCTAGACAAAGACATGGAGAAACAGACATCGACACGATCGCATGAACCTTCCTTTCCCAGTAAAGTAGGCTAAAAATGAAAATTAAATCGATCAAATTACTCGAACGTACTACTAAAAAAGTATTTAGTTTAACGGAGATGAATCATAATACCTTTAATTTTATTAAAACCTGCGTTTAAAATGTACACTCTATAAAGTCGAAACAATTAAAACTGCTCCAAATCAGCGAATTTTGCTGCAGATTTGTCGAAACTGCTCCACTTGAATCAGCAAAATTCTACTGATAATTTCAATGTCTGATATTCACTGATTCAACAGTGATCTCTACTAGTTCCTAGTGAACAGCACTGGCCTGGCAGTAGAAGCTCTGTGCGTTCCACTGGTACGCCAGCTCATTAACCAATGATTCAGTAAAATATTTCTACTGATTGAAATCAATGATTCGGATTTACCGTGAATTTACCGTTTATTTCAATGAAGTATTAAATTTTCACGATAAATCAGTTTTTAAATGTTACTAAGATATATATATATATATATATATATATATATATATATATATATATATATATATATATGTATGGTTTTTTTTTTTTTAAGTTTTGATGTGGCCATTGGTTCTAAATTTAAAATAAATTATAACTCATATGCAACTCATTCCTTGCACACACTCTGTGTTGTCGTACAGTGGCGTCTATTCCATAGACGCAAGGTAAGTAATGCTTATCCTATACATATTGGAAATTTTTGACCCTATATAGTTTCCGTCTTAACTTTAAATTTAAACACATTCAATTCTGAGTTTCCCGTTTCCGATTAGAGAAACAGAGTTTTCGTAACTCCCGTACTGTACACGCATAGTGCTGCTATCTAGTAATTATTTCCACAAACGGGAGCGACTAGCGATGAATCGAACTGGCAAGCGAGTTACCCTGCCGCGTTTCTTCGGCAAGGTAAGCAGTCGTTCTGTTTGCATCCTCCAGTCCTACATTTTTCCTTGGAATGTGGGTGAAAGTGTTCGGAAAACGGGAGTTTTCTTATAATTTGTAATATGCTCTCTAAATAATATTCAGTTTAATTATTATTACATTCATTTCGTCTCCGTTTTTATAACTAATGTTAGGTATGATAAAACGGTAAATACACGTGGAGGGTAAGCAAAGTTGGAAGTTGCGTTTGTTAGTACAAATAGAGAATGGAACCACAGCCCAGCACTAGGAGATGTTGCGTACCCTGTAAAACAAACTCACTACACGCCACTGCACCAGTGTGAGAGAACATGATGCAGTGTTTAGGGTCGGTACCTCGGCAAACTCCTGGCTGTTTCCATGAACATTTACATGTAAATAAGGTTTAAGTTAGTTCAGGTCCCCCACATGATGGCACTAGGGGTACTATCGCCCCAGCGCAGCGCCGTGCTAGTGTGGGCGAGGAGGATCAATATGGTCGACCTTGCACGTGAATCAGTAATACGTTGCTCCCTGCGGAACCCCGTTCATCCCCACCCCTTCCCCGCGATTGCGGTGCAGCCACAAAGGGAGCAGTCAAATACTCCGGTGATTAACACAGCGCCGTTATTCTACGGCCGGCCTCCAGTGTTACCTACTGGGGTTCAGAGTTCCCGCTTGTTATTTGCGAGTTTGTGCGTTCGAGTCCCCTAGAAGACTGCCTTCAGTCCACTGTATCTCACACGTCATCTTCTACTTAGGTGTATTTCCTGTCACAAACCTCAGTACAGTCAACTTTAAAATTTTCACGTCTATATGTTTGTAATTGTTTCATATCAAGCGAGTCAAATAATTCAATTATTTTTTTAAACTTAAAATTTTCAAAACTGAAAGTAACGATTGTAATAAGTAGGGATAGGAAATCTTCGCGAATTCATTTAAGGACAAGATAGACGTCAAACACGTGTACACTGCATTCACCTTTTCAATTGGATCACAGTTCGTTAGACTCTCCCTTAACGACTCTGAGGCAAAAGCAGACATGAAAGGAAAACAAGTAGCGAGTGTCATACTGCCAGGGGTGCAGCAATACTGGCTACTGTGTGGGTCACCAGCCAATGAACAAACACGTGAGTCTCGAGTGTACACTGGACTGTGAAGTCTAGCCAGCAGGTAATTGAACTCGCGAAATTTTCCTTACCCTAGTAATAAGATAAGAAAGATTGCAGTGATTCGTCTTCCAGCATAAAAGCGTTGATTTTAGGAAGAAATAATTAAAGAAATCGAAAGTTATCTTCCATAAGATTTGCTAATAAACGTGGTGATTCACAAATTCCAGGATTATCTGTAGTCAACAATATTTCGTTATTACTTATTACGATATTGGCTAATATAATTGAGCAACATTTGGATGAACGCAGATGAGTAATACAATATGTTCGCTAACTGTTTGCAGAAGTCATTGATATAGCCCGAGCACTTTCCCAAAGTTAGTTAAATTCGGTTGTAGAGGTCTCTGAATTAGGAAATATAAAAAAAAAAAAAAAAAAAGGGATATACTAAATCTTTCTTAGCAGTACTTTTGCAGCACTTAAATGAAATAGCGGCTTCGGGAAAATTGGGAATGAAACACTTGCTCATACATTTTTTTTTGTATCAAGATACAATTTTCTCCCTCCAGACTGCTGGCTTCCATATATTTAGTCCAATAAATATATGTCAAACGTAATGTTTTTATTTTTTAAATCGAAATTTAGTAACAAAAATTATCTTATCATTTTGGAGTAACAAGGTCTCAAAGTAAATTTAAAGGCTTATGTGTAACCGCAACTAAAAATAATTGTCTGACATCAGTGGGAAATGAAAAAAAAAAAAAAAAACACTGTTTACCATTGCTAAAAGAACCACTAGCCGTACCACTTGAAATAACCTCGTCAAGTGTAAATTGATTATAAGGAATTTTATGATATGTGCACTTTTAGAGCACTTTATAGATTGTTGTAATTAATAGGCTGTGTAATATACTCTAAAAGTGTTTCGCAAGTGAATTCCACTAATATATAAGGAATAGCTTTAAATGTTTGTTCACTCTACTTTGAAAACTTTATAGTTATGAGGGTTGTTTAAATGGGGTATAAAATTAATTATAATAATGGCAAATAAGTGAAAAAGAAACTACGTGACTTAACTTGATACTACATCATTTTTTCAGAACACGTAATATAATCAGAATTTAAGGGGAAGGCATTAGTAAAGAAGAATAGGAAAGCCTTATACTTTGAACTCGTGTGCAAGGTCACGTTTTTCCACAAAGTGGTTTAATGAATCATTCATTATATTTTTATCATTACCTTCTAGATGCATCGATGTTTCCTTTTGCATACAAAATTTGGTATTAATATGACGTCTCTTTAAGAAGCTACGAAAGATGAAGCCTTATTTGGAAACGAATCAAGATCGCTTGGCTTTTGTGTGGGCAGGTTAGCGAACATATGGTTTTGCCGTTGCTCAGAAGTGTAAAGAATTTTACTAAACAGTTCTGTGGGCAAGGCTCATTTACAATATTATTCAGTTGAGATGGTCACCCCAAATATCTTCCGAACTGCTCAAAGTATCTAAATTTTTATTTTTAATTCGCAAATGGCACAGTGGGGCACACAAGGCGCCGTCCATGTATGTTTCGAGTTGTAATTAATTACTCAGATAACGACCTCAACTTTGGTTTTTTTTTTTTTTTTAATGGGAACATACTTATTTCTCCCAATGGCATATCATGTTATTAAGCGGCGAGTTTAGTGACGTGGTTAATGTGAAAATCTTACGAGCACTTTTTGAGATATAAGGGAGTTTTCATATGAGTATGCATTTGACTGCAGATGCGACGGGGTTGATTGCGTCATCCGCTGTGAGATGTCCCATTGGCGGGGACTGCGAAACAGACACGATTACTAAGTGAATTAATTGTAATCAAGCTATGAAAATCAAATAAATCACACGTTTCTTTTGTCTGTAACATCAAATAATAAATATCAAAATTACACTTCCCATTAAATAAAAACCTCCTCCCCCTTAAAGTAACAATATAATTTCAATTAACTGTTGGTTTTTCTTTGTTTAACAGAGTTCGTGCCTTTTAATTGAGATAAATGTGGGAGAGGGGGGGATTAAAAATATGTCCGAAGATCCCCCTTTCGGTTGCTGCCAAACAGAAGAATTGAGTTATGTTAGACAGGAAGTCCATTAATTTTTATTGATTTATTAAAATATGTATAACTAAGAAGAGCAGTGGCCAATAGCCGGGTGCTGATGTAATTAAATTTTGTTCTGTTCTGTGACGTCAACAACTACACCAACAAACAACCTTTCGCATGCGTTCGATGCCTGTGTCACTGTATCACTAGCGCGCGAGTCACCGGTTTAAGAACACTCCCCTGGATATCTCCCAGCCGATGACCAACCTACCCTGCCACAGCTACAGACAAATGTATACTCATATAAAAATCGCCTTATGTACATCTCAAAAAGTGTTCATAGGATTTTCACATTTATCACGTCACTAAACTCGCCGCTTAATAACATGATATGCCATTGGGGGAAATAAGTATATTCCCATTTTAAAGACCCAAAGTTGATGCCGTTATCTCAGTAATTAATTACAGTGGTTCAAAAAAACATTCGCTAGTTAAATTACATCATTGTACATACTATATTCAAAACGAAGAACCTACTGCCAATATGGGTTGTTCAAAGGCTGTTTTACACGTGTTTGTTCTAAAGAAATATTAACATTTGCTAATATATTCTGTTGTTTACAATCAGAGCACGAACTTTATATGGCATGTCGATTTTGACGTCAAAAAAGTATTCGTCTAGGCAATATAGTGCCATGACTCACTCTCAGCAGATGCCTTTTATGTGATGTGCGAGGGAAGAAGCCAACTTGTTATCATCAGTGAAACATTTTGTGGCCTTCTTAACTTGAAATGGGACGAAAAACTAGGGAAATTGCTCAAAAAGAAAGGAAAATTTCAATAAGGAGATTTCATAAGCGAAAATCATTCAAAGATATAGCATGGATTATAAGGACAGCCATCAGTAAAGTTAAGAACATCATTTACAGGTTTCATGAAACTAGAATGTATCACAACAAAACATGAAGTGGTCGTAGTCTAACGCAAAGAGAACAACGTAACACAGTGAGGTAAGTTAAAGTACACCTGAAACTGAGTGTTCCGAAGATTACAGCTGATGTTGAATGGGAATTAGGAAAGTATGTCACAGCACAAACGATACGAAATTTGCTTCATGAAGTTGGATGTAATGGCCGAAAAGCCAAAAGAATAACCTATATCAATCAGACGAACCGGGAAAAGTGACTTTCCCCTGATAGGCAACATGAAAACGATAGCTATGAATACTGGAGGAAGGTCGTTCTTACAGATGAAATTAAATTAAACCTTTTCGAGTCAGATAGTGAGTAATAGTTTGGTGGAGAAGCAATTGTGAACTAGACACAAAAGTTGTCACAGATAAAACGAAATATGGTTTGGTTCCATATTTGTTCGGAGGTGTATGAGTGCTAGTGGTGCAGGCGAGCTATGTTCCATCGATGGTACCATGGACCACAAACTCTACATTAACATTCTGAAGTCTCGCCGTCCCCAAGCGTGTCAACGATATGTGCCTTACTGGGAACTATGTCTTCACCCAGATAACGATCCTACGTATAAAGCTCTAAACACAAAACTGTGGTTGCTATACAACGCTCCACACTGGAAGGCAACATCTCCACAATCGCCGGACGTAATGTCCAGTGAGAATTTGGGGCTTATTCTAGAAGAAAGAATAAGAATGTATATAATCTAAAATTAAAATAATCTCAAAAAGTCATTAGTATAAGAATGGAATAATATAACAGCAGAGACAAGCTAAAACTAAATCAAATCAATCCCACAATGTTTACGAAAGTTATAGGAAATCGTAAAACAGAAAGGAGGGCCCGCCAGTTATTAATATTTAAAGAGACGACCCTCTAGAAATGTCTTTGTATATTGCAGACGAATACTTGTTTGGGGTGAAATTATGTATGTACTTTATTTCTGTTCATGCATTACTGTTCCTACAGGAGAAAAATGTAGTTACGTTATTTATGTTTTGCATCTATGTCATAGTAAATAATGTAGTGTTAATGTGCCTACCATACTATGCTATTTTCTGTAAAATATATATCCGTAAACATGAAGTCTATGGAAAGGCGAATACTTCATTTGAGCCACTGCACATCCTGGGACAGACATAGATGGTGCCTTATGAGTCCCGTAGTGCCATTTACGAATAAGAAATCAAAACCTTCAGTGGTTCGGAAGGTATTTGGGGTGACCATCTTAGCTGAATAACCTGTATCTATACAAGTCAGAAAAAGTTTTTCACCGCTTGTAATTTGGTTTCTTATGACGGATGTTCGCTGGGACAGTTGCTCATTACAAAGAGTCGTCGGAACGACAAGAGTGGTATTCCGTACAGACAAGGTGTGTTTTCACCCCTTTACATTACTTTCCCTTGTGCCGTGAGCAACCACGCAGTAATCCTGGTAGTGCAACAAGTTTTTGAGGTGTGCATTGCACGATTAATCTCCGTGCTCACAAACTATATGTTACGAGCATTTCCGTTTGGTCAACGCGTTTTCCCCGTAGTTGGTCGTGCATTGCTGTTCAACATCCAACTCCTGCTCAGGACTTACGAAGCGGAATCGAGTGTGTGTTTCCCTGGTTCTTTTCTACAGGGGAAGTAAGGCGAAAGTTTCATGATCTGCGGGATTTCCTTCATCGATCAGAGAGAAGACTCGTTAGGATGTTGCCGTAAGGCCAGTCGAGTTTCACGTTCAAATATCGACAGAGGCACCACTAAGCGAGATTAATGTACGAAATTGGAGCTGGTCGAGTTTCATCAGCAAACTTCCGCTTCCAGTTTATCATATCAACACCGATACCTTACCTTCATTCGTGGATTATGACTGAAGTACACACATACAAGATCGTGTTCTGTGGATAGCTTTTCTCGCTTGTTGCACGAATTCAGAGCTACTAAAAGAGGTATAGCCAATTACATTTTTAAAAAAATCTTTTTCTTATTTAATAGCATACATTTGATGCTGGATCATGGCAGAAGAAACAGAAGAAAAATACGTGAACACGAATTATACTGGTAAAACTCACAGAGTTGGCGCATTGAATACCTTTATTGTACTGAAGTAGTATAATTTGACCGTTTTGGGATCCCCGGGCTGTAAATTAGAGTTAGTGACCAATTAATCACTAATTTATGGTGGATTCTCACTGAGCCAATAAGCTGTTTCAGTAGGCACTTCTTTAATTTACAATATACTTTTTCTGATATTCTATAACGAGTAGATCAGCAAACTCCTTCCCTCAAAATCTGAGAACCGTTAGTCTATGTCCGATTTCCTGTCGCCTTAATGGCACAAATTGAGGTTTTTATTTATTTAGCTATGTGGTGATTTTACTGTTTGATATTAATCAGTAATGCAGTGTTATGAACTTAACCACAAAATAGCAAACTAAAATTTCTCAAGGAAATATTTTCTGTGCCAATGAGAAACCTACATGGGAATTCATAGTTGTAAGAAGAACTCATCTAAAAATTACAAAACTGTGGGTTTGTAATAAATAATTGGAATTCATTATATACACGCCACGCACGCTGGGAGGAAAACGAACTCTCTTCATAGAATACAAATCAATTACTTGCCCACACGTGCTTCGACACTCTTATTCCAAAAAACTCATTAATACATAGTACAGAAGACAGCAGCTGTTTATATTTTCTGTAGTAACTTGTGACTCCAAAAGTAAAACTGTTATACTGGAATTCTCCTATTTGCGTTTTCAAACAGTGCTTTTGTTTGAAATAATAATTCTTACTGCAGCCATTTCATTTTTTGAACATTACTTTAAATACTGATAAATCAATTTTCCTTTGAGTGGAGAGTTGCGGTACGTGATGCTTAATCAGCTGACTGTCCACTTATAAATCACATCCATATAACTATTTATTAATTTAAAACACTACTATATTCAAGCAACACACGGTATCAACTACGCCGTTATACTGTAGTTTTCATAATCTAATATTCCCATAGCAAGGAATGAAAACAAATACTGCGGTGTATCGTCTTTCGTATCAGATGCATAGTAGTTATTTTCGTATTAAAATAAATAAAAAAAACCACTCTCTTCTTTCGCGAGAAATATCAGTTTTATTTTATTATCACTGAAAGAATTTGTGATCTTACGATTACCTGATTTTAAGACCTTGGCATAATGAACGCTATTTCCCTGTCAAACTCGAGCACTAATTCAACCCGATCGGGAATTAATAATTTTCTAAATTCTTCTACTGAAATTTAATTATTTTTTTTTTGTTCTCACTCTGTATTTTTAGTTCCCTCTCATGTGGGGGCTACGGAAAGTTGCCCCTGTGCCGGATACTTAAGCTTAACGACCGTTTTCTAGAAAACCTGAAAATAAATCAAAACAAGTTATAAGTTCGAAAAAAAATAACGTGAGTAATAACGTGGCACCAAAATAATGCGAATAGACTCGTTTTAATAGCAACATACTGAGTGTACAAAACTATCCTCATGATAGTTCTCAGTACTAGAAACATTATTGTGAACACAAAAATTTAGCGAAAGTCATTACACATACACAAATGAGCTTACTGAGGTAGACTTCTTTTAAGGTCGACGATTGTACTGATATCCTGTTTTATTTCGTGTCAAAAGTTTGTCCTTTCACGTTGTTCACTAGTTCCTTTCTTCGTTCTTTGTTTTCTGTCGCTTTCTTTATTCTTCAACTTCCAAGAGGTTCTATTGGGAGTTGATGTCAAAATTGCACTAGTTTCTCCTCTCTTTTTTTTCTTACAACAATCTTTCTTTTAATATGATCACATCAGTGGAAGGAATAGCCATGTCACAGGAGAAATTACCAGAGTGAGTGTGGCCACTGACGAGTCCAAGTTGGAAATTGTTATCTATGCTGGGAATTGATCAGATGAACCACCCACTCTTGTGATATTTTTCTTCCAAGTTTTTCTATGGTTTTTGTTACAGAGAGGAAATTCAATCAAATGAGAATATTATTATTTAACCGGTATATCTTCGTATACTCAAGTCCAGTGTTTGCTAGGTCCTTCCTGCTAATTTTTGAGACAGCAGTTCTTACCGAAGCACATTATATTGTTTAGTAATTTCCAACCATAATCTTACACACTTGCTCATTTGCACCTCACTGAACTAAAAACTAGAATTACAGTAACCTTCATAGGCCATTCACATTTTGCTTCAAGTTCAACTACTTTCCTATGGAGTTTTCCATTGCAGTACAGTTTCTAACGCGTCAGCCTCCAATAGTCATAGTACGATCTGACCTTATTTTATGTAGTATTATGCAATAGTAATGTAATGCTGTAAATATGCTAGGCTGACTTGAACTAACCTGAGTTAAAGTACCTCTAGATATTTGTAAAGTGTTAGAAATCCACACCCCTCCATGAAAAGAAGCAAACAAATTAGTGAGTGAGTGAAGAGATCTGGCAGGTAACCAACTATCCAACCGCACTCTTACAAACTTTGTCTGTTTTCTCAATAACCGTTCGTCTGAGAGAGTTACACCAAGGTGACGTTTTTGTATATTAATGTACACATGGTTATGAAGTCATTAAAAGCGGTATACGTCCTAATGTTACAAACATTTTCTGGACAATAATATTACACCCCCTATTTTCCCAATGAAAGTGTTCGCAGATTTCAGATATCCATTCAACGCAACAGTATGCACGGAATTGTTTTTTTCATCTCAAGTAGGTTTTATTATTCTAATTCAAAACCATTTGAAATATATATTTTCAAGGGTACCCTCCCTTATCAATTACTGTAGACCATAGGCCGTATAATAGTATAATATTCTATATCTAAATTTGCAAAGGGAATCACTTCACAGAGTTTGTAACTGTAGTTTGGGAACATTCGGTAGCAATTCTGATTACTGAGAACATCTAGGAACGTGAATAATGGTAATGATTTTATAGACTGTTCACGGTAAAGTGAACACTTTTTAAGGCCCTTGTAAATTTTTCCTTTCATCCAATCTCCATCTTCCTGATGTTTTTTAAATATAAACATTGAAATGTGACCAATAAATACTGTGCATAAGTTTCATCACCCTCAAAATTTAATGCCTGAGGCTGCAATAAAATAAGTTCATTAGTGGTTAAAGCCTGTTGGGAGGGCCTTAAAAAGTGCTCACTTTACCGTGAACAGCTCATAAGAGCCAATAGGAGGAGTTTAAATTGTCAGCGTGGATATGTTAGAAATGGAAATGACATGTAAAAATTATGTCATCCTTCCGCAACGTTTTTAACTGGAAACACTGAGTGCATGGCGAATGAACAATTAATGTACACAAATAAAAAAACTATCCCTGCTAAAGTTTTGAGCTGTAGAATTTCACAGTATAATATATCGTGTACTGTAAGTGTACATGATTACCCGTAAAATATTATTTACAATTTGAACCTTTTCTACTTTACGAGATGAAGACTGTAAGAGATTGTGAAAAGGGGGATGGTGGTGACTCGTTGTCAAACTGAGCTGGATACTAGGTTGGAAACACTCAAGGAGGATGAAGAAAATGTTCCACAATCAGCGGCAACGATTCGGGAGAGGGGGTGGGGCGTGGATGGGAAGGAGTGGCAATTACTGCTCCCCTTACATAACTTAAACTTTTATTATTTTTGTTTGGCGTTTGAAAACCAAGCAATTTTTTTAAAAACTATCCTGCAAATTTTTTTTACACATCTTCGTTAACAAGCAAGAAAATAAGAGGCGAAGCTGCTATGCATTGTGCCAAGGCTTTATTTCAAGTCATAAAATGTAAACATGTCTCAAGTACACTACCAATCTAGGAACGTACAATTATATTAGAAACTAATAATTTTACAGACAACATATATGCTGTAATTTTTAATTGTTTGGAATACATTATTTTTAATTAATATTGCAAATATAAAAACGGCATTATTTCATAACAACGTAGCGTTACCAGTAATTTAACGATTTTGTTGTTGTTTTGAAATTTTTCGCGGAGACAACATTTTTGTATATTCCTGTGAAATTGGCGTGCATTTTCGCATCCGTATTAGTTTCTGTGTAGTTGTGAATGTGACAGTGTTTTCAACTGCTCGTTAAATTGCCAGTGTCACGAATAAAGAAAATAAGAAAGAACAGAAAAAATATTTGTCTACACCCCTCCATTTTTGGCACCCAATCATCGTCTCTGTTCATATTTATTACCTTTCTTTTTTATGTTTCACTTACTGCCTAATAGGAGTGATTGTGGCAATATGCTTTCGTGGGTGTTGTTGGAATATGTTGACATCATGCCGTACTAAAATATATAACTTGTGAGCATATTCAGTCGCCGACCTACATCAACTTGGTTCTGTACGAGACATTGACAATAAGGTATGTATTTTTGTGTGTACGTACGACTTTTTTTTAAAAATGAAACTGTGAGTACTTGGCTTTTCAACTCACCTATATCTATATCGTTATATCTACATACTGTATACGTCGGGTCTGGTGTGTAATTATATCTTAGACATGTAATAAATTCGAAATTCATAATCTTGCTTATGCACGATTACTAATATTTAAAATTAAAGATAATTATCAATGTTTTTAGTGAAGAAAAATAAATACTCGAAAATGTTTCAAGCCGAAATCTTGAAGGTGGTGTATTTCGTCGCCAATTACCACGCGATCAAATTACACCCCCCATTTAAATTTTATTGTGGAAACATATGAATACTTCAGAATGTAAGTGATGCCATTATAAGTCGAAATGCAGACGTACAAAAGGGAATTAATGCCTGGTTATGGTACAAAACACTACTTTTGATTAAAAACTGTACTGCTTATTTGTTTTATTATGTATGGCTCTAAGTTCCAAAAAAAAAAACACATTATTGTATACAATTGTGGTTTGTATGCTTGGTATCGAAATTCGGAATTGGCATAGATTTAAATCTATGCGTAGTGCCAGACCAAGTAATGTCGACAGTATTTTTTAAATTATTTTCATCGTTCTATTTTAACGTTCATGTCATTATGTTTGTGTTTGAATTGTATGTGTTTTCACTTTTTGCTATGTTATCTTCGGCTGAGGATGATGCATATAAAATGCCACATTTTAAAATGGAAATAATTTTTATACCTACAGACTGTTAATAAAACTTTAATTTATTTAAATATTTAAAGGATTGTAATAAATCGAATATGGAAGTAAGTACCGTGCATCACGTTATGCCGGGAATGATAAGAGTTAGAAATATTTCATAACAAGTTGCATGTTCTAGTTGTTGTATGTGGATCTGTGCCCATGGCTTGATGGTCCGCAGTCTTCGTGGAGTGACTAGAGTTGCTGAAACCTGTCGTGCGCACCGCTAGAGCTTACCCTGCAGCACGACATACAGTAGGTGACCTACTGTGCTCTCCACGTGGTTTCCCTTTGTTATCCACCCTATTTCTCTGCAAGACATCCCGGCTCTTGATTCCCCCCCCCCCCCCCCCCCCCACTCGCCCAGCATGCATCCACCTTTGTATTCTTTTCGACTCCTGTGTATAGGCTGTTCACGGTAAAGTGTGCACTTTTGAGGCCCTAGTTACTTTTTCCTTTCAGCAAATTCTTACTCTTTAACCGTTTTTTTTAAAATAATAATTGCCATTTATGTAATAAACACAATGTGTATATGCCACCGCACTTGAAAGTTAACGCCTAAGACTGAAATGAAAT
This sequence comes from Dryococelus australis, assembly GCA_029891345.1. Taxonomy (NCBI): domain Eukaryota; kingdom Metazoa; phylum Arthropoda; class Insecta; order Phasmatodea; family Phasmatidae; genus Dryococelus; species Dryococelus australis. Next base: position 35,383,380 of record CM056998.1, on the reverse strand, counting down.
ATATTTGTTGAATATTATTTCAAATGAGAGGGCTTTCAAAAGTACTCACTTTACCGTGAATAGCCTATATCACTACCGCGGTATTACTCCATCAGTATGTATCCAAATCTTCTACAATGGACTATTCGAGATTTTGGCTGAAATTACCAATACCTTGTATCGTATCATGGGGTAAGCCCTTCCGATTGTGAGTTATGTAGTCCGTATGGTTTACTACATTAATGAAATGATTGCTAACTATAGGCTACTTCTAAAAATTATTAGATCATTATGCGACATAAATTAGTTCGTGATAAAGTCATGGCTTATGTTCTGAATTTGGCGACTCTATCTGTATCGATTCGAAAATGGTGACTATATCTCCAATGGTTGAAAATTATGGAGATGCTCGTAGGTTGCCTTAGGGTATAATCCGATATGTCAGCTTGTTTGGGGTGGGAAATGTTGCCTGCTCTGTATCTTAAATCAAGAGTGCGAAAATGGTTTAGAAACTGTTATTATAAAAGGGCCTACAACTTAACATAATATACCAACTTGCTATGAGCGGGAAGTGTCACCTACGATCTGACTTTGAAGTGGTCTATCTCCAGCAGTTCGAAAATTTTGTCGAACTGTGATTGTAAAATTACTAACAGCACAATGCAACATTATGATTTGTTCTTGCTGTACTTCCAACAATTCGAAAACGGTGGTAAACTCTTCTTATTAAAATAGCTTAGGGCTTAATGCGACATAATAACTCATTCGTGCTTGTACTGGCCTCGTGGATTCCTTGTTTAAGAGGCCTAACCTCAATTGTTGCTGAATTATAGTGAACTACGCCTTTAAGTTTGTGGGTGCCAAGATGCGAGACTATGCTTATAACATTATTTGAGTCAAGGCTGTAACAAAAACATTGCTGTACTTGCATTGGCCCCGTTTAATTATGATGGTTTCTTAAAAAATTCTACATAACACGCCTATACCAATAGAGGTCAATATGGCATCGAGAATGCACAAGTAATCATTGGTCGTGGTGCATGTTAGAATTATTCTCTAAAATATGCGTTTGATTACAGCAAGTTCTAGCATGAAGTACACAGCGCCACCTAGAAGGCGATATCGGAAACAAAATATTCCCGCCTAATACAGTGTCATTTATAAGACAATTACAGAAACTAAAATGGCGTATGAGCTGATGCGAGAAATCTGTGCATTTCAGCAGAACATTTCGGAAATAAACGGCAGACGAAGATTATGCAAGAAAACACAATGGTAGTCCAAGCGCTAACGTAATTAAAGAGATGCACACTTTCACTTATACCAAAATAATTCAGTGAAGCAAGTTGAGGTGCAAAGGCTTTTTATTTATTTATATTTTAGTTAGTTCTATTAAGAGCAACAATTATAGCTATAAGCATGAAACTAATTTAGGTAGGATATTTTTAGTTTAACCAAGATAATTGACTTAGGATGGAATGAGAGAGCAAGGAAAACTAATCATCGGGAAATTTTTGCGGGTTTGCGGACATTCGAGAAATTTCGAGGAAAATCGTCGGAATGTTGAGGTTTTTTTGAGAACAATTCGGGGATTTAGGGGACAATGTCATTGTAAATGGTCGAGGTCACACACATCAAACATGGCCGCTGCCGAAATATACGTGACAGGCCATGAAATGTCGAACTGGATGTCAAGAGTATGGAGCGTCATGAGGTACGGCATCGTCACCGACTCCCTAATACTGAGATCGGAAATGCTGTTCCTATTTAATCATCAACAGATACATAGCGCAGGCCAAACAACAATCCCGGCAACCTTCACCAGATCCGCAATGAACTACTAGAAAACATCGCCGCTTTCATTTGCAATGATGCTAGCAGAAAGTTACGTGGACTGATACGGATGTGAGACTTATTATCATTACCAGCAAGTTTGCGCATTTATTTGGTATCGGATGACTAGTGTGCCATGGTTTGGATGGCCTGACGTGAGTGCTACAAACCTTCCCTTTCCTTGCAAGTGGCTCATGTCAACCACTTCTATAGGATGTTCACGGTAAAGTGAGCACTTTTGAAGGCCTTAGTTACATCTTCCCTTCAGCCACTTCTTATACTTTAACTACCATTTATATGAACATTGCCATCTAAGTAGTAAACACAGTGTATAAATTTCACCGCACTCGGAAGTTTACTTCTAAAGCTAAAATAAAATATATTTATTGACTATTGTTCCAAATGAGAGGTCGTTCAAAAGTGTTCACTTTACGGTGAATAGCCTATAGCTTTACGGTATGGGAAGTCACCTCTAGAGATGTGTAAATCTGGCGGATTCATTTGGCAACAAGCTAATCCAACAAATATTTTTGTACTTGAACCACAGTTAGTGGTTCATTGGCTGCTGCTCAGACCAGGCAGCACAAGAGCCGGCCCTTATATTCCCTTTATAATTCGTTATTGCTTCAAAGTCGTCCGGGGCGTGCTCTAACAAACTGTGGTCCAATAGAAGAAGAAATTCAAGTCCACATGTGGTTGAATTTGAACTAGTTCTCAAATAAATTCGTGAAACTTCCGTGTCTCAAACCATACCACATGCTTGTCGTTCGCTATGCATGGCGGTACGTTGCAGGCTTCCTGAGATCCCACGTGCTGATTTTCCTGACTAAGCGCCCTGGAGCCAGTTTTCAGAAAATAATGCTCACTCGCACTCAGCCCTGTTTTCCCAGTAGCATTTTCGTCATGTCTCAATACTTCCGTGGCCTGATCATTATTCACCTAATTAACGCCCATAAAATATCTGTGAGGCCAAATGGGACATCGTCTTCCTCCATGTTACATGCCAATAATGTTTATTTACACCGTTACAAAATTTCGATGAAATATAATATTTCATGTTACAAATGTGATTAAATTACTCTCACACCTACGCACATGCGCGTGCGCGCGCGCGCACACACACACACACACACATATATATTATATACACACACACACACCACTACGCTTTCTTCATTACCTGACTTTTCGCCTGCGGAAAAATTAATGATTAAAATGTTTTGACAAATGTGAACGAAAAATGTAATTATATATCTGAATTACTCCATTAATTAAACTCGACAAATTACCTCGATTACAATATCCTTATCCTCAACGAAAATTCACTTCACAGTTTTTTCTTTAACACAAAAGTAGTATTTCTAGTGTCAAACTACGGACATGCCTGTTACATTTTTTTTCAACAACTACATTTTACTCTGCAAAACACTCGTTTATAACAATGAAAAATTTGCTTTGAAATACTCTTTTCTCACTTGAAGATAATGTATATTTTCTTTAGGCACCAGCCAAATGAATGACGCCTATTTCTTTTCAAAAAAATTTTCATGGATTTATTTTTCGTGAGTAGTAGGGGTGTGCCGGTTCTACCCCACCTTGGAATTATTGGGATTAATTGATGGATTATCAATTTGATTGAAACGGTTAATCCTTAATCCGATCTTAATCCAATCGAAAATTGAAAGCGTTAAATTGATTGAAAGGGTAAAATGTATTGAAAGGGTTATTTTTAATTGGATCAGTTTTTTTCTTTCTTTGATTTTGGGTAGAGGAGGGGGTACCAGGAGCTCTGTACGATGTTGACGATGTGATGTCCTAAATGTGATTGACCAGAGTGGGGCGTTGCAATGTCATATAGGTGTAGAGTTGAGTGTAATAGTGTGTTAAGGATAACTTTTTCTAATGTTTCTAATTTTTGGTGTTTGCAGGGATGTTGGTAGTAGATGGTCGATTTAAAAATATATTCAACACAAATGAAATGCAAAGTGTTTAGGGAATTTCTAAAAGTGGCCTGAGTGTAAATGTTATGGTTTTTTTTATGCATGTTGCTCATAGACGGTAGATAGACGACTTCGAAAGATGCGATTTACATTTTTAATGTTCTGTTTTTGGAATGTAATTAAACATTAGAGAGCTTCAGAGTGTTCTACGTATGAATAAATTCACGTATCAAAACGGAAATTTCAAACGACTATGTGAATAATAAGTGGAATTACATGCATCTGAAACATAACATAAGTCTCGAGCTTAGAAATATAATTTACACAAGAGAGAATTTTAACTACGTCAATAACATGTGATGTCGACAAGTGCAAACTCACTAAACAAAATCCAGCTATTCAGTATGAATAAATAACACATTAACAAGTTTACATGTATAAATTACACATGCACTATGCTATCCAGACTGGCGAATGTTATCTTATGGCAAAAAAACTCTGAATACAATTTAAACCAGACACAATAGCATACATCTATTCTCACATGTAAAGTATATAATGATAGGAAAAATCTTACCCCAAATGATATTAAAATAAGTCCGTTCGATGTATGAATCAGTAGCACTTACGTCGAGCTGTGAGTAGATATGTCTAGCATGGCCAATAAACAATTGTGTTTAAATTATGGTAAATTTTTTTTATGAAATTCACTGCAATTGATAACACAAACAGTATTTTAATAGACCTAACACAGAAATTAATTACTTATCACAAACACAGTATAACAATCTGTAAAGAAAAACTTAACATAGAAAAAATTAAATTTTTCTGATAAAATTTTTTTATTTTAAATCACAGGTAGCACTATAGAGATGAAGGTAGGTGCAATGGTTGCTAGTGCGGTAACCCCCCGAGGGTGGCTTTGTCGGCCACAAAGTGTCTTAAGGTGTTCATGAAGGAGCTGATAAATAGCATGTCTGTCGCCCACAAATGTTGATGAACGACTGAAGATGGTGGACAGTGGGATAGCTCAGGTCACTTTGCTCCAAAACTCTCTTTCCTCTCCCCTCCAGACCACATTTGCAGGATCCTGAGATCAAGAAATCAGCTTGAACCCCCTTTCCCCCCTTGTTAGTGTGTAATGCCCCGACCTGCCTGCAATCGTCAAATGTTTTTGGTAATATTTCAAGATGGCATCATCTGATTAGTTACACTCACATCTGAGGAAACTTGCCTGCCACTCCTCACATCCACACCCTGCACCCCTCAGAGCTGGTCTGACTCCATGATGACAACCACCCCTACACCTCGTACCACCCCTCGCCAGAGTGTGAGGTCCTGTGGGTCAGTCACTTGTCTGTCCTCGATTGTCAACTTTCTCCACTGATTCAATATGGCCACAATTGCCTACTGGCATGCACATCATGACCAGGTTGCTTGTAGCTGCCCTACCCTCCACCCCTCGCCATCACAACTGACTCAACCCCATGATGTCAGCCACCCCATCCCAATTACACCTCTCAGATCCAGCCCTTGTTCAGAGGAACGAGTCCCCTAACACCCCTACTCACGAAGCTGACTTTTCTGTGGATCTTTGCTACCGCTCGAGCCTGGTGCTCACAAAAACCAGTTTATAAGCATCCAAACATCAGCCCCGAGGGAATGATTTTTTGTATTTTTAGTGAGTTGGTGTTCCTGCAGTACCCTTTTCAAGACAATGCACCCTCCCTAGCTAGAGTATTAAGAACTTTTTTCTTTTGTTGATTCCCTTGCTTCACATCGCCGACCCTCTGAATGTGTACAATGAGAGATTTGGCCTGACTGGCTGTGATTTCAACCGTATACAATAGGTTGACTATATGAGCAATGAAAAAAATTATACAAGTTGCTGAAATCGAGTTCCCAATATAAGCCTCAAATTTAAAATTTAAATGACTACAAATATATATTTCAATCATGCAAACTATGATTTGTAAAATCACACAGAAATACAAGACTTGCTATATTTACTCATTAAAACAGAACTATTTTTTTTACAAGTATTCAGACAAGATGATTTTATTCACTGCTTAAGAAATGTTTTTACTATCAATTCGACATATAGTATAGGAAAAATTTTGGGAGAGATTTAGGCAGCTCTTAACATCAATGTCTTTAAAGCTGATGAGTTTGAAGCAAGACGAGAAGCACCAAATGGTGCATACATGAGACTAGGGGAAACAAGAGAGAGAGAGAGAGAGAGAGAGAGAGAGAGAGAGAGAGATCTCCGATAAAACCCACCAACCAACATCTAACATGACATCCATACATTGCAAAAAAATTTGTTTTTATGCCCATGGAGGCGAGCATGCTACCCAATGCGTTCCCTTTCTTTGTATCTTAACAAAAACTCTCCAACAGCAAAAACACATTCCATATAACATAAAATGTATATATTTGAATTTATATAATATTTTAATAGGTTCCGGCATACGTTTAACAAATCATTATGAATACAGGCATAAATCATGTTTTACTTCATCTAGATCATTATCATCAATACAGAATCTACAATGCATTTCATCATAATCATCAATGCAGAACCGATAAGGCACTTCATATTTGCATCAGGTACGTTGCATCAAGGTCACTGCTGTGATAATTGCGACTCTGAATGCATTGAAACATTTAATGTTATTTTAGCCTATGGGAAGGCTAAAACCTTATAAGTCTAAAGTATTCCCAACAGCAAGTGTTGCCGAAAGAATTCATAATTTATTTTGCGGATCACAAAATAAAGTTAGTGTATCTGTTGCTGGCTGAACATTTAAAAGCCGATGTTGGTATCGTATCCTGTTTATCTTGTGAAGACTGTCTGTACAGCATGCCTGCCTTTGCTAATGATGAGAGTTTACAGCATATGCAGAAGGATTGTATGTCGCACAGGCTAGAACAACAATTTGAACCTATAATTATCCCAGATATAGTAATGGACGATTCAGGAGTCGATGAAGCATATTCCGACGCGAGCACTATCTTATAAAAATTTATATTAGAGAGAGACTTTTTTGTATATAGTAATTTCTCACTTTCAGTGTGGGCTATATATATAGATTCTGGGTTCGATTCTAGACTATGTCTTGCATGATAACAGCTAATTCGTAAGTCATTAACCATATTAACTAAAAGGATTTATCAATTAAATGGTAGTAAAAGTAGGAATTTGTTTGTAAAGAGTGTTGAATCGTAGCATTAAATTGGTTTCACCTCACAATACAAAATGTAAGACAATTGTTCGTGTAAGAAATGATTAACTTAAAGCACAATACAAATTTATTGGATTAAAAACGGACAATTACACGCTAAATTAAAAAAAATATGTAAAATCCTTTTTAATGCATTAAATTAGCTTATAAACGTGTTAAATTCTTTTAACCACATTAATTATCTGTTTTATATCCATTTCAGGGGAATAGCGTTATTTAAATTTATGCGACAAGGAAACTGGTGAGGGTATAAATAGCACCTCTCACCACTGGGGTTCATTTGCTTGTGTGACTCCATGGAGGTAACACCTCCCCTTCAGTGTGCGGGTGTATCGTCTCAACTGTGAACCAATCCGCAGTGCCTAGGTCAAGGGTACCGGTCGCCCATCCACCAGCCACTACTGCCACCTGACGCGACGGGACTTTGTGAGTAAGGAACCCGCTTGCCAGCTCATCGCTTCTGCCACGACAATGGAAAAAAACCCTCCTTGCCTACCGGACAAGTTACCTGCTTTCTCAGGATTTCGGTCGACTGCACGTCTGTTGAAGCTAACTCCTAGGACTCTCGCCCGCATAGAGCTCTCGAGGGGATTGCAAGCGCCCGCCAGGCCACCTGTACCGGCGCTTACTTTGCCGAGCAGGGTAGCACTCATACAGCTTGACCTGGGCTTGGGTCTCTTTCATCAACCAACATCTTCATTACAAGAGTTTAAGTAAGTGAATATAAAATAAGTTAAGGTTTTCCTTATCTTGTTTAAAAATTTTCGCATTTTTTTTTTTCAGAAACAGTAAGTTAACTGTTGTGTGATAAATCATTGAACATTTATATAATCCATTAAACTTTTTATCAATTTGAATGAATTTTCTTTGAAAAATCATTAGAGTGGAATGATTTTTCTTTAAAATTTTTACAAATCAAAATTAATTTCTTTAAAAATCATTACAAATCAATGAATTATCATTAAAAATCGTTAAGACTTGAAGAAATTTTTATCAGATTGAATAATTTTTTAAAAATCATTACGAATCAATAGGATTTTCATTAAAAATCACTAAGACTTGAAATGAATTTTTATCAAAATGAATGAATTTTCTGTATAAATCATTACAACTGAATGATTTTTCTTTAAAATTGTTACAAATCAATGAATTATCACTAAATATTGTTGGACCAGAATGAATTTTCTTTAAAATGTAATAGTTTCACACTTCAGGATATTTGTTAAGTTAAGTATCTTAAGGGTGTTTAAGAGCGGATGTTTAAGGGCGGATTTTCCTTATGAATAGGCGTATGTATGACTGTGAGTGTGAGTGTGGGGGAAAAGTCATATAAATTTAATTCCAAATGCAGTTTTTTCATGTACTTTTCAGTTTATTTAGCAGAGCTGAGAGGAGAGGTATACCACCAGTAGATGCATCCTTGCTGTATATGGAATAGGGTTCGTGTCAATAACATGCACATACAACCTTTCTTCACTGTTTAAATATTCGCAAAAGTATGTGAAAAAGCACCTAGAATGCATGGCCAAGTATTCTGAGAATTTTTTTTGGTTAGGTAGTTGTATGACTGTGAGTGAGAGTACGGGGGAAAAGTCATGTGAATTTAATTCCAGATGTATTTAGTTATAAGAAATGTTTAATGCAGGGATGTTGTGTGAATGAGTTATGAACTTTGGAACTGCTATAACAAGAAGAACTACACCCCTTATGCAAAGTGTAATGGGGGAGATACATAATCTCAGTTCCCAAGCTTGTTCAGTATGAATTAACTGGAGAAGGATGTATGATGTCGAATATATGAGCCTTGAGTATTATTAATGTGTGATTTTTTTTAAGTGTATGTGATGGGGTGGTTTTGGGTAATTAGGTTAGTTTTTAGATATTTCCTTTTCAAAGTTGATGAGCAAATGAGAGAGAGAGAGAGAGAGAGAGAGAGAGAGAGAGAGAGAGAGAGTGTGTGTGTGTGTGTGTGTGGGTGTGAGGGATAGATAGATATATAGATAGAGAGAGAGAGTTTTCAAGTATTATTTTTTTAAGTTTCAGAAAATTTTACATCTATACTGCATGATTTTATAGTTGTAAGACTTTTGAATGTGTATATAAGTTTCCTTTAAGTATTGTATGTTTAGTTTTATAGCATAAAATGTTTGAATTTTAGACAAGTGTTTAAATGCTCTGATTGTAAGAGAGTAATTCCCCTTGCTAAAACTTTTGTTATTAAACTTATTTCCAAAAAAATTTATAAACCCAGAAAAATTTTTACCAGTGTAAAACTAATTAAAAGTTTTTGATGTTGTACCACTACTTAAAAGTTTTTGGCAGTGTGACCTAGGATGTAATTTTTTGATGGTGTAGAAATTTGACAGCTTAAGATTCAATTTTTTTTTGTAAATGTAAAGTTTTCTCTCATACAAATAATGTTTAGAGTGGACTTAAACCGAAATTAAATATCGTTGACACAGTCCGCTCACTTCTTACAAACACAGAAGCTTTTCTCTGGCAAAAATAGGTGAGGCGAGACAAGTCAAAAAGTGTGGTCAATTCATTACTGGAGACAGGCTGCGGACTGAAAAATCGGTAGAGGGCCGGGCTGGAGGGGAAGTGCTCAGTCTCCAGTGGTCGCGCATGCGTCCCCACAGGCTTTGCGCAACAGCGTGAAGGAAGAGGAAGTTGTCAGGCGGGTTTGGAGGAGAAGTGCACAGTTTCTTCTTTTCCCATCCCAGAGATGCCTGCAGGATCTATGCAATCTGTTTCGCTCGAGATGAAAGGGAGCAGGCAGGGGTTGTCGGTCTGGTGCGGGAGGGGTAGAGTGGCCATAAGGTTGGCATACGAGGGCGCTAGCTGTAGCTTAGTGTACTAGAGTTCCCATTCTTTCGCCCGCTTCATGCTAAGCACATCTCCCACCTGCACGGTCTAAAACTCCGGTCCGGCCCTGCACTTCTCGCCTTGTTTCCCCCATCACTATGCACGTGGCCGATACCTTGGCCCATCTATTGTGTTTATCCTCTCCTGCTAGCTACCTGACTCTCATTCTCATTTAAAAGTATATGGGCTTCACTGTCTTTTTACTCACAGCTCTAGTTTCTGTCTTTCCCCAACAAACACAAGATTTAAAATTAAGTAAAAATTTTTTTGTATAGAATGCTAATAATAAAATTGTTTTTCACTTATATTGTGTGTGTGTGTGTTATTAAGAGTGTTTTATTTTTTCAGAACGAGGGGTTACTTCAGTGTATTTATTGTGGTGTTTAAACTTTTATATCAGGGAAACTAACGAAAGTTTTTAGTTAGGTGAAAATGGGTGAGCGCAAGCAACAAACTATTGACAGTTTGTTTGAAGATCTTTACATAAGTGAATCAAATTCTGTATCGCAGATGGAAAGATAAACATGCCATCGAAACATTGTCCTTTCGCATAAGCGGACATGAGTTAATTTTTTGGTGGATGATCTCTACTTAAGCGAATCGAGCACAGATTCGCTCACGGAGAGATTGTCAATACCAAAAGGTCAAAACGTGTCTGCTTCCCCCAAACATGAAAAGGTTGATGTTTTGAATGACAACTTATTTCTATCAAACATGGAAGATTCTTGTGATTCGGAGAGTGCTCCAACCATTTCACAACCAACTTTCGAGTCAAGTTGAGATATTTCGCTAAGGGAGCTAGAAAATAATTCCTTTATCCGATTCCCAAGCCTCAGTGGAAGCTCTGCCAAACCTGACATATCAGCTACTGGCTACGGCGTTCACAGGAAGACTAAATGTCATGTGGTTACTTAATGATCAATTAGAGTCTGACACAGATTTTTCTCGTTTCTTTGAGAGGTGTAAAGTCCCTTTATTAAGATTATTAATGGCATCATCCCGACCAGTTAGATTATCCATTTATGTAGCAGGTAAGTACTTGAAATCCCTCATGGTGAAAGAAGGTGCTACAGAGACATTTTATTTTCAAAGCAATGCCCTCCCTGTCCTCCATTCATTCAATGTGGGTTTAATCTATGATGAGGATATTGTTCCTCATCTCACAAACAGGCTTAAGGAGTTTAGTGCTTATGGTTCTGACTGGATTTTGCAAATGTTGACATACATGGAAGTACTTGTGAGTCAATATCGGCCATTCACCATCGGTGCTGCGCACACTAAACTGCCGAAGTTTAATGATAACAGAAGCTTGCATCACTGTAGACTACCCAGAGGGAATGTGTTTCCACTACGCCGTTGTAACATCTTTGTTTCCTGCCACGCGACATCCCGAGAGAATCACTTCATATTCAAAACCTCACGAGATTTTGACTATCGAATGTCTGTCGACACCTGTAGTCATGCAGGATATTCATAAATTTGATTAGAACAATTCTATTTCTATCAATGCCTACTGTGTAGAAGACAAAGTTAGCAATATAATTGACGAAACTTGCGAAAAGGGTAGGGTTGTAGTACCCATGAGTATTTCTCCTGTATGCCATGACAAACATAAATATTTTGGTGATTCGCACGAGTGGAAATGCCACTCATTTTCATTTTGTATGGATTAAAATTTTTTAAGCTGTCTGGTAGTCAGCTGAGTAAACATGTTCATAAGAAATTTGTTTGTGAGCTCTGTCTTTAGTATTTCAGAATTGAGTAGAAACTCACTACTGACACTATTCTGTGCCAACAACAAAAGGCTGTTCGAAGTACTTTCCCCACTGGGAACAACAAGTACAAGCAATTTAAAGGTTACAGCAAACAGCAGAGATTGGGTTTCATCGCCTATTGCAACATAGAAAGTTGCTTGAAACCCATGTCCACTTGCTTGCCTAATGATGAAACTAGTAATACAACTACCACCAACCAACATGTTCCATATGCTTGTAGCATTTTGTGGGTTTGTTCATACAATCCAAGTTTATCTCAGTATTTCGAGTTTGTGGATGCTGATTGTATGTACAAATTAGTCGATAAATTAGTTTAACTTACGAAGTGGGTTGCAGGAATTTACAGCGTCATTGTTCCGATGAAGCCAAAAACCTGCTGATGAATCTGGGTTAGCAGCTCAGAAAAATTTTCCCATTTGTAAAGAATAGCTCGGCACAGATGATATTGTGGTCGACCATGGCCATCTGACAGGCGAAATCAGAAGCTGCGTACAAAATAAGTGCAACTTGAATTCCAGACTGCACAAAGGACAACTTGTAGCTGTTTGCCATAACCTGCAGAATTTCGATGCTCACTTTCTTATAAAGTCCTTGGCTGAACATAACGTAATGTTACACGACTGAACCATGGTAATTGAAAATCCTGGAAAAATTCAAGTGATTGGAATGACCATTGAAAAATTCAAATGTATCACAAAACAGATTCCCAATGGGACTGATTGTAATGGAAAGGTGTAATATTTCAAGTTAAGATTTATTGATTCATTCGAATTCATGAGCACCTCTCTGGAAACTTTGGCAGGCAATTTACTACGTGCGCAATTGAGTATCACCTGTTCGATGTTTCCAGACAACACCCAGTTCAAATTGCCAAAACAGAAGGGAGTTTTTCCTTATGACTTTGTTAAGTCCTCAGACAGTCTGATGTGCAAGTCACTCCCACCAAAGTACACATTTCATAATTTGATGAGGGGTGAAGGCATTAGTGATGAGGATTATGCCCATGCCCAAGCTGCATGGGATGTGTTAAACTACATAAACTTGATGCAGAATGCCATTCAATACTTACATGTGGACACTTGTTTGCTGGCTGATATTTTTGAGAATTTCAGGACCATATGTTTGGCTCATTATGGTCTTTACCCCGCCATATACGCCACAGCTTCGTCTCTTTCATGGACACTTTATTGTCAATGACGTCGACTTTAACATGATTAATATGCCCAGGCTGCGAATACATTCGAAAAATCGTTTTTCAAGTTGATGAATAATTCAATTTATGGAAAAACATTGTCAATGTCTGCTGGGAAAGGGACATCAGAGTCGTTTCGAGGTATGACATGATCTATGGGGCTACAGTTCTGATAGGACGTCCGACATTCCAGGCACGGCAGATTATTGATGAAAATTTAGTCCTCATCGAAATGTCAAAGAGTTCTGTTGCGTTCAACAAACCTTTGTACATTGGTGTTTCCACTCTCGACCTTTCAAAATTAACACTCTATGAATTTCACTATCAGTACATGTGTACAATATTTCTTCTGCTGGCTTTGCACCTCCTGTATTGTGACCCCGATTCCTTGGTATACTCTATTGCTTGTGATGAAATATATAAAGTAATTACCCCAGATTTATAGCTCAGCTTAATACATCCAACTATGTGCTCGATAATCCGCTAGGATTCCCTCTCAGAAACAAAGGCCATACCGGAGTTATGAAAGATGAGTGTGCTGGGCGCATAATCACACACTTTGTGGGTTTATGTCCTAAGCTTTACACATATGTTGTTGCGGATGAGGAATGTATTCATAAGGCAAAGGGTGTAAAACCCATCGTGTTGCAATCACTCAAGTACGAGGATTATCGAGATTGCCTCGAAAATTATACAAAGGTAATGGGGACCAAATATCAGTTCCATTTGCATGCTCATCAAGTATACACTGAAAGCATAACAAAGGTAGTGTTGTCAGGTATGGATAAGTCGTATATTGAGGCAGATGGCTAAGCAACCTTACCTTGGGGGCACTATCGAATACCACAGTAAATTGTTTTATTATTTTCCACCCTATAACAGTTTCAACACCACAGTAAATTTATATCAATACTGCTGCTCCCTGTTTGCCTACCTGTAAGGCATTACATATCTTCAATAACAACTCTCTTAATACAAGTGTCTTCGATCCAGTTTCCCTTGTCAAAGAAGAAAATCAAATTCCCAGTGGAAACTATGTGCATGTGAATGTTTTGCCTCAGTCACTTGGCATGCGTGAGTGAGAATTACCTGGATGTGACAAATGAACGCCCCCCCCCCCTGTGTATGTCTACGAACACACCTCCCGAATGTGTCGTCAGGGAAAGTATTGTAAATATTTAGGAAAGAGAGACATCAACCATAATGCTCTGAAAATCGTTTCTTGCACATACATCTCTTCAATTGTGCTTCAGTTGTTGTAAATATATGTTTTTAATCCTGTAATATGCCAAAGACTTTTGTAACAGTAACAGTAGTGTAGCAATAGTAATAGTAGTTGTAGTGCTAAGTTCCAAATGTAAAAAAAAGTATGAAGAAATATTTGTAAATGTCGTTGATGGTGTCTATTAGTTTGTAAGTTGATTGTTGTCAAAATATTATTGATGAAATATCTTGTTTTTTTTTGTAAAAATGACTTGTTTTTGTAAACTTTTTGGTAATTTAGGTGTAAGATGATTGTTTTTAAAGTATTTGCAAAATTGTTTTGAAAATATCTGTATAAAAATTTGTGATTGAAAGATTATAGTGCAAACATTTGTTGCATATTCAATCTTTTTTGTGTGATATTGTCAATAATTAGTTTTAAGGGTGATTTTGAAAATAATTTTTTATACTAAAATGTTAAAAATTAATAGTGTGTGACTTTTTATTTACTTTTTTTAATACCTCATTTCACTACCTTTTTTCAGTAATACTTTAGGTATAATGAGCGATGGTTTAATAGTAGTGAAGGGAAATGATAGACTTATAGACATCAGTAATGGTGAACTGATAACTTGTATTAAAAAATTTAGGATAACTTTTTACTTGCTTTTTTTACTTAAAAACTTACAAACAATTAAATTAAAACTAACTTTGAAGGGACGAAGGAAAATTAACAAAAAAAAATGGAGAAAATCAAACATTGCTGAATGAATGAATGAATGAAGTTTTGCAAAGAAACGAGGCAGCAGGTTAGTATCTTGAGAGAACCTTTGTCTACTCTGGTTATTCAAGTTGAAAGTTGGAGTAGGACACCCTGTTCTGCTGACAAACTTTTGTGACACCCCAGGGGAATATATTGAAAGCGAAGTCCGAATACCTTCAGTGAGGCAGGTAGCAAAGACCTCTGTCCCTCCTTGCCTACAATCTATGACTGCACCAAACACAGTCCAGCAAACATTTTAAATAGTTCATTTTTCATACAAGCACACAAATTACAAGTGTTCCTGTTCAAGACACAACATGTTGATGTTTGGTGAAGTAGATAGACATAATATATTTAAACCACTATATAAATAATACTAGTTATGTAAAAATAACACATTGATGAGGGGCAGGGAGGGGAAAGGGGGTGCAAGCTGGTTTCTTGGCCTCAGGATCTTGCAGACGTGGTCTGGAGGGGAGAGGAAAGAGAGTTTTGGAGCAAAGTGACCTGAGCTATCCCACTCTCTGCCATGTTCAGTCGTTCATCACCATTTGTGGGAGACAGATGTGCTAGTTGTCAGCTCCTTCATAAACACTGCACCTCTAGACACTTTGTGGCCGACAAAGCTACCCCCGTGGGTTACCGCACCGGCGACCATCACACCTACCTTCATCTCTATAGTGCTACCTGTGATTTAATATAAAAATATTTTATCGGAAAAATGTAATTTTTTCTGTGTGTTAAGTTTTTCTTTTCAGATTGATATACTGTGTTTGTGATAAGTAATTGATTTATGTGCTTGGTCTATGAAAATACTGTTTGTGTTAACAATTGCAGTGAATTTCATAAAAAATTACCATAATTTAAACACAATTGTTTATTGGCTGTGCTAGACATATCTACTCACAGCTCGACATAAGTGCTACTGATTCATACATTGAACGGACTTATTTTAATATCATTTGGGGTAAGATTTTTCCTATAATTATATACTTTACATGTGAGAATAGATGTATGCTATTGTGTCTGGTTTAAATTGTATTCAGAGTTTTTTTGCCATAAGATAACATTCGCCAGGCTGGATCATGTAGGGCATGTGTAATTTACACGTGTAAACTTGTTAATGTGTTATTTATTCATACTGACTAGCTGGATTTTGTTTGGTGAGTTTGCACTTGTCAACATCACATGTTTTTTACGTAGTTAAAATTCTCTCTTGTGTAAATTATATTTTTAAGCTCGAGACTCACATTATGTTTCAGATGCATGTAATTCCACTTACTATTCACATAGTCGTTTGAAATGTCCGATTTGATGCTTTAATTTAGTCATATGTAGAACACTCTGAAGCTCTCTAATGTTTAATTGCATTCCAAAAACAGATCGTTAAACATGTAACCCGCATCTTTCAAAGTCGTCTATCTACCGTATATGAGCAATATGCATAAAAAACATAAAATTTACACTTAGGCCACTTTTTGAAATTGTCTAAACACTCTGCATTTCTTTTGTGTTGAATATATTTTAAAATCGACTATCTACTACCAACATCCCTACAAACACCTTAAATTAGAAACATCACAAAAAGTTAGCCTTAGCACACCATTGCACTCAACTCTACACCTATTTAAGACATTGCAACCCACCACTCTGGTCAGTCATACTGCGGCTTTGCTGGTCTGACTGGCGGGCTGTCTGAGTTGCGCCGGGACGTGCAGGGCATCCTGACCTCTGGGCTATGTGTTCTTTGCGGTCTGGTGAGGGAAACTTCCTCAGCCCGCAGAGAGATACAACTGCTGCAACCGTATGGGTGGTATAAGGGCCCTCACAAGGGCCCGAGCACACCCCCCGCTCTGAGCTTCGGCAATGATGAGAGACTCTGGTCATCGCCTCTAGGACACCACACCATCAACATCGCGCAGAGCTCCTGGCCCCTCTCCCGGCCCAAAAAGAAAGGAAGAAAACAATTTTGATCCAATTAAAAATTAACATTTTCAATCCATTTAATCCATTCAATCAATTGAACCATTTAAATCAATTTAACCTTTTCAACTTTCGATCGGATCAAGATCCGATTGAGGATTAACCATTTCAATCATATCGATAATCCTTCAATTAATCCCAATTAATCCAAGGTGGAGTAGAACCGGCACGCCCCTACTACTTTTATGGTTCATTATTTATTAGCGTTAATAAAGGTAGTAATTTTTTTCTCTAACACAAATTTAGTCTCATGTCTGTTCAGGGGCGCATACAAGCAGGTAAGGGAACTGCGGTTTTTCCACCACTTTCCGAAATGATAGTGTTAATATAATTTTTATTCCCCGCTGTTATTAAAACAGCAATTCCAGTACGTAATTATTTTTTGTTTCAATAATTTTACTGTACACCAATTATTCCTCCTTTTTTAGCTCGTGAACTAAAGATTCAGGTTATTTTCGATATTCACTTTCAAGAGCAACCCCACCTCCAAAAAAAATTTGTGCACACACCTGCGACTTTTTCAATCTCGTTATTGTGAATCGTGTTGGTACACTGTTGTAAAGACAAAGCAGTATTTATATAGGCTGTTCACTGTAAAATGAACACTTTCGAAAGCCCTGCTTATGATGTGCTTGCATACACGTTCTGTTTTCTTCCGCCTTATGTAAAATTAACGTTACCACGGGCTTCATCACTTTATTCATGCGTCAGTCAAGTGAAAACTCGAAATTATTACAAAAATAAATATTTAGCAAATCTTCTAATTTTTGCACTTCGAAGCATTAAAATAGAACAAAAGTGGAAGGAATTAAGTTATCGCAAGTATATACGTGACACTTTTTATTCGAAGTTAAGTTACGGAACTACTTTCCATTCATCGTTACCAACTTTACTTGGCGCACGTCACTCGGTTCGCACGTTAAAATATATGCAGGTATGAGCAGTAACATTTTTCTAAGGTTGATTTCAGAAGTGCTCACTTTTTCGTGAATAGTCTTTACTGTGGTTAACTTGTGAACAAAATCAAATTTTGGTTTCTGACACTGGACTTTTTTTTTATGGCAGGTGAAGTAAGACACTCGCGCGATTACTTGGAACGTACAGCGCATTTCACATGCACGCGCGATCTAGTATGTTCTACAGAAAGGCGTTGGAGAATGAGCGCGGAAACTGAACCCCGCCGTAGAGAGCGGACATGCGCCCTAGCAGCGAGGCAAAGTAACTACCGAGCTGCGTCCACGACGTTCCTGTTATCGAGTGTTTCCATCCCGCTGCTCTGCGCAGAAACTCTTCTCATAAACCACACTCGTGTGTTTGTTGTCTGGCTGCCTCATCGATCCAGGCTCGCGCCGCAGAGGAACTGGTGCGTTAAGCCGGATTCGCACTTTCACTGAAGTTTCCTGCCCTGAACTCAGCGCGTGGGCATCGCCTAGCGCACACCAACAAAATCCCGCAGTGAAAATCAGAACGGGGTTCACGGAAAAACGGAAAAAGAAACACTGATGTTGTGCAGCATCTGCTTTTTGATACGTCCAGGGGCTTCAAAGGACCGAATATGTACACGTTCTAGCAAAGAACCGGCATAAACGTTCACAGTACAGTACGAGGTAGAAATTTCCAGCATAGAACACAGTGGATTGTTGTTACAGGGCTGCAGGTACTCTTAGGACGCAGAGAAAGAAAATAAACTAATTATAGAAACCAGCGATTTTAACATTACGCTTGTCCCTCATTTGTTACAAACATTACTTATTTTATTGCAGTCTGTGTTTGCCATAAAACATCCAGTTACGGGTTAAGGGAAGGATTTTTTTTTTCAAGAATTTATTTTAGCAAAATGTTATTGCCCATGAACCAGCGATAAGCGCTAAATGAACCCCCCCCCCCCGGCCCCTTTTTTTTCCACCTAAATTTTCGCTATTTTCCATTACTACATCCGACCAGGTGTCCTCCCGCGTGAGCAACTTCAACCACTGTCGCTGGTCACCCGAGGGAACTTCCGGTAGGACCCAACGTTGGTCTCATACTCCTACTTACTGTGCATTTCCATGCTACTTGTAGGTTTGGCACCCAAGTATCTATTGTTATAGTCTGTTCGTGGTTTCTTCACAGTTTTTGAATCAAACCTTTGAAAAATCACACTATGTATGACTTTTTTTTGGTAATTTCTAGAATATGCTATGTATCACAAGCATTTTATACCTATGGTAACTTACATACCTTATTTTTCGTTAAATTTAAATTTTGTTTATATTTTATTCATATATTATAATATTTAATTATTAATATATATGAATAAAAACAGTGAGAAAACGTGTGTGTTGGTAGCGCTTAGTAAGAAATAGTTCTCACTCGAAATATTATTACATCTGAGTGTGCACGATTTCTGTGCGCTGTCTTTTGGTGTCAATTTATAGACTAAGTTAAGCATTGTTTGTATAAGGCGGAGGAATATCCGGAAAATAGAACTTCACCAAGGCTTCAGAAAAGTGTAAAGTAACCGTGAATGGATTATATGACTTTCGAATTCTGCACTGTAAATTCAGGTTTTGGGCCCCAAACCGCCTGACCGCTCAGTAGTTTAACGCCATGACTAAGTATAGTGAAATGGGCTTGGTACTATCTGTCTGCCCAATTAGAGTTGAGAGTTGAGTTGAGGGATTCGGGCGGCTCTTAACGAGGTCTTGGGAGCCGATGAGGGTGAAATGAGGTGAGAATGGAGCAGCGCCGGAATATTAGGGCGGGGGAAACGGGGTCGTTCGACACGATTCCCACATGCGATATTCCGAAAGTGGCTCATCCGGAGATTGAACTCGGTTCGCCTTGGTGGGAGGCGAGCAGGCTAACCGCTCAGCCACCACAGCCACTCCAATGTGCCCAAGCCACCGATGTTTCTCTTCCATCGATGTAACCGAAGGTTCTGAAAAAATGCTATTTCGTTATTATTTAGTTTAACTTTTTAGTTGTAGAGAAAATATAATGCCAAAATTTAATTTTAGGTCATGGACATTGTATGACATCGTAATTTATTTATAACTGCTATTTTTTATTTATATTTAAATAGCTTTTGCGATCACTTTTTCTACAAATTATTTAAATATATTAGTGTAAAGTTGCTAAATGAAGTTTCCTTATTACATAGTTGAACCTATTAATGCTAGATAAAATTCTTAACATACATGGCAAGGAAGTAATTGCATAAGTGTTTTAATATATAGTTTAAAATATTTTAAATACGGTTTTAATCCTAAAATATGTTCCTGTAAGTATGTGGTTAAGTGTAATTAAAGGCAATATCGCCTGAACTACGCCAAAAAAAAAAGTTTATTATTACAAGAGTAAAAAATATGCGCCGATAAGATGAGTGGGGAGGAAGGCAATTACTGTGAATATTTTTGAAAATGGAATTTGCTTCTTCATTTCCTTGTATTTATTTTTATAGAAACTTTTAAAATTCTTATTACTATCAAAAGTGGCCATTTCTGAGTAAACACTGTAGGATAGCCTCCTCTAGCGTAGCTAAATTCAACTGCTTCTTTTATTTAAAAAAAATATTTTGTTTCTCTTTCATTTGTGTCTGCATAAATAACCCTGTACTGAAGTTGTGCTACAGTAGTACAATTTTTTTTTTTTTTCGTTCGGGAACAATAGATCATGAAGGAGGTGTGAAGAGAGGGTCACTGAGCTCGGTCGACGGTAAAAAACTGGGTCAAAATTAGCTTTTTTACCCTCAAAATGTCTAATTTTCTTCTAAAAATCGCTTAAAATAGCAAAGTAGTTCGACGGAGTAATCTGTTTGGTCACCCGAGGAAAGATTTCCTGCATTACCTCAGATTTACTTCAGAAATAAATGATTTAACAGCAAAATCGCTTTGTTTCACAAAATTGAAGAAAAAATAGATTGAAGAGGCAAATCTGCAAGGCAGATTCAAGGGTCGTCGATATGTGGGTTACAAAATCTGCAAATCAACCAGGTGGACTAAAGGCTCAAAGTTAAGCCCCGCTGATCATAATGGACAGCTTCCAAATCTGTTTGAATTATTGACCCCGAACTCCATCTTGGATTTACGTGACCCTGACCTTAATCCGGGGAACTTAAACCCTCATAAAACTACCATAAAAAGTGTTGATAAAGTTATCTTACTGACCTCAACAGCCATATTGGATTTTCGTAATCTTGGCCACGGGTGAATTTAAACTTGAAGATGCGGAGAAGAAAATTGCGAAACAGTGTCAGAACTAAGAAAAATGCCTCAAAGGATGACATAAACCATGTCACGAACCAAGGCCAGAGCTACGAGAAAATGCCTCAAATTGTGCGGTGGGTTATGAAGTGAACCAAGACGCGAGCTACGAGAGAATGCCTCAAAGTATGTGGTGTATCAAGTATCAAACCAAGATGCGAGCTACGAGAAAATACCTCAAAGTGTGTGGTGGGTCATGTAGGGAACCAAAACGTGAGCTACGTGAAAATGCCCCAAAGTGTAAGGTGGGTCATGAAGCGAACCAATACGCAAGCTACGAGAAAATGCCTCAAAGTATGTAGTGGGTCATGTAGCGAACCAAGATGTGACCTACGAGAAAATGCCTCGAAGCATGTGGTGGGTCATGTAGCGAACCAAGGTAGCGAGCTACGAGAAAATGCCTCAAAGTGTGTGGTGGGTCATGTAGCGAAACAAGACGCGAACTACGAGAAAATGCCTCAAAGTTTGTGGTGTGTCATGTAGCGAAACAAGTTGCTAGCTACGAGAAAATACCTCAAAGTGTGCGGTGGTTTATGTAGCGAATCAAGACACGAACTAGGATAAAATGCCTCAAAGCATGCCGCGAGCACTTTCGCGAACCAAATGTTAGGTATGGTGTGGCTAGTCAGTCAGGCAGCCAGAGAAGTCCAAGGCATTCCCCGATACTAAGGCAGGGGCTTGAGTCTCGCATCCTATAAAATATGTTTTAAACTATAAATATTAATATTTGATCAAATTTGCATAAAAACTCCATAATGTTTAACATAGTGGGCTTAAATCGTGAAGAACATTAATGTCCTGTAACATGTTTTGAAGTACATGTCGAACTACAACACAAGTCCTGTCCCGAGTCATCCATTCTAGACGTATCCATAACCACGCTTCTGTCACATGACACATAACTCATACTATTTGACAAGCTATTGCCCAACCAAGTCTCGAGTCAGACGACCGACGATGTTGCGCCATCTGATTGGGTTCGAACTGACGACTCATCGACACCTTCAATGTCCACCGGCGTGTTTCCCGTTTGCGAAGCAGTTCGCGAAATTTGGCGCGAACCATTCATGTATCGTAAGAACTCGCCCTCTCTAAACACTTCACGGGGTACCTCGTGAACAGTCCA
The DNA here is from genome assembly GCA_029891345.1 of Dryococelus australis. NCBI lineage: Eukaryota > Metazoa > Arthropoda > Insecta > Phasmatodea > Phasmatidae > Dryococelus > Dryococelus australis. The sequence continues at coordinate 35,361,232 of CM056998.1, read as the reverse complement.
CCTGGTTTACGACACTTTGTTGTTCAGCTTATGCTCACAGAAGGCCTTCAGCCACACTTTTTAAATATGAAAATACCACATCACCCTGAGCAAACCCACGTGCACTATTAGCGAGAACAGGGGTCACAGATAATTGGAAACACGCAGATATAGTCCATTCGTGGTTACTTATAACTTTTCCGAAGCCTTGCATAAGTTCTGCTTTTAAATTATTCCTCCACCTCATGCAAACGAAGGATAACCAAGTCTCGTTAATTACACCAAAGTGACAACGCTCAGCATTCGTGTGGACTCACGTGAATAATATTCTTCATAAGGACTATTTCTTACTAGCCCCTACCAAGACACCTACTTTATTTCTGAATTTGTTTATATTAGTTAAAAATTAAGTAATATAATTTATAGACGAAATAGAGTAAAAATTCAGTTCAATTTAATAAAAAATAAGATTATTTCATGTTAAGAGCAGCATAAAACACTTGTGATGCATGACATAGTTAGGAAACAACCGAACACGTCTTACATGAGGTTATTGTTTAAGTGTTTGATTAAATAATTGTTAAGTAACCATTAACAGACTATACCATCACCTATACATAACTATATATAATGAAGTATTTTAAAATGCTTGTAGTAATGTGTAATAATTATATATAAATATTACATTGTTTTCCATTAATTCTATACATAATTAATGTGCATAGTGTTACAGGCTTCGAGGGGCGATTCAGTATGAAAAAATCATTAAAAGTTATAATAACTTTTAATGATTTTCCCCCATTTGTAAGCTAAGCAGGCTTAGATTAATTGTTAAGGTAGATAAGCACTCTCGAAAATATGAACATTAAATGCTTCTACGTTAAAAATATTTAAACTACGTTATATTAAGCAACTTATTTCTGGATAGTGTATTATTTAATACGATTTATCTTCTTTTACATGAATAAGTAGGGTGTCAGGGTTTGCACCCTCCAAGTTTGCATTACAATGAGAGTTTAATGAAACTCAGAAAGAAAACAGGCCAAATATTTGGCTTCATTACTTTTCTACGACATGAGCGCGTGGAAATTAAGCAATATTAATGTGCTAGTTCATGTGTTGTTTTAATGACAAACTCTGCTTTGGGCTGCACGGACTGTTGCATACCCGCCAGGTATCACCACGCCCTTTAACATTTCCTGAACTGTTTTCTCGGCAGATCTTTGCCTGGATAATTATCTGCCTAATAAAGTTACATTCACTGTTCGTTTCAACATGCTAATTAATAATTTATTGTTAAATATGGACAGAAGTTCAGGTTTAGTATTTTATGCTGTAAAAATGTCACAACACCCTACTATATTCACGAAGAGGGTGATATTAACAAACCAAATATAATGGCATAATGTATCGTTATTTAACTATACACTGTCCAAAAACTTGTTGTTCAATCTCAAATGGTTTCAATAAATTTCAAATAGAAGCATTTTATTTTCAAATTTTCATGTGTGCATTCCCTTAATAATTACTGTAAGTCACAAAAAACACGCGCGCGCACACACACATATATAATACCTTTTATCATACTGAATTTATAAGTTTCTAACATACTTCAAAATACATTTTCTACTCTCTTATGTAATATTTCTAAGTAGATATAGTCGAGTACGCTTGTACACTTCACTTTGATAGCTGTCAGGCCGTTGGTGGAGCTGTCCAAATTCTGCCGAGTCGATGTGAAGCCTCTAGGCTTCAAAATTCTAAAACTTCAGTGTGTCAAAGAACCCTCTGTTTTTTTTTTATTTTTTATTTTTACTACTGTTGAGAAATACTTTTGTGCAGCATATTGCTTCTTGGGTATTGGCCTGTAATCTCGTATCACGCAGAGTAGAGAAGCTGTAAATAGAAGAATGCAACGGATTTGCATTCGCGAAATACAAGGCGAGCAGTGAGAATGAGTCACGGATCCATAATGTTGCATGATGTAATGCGGTAGCAGGAAAGTATTTGCTTGGTAGGGCTGCAGGTCTGCGATCCGTTCCCCTCGGCCAGGAAATCGATGCAAGATATTCCCGTCCCTCAGCGGGGAAATTCCACGAATCACTGCTGTGCCTGGAACCGATATTTCCAGCCACGGTGCAGTAACAGCAACTGACAAGTGTCCGCCATATCAAACCGCATCAACTGCGCATTGCAGGATAGAAACTGCTCGAACCGTCTGAAGTATGGTGGCCAAGTTATGTTTCAAAAACTGAATTAAATATATTTCACGTAAGCATTAAAAAAAAATTGACTAATATAAGTAATTGCACTGAAAAGTAAATGTAAAAATTTAGTAAATGGGACAAAATAACGGTTCCAAATTACTTCCAGAAAGGGAACGGAAACGTTGAAAATCACGTAATACATCTTACTTGAAGAACCTTTTATTAATCTTACAAAAAAAATTAACTCCCACTTGGAACTACATGGAGTAGAACACAGACATTTCTCATTAAATTCCACTTAATGCTCCAAATAATGTAATCCAACATAGCTTAATAAGTGTTTTTAAAAGTTAAATAAAATAACTAACATTCAGAATATCCTAATAAAGTGTTGAGCATCGTGAATTTATCTCGCGTGTAAATACTATGGTATAGATAAAAGCCATACGTATCTGACTGAGCTTTCAAACTCTCACAAAGAATGATGAGAAATTTTTTTTTTGCATATGTCCTGATTTCTAATAATTCATGTCTTTGTCCAAACAACGCGAAATTTAAACGCGTGTATATGTTTGAAAATTATTTACCTTTCTACAATAAAAAATGCTGATTAAATTATTTAACCAGTTACTTGGCTGGAAGCTAATTAGTAGCGAAAGATAACGTTGCTACTTAACTTTCAGATTGTCAACAAGTTAGCTCCTTTGGGTGGGCTTCCAATATTGCAGAAGCGAACTACTTCGTTGAATCACCAAGAGACCCCTGTGTTATAGAGGAACAATGTTCTGATGTGGAGCTCTTACAGGGTTATTATGTTGACAGTTCCGAGTCAAAGGTCCTTAATTCGCTTTGGTGTTGTATCTTATACTTATGTTCATTCTGGGACAATATTCATGAGTAGTATTAAGGATTCGTCCACCATATTGGATGACGTCACGAATTTCCCCCATTTTACCCTTAAAATTTCCCGTTTTCCCTTAAAACACTCGAAATTAGATGAATTTCCCACAAAATTACCCCTTTCCCTTCAAAATTTCATTTTTTCCCTTTAAGATTTCGTTTTTTCTCCCTCAAAAAAGTACCGAATCCCCCATTTGTAAGAACGAGCCCCCCCCCCCCTTTTTCCAAAACAATTTTCGAGCAATTGGAGCACTTGGGGGGGGGGGGGCTCACTGAGGACCAGCGGAAATGACCCTCTCACCCCCACCCCTAGCCAAGTTCACCTCACTCCCTCCCCATCCCCACCCCCTAGAAATTATTATAAGAAGTCGCCAAAAACCTAAAATAAAAAAATCTAAAACTAGAGTAACATAAAACGTTACGCTTCCCTACCCATTGCTCATTCCACGACCCTCACCTTACCCCCACTTCGCCCGAAAAACCACTGCCAATTATTATAAAATAACAGAAAATAGAAAACAAAAATTATAAATATCGAGGAACTTATAAAGTTAACCTCTCTCTCACCCAACCACCCCAACGAACCATTCACCCCCTCACTCCAATCCACCGAGTCACAAAAAATCGAGAATAATTGCAAATAAAAAACCGAAAAATTAATTCTAAAGATCGAAGAACATATCACGTCGCAAAAAAATTCTAAAAATCAAGGAACATATAATGTTGACCTCACGCTCATCCCACCTGACTAACCATCAACCCCGACCCCTACATACTCACCTTTCAATCATAGAATATCGAAAAATGTCACAAAACAAATTGAAAAATTGGTTATAAATATCAAAGAACACAGCACATTAACCTCACGCTCATCCCACCACCAACCCCTCGCCCATTCTTTACCTCCTCATCATGACAATTATTATAAGATCAAAAAGAGTCTCAGTAAAGCAGTTTTTCTTCGGAGACCGTATGAGCAGTGTTGCAAAGTGTATTTACTTCAGCTCTGTGACTCTCATTACTCACTGACGGGAAGTAATGCGGCCAAGGTCCTGCTTCCTCCGTGTCATCACAACCTTTGTATCGTGGCGCCGTTTTAACATTAACCACGAAGGTTGCCTTTTCCAATTTTACCAGGATCCACGTCATTTTTCGCGTTATACAGCTAATCTCCACAAGTCCGAAATAGAAGTTCATTCTGTAACCCTTCCCCACTAAAAAACTTACTCAAAGAACACGTGCAATTAAAACTTGTGCAGATTTGCTAATCCGTGAGGTGGCGATAAAAAAACAGGGAAGACACACACACATGAGTGTTCCGTGAGGATGAATTGAGTTCAAATCTCCCAGAAAGAAGAAAATGCTTTCACTCCTTATCGTTGCCTCACATGAATTATGACTTTGCACAATTCTGCATCTCGGGTAAAAAGAACTTCGCTTTTGGAGGTGAGAAACAACGTTAAGTGCTGAGCACTGTTTTCTTGGTCCAAACTTTCCAAAGGCATGCGGTGAGAGTATTTATACCTCTCTGCGGAATACCGTCCAAACCCGGGGAAGTCGATAAACTATGGAAGAGTCTGGACTGACGTCATGAATATTTGCCGGTCACGCCACCCGGTGTTGGGGGAGGGGGGAGGGGGGGACAACTCTTTACTCAGGCGCTCTATATCCATCCCGTAAGAAAGATTATTTCTACTACAGGTTGGGAAAATCGATGTTTAAACTTTAGCAAAGGAGAATTTCGGCCACTAATTAAGCGCAAGTGCCTCATGTCTACCAGAATTTTTCTCTCGCTCTAAGAAATTAGTTGTAAATTTTCCATACTAGTGTACACGTACAGTGACAAAGCGCGAATAGTAAAATATTTCCCCATGCATGCATGGTAACATTCCCACAGTTGCTCGGGAAAGAGTCAAATGCGTAGGAAAGTTCCCAACTTTGTATAGTTGCGATACTAAACATTCCCATATTTTCAGCCTGATACATATTACTAAAGGCTATTCACGATAAAATGAGCACTTTTGAAAGCCCTTCTTAAGATCTACTCGTATGCACGTTGTGTATTCTTCCGCCTTATGTAAAATTAACATGTTCGTGGGCCTCATCACATACATACATATATATATATATATATATATATATATATATATATATTCTTGATTACAGCATACCTGGCTTGCGTTCTGTTGTGTCTGGTAAAACTACTGTGTTTGGGTGCGTTTTCTTTGTTGTGTTGTCCCAGTTTGTTCCTACTTATTTTGTCAGTGTTGTCCTAATTTTTTCAAGCAGGTTTTTAGCCGGTGTTGTTTTCTATGTGTTATCTGTTGGTTGTTTATATACACGCACATTTTTCGTAATTATTTGCTGTTCTGTTTTTTGACTCTATCCCCTCTTGGAATTTCGCAGAGTTGTATACATATATTTATTTTCTCGTCCATATGTTACACGTCTTATTTAAGTTTTTTTTTTTTTTTTAGTATTCAGTCCTGTTTTCCCGTAACAGACATCTGCATCACAATAGCGAATGTCCAAAAAACTCCATCCAGTCACACTCATACAATATCTCGTAGCACGAATAACTATAGTAAAATACGTTCTTCTTGCCAATCAGCTTTCCTAAGCATATAAAGTAGTGTTAACAACTACAGCTAACTACGGAAAGTTCATTGTTTTATACAATAACACATATCGGCAGTTCTTTGATCCAAAATTAAATTTATTTGCTGAAACCTAATGAAATTTGCCTTTTAGCATCCAGGACTGTATACATGATTCATTCACACAAGAAATTTTCTGTTCTTTACAATTTCACAAATATTGACTTTAATATGGTGACTCAAAAAACTCCCCTGGGTAATTAGAAAAACTACTCAAAATTTTCGGAAAATTTTATTTGAAACCAGGAAATTGAACAAATTTGTCTATTAGTTGCACCGATTTAAGTATTTCCCATACTATGAAAATATAAAATACATTTCAGAAGCAATGCCTTTCAAATGTCAGAACAAACTACTTACGGTGTAAGTTCAACAGAACTTCATTTTTGGTTTTCTCTAACAAAACGCAACATGTTTAGAAAATAACGCGTTGAAGTAAACATGTTTGGGAAATAAAAATTAATTTAATTCTTACTTCTTCTGATATGAGGCAATAGAACTTCGGGATATTCATAAATAATATTCCCCTGCTACCAAATCTGATCAGCTCACATGTGCTCCATTCCAAAAGAATATCATTTCTCATGTAAATGAAACTACGTATGAGACTTGTGAACGATCCGCATCCGTCAATATCTTACATTAAAATTAAATCGTTTTCTTTCTCGACTTATTGTAATGAATTAAGAGATAAATGCTTTCTAGATGAGTTTCAGATATGAATTTGGGGTTTCTTGATTTTTGTTAACTTCTTGCGATCTTTTCGTTTTCTTTCTCGACTCCTGTTTTCATTGCTCTTTGCTATTGTTTTTCTAGACGTTGTAAATATAGAAACTGTTTTGTGTGTACAGCGAAAATTAAATATATCGACGAACAATGCTAAGATCGCAGAACTAGTACGATCACAATTTGCTAATCTAAATAAAAAACTACAAATAAAAAAACTAAAGAAGAACAGGCCGCTGTGGCAGAGCGGTTAGCATGCTTGCCTCCACAAGGCGAACCGGGTTCAATCCCCGTCCGGGTTACTCCGGATTTTCGCGAATGGGAATCGTGCTGGTTGATGAGGCTGGTCAGCAGATTTTCTCGGGGATCTCCCGTTTCCCCGCCCTTGCATTCCGGCACCGCTCCATTCTCACACCCATTTCGCCCTCATCGGCTCTCAAGACCTCGTTTTTAAGAGCCGCCCAAATCTCTCAACTCAGCTACAGAAAAATTACATGATAATTAATGTGATAGCTTTCTCATTAACGCATGCGAATTTTTCTATACTTTAGCAATATACGTTCAGTATAGTTCATTTGTAATCCCGCAAATACTTGTAAATCTAGAGAAGTTTATGGTGACTGGAAGAAAACATAATAAATAAAATTATGCTCCTTATATAATAAGTAAAAATACGCTATGCTATTTGCACACTATTGATGATGGGTTAAAAAGTGAAAATGTGAATTTGTTGTTTTAACTACCATGTAAGTGGTGATTGAGGGAGCAAAGTTTGTTTAAAAGCTGTTCACAGTAAAGTGAGCACTTTTGAGGCCCTAGTTACTGTTTCCTTTCAACCATTTTTAAAATACTTTTTAACGCTTGTTTTTATAAATATTGTCATGGAAGCAATACACAGAGCGTGTATACTCCACCGCACTATGAAGTTAACGTCTAAGACTTAAATTATATATATATATATATATATATATATATATATAAACTATTATTCCGAATGAGAGGGATTTCTAAACTACTCACTTTACCATAAATAGCCTATACCACTGTTTGTCCCCCACTGTAAGACTGTCACTATAGCAATAAGGGTTAGCGGACTCCGCTGAACATTAGTGCACAAGCGTTAATTTTGAAACTGGAAAATGAGGGGGCGCTTACATACTGAATAGCAGGAGGAAAATAATGCATGATTTTCCTTGGCAGTTGGCAAGGAAAGCAGTAAGATACAAAATACTTGAAAGTAATTTTTGGTTAGTGTACCTAATTTTCATTAAAATGTAAACAGATACGATAAGGGAATTGACCTGTGAAAAATATGATAGAGTATTTGGAAATAATTTTCACTATAGAAAGTAAATTTATTTTTCCTTTTTTTCTATTGTTCTCTTATTATGTAGTCCTCGATCTCCACTCCATAATATGCCTTGGCCATTTTTTTAAGCAATGAGAGAAAATCGAACAAAATATTTGTTTGTATAGGGCCAAATATATATTTAGTCGCCTTAAATAATATATTGTTGAGCAAACAAAATTTGGAAAGCAACAAAATTGGTTTTGTTCGTCTAGCCAAATATATGTTTGAATAAACAAAATCTCTGTGTTGGGCCAAAATAAAATTTGACCGTCAAGTAAATATTTTGTTGAATCAACTGAATATATTTGATTGGCCTCTCATTTGAATGTCTTCGTTCGAAAATACAGCTCGAGAGTATGTTTGCATATCTTGTGACAATTAGGATAGTAACCGTGTTTGTTAGTGCATCTGACGATGCTCAAAAATCGTATAAACACACTAGTAAAGCAATGCAACAAGAAAGTGACAAGTAAAGCTGTGAAACTTGAAATATTTGTTTGCAGAAGTTGCCCAATATTTGCAATATATCTACTTAAAAGCTTCCCGGCGTCATCAGTTGTTACATTAGCTGAGATTACTAAGTCATATCACGCGGGCGCAGCTGATCTAGGTTCGGAACTCGGTCGAACTTGTACATTTTTTAAATATCGGCCCAAAATATTAAATGTACGTATAGCCAAACAAATCTTTAGTTGCACCAACGAAATCTTACAGTTTGGGCCAACCAAATGAGAACAACGAAATAACTACGTCTCACAAACAAAATATTTCGTTGCCCCTATACAAACAAATAATTTGGTTGCGACAAACAAATCTTGTTTGATTCAACGAAACCTTTTTCTCAGTGTGGAAGGGCACATGTTTCCTGTACCGCTCCCTTCAAAGTAGTACCTGACAGTGAGTATCATAATTAAAGCGTGTCCTTGGAAAGGAGCGTGCGTAGTATGTTCGAGTTCGATGCTGCAAAGGGCGTGGCTTCCTACCTTCAGTCCTGGCGAATGATGATATAATTACTTAATATGAACCATTCCTGCCCTTAAACCTATAGTTAGATTTTGACAAGCCTTGTACGCCTCACAAGTAAATAAATATTAGTGTTCATCTGAAAGAAACTCAAAAATAAGTAAATAAAAACAAAAAATAACTTAAACATGAAAGATTTTAATCTAATATTAAATATACGAGCCATTCAGGAAAAAACATTATAAATATCAAATACACTATTTCATCACAACTTATTTTACAATATTTCCAACCAGCCAGTCATTTCCACTCTTTTTAAATAACCAAGAGGCATAGCTGCATCTCAAAGTACACATTACTGTAAAACAGCTCAATTCTGTGGTTGGCTTATTTGGTAGGGGATGTGAAAGACGGTCCATAATGCCAGGTTGTTTATGTACAAAATTAATTTTAAACTTCTATTTCAGGTTCGAAGTCTTCTCCTAATATATGTATATATACTTATAATATTTGGAGTATCAATAAATAGCTGTTATTTTGTAGTTTTGACTAATGACGAGTATTTAAACTTCTGTTAAAAACAGTGAAAAAGAAATCGTGTACGAAATAAACAGTTGACTCTATTACTACAACTCCAATCTATTTCTTCATAGTCGTCGATTCAAGTTAGACAGAATGTTTGCAAGTTTTGTGGAAAATATATCTTGTCAAATAAAAAATTAATATTTCAGACATCCAAATCTTTTGATTTTATGAGCACGCTCCTTTTCTCCTCTTTTTTTTTTAAAGAAGTCATGTAGACCCTAAAATTGAGTAATTTTACAGTTAGCTTCTTTAAAATATAAAATTTAAAAACACGTATTTTTAAACATTAAAGAGACGTAAAGATTCTCTCTTGAACATGATTTTCGTTAGTAGGATACTTATAATTTACATATTTAAGGAAATAACTTGACCAGCGACTATAAGTTAAGTATAACGTACGATGCTTGCAGAATAAGAACTAGAACAACAAAAACGCAGTCACTTTGTCACAAAAGCCGAAAAGTGAACAGTTTGGAATTAGTCCTGCTCTCGTCTTAAAAGCAGTATTTCCATGATCGGTACACGTTCAGGATAGATCGATGTTCTACTAAGATTAGGAACAAAACGAGACCACTTTATAGAAGAATTTGGAACAGGGAAAATTCCCGCAGCTAGGTGCGCAGTGTTCCAAAAGTTAACTTTCAATTAAAATTTTTAGCTACATAAATTACAAAAAGAAAGATTCTACTTAGTTATGAAATTATTTCTTATTTGATCTATGATTACTGCAATTAAAATTTGTTTAATGTAGATAACAATTTACTGTAAAAACAAGTCTGGTAAACTTCCTAAACTGCAATGGAAGTTTTTAACCTATAAAGCGTATGGTAATAAAGACTGTCCACGATAAAGTGAGCACTTTTGAAATCAACCCTATAAAAAAGTCACTGCTCCTACCTGCACATATTTTAACGGGCACACTGAGTGACACACGCCCAGTAAAGTTGGTAACGAGGGAGGGAACGTAGTTCCACACCTTAACGTCGAATATACGTGTGTGCAAAGCCAGAAAATTGTATGAAGGAATCGAGCCAAACAAATAGGACATCAAGCAATATTTTATGACAACAGACAACACACGAGCTAGTTATCTACTTGAACAACTAAAACAAACACAGCGAAGGAACTCGCACAAACACAGTAGTTTTTTTCACAGACAGAATGAGACGTTTCGGGTCTTCAGGCAGCGACACACAGGGTCCGAGAACACAAGTGCGACTGACTAGGAGACAATTTTTTTTTTGGCGAGCTCCCAAATCCCGCTACGCCAACGTGAGCACCTTCACAGATCTGTGTGCCCTCCGGCATGCTTGTTAGTAGCTAAGACGGTTGAAGAATGGGATGCGTCTCAGGGCAAGCCCTATACGCCTTAGGTCGGGTTTAATTAATATAATGGGCGCATGCATAGCGGCTATAGTAGGGTTGTCTGATGCCATGGCCGCAATTGTAGCCATGGACACACCCCGAAAGAAGAAGGGTCTAGTAAGGAGCATAGAAAACCAGGCAAAGCGGAGAGGGCCTGGAGAAAACTATGCGACAGTCGCGGAGGATAAATGTAATTCCTTTATTGTATTAGGGCTGGAGAAAGTAGGGTGGTGTTAGTTTGCGAAGATAGACTTTGTGAATGTGATGCAGGGTGAGGTGAAATGAGGTCGTAGCTAGGTTGATAACCAGGGTCGCGCTATGCGTCCCTGGTGGTGGGGGATAGAACTGAACCACTCATCCGACAGATGCCAGCCATCTCTCTGTAACACAGGAAAGAGTGTTAGTGTGTTACAGGCAATTACAAGAAACTTAAAACTAGGGGTAGTATTTCCATCGCTTTGTCTGTGACCTCGCGTGCAGCTGTGTGTGAGGGTGTGTTAGTGTATGTCAATGGAGGTGTCAGTGAGTGTTAGTGTAGTGTAGGTGTGTCACTCCACCATCCTCACCAGCCGCTGCAGAGAGCACCCTATGCCACAAGCCATCTCATTGTTAACCAATCTCTGGAGTTATTGCTGGTTAACTTCCAGAGCCTTTAAACGGTTGTATTTCTGCGAGTGACTGCCTTGGAATCGTCAGTGGCGACGGGTCATACATACAGACTACTGTCGAATGAGAGAAGCTTTGTAACGCATGTGTGTGTGTGTGTGGTGCAGTGTGGATGCAATGTGAATCACATGGCCATCTCCGAGCCAGAGGCTGTACAGAGCCTGTTTCGCCTTGTTCTGTGATCACATAGTGCTTCACTAATTTGTGATGATTATTTTGTCAAAGAGTGTATTTTGTAGTTACGTGTATTGCAGTATTACGGGTTTGCGGGATTATTTTGTTAGTCGGGTGCATGGCTGGGGACCTGCATTGCAAGTGTTGGCGTTTTAAGGTGGCCTGTGAGCTAAAATGCTTTTAGGCCGCTTATATTTATGAATCTCGTCGGGGTCATAATCGCCGAGACTAGATATTTTCGGGTTGGCATGTGTAGCACAATCATTGTAAAAGTTTTCCGCCATTTTGACGAAGTGCTCGTCTAGTTTTCCTATTTTGAGTTCGTTATGCAGATCTGTAATGGGGCAGTATCTCGGTGCGTCTGCCGCAATTCGCAGGCAATTACTTTTCACAATTTGCAGTCTCTTGACATGTGTTTTAGCTGCATGGGCCCATGTGGGCGCAGAATATGTTATATCAGGCCGTATGAGCATGGTATATAGCAATACTGCTGTGTTTCGTGTTATGGCACTTCGTCTATTAAGTATAGGGTATAGGGCGGAGAGTCTGGCGTATGCACTTACGCATTTGGCGTATATATGTGCTTTCCAGGTCAACTTTCTGTCCATATGTACGCCTAGATACTTAATTACATCTTTATGGGGTATGGGTTCGGCAAATAAAGTGATTTGCGGACGATTCACAGCTTGGGGCAGTGCCCTGCGCGTGAAAACGATCGCCTCGCTTCACCCGACATTGATTTTAATCTGCCATTTCGTGTAATATTCTTGAAAGGCTGTTAAGGCAGTTTGTAATCGTCGTGTGCTAGGCCGAGGTCATGTGAGTGACTAAATATGACAGTGTCATCGGAATAGCAATCAAATTGCACCAGACGGTGGTCTGATTTCGGTAAATTGTGTATACAATGATTAAATAAAACTGGTCCAAGTATACTGCCCTGAGGCACTCCAGCATAAATGGTTTTACTCTCTGATTCCGCGCCTTCGCATTGGACAGAAAAGGTCCTGCGATTCAAATAGCTAGCTAATAATTTAATATAGCAATCGGGGAATTTTAATTCACATAATTTATAAATTAATCCAGCATGAAAAACTCTGCCAAAAGCCTTTTCAATATATAAGAAAACTGCGACTACACAGTCTTTCCAGTTAAAGGCATGGTTAATATATTCAGTGATTCGTACCAATTGGTGTGTTTAAAAGGCTAATTGGCCTATAATTATGGGGGAGTTTCTTATCCTTCCCTGGTTTGTGAAAGACAATCACATTGGCAGTTTTCCATTCGTTTGGGAAGTATTCCAGCTTGACCATAACATTATAGCATGTAGCTAAATACTAAAGGGCATGTTCGGGCATTTTCTTTAATACAATAGGCTGAATTCCGTATGCTCCTGGAGCTTTCCTGGGATACATACGGCGAATTGCCAGTTTTATTTAGTGCGACTGTGTAAATTCCGGTTCGTCTTCAGTCGGTTTTCATTACTATATTTTATTTTCGCTATAAATGTGAGTTGTAAAATTTCTATCACGGGGATCCTGATTTGGCTGAACAGGATTTTACAGCACATTTGCAAAGGCTTCTGCCTTTGCTTCAGGGGTGACAACAAACCCTGTGTTAGTTTGTAAGCGCGGGATTTTATCGGTTATATTTAAGAGGCGTTTAGTTAAGCCACATAAATTATTTTAGCGTGGTGTTAGCTTAGCTACTTTAGTATCCCAATCACTGGCCCGCCATAGTGTTACTTCCTCTGAAATGACAGCCTGTAATACGTTAATTCACGCCTTAGTTTGCCGATCTCGGCGTCTAGAATAATGACGTCTTAGGCAGTTTTTCTGCGTGATTAAATTCCGTATATACTGCGGAAAAGTATCGAGTTATTATATGTGTCTTTTCTGGAACACATTCAGCTACGCCTTGCTGTATTGTGCTTGTAAGGGCGGCTATAGCTTCGTCAACATCCTGTGTTGTTGCTAGGGAATCATTACTTATCAACGGTAAATTTTCTGTTATAAAATTCGAGAAACTCGGCCAATCAGCCTTAGAATAATCTTTAATTTTTCTCGGGGCATTAGCTTCTGTGGAAATATTGTCGAAATCAATGTGAACTGGATAATGATCGGAGGAGAGATCATGCTCGACTCTTAGGTCCATCCCAGTTGTAAACTGTTTAACTAGAGCAATATCTAAAATATCAGGATGTTGGTTAATATTTGATGGGTTATGGGTAGGCTCAGTTGGGGCCATAACTTGATCATTTCTATTCGCTTGGTGCCTTTGTAAGACATCCCATTTGCTGTTCTATTTCTAGAATTCCAGGTTAGATGTTTGGCATTTATGTCGCCAAGGGCGAGAAAAGTATTACCTGTTTGATTATATAATAAATCCAGGTCGGCCAGTGATAGCGAGCACCCCTGGTTGGGGTGGGGGATAAATTGCTATAATTTGGTGCGTTGTTGGCCTAATTTTAATTCGCTGCCAACTGCTTTTAATATAGGAAAGTCTGGCAGATTTATTTCGTTATGTTCGATGGAAGTACGTAATAAAATAGCCACTCCTCCTTCTTTTCCTCTTATCGAAGGCCTGTCCTTTCGATATACGGCATAGCCTGGAACATAAAAGCGAGATTTATGTGTAAAATGTGTCTTTTTTATTGCCGCGATTTTAATTTTATGTCGATACAAATATTCTATAAACTCACTCTTTTTTGAGCTAAGGTTGCGTGCATTCCAGAAGAGAATGGAGTTTAGGTGTGTTTCGGGTGAATTTAAATGCAAATGGGGTTTACCGGCATGGTCAAAATTCTTGACCAGCTGAATGGACGAGCCGATGGTCGCGGTTATTTTGTTTTGGACCGACATATTAGTCATCCAGATGGCGATCATGGCACAGAGGGGCTGTAGCACTAGTGCCAGGTCGGGGTACTTGCTGAAATGCGCGTCATTTGTAAAGGCTTCATTAATTGCAGCCATGATTTCATTTTGGTTTACAGTGGTGAGGGGGGGGGGGGAGGTCCGCCACAGGTTGGCATGTCAGAGCAACTGGCACCGATGCGATATCCATGGCCTGCGGGGTGTGTGTGGCGAGCTCGGCCTGAGGACGCGAGTTTTTTTTTAGGCTGAGGTGAGATTTGATTGGCTGGCCGTGGAGGGGGGAACTGGAGCGGCGGCCGCGGGCTGCGAGCTCGTGGCTTGTGTGATAGCCTGGTTTTCGGCAATTTTGCGCTGTTTTTGCGATAATTTCTTGGGTTTAGCTTGATTTTTCTTGCTCCACCTCGCATTATGGTTGCGGGGAATGGGTTGGTTCGCCAGGGCCGGGAAAGCCATCTCGTCTTGCAGCCAGGCGTACCTGTTATACACAGGTACAGCTGCTGGCTGCTGGTGTTCCAACCACGAGGGCATGAACATATTTCGCGGTGGTTGGACATGTGTTTGCTGAGGCCCAGAGGGGGCCTGGCCCTGGGCTGGTTGCTACCAGGCTGTGGCAGGCTGTTGCCAGGCTGCTGCGCGGTTATTCTCGCTAATTGCAGCTCGTGACTGCTGCTGCCGAGCTTGCCTTGTTTCAGGCCCAAGGCGGCTCTATTTCGCAGTTTTATAGGTGTGGCATCCTCGGTAGTTTGAGCAGTGATTTAGGCCGCAGCCCACGCATTTTACTTGTGTTCTGTCCTCGACAATTTGGCAGTATTTTGTGTCTTGCATCTTGGTGTGGCATTACATCATGCTGCCACATGATCGAAACGCTGGCAGCGGGAACATTGTGTGGATCCGGTGGAATTGTGGAACTCTTCTACTCGGTTCTGAAAGCCTGCAAAGCTCGCGAGGGCGAAATATGGCATCGTACCAATGCCAAGAGGCAGTTCGATCGCCAATTTGTTTATTGGGCGTCGTTTACGATCGTGGATGAACCAAGCCCTCTGGACTGGCATTCCGGGGCGCTGGAATTCTCTCGTGCAGGAATTCCATTTCCGTATCTGCTTGAACCCGGCAGAATACAAGCTTCACAGGCATTTGATCGGCCTGTCGGAGCAGGCTGTGTTGGTACCCCATGTCCTTGATGATACGGACAGCTGTAGCAATCTGTCATTGAACTAGTGTGAATGCGCAGTGTGTCCGCCCCGACACAGACAGCACGCCAAGAAAGTGACATCGATTCATCGAGTTTTCGTTTGAGGGCGGGGTATTTGTGTGTACTTGTCAGGTACACAGAAAACGGCTTTATTTGCAGTTTTTTTGGTTGCTGCTGGCTTAATTGCGGGGCAGTTTGGCCCACTGAGGGCTGCTGCGAGCCCTAAGGGGGCGGTTGTGTGCCCTGATGGGGCTGTACGTCGTGTGTACGTTTTGCGCGCTTGCTCTCATTTCGCAATGCGACATCATTCGCAATTGTGTTCGCTGGGTTCGCTGGGAGTTGTGTCTCCATGGCAGCATAGGTAATGGCCATTTTCGCAGGTCACAGACTGGTAAGTGTGCCTTCTGTGTTGGCTGGTGTGCACCGTCCAAGCCCTTCCCGCCTATCCTTGCTTATTTGAGTCGGTTCCGGTAGGTTTTGCAAAGTAAATATTATCTACAAAATTACACACATAATTAACTATTCTGATTTATTGCATTCTTGTACATAGTATACCAATTAAAAAACATAACACAGATTTACAATACATTTATTCGGAAAATATCAATAATAGTCTTAAAAAAATTATCCCTACACGATTATTCTAAGTGTTGAAAATTTATATAACATTTTAGGGTCTTTAGAAAGAAGCTACGAAGATGTTTACATATGGCAACAGTTGAGATAGAGGTAGTTTAAACCACAAACTCCTTTCCCCATATTCCGTATTCCCATACTGACAGAAGAAAGAAATGAATACCGTGTGCAGGAGAGGGTGGGGGTGCCGATTTATATTTATGTTGGTGGTCAAGGCACGCCATTTGGCATCGCACTTATAACTTGAAACAATAGCCAAAAAGCAAGGAAGGGCAGTGTTTGCAATTCGCACCAATTTGACTTTACCAAGGTCACTTTATTTTGTTAGTGTATCATCACAACAGTTGATTAACGGTGATAGTAGGCTTTCACAAAACAAAATATTGTCCATCAAGCTTTCCGAATTTGAATGGCTCCAAATCTAAATACTAGATAATCATAGGTTAATTGATTACAGTATTCATGTAGTAGCTGTGTTCAAATCTAGGAGTGTAAGAAATACATCTGTTTTCACAAATAATAACGATGACAAAAATTATTAATCATAATAATTTTTTTAATATTTGGGATTTTTGTAAAATAGTACTACTACTTGTGAGAAGTAACCAAGCACTAACCACGTTATTTAAAATATTATAACTTTTGTTTTACGTTTTTTTGTCTATATTAATATTTTCATATTTTGCAATACACTAAAGTTAAAATAATGTAACAAAATATTTTTTGTCTCTTAAAAATAGATTTATTTACCTGAATACTATACTGGCAAATCCAGTACTAATTTATTATCATTGTTTGTCACATTTATACTATCGATATTTACGTATTTTGTTTTGTAACTTGCGTTGATTCATATAGATCTAATGTTAATGTAATTTTTTTTATCGTGGACCAACAAAGAGTCTTGCTCGAAGATTCCACGGCTTCAATATATATTGGTGTGCTATTTATTCACCACGCAAGCAGCAGGAATTGTTGCCAACATCTACAAACGTTTCTTTTTATTTCACACCAGCTTTCATAGAAACCGTAAAGAGGTGCGTGCTACGACTTTGCCCAGTTGGTAATGATACAACGTGGTAACTGATGCACTACACCTCGCAGAAATAGGCCAGTATCTTTATCTACCAATAAAGGCGTCTCTCTAGCATCGTTGTAGCAGCGGACTCTGATTCCCAGGAAATCTGCTAGCCTTCAATGAAGCCAGACGTATCTCTTGAGAGAGTAACTTCGAGAGCTACAATAGTTGATGGGGACGCAGTATTCGTTGAACGCAGCCACAAAATTGTTCAGGGGTTAACAATAGACCAGGCCTAGAATGCTGTATTAATCATTAGTGTTTACGCATATAACAGCTTTGAAGTAACTTACAAATTAACATTTATTTATGTAGTGAATTTCTCTTCAGAAAAGTTATGATATTAAATTATATTTTTACAAGGATATAATGTCGAGAAAATACTACCGTAAACTATGTCGTTTTATAAAGTGCGATACCATAGTTTGTTGGTTTTGGTGGTGTGACTGTTATTTCAACCTGTTTGTCTTCGTACGTAGTTCCTTCAACCTGCTTTCGAAGATACAATAAAATTCTCGTTAGAGTTCTTAAGTACGTTTGTCGTCAAGCAAATGCAGGTGAGTAGTATATTTAAACCATATTCCCCCTTGTAAACACAAATACGAAAATATGTGCCTAAATTAATGCTGGGGCCCTCGTTGCGATAATTATAACCCAAACGTTAAGTGTAAAAATCTTCGCTTTATCCAATAAACGAACATACTAAGTCGCGGTTTCTTCATTGTTTAGTACATGATTTAATTTGCTTAGCCACTACCATAAATCTTAATAAAGTTCAGATAATATTTTTGTAAGTTATGCGTTTATTAATTTATCGATCCCACGCTGCAGACACAAAACGAATTAATTTTAGAAAATTATAGAAATGAGATATTCTTACAAAACATTTAAGTTGCAACACATTTGAAAAAGCTCATAAAATTGTTCAAATTGTACTGTTTGACTCCACAAGTAATAAATAAAAGTTCGGTAAATTATTAACATAATAATTTCACGTTGCGTACCTGCTGTAGAGAATCAATAGTAAACCCAATTCCATCTAATTAATTTAGAATTTAGCCGTAACCTGGAATTACTAATTCCTTCTCTTACCTTTTGCTTGATTGTGCCCCCCTTACCGTTCTCCACTTGTGGAACCAAGCTGTTGACAAGCCGGTGTTGAGGCTCGCCCCTTACGGATTGTGTGCAGCAATCCGACAAGCACTGGTGTTGCGCGGGGCAGCGGCGCACATGTCGGCTAGAATGCCAAGGATCGCCGGTGTGGCTGTGGCCATACGAAAGGTCAACGATTACTCATTTTTGAAACGCCTTATCACCTTTATGACAGTCTGGCTTAGTCCAAGTGCAGCAGTGAGGGCGATGCCATATGCCGTTAACCTCACATGGGTTCATTCGATGTTTGTGTGTTCGGATCAGTTGTAGAATACGCCAAGAAAGACTCCAATAAACACACACAAACAAGTTAGCAGTTCCAAGAAGTGGAGTTGAACTTAACCGTAATGAACAGATGAAGGCGAGAGATATAAGAAGAAAGGGCGCAGACATTCTCTGATAAATATCAAGTGTTTCATCACGTAGTTTCTCGGGACAGGCTATGACTAAAGGGCGAAGCAGTGATTTAGACGAACATCTCAGGTAAACGGTGGCATTTTTCCTTGTTCCTACACTTTTCCCACTTCCCCGACGGTTGAGCCCAATCCGCTCTCAAGCTATACTGAAAATGGAACCGTTTTTCAGTGAAGGTTTGATCTCTTCAGGACTGTTGAATCAATCGTGGCCAACTGCTGTAGGTCACATAATACATCATATATGCATTCCTTATTGTGAATAATGTTGTCAGGACACGTGAGTTTATTCCGTGTGCAAATGTCTGGCACATCTGCGGATGCTGAACGCATTTTCAGAGAGATCATATAAATTCGTCTTCATAAGATGATCTTTGTCGGCGATTGTAACAACTTTTGACATAACTGCCCTCTTTATACGTAAACGTTTACCTGTTACATTAAAATTTTACGTAAGTCAAATTATATTTCCAAAGCCCAAGAAGGATCGTCTAGGTATTAATTCAAAATCATTTTGTATTTTCATGACACGCTTTTTTCGCAGTTAAGCAAAAATATTTTCCTGAGGAAACTCACGATGTAACAATTTCTTTTACACATTCCAGCGCCACATAAAGCTTTCTTGAAAATATCTGCACAGTTCCCCGAAGTGAAAGTTCTCGAAATTGAGCATACAGCGGACCCCGGTTCGTCAACCAGCATACAGGATCATACCGTATTGCTAACACCCGGCATTTTTTTTTCGTGCCCCCTGGGCAATTTCTTGTACAACGAAATGCATAGTTTGTTCTGAAGTTTACGTTAGCGGGTTTTTTAAAGGGTATATTCTGTGATTTCTCGGCATTCCCACTGCATGGTTTTTAGGCTTCTTCCTGAAGCAGGCTATAATTTTATTTCGTCAGATAGTTGTACATTCTTTGAAAGGATAGATCATATGTTTTTTTTTGTCACTGAAACTACATGATTTTCAAACGCCCTCGCAAACTCATTTGTCAGACTGTTGCAGTTTCACTCTTGAATAGTGAATTTATAACCTCTTTTCACTCTGAGTAGTGATTGGATGAACTTTTTTGAAGATGTTAGAGGTCAGCTCCCTATAAGGTTTGTTCTACTCAGGTTAGGGACAAAACGTAATTTATTATAGGAGAGTTTGGTAAAGGCTGTTCACGGTAAAGTGAGTACTTTTTAAGGCCCTCCCAAAATGCTTTAACCCCTATTAAATGTATTTTATTGCAGTCTCCAACGTTAACTTTTGAGAGAGGTGAAATGTATACACTGTGTTTATTAGTCATATTGCAATCTTTGCATTAACAAGTGGTGAAAAGGTAGAAATTAATTGAAAGGAAAAATTTATCAGGCTCTTAAAAAGTGCTCACTTTACCGTGAATAGCCTATATAAGGAGAATTTCCTCCGCTTGGTGCGCAGAGTTGCAAAAGGTAACTTTTAATTAAAAATCTAAGCTACGCAAATAATACATCTTTACTTTAATTAGGAAGTTATTTTATATTTGATTTATGGTTATTACAATTATCCTTTCTTTTACGTAGAAATTAGGGAAAATCTGGTACGTTGTCGACACTGGCGCTAACCTAGTGGGGATAATTTTTGGTTGCCAGACTTGTAACACTGATCTTTCCAACCTGTAGTAGAAGTAAACTTAAGGGGGATCAGTCCCCACTATATTGTATTTTCGCTATTTTTGCCATAAGTTCCTTTTAAGAATGTAAACGAATTTTTTTCGCATGGCATGGCAAAAATTATAACTTCTAAACCTTTATCAATCTATTGCATCTCTGCTGCCTGTATTGATATTCGACTAGTGGCTGCCGGCACATAATAAGAATTTTTTTCCTTGCGAGCGGTTACAGAAATGATCCTGTAAACAGCGGTCTAAGAGTACATGTTTCAGAAGATGTGTAAAGCAATGGCCTGTGCCTTGTCGACGCCCTAAATAAAATACACTATAGGCAGTTTACGATAAAATGAGCACTTTTGAAAGCCCTGCTAAAGATCTACTTGTATACACGTTGTGTATTATTCCGCCTTATGTAAAATTAACATTGCCATGGGCCTCATCACTTTATTCATGCGTCGGTCAAATGACACTGTGAAATTATTATGAAAGTAAATACTTTACAAATCTGCTCATTTTTACACTTCGATGCATTAAAAAAAAACAGAAAGCGAAAGAGATGATTTTAGTTATCACAAACGGTTACCTAACACTTTTTATTCGACGTTAAGGTATGGAACTACTTTACATATATCGTTACCAATTTTACTGGGCTCATGTCACTCAGTCCACCCATTAAAATATATTCATGCAAGGGCAGTGACTTTTTTCTGAGGTTCATTTCTAAAGTGCTCACTTTATCGTGAACAGCCTTTACCTGTGATGCAAATTACGACGAAAAATCCGTAAATTAAAGATGGTGGGGACTGATCCCCCACAACTCGCTGCCATCCCAGCCGCCTGGCCTGGATGCGCGCGTGGCCTTGAGCCCCTGACGAGCTGTGTGTGTATATAGACATGGGATGTCGAGGAGGGACGGGGGAGAGGGAGAGGGTTGACACGCGCGACGCACAGCATCCCGGGCTACCAGGTCGCCATGGAGACGGCCGATATCCAGGTGGCGGTAAGATCGATGCGCTGACCCAGATCGTGCGAGGGGCCTCACTTTCTCCCACGCCTTGGGGTAGAGTCCACACGCGCGGTGACGTCCACACGGCCTCTGGCGCGAGCCCCCGACCTTCACCCCCCGCGCAGGGCTGCCACGCTGCCACACTACGTCGAGAAACAAAATAATTGCAATAATATTAGATCAAATAAAAATAACTACTTAACTAAGTGAACTCTTTCTCTTTTATTACACATGTAGCCGACCATCCGTGGCGCAGTCGGTTGGTGCGCCACCGATCTGGGGTGTGAAAGGCTCTGGATTCGAAAGTCGGGTAAGACATGGGTGTTAAATTAAGTTAGGTTATAAGTTAATCTGTGAGCCGCCCACTGCTAAGCTTTCAAGCATAAAACCGGGGGACGTTAAAAAGCCTTTTATACTACAATACATTTTGCCGGACCCCCCTCCCATCCAACTGTTTCTTCAACGCCTTCGTACTCGCACTATAGTCTACTTGCGGTTTCTTCGCACTTTTTGAACCAAACCTTTGAAAAATCACACCATGTATGACATGTTTGGTTGTTTCCTAAACATCACGTGTGTCACAAGTTTTTAATACTTCTATCAACATAAAAGAACATAAAATGTACCTTATTCCTGGTTAAATTGAACTTTTATTTATATTTTATACACAAACTCTAATTTCCAATTATAATTAATATGAATACAAGCAGTGAGAAAATAGGTGCGTTGGTAACTCCTTGTAAGAAGTAGTTCGTATGCAATATATTACAACACTGAATGCGCTCGAATTTGGTGTAATTTTATAGACTGGGTTAAGCTTTGTTTGAATGAGGCGGAGGAATATCCTGAAAGTACAACTTTAGCAGGGCTTCGGAGAAGTTTAAAGTAACCTTGAACAGCCTATATGTGACGCACATAAGCAGTAATTGGCTGCCCGCGGTTAACCGAGCATTTTATAAATGCTACGCTAACGATATTATTTTATGCCTATTTTGTTTCTTTGCGTCAACAAAATCAACACAGTCATCGACAAGATGGCGCTATTGATTTGTCCAGCAGTTAAAACCTAAATATGTGACTGATATTCTAAGTCTCACTCTTAAACGTGCATAAAACTTATAAATGTAAAGGTAACCGATTTCAGAATATCAGGAATTTAAAGGTTGCACTCTCAATTCAACTTTAATCCATGGGAATAATTCTCCCGTTTAGCTGCCAACGTTTCTGGCAGCACGCCGATGAGCGTTTTGATCGAAACGTGCAGTTGCGGCGAGAGAAATACGTTTAAATGATGATTTAAAAAAAATTCGAATTAGCTGCGAACTAGCTGTGATTAAATAAGGGCATGGCTGGAGAAAAAAAAATTGGGTTTGACTATCTTGAGGACAAGGCCGTTTGTTTTGCGTGAATACGTCTATGTTGACGCGCTCGGATGCTTTGATTTTTTTTACGTTCCCGACACCACTTCACTCGATCATATGGGGTTTAATTGATATCACTGGATTGCTATTTAAGACGCTATTTCCAACCGTATATGATTTCTGTATTTCGACTTGGCTTTAGACCGACATTGTGTTAAGTTTTCTTAATTTTTTACATTAAACTCATACGATTTCACCTTAACCACGCCACATAAATGTTTTAATACACACAAACGACTGATCTTGACGAGAGCTGTCGATTGAAACCTAAACGAGCGTCGTAGCTTCTCCTAGTCAAAAGTTATACTACGCGGAAGTTATGAGACGCGGCGAAACGTACTCACAACTGCCCCCCCCCCCCCCCTTATACGGCCTCCAAAACCCTGGCAAGCGCGATGCTTCGCAGTCCTCACTCAACATAACATATTCTTTGATCCTTTGGCAATCGAGTAGTGTAATTGAACTTTTAATGAAGACGATAGATTCGGAGCTGCAATGCCAAACTGTACCCCCCGATTTTGTTATCAACGGATTTTCTGGATTGCCTAGCACTATGGTTGCTAATTTAAAGACGTATTCACGTCAAAAGAGCGGCAACTGGCCTGTACCCTGCAGACATATACCCGTGGACTCGAACATAACGTGTGTGTAGTAGTGTTCTCTGCACCGGGAGACCGAGTGGTAGCTCTGCTCTTAGACCCTACTATACGCTGTTCACGGTAAAATGAGCACTTTTAAAAGCCCTACTTAAGATATACTTGTACGCACGCTGTATATTCTTCCGCCTTATGTAAAATTAACATTGCCATGGATTTCATCACTGTATTCATGCGTCGGTCAAGTAAAACTGTAAAATTTTTAGGAAAGTAAATATTATACAAATCTGCTCATTTTCACACTTCGGTGCAATAAAAAGAACAGAAAACGAAAGGAATAATTTAAGTCGTCTTAAATGTTTACCTAACAATTTTTATTCGACGGAACTATTTTCCATCCATTGTTACAATCTTTACTGGGCAAATATCACCCAGTATGCCCATTAAAATATATGCTTTCAGGGGCAGTGACTTTTTTCTAAGGTTCATTTCAAAAAGTGCTAACTTTACCATGAACAGCCTATAATGCCCCAGCATTCTAAGCCTGAATCAGTGGCAGGCCTGCTTTTATAAACGGGTACACTAGTCACGTGCCCAGAGGCGCTACGTCCACACAAGGAAAAAATTACGTAAAAGAGAAAAGTAATGAAAGTATCCCCTGACCTGGAAAAGTTTAATATAGAATTCTGAATAAATATTGTAATAAATTATAGCTGCGAGATACGCGCCTGATTTGTATTTGCAAGTAATGTTCATAATAGCAGAGAGAGAGAGAGAGAGAGAGAGAGAGAGAGAGAGAGAGAGAGAGAGAGAGAGAGAGCTGGTAGATATGAACTCTGTACGTAGTGAAGGGGGCGCTTACTCATAGCATGGCGTGCACAGGATGCTGTTGACGTCAAAATATCGCGTGATCAGTGGTTAAAAACCAGTAGAATTATTTTATCGAATCTTTAGTTAATGAGCTATTACTAGAGACCTACAAAATTAGTGTTATTACACTATCGACCCAAAAGTGATTGGGCACCCGTGAAAATAGGTAATTCAGTACGTCAGTTGACTTGCGTGGCCGCCATACGCTGCAGGCCGTTGTAGAACCAGTTGACAAGGAGATTGTACGAGTTACAGAGCTATCGGCTTCGATAAGGGCGTGATTGTGGGCTGTCTAGCCGGGCGATTGCACGGAAGGTAAACAGACCCAAATCAACGGTCGCATTCGTCCTGCGTAAGTTGGCATTGTGCCAATGCTGCACGTTCTGGGCGACCTCCAATCTTGACCGACAGATCTTGATCGCAGAACCCTGAGACGTAAACTTGTCAAAAATAGGGCACAACCCATGGCTACTATCCGACAGGAATCTCATGCAGCAACAGGAGTATCGGTTTCCATTGGAACATTGCGTACAAAGGCCCACCGACTGGGTATTTTGGAAGAGCAGCTGCACATAAGCCCCATATCACGACAAGCAATAAAACTCGGCGACTCAGGTGGTGTTTGGACCGTCGGAACTGGACACTGGAGGGGTGTAAATCTGTTCTGTGGATTGATGAGTCGAGGTTTGCATTATTCCGGTCCGATGGACGTGTATGGATGTGGCGTCTACCCGAGGAACGGCTTCTGCCGGAGTGTATAGTGCCAACTAGGAAATTCTTTGGTGGTGGTGGTGGTGGTGGATTGATGGTGTGGGACTGTTTCACAGCCTTCGGCGTAGGACCGCTGGTGTTTGTCCATGGTAGCATGAGCACAGAGGCCTATTGTAACATTCTGGATAAAGAAATGCTCTCAACACTGAGTTTTTGCGGAATGGACCGTGTTACTTCCAGAATGACAATGCCAGGTGCCATGTTTCAATGGCTACTATGCAGTGGTACGCCTACAACAATGTTCGCCGATTGGGCTGGTCCACCCAGAGCCCCGACCTCAAACCTATAGAACATCTTTGGGACGAATTGGATCGCCGAGCGAGGGCTCGTCAGGCGCGGCCAAAATACATTGTTCAGCTCGTCGAATGGTTACAAGAGGAATGGCGACGAATCCCCGCGGATGTCCTGCAAACACTCGTAGAGAGTATGCCAGATAGGGTGGCTGCTTTTATAGCCGCAAGAGGTGACCCTACGAGATTCTAACGGGGTGACAACCACCTAGCAAACATTGTGGACAGATGCACAATTACTTTTCGGTCGATCGTGTATTTATGGACATGTTTAACTTGAAACACATATACCTTTGCAATACGTTTTTCATTGGACCATACTTTTTGTGACACTCCCTAGGTGACTCTGCACCAATAAAGGAACACTTCTCAATCGTGTGCCCCAACCACGTGTAGTTCAATCTGAGAGGGAGTGACTTTACATCTGTGCAGCAGCCAATGGAGAAAGACGCCGGCTCTAGTGCATACAGTACTATGAAGTTCAGCCTGATGCCAAATAATAACGCGAATTTTTCATGTCCCTATCTATTATTATGGACTGGAAATTTCCGCGAATTCATTTCAGGGCAAGGTAGATGTCAAGCACATGTACATTTCGCCAATGTTTCCAGTTGGATCGTAGTTCATTAGACACGCCCAGGTGAACTACGAGCCAACAACAGGCCTGTAACAAAACAAGTACTGTATCTTGTACCACCTGATTGGTCTGAGGGGAAACAGGCTGCACACTGGGGCAGCAGCCAATGAACAGAAAGACAAGGCTCGATAATACATAGGGCAGTGGAGTTTAGCCTACAGGTAATTTAAAACGCAAAATTGTCCTGTCCCTAGCTACTATATACTGACGAGGAAGTGGGATGCACTGAGATTTTACTGCTAAGCCAATGCTATTTACTAGTAATAGAGTATAAATCACTGTTTTATAGAAGGCAGAACATAAATATGTTATTGATATTCCAAGTCTTACAACTGAAATGATCAGCTTTTACTGAATCAAGTGGAACAGTTTCAACGGATTTACAATCAAATTCGCTGGTTTGGAGCATAGACTAAAGATGAGGTAGACCGCTTATTCGTCTTATGAGCATCTATCCAACATTGACCAATACCGAAGGAACACAACTGTCAGAGTCATATGGTCAACCGTAATGAACGTAGTTGTTTATATATTAATTGTTAATGGCATGCATTATCACATTAATAAATTACTTTTGCCTATTTGAAGTAAATCAAGCATCATTACAAATTGGTTAGGGGAAGTATACATACATCTCAGAGCACTTGTTTACTAAACAGTGATTTAACCTCAAATGCAATCCACGCCGTTTTTGCTAGTCGTGTTGGCAGAAAAGCAGTTCAATGTTGGGACACGGAGATTGGCTGTATGCAGCCAGCGAGATTGGTCTACCTAATATTTAGTCTATGATCAGGAGCAGTTTTAACAATTTAATTTTTTGAGTGAAGGTAACGCCCTGGTACGCGAGGCTGACCCCGCCATTGTGGGCGGTTCAAGGCTGTCTAAAACCAGCACTCGTAGGTGCCTGGGATCTGCCGTAGAAATCCCAGGCAAGAGGTCACCCTGCCGATTGAGCCTTTCTCCTAATGTGCATGCTAAAGCCACAGTATGCCAACTGAGGGATTTACAGACTACACGGCACTAATTAATTTATATTGATACAGCCGGAAAAAATTTTTACAATTTATTGCTTGTATGAATAATTAGGTGATTAATTAGGTAGTAAGAAAATGCACACAAAAGTTTATTTTTAAAGTCTTTATAAAAAAGAGTATTTTTCTGTTTTTTAAAACGCGATTTGCCATGGTTTAATTTGGTATAATTTAATACAAAAGCATACCATTGTTTAGCTACACACAGTAACTCCACGGGATAAGTTTAAATGAATACTAATAATGGAGTTTATTTAACTGATGTGAACAGGTTGGTTTAAGAAAGCATCTAGAGTTGCTTAGAGAAATATTATATTCAGGAATTTAAGCTCAAATTTCGCATTTCTCCATGTAACATATACTACGTTGACGAAAACCACCTGACTATATTTGTTCTAATGAAACTGCCCAGTAGGTCGCCACACAAAATAAGGAACAAGCGCTTGGCTATACATATTTACTGGCATAATGATTCAAAGGAGAGAGTTGTGTTCGCTCGAAAAGGGCATGGCTCTAGGAACCCATATATTCCAACATCCCATCCGGGAGATTTCCGATCAATTGAACTCACCTTGGTCAACTGTCAGTGATCTCAGTGTCAAGCACTGGCGATAGGCATTTTTTTTATAGGCTCAAGAAATAACAGGGAGCGGCGAACGCTGAAGCATGTTACGCGAACCAGTAGTCTGACAGCCGTGTCAACGGTAGCAGAGGACTTCTGCCGCAAGTCAGGTACAAGTGTCATTGGTGGTACTCTCCGCCGGGAGTTCACAGCACTTGGTTTTCAAGGTCGTTCTGCTGCCGAGAAACCTGTGAACCCATGCACCAACGACCACGTTGTCTTTACTGGTGCAAACAAAATAGTCACCGGACTGGGGATCAGTGGAAGAAGGTGAGCGATGAGCGGCAGCACATGATAAGTGCGCTCGGATGTACGTGTTGCTGTGGTGCGGGCAAGTCATGCCCATAACACTGGCTAGAGCGAACACCCTACACACGAGAACACGACTCACCGCTGCAATCAGGGCGAGGTCACAAGCTGAGAAGAGTTTGGAAAACAGCATCCTAGTTTACAAACGATGCTGTCCAATAAATACCGGAGGAGACTTGAAACGGGGCCTGACGTCAGCCAGCGGCCGCGGGGGTCGAGAGGACCGCACGAGGGCGTGCCGAGGACCGCCGCTACCTAGACGTGATTGCAAGCAGCCTTCGCCCATCAAGACTAAGGTGACACAGTTCCAATAGCTCAGAGACTTTAGCTATTCATTAATAACGTGGGTTCTGCTTAACTGATTAACAGTAATACAAGGGGTTCCCCCTCTTTAATACACACTATTGTAGAGTGTTGTAATAACTGTTGTTTACTGGGTTTTGTATAAAGACGTTAGAGTTAACGCAGCCTCTTTAACTTACGCCTTCCCAATCCAGTTAGTCATAAACGCCGGGAATACTGTTTGGTTTGCGACGAAGGTCGGAGCCACAACAGTGTGTGTGGAGCTGGAAAATGCCTGGCGAACGTTCACCTGAGTGTGTTGCGACCAACACTGAAATTCTGAAGCTGTAGTGCAAATTGCGTGGGCTGTTTCTCTCGGCGCGTGCTTAAGCCATTGGTTTTATCCGACGAATTATGGCATGTAGAAAGACATTCTAGAGAAAACCATTCTTCCCATTTCATTGCGAAAATTGGCGCTTTAACTGTATGAGCACGATAATAATCCCATCCACATAGAAAGGGCAACCGTGTCGTGATTTGATGGCGGTCAGGGGGGATTGCTTAAATGTCCCGCTCAAAGTTCCGACTTTGACAGATTATAACATTTTTGTGATGAGCTGGATAATCGTTTCTGTGCCAAGCTCCTCGGGTAATGGCGAGACGTAAACATATTCACCATGCTACAAGGAGAATAGAAACAAATTCCTCCAGCTGTGAACCAGAACTTAGTAGACAGCCTGTCCCGAAGGGTTAAGTCCATTTTACTAGCAAAGGGAGGTCAGGCACATCCTATTAATTACGCGCCTTTTTATCCTAAAACAACAGGTGTGGGGTATCTTTTGGGTCACATAGTGTAGGTAAATCCTCTGTTGGACATGCCACTCTGGTTGATGCGTCCCTCATCAATACACGCAAAACAAAAATATCTTAAATCCTATTATATATCTAAATTAAACGGTTTTCTACTCAGTTACCTTCTGCAATGATTCTCCCCTTTAATGTCTAGTGAAGATAGTCCGCTGGAAGTAAAATTACCAGAATGGCGTACAGCAACCGAAAGGCTGTAAAGTGTTTTGGGCACCCACTTTTTGACTGCAATGCAAAATAGGGAATTTTTACAGAAAAATGTTTTACTGTCACCTTTGTCGGGAAAATTATAAAAAAGTACATCAATAATAAAATTTTTGAAGATGATAACGATAAATTTTTTATGAACATTTATATCATGGAATGTAATTTTTCAGTCATGCCTCTTTATTTACAAAAAAATTATAATGAAGTCAATTATTTAATTACTAAGCTTATTTTATAATTGGTTCTTTCTTTAATTGATACATGAACCATAAGATGTAATCAGTAAAATAGGGTTTTGTGGTAACCAAACAAATATTTTATCAACAGAGCATATTTCGTTAGTTTTATATCGATAAAACATTTTGAAGTACTACTGGGTTTTTAATGCTGTATTAAAATTATAAATAATCATAAAACAAATAACACTTATTGGTGGAGAGTAGCTTTTAAATATTACTTTTCCTAGAACAAAAAGAAGAATATAATAGGATATCATTACGACTTCTGGAATTCTGACTAATCTTTATTTTTTAACGAATTCCCTGGATGTGAACGAATCAAAATTTTTTTTTAAGTTCACTCTACTTAGCGCCGTTGGTGGAAGAAGGGAACTGTTTTATTTCCCCTGCCGTGTCGATGGAGTTGGTAACGAGTGCTGCGGGGCTCGCCGGGTAACATGTAAGCAGATTACAAGTTGGCAACTGCCGTCTTTTCCCTCCTAGTCCGATTTCCGGTTGTCCGGACTTCCGCAACACTGCCTACAGCGTGGCGTCCTCTGCTAGTCGTCGACGACATGAGACGCCCTGTAGAGGGAATATGATGTGGATGGCACATGATCGTTAATGCAGTTAAACATTTATATAGGCTGCTCATGGTAAACTGAACACTTTATAAAGCCTTGCTTGACATCTAATGTATTCTTACGGCTTTTGTAAAATTAACATTGTCTTGCATCTGGTAACTTTATTCATGAGTCGGTCAAGTAAAGCTGTGAAATAATCAGAAAGGTGAATATTTTACAAATTTGAATATTCCTACACTTATGTATTAATAGAACCAGCGAAAGAAACAGCTTATTTACAAATGTTTACGTAACATTTTTTATTCAATGTTTAGACTTGGAACAACTTTCCTTACATCGTTACCAACTTTACCTGGACAAATGGACGATCATGGAGCCGCGATGCATAATTGCTAACTGGTTGTCGCCAGTGCCCATTCTGCGATCGAGTTTTCACCAAAGTATAAATACGCCCCTTTTATACGTTTTCGTTTCAGTCTAATTTTAGACTTGGAACAGTACGGACATAAAATGCCAATGATGCATCTGCTTTGTCGCTTCTGCGGTAAAGTATTTACAGTTCCGCGCAGCATGCGTAGACATGAAATAACGACCTGTAGGATGGAAACTTCTAGAATGTAATTTTAATGCGATTTCTGCCAGAGGTAGATAATACGGGGTGATATTTTGAAGAAATTCTAAAACTTGTAGCACTGGTTATCTGCAACTACAATCAGCACCGCATATGCCGAAATCATCACCGCAATCAGCACGACACACACCACAATCAGCACCACATGCACCGCAATCAGCACCGCGCACCGCACTCGCCGCACGATAGTAGTGGTAACATACGTATTATCAAGCAAGATGTTACTTTACCCACATGCATTCATGCTAAAGATGAAGATATTTTCCACGAATCGCAACATGGAAGCCTATTTCCGAATACAGCGAGGTTCATCATCGCGGGATCATCGGGTTGTGGCGAGACATGCGTCCCACTGAGCCTGCTGGAAGAAACGAACATCCTCCGGTTCGAGAAAGTGTGCCTATATTCAAAATTGCTCCAGAAACCGAAATACCAGCGATTGGCATGAGTACTGCAGGCCGTGGAAGGCTTGGGTTATTTTCCATGCAGCGATAATGAAGCCGTCGTACCTCCGAGAGAAGCACTGTCAAACTTGATATTTGTCTTCGATGGAATTGTCTGCGAGAAACAAACTTGCATTCAAGAATACCTTAGCATAGTACGACACGTGTAGGTATGTGGAATGCGTGTACCTCGGCCAGACTTATTAGCGCATACCCAAACAAATGCTTCGTGACAACGCAAACATGTTGATACTGTTTTGCATGGAAGATATGAATTTACATCATGTTTACGTAGATCATGTCAATACGGACATGATGCAATCAGATTTCAAAGATATGCGTGCTTTTGCTGGAAAGAGAAATATGGATTTTGACGATCCTTAAGGATTGGCCCCTATATACAGGCAGGTACAGGAGTGGGTTCGATCAGTTCATCGCTGTCTGCCGAGAATGAGTTACATCGTATCGAAATACGGGCAAAGTAGCCTCAAGCTGCGTCTTCACAAAAACCACGATGGAGGTTGTCTCGTACCAAGAAACGATGTAATTTGTGATGTTGGTAGCCAATATACATGTGGACACCACCCCGGATTGCCAGCATGTCAGCGCATCAGCTGAATACCCCATGAACAACCTTCCAACAGCAGTCGCACCACTGGCAGATCCATCTGGTTCATTGGATGTTCGGACTGGACACCCTATTCGGTAAATCATCTAGAACTGAGAACTAGAGGGCTAAATCTACCTACAAAATAATATGAAGTTCTCGTCTTGTCCTCGAAAATCATCGCAAAGAACTGCTTGCATGAATGTACAATTTCTGAAATAAAAAATATATTAAATATGCTGCTTTTTATTTATTTTTTATAAAAATCTCAGTAGTAGGGAAATGGCAAGTCTGGCGCAAGGGCATCGGGCATAGGAGCCAGCAGCCGGGGAGCCGCCTTGTTTTTATGTCCCCGTCCTCCATCTTTTTCCCTTTTTTCCCCTCAACATTTCCCTTTATCCCTCAAAATCGATCAAATTTCCCTAAAAATGTTTCCCCTCCCCTAATAAATGTACCCTTTTCCCTAAAAATTTCCTTTTCTCCCAATTGCAAGAAAAGGATCCCCAAAAATTTCCAATATTTCTCAGAGCAGGCGAGAGGGATCAGTGACCCGTGATTTGACCTTGACCTTTGACCTTGAAAATGCAAATGCAAAATAAAAAAATAATAAAAATTCCAAAAAATTCTCAAATTTCGCACAATTTAAGAAAATTGAGGGGGCTTCTTTGTTCTTTGGGCCGACAGAGCAGTGACTGCCATATTGGTTTTATAGACATACCCTATGCCAAATCGATACAAATGATACAGGATAGACTGACTCCCGCATGTGATGTCTCAGTGCATGCATCTGATTGACCAGATGCAATCATGTGACAACTCGGTGATTGGCTGGTCGGTGTTCGCACAGTGAATTAATGGTGCAATGCAGTTGGTTCAAAGTCGATATGGCGTCATAGGGCTTCCACACCCATATATTATAAGCAGTAAGGATGTCGGTTGAGAGGCCTAGTTTGACAGCAGCTCCTATGAAAGTTGTATCGTCTCGGCTAGCTTCTGCAACTTTTCATCTAAGTCTTATTCTGCATCTGCGATGTCTTCGGGTACTCCGAATATAATGGTAGCTACGTCAGTGTCATCAACTTCTTCGGAAGTGGTACCAGTAAAGCCATCGACTTCTTCAGGTATGACGTTGACAGTACCATCGACCTCTTCGGGTGGACAACCTACAGCAGCTCCATCGGCATCGTGACCCAAGTCAACAGTTTCACGACATCGATACATGTACTGTGATGAAGCCTTTACGAATAGCAGCAATGTTAGACGACACGAAAAGCATCAATGTAATATGAACCCGCTCCTCAAGGCATATAAGTTCAAGAAGTGCCTTCGTCTGTTGCTCGTACTGACAAAGTAGGCCAACATTCGAAAATATGTAAAGGACTTGTTCCTCCGCCAGCAAAACAAAAAGACGTATTGTCGTCGCCAAAAACCTGCGATGGACTTATAAGTTCTGCTTTGTGCAATGATGATGTAAACATGTAATCGTTACCTTGTACAGTACGTGGTGTTGCAATGATGCTACTATCGGTAAGTGGAGATGTGCAGGTGGATTGTATGTAGAATTCGCTGTCTATATATGGTCAGTCGTGTCGTTACTGTGGTAAGACGTACAGTAAACGCTGCCATGTGCGTAGGCCCGAGAAGAGTGGTAAATGTACGAACAATACAGAATGGCCTTATTTGACTCTTAGC
Organism: Dryococelus australis; assembly: GCA_029891345.1. NCBI lineage: Eukaryota > Metazoa > Arthropoda > Insecta > Phasmatodea > Phasmatidae > Dryococelus > Dryococelus australis. The sequence goes on along the minus strand of CM056998.1, from coordinate 35,327,597 downwards.
TGTCACAAGCATGGTCGTAAAAGCATGTGTTACGGAGTAAAAGATGTTCCAGACAATGTGCGACTTGAAATACATAACCGTCAGAGAAAATAATCTTATGAGTCGTGTAACAACCATGCCAAACAGTGTAAATCTCATGCCCGTAAACCTGTCCATGTTCTAGGCAAACCTAATGCCAATGGATTTCTTCTGAAGCAATCTGCATTCAAGGGCATGTTGAGAGATTATGTTGCTCCGAATCTGACAGTTTTGTCGAACGATGTTTGTTTGTTCCTGTCAAGCATTAAACAAAATTTAATAAACCAACTTACAGAAGAGATTGAAAAACATCGGCCTCTAAAATATTATATATTGCTAGAATGCAATTATACAAAACCAGAACCGTTGGACAAAGGTACCAACAAGAGGGCGTTCAAGATGTCTAATGTAATCTGTCTATAATATATATGACATCGAAAAGAGTGTAGATGATAATATACAAAATGTATGTTATGAGGAAGAAGAAATGATGATGAAGGGTTCGGGCAGGACACTCTATTCGATAAATCATTTGCAGCTGAAAACGAGTGCATACCAACCTCTTACGAAATAATATGAGGTCCTCCTCTTGCCTTTGAAGAAATCATCGCAAAGAAATGTTTGTATATAAAAATTTGTAGATAAAAAACATTTATTAAATATGTTACATTTAATTTATTTTATAAAAACTCCTTCCGCTTTATATGAAATTATTTTTAATAAAAAATACTTGCATTTAAGAATAAAACAAACTAAAAATTAAATATGATAGTTTACGTGCTATGCAGGAATGGCCAATGTCACCATTCGGTACATGCTGATAGCAGGTTGTCTAATCGATACTACCTATGTGTTTAGAAATATAAACCAATATGGGGGGAAAACTGAAGTGAGTAATTGATGGAACGAAGGCGATGGAGGTTTGCCGACTAAACACTATTAAGCCAATGAAAAACATTGTCTGTGGTAATCAGTGCAACCTATACTTTAAACACATAAACAAATATGGTTGTCACCTGGTGGCACACATGTGATGAAAACTTATGGAATCTAATATGGTAGTCGAACGAAAGAGAGAGACAAACTTTAAAACAAATGATGCTTACCAACATGGAATACAGCACCTAGCAAGATTGCTGACTCCCAACATGGCAGCCTCCAGTCAAATATATAATCAAATGATGCCTAACAATATGGCAGCCTCCAGTAACATGTATAAACAAATATGGACGCCTCCAGTAACATATAAACAAATGATAAACGAAAAAATTAATATGATGGAATCAATATAGGTGGGGGGGGGGGGTGGAATAAAGGGATGGAGGCCTGCCAACTAACCAGTCAATAACAATTGACAACAGTCGTCTGCTGGGGATGGAACGAATGTGACTAACGGTGGAGCTGCAGGGAACTCTGTAAATGACAGTTTTTAAAAATAAGTTTTAAATAACTTTTAGTAATATATTTTTAATAATTAAAAAAGAAATTCTTATAAATTTTTGTAGATGTTTGGAATTTTTTAGGATTTTTTTTTGGAATTTTTTGGGATTTTTTTTGGGTCATGATCATTAAAGGTCATGGGGCCAAGGTTGAGGTCAACTGCATCCAATATGGTGGCAGTGGTCTGTAACGGCAAATGCTTGCTGTCTTTTATTTTTTCTCGAGTTTTTGTTTTAAAGGTCATTCAATGCCATGGGGTCAAGGTCGAGGTCACCTGCATCCAATGTTATTGTTTTCAAGGGCATTCAAGGTCATGGGTTCAACGTCGAGGTATTTTACATCTAATATGATGGATGGGTGATGTCTACAAAGATGGTGGTCGCCTACCAAGAGGGTAGAATGGGTATGTGTAAGGAGTGGCCTCTGGAAATTTAAGTTTTTTAAACAAGGTTTTAATACTTTTAAATAATTTTTCGAAGTATTTATAATTAATTTTTAATAATTTTTTCAATAATGTTTAATGTTATATTTATTGTTATTTTTTGTATTTTTCGGAATTTTTTGTTAACTTTTTCGGAATTATTTGATTTTTTATTTTGCATTTTCAAGGTCAAAGGTCTCCTGCACCCAAAATGGTGGACAAGATGGCTGACAGAACCAAGATAGCTGATGGTTAGGTCTAACTCCTATCCTGTATCCCTTGTATAGATTTGGCATAGGTTATGCCTATAAAACCAATATGGCCATCACTGCTCTGTCAGGCCTAATGAGCCCCTCAAATTACTTAAATTGGGCGAAATTAGGGTATCTTTGAAATTTTTTGAAAATTATTGGGATTTAAAAAAAGTTTTCGATTTTTTTTATTTTTGCATTTTGAATGTCAAAGGTCAAGTCAGAAGTCATAAGTCCTGCTCTTCTGGCTCGGAGTCACTGATCCCGGTCACCTGGGTCTAACCCTGGGTCGCTGATCTCTCTCGGCTGCTCCAGGAAAAATGGGAAGTTTTTGGGGATCCTTTTTTTTTTGCAAATGGGGGAAAAAAGGGAAATTTTTAGGGGAAAAAGGGAAATAGATGGCAGACAGTGATGTAACAACATGGCGGCTCCCCCGGCTCCTGGTTCCTATGCTCGATGCTCTTGCGCCTGACTCTCAATTTACCTACTACTAACCTCTCTAACTTTATATATAAAAATACTCTAAAGAAAAATGGTCGCATTTAAGAATATGACACAAAATTAAGTATGACAGTTTAAGTACTTTGCAGTAATGGTCAATGTTACCAATCGGTACATGTCGATAGCAATCGATAAATTAACGCCACCTACGTGTTGAAAATAGAATCCAATATAGAGGGTGCCATCAGCGCAACCTATATAAAAAAACAAATATGGCTGCTGACTGGTGGGTAAATTAATACACTAGCGCCATCTAGGTGATGGCAACATATTAAATCCAAGACGGTAGCCTTCAGCAATGTATAAACAAATGACAAACGAAAAACCAAGATGGTGGCATACAATAGAATGAGTATAGTTGAGGGGAGTGGGGATGATGGACTGAGTCGTCTGCTGGGCATGGTGCTGGGGGGACCTCCAGAAATGCAAGTTACTTCAATCAGTTTTTATTATAAATTTTCAATATTTTTTATCTATGAATGATTTATAGATTTGTGGGATTTTTAGGATTTTTTAATTTTTTTTGGAAACTCTTTGTATTCAAGCTCATTCAAGGTCACAGGTTCAAGTTCAAGGACACCTGCATCCAATATGATGGAAGTTGGCTGTAACAGTGTGCTTGTTGACTTCTATGCATTTTTCTTGGGTTTTTGTTTTCTAGGTCATTCGAGGTTATGGGGGTCAGGGTCACATTCATCACATATGGCGGTAGTAGTCTGCAATGTCATATACTTGCTGACTTGTATGTATTTTTCGAGTTTTTTCAAGGGCACGGGGTCAAGGTCGAGGTAAACTTCATCTAATATGTCTGTAGTAGTCTGTAATGTAATATGCTTGTTGAGTTTTGTGAATCATTCTAGATTTTTCGTTTTCAAGGTCATGGGGTCAAGGTTTAGGTCATTTGCTTCCAATGTCATGGTAGTCTGTAATGTCATATGTCCGTCGAATTTTAATTATTTTTCCTAGGGTTTTCGTTTTCTATGTCATTAAATTTCATGGGGTCAAGGTCAAGGTCATCTGCATCTAGTATGGCTGCAGTAGTCTGTAAGGCAATATGCTTGTTTAGTTTTGTGAATTATTCTCGAGTTTTCGTTTTCAATGTCATTTAGGGTCTTTAGGTCAAGGTTATTTGCATCCAATATTGTTGCTGCGATGTCTGACAGCACAAAGATGGCTGACTGGGTATGGGTGAGGGGGATGAAGGCTTGCTGATTAATTTAGGGCGAGGGATGTGAGGGGGAACCTAAGGAAATTATATTTTTTATTACTTTTTTTATAATTGTTTGGTAATATATTTTTTATAATTTTTGGGGGGATTTTTTAAGAATATCTTGAAAATTTTTCGTTTTTTTTTTAAATGTTGGAATTTTTGGGGTCAAAATTCAGAGATCATGGGTCCTACTCTCCTGGATCGGAGTTACTGATCCCAGGCTCCTGTCTTGCTTAGTCACTGATCCCGGTCACCTACTCTGGGAAGAAAAAAAAGGATTTATTAGGGAAATCTTCAGTGAAGAAGGGTTTTTTTTACAGAAATTTAGTAAATTTTGAGGGGAAAAGGGAAAGAAATGAAAAATATGGCGGACGTTGACGTCAGAACATGGCGGTCGGTCCGGCGCCTGGCTCCTAGTGCCAGATGCCGATGTATTTGAATGCAGATAATCCTACTACTTGAAAGGGTGTGAAGTAATCTAATGAAGAATAATGACAAGAACTCGGGAAATTTTCGGGATAAAAAAGTATTTTTTGAAAACATGGATTATACTTTAATGTCCTGGAAATCAAATGGATTATTATTTTTAATTAATTATGGATCTTTATACGTAAATTTAAACAAATATTATAAGTTCGAAACTTTCAGTTTTTTTTTTTCTCTCTTTTCTTCGTTTTTCCTCGCCAGCTAATGAAATTGTTCGTCATCTGGCAACACTGGCCAGCTGTCCCGCGCAGACTGTGGAGCTGAGAGGCTGCTCGCTCCTCGTGATAATCACTGATCGCATCTGCGAGGCTCCTGGCTATTGTCTCCCGGCGCTGCCAACTTCAGCTCCCGGGCTGACGAGGGGAAACACCAGCAAGCTATTTATACAACCAACCACGCTAACTCCCCTCCGGATCGGCGTCGCCCACTATGTCAGAATCTTTCATTTTCTTCTATATTCCGTTCATGTTTACTTCCAACTTCGTTGATGCCTTGCTACAACTCCTCATTCAGACTGTTCCTCCGACTTATGCAAACTAAGCTTAATACAAGTTACCATGACTTTAAATTTATATCTTTCTTCGAAACTAATCTCAGTATTAAGCAAAATTTGTATGTTTGGGTTTAACTCAAAATAATCTTCATTTTATTAGTATGCCACAAAAAATATTTATTGGAAATGTTTTTCAGCGGATTACTCGTATTTCTGTATTAACTGTTTGATATAGAAATTTAAAATTAAAATAGACAATAGTTAAATCCTAACACAACGAAGTTTTTGATTTATAAGAACTTTCACTGTGCTTCCCCTGTCACTTCAGTTAAAACTTTAGCTGAATACCAATTTGTAATTAAATAAATTTTTTGAAATATGTGTATACGAATTTACATTTTAAGTTAAAATTGTTATACGCACTATAAAAATACGATGAACGTTATTTGGCATTGTAATAAAGTTATCATGGATACCGTGTAACAAAACAGTAAAATATCCTAAAAATCTAGAAACACCATTTTGGCTCTTGAACACTGAAAACAAAATGTAACGAGTAGTAGGGTTTGGTACGTTGACTGGCAGGGGACAGGATTAGGATTTGGCTGGCCGCCGTGTTGTTACGTCACCTGTCCGCAATATTGGATATATATGACCTCGACATTTGACATTTGACCATTGACCTCTGACCTTGACTTTTGACTTCAAACAAAACAAAACGAGAAATTCTAAAAAAAAAAAAAAATTATTATACAGAATTGTTAAAAAATTATCGAACGTTTATTATTAAAAGCTATTTAAAATTATTAAAAAATTATTATTAAAATTTTATTTCCCCTCACCCCACCTAACAAATTAGTCGGCAGCCTCCACCCCCTCGCCCATACTCAGTCAGCCATCTTGGTAGGTGACCACCATCTTGGTAGGCGGCCGTGAACTTGGTAGGCGATCACCATCTCGGTATACATCATCCATCCGCCATATTAGAAGCAGACTACATTGACCTTGACCCCATGACTTAATGACCTTGAAAACAAAACTAGAACAATACATAAAAGCCAGAAAGCATAACACATTACTGACAATTAAAGGCATATTAGATCCACATGACATTGATCACATGACCTTGACCACATGAACTTTACCACATGACCTTGACCCCATGACCTTGAATTACATTGAAAACAAAAGATCGTGTAAATAAATAAGTCAGCAAGCATATTACATTACAGACCAATACCACCATATTGGATTCATATTACATTCACCTTAATCCCATGACCTTGAATTACTTAGAAAATCTCGAGAAAAATACATGAAAGTCAACAAACATATTACATTTCAGACTACTGTACTACCACTATATTAGGTGTAAGTAGCCTCGACCTAGACTCCATGACCTCGAATGGCCTTGAAAACCAAAACCCAATAAAAATTCATAAAAGTCAGCAAGCATATCAAGTTACAGACCACTTCCACCATATTAGATGCAGGTGACCTTGACATTGTATGTTTGTGACTAAACCAGACTCATCATACTAATAGCAACAGCATGCACGAGTATGTTATAACCATCGTATGGATCAGCATTTCAAAGGCGTAACTGGCATTAATTTAAATGCCAATACTGCCAGGCACTGGAGACTTGGAATGTACAAAATAAGCTAGGGCGATAATCATTTGTGCTCTTCTCAGACATAAATGTTTAGATCAATATCGCAGCAGCACCAATCCACACACCAATCCACAGCAATCCATGCACCAATCCACACACCAATCCATACCAATACTTCAAGCAATCCCAATCCTTCTATAAATCTTTAGAAATTTATGGGCTTGGTGTAGCAGGTGGAGCGGTTGAGCAGGTGGAGCGGTGGAACAGGTGGAGTGGTGCAGCAGGTGGAGTGGTGGAGCAGGTGGAGTGCTGGAGCAGGTGAAGTGGGGGAGCTGGTGGAGCAGTGGAGTGGTGCAAGATGTAGGGCAGTGCTTGAAACCAGTAGCGTTTGCCAGTAGGTCACTAAATAACCACGAACAACATCTTAATGCATTCGAAAAAAGGCCCTGGCCTTTGTGTGGGGTGTTGAGAAATTTGTCACCTACTTAGAACATGAGCCCTTCGACCTGCACACCGAAAATCAAGCCCTCACATGGTTATACTGTCATCCCAAATAGGTGGACAAGCTAGGCAGATGGATTGCTAAACTAAATAACTTCAGATTTAACATTGTGCACGTTAAGGGTAAGGGAAGCGTTATTGCTGATTGTCTGTCTAGGATGTTCGACAGTACTGATTATTATGAGGTAGAGTATCTTTATCTATGGGGTGGAATGGGTAGGTAGCGATAGTGAAGAGGAAGAATATTTTATTTTGATCTGCAATATGCCGAAAATTTTTACCGATTTCCACACTTAGCACTGTGAGGCTGAAGAATATAAAGGCATTAAAGAGCAGTTGGCGTCAGGTAGTAGTTATAAGTACTGCATTGACAAAGACCGTATTTATTTTGTTGATCGGTTTAAAAAGAAGAAAACATTTCCTGGAAATGCTAGGGATCTAGTACTCAAATAATTTCACAACTCTACCAGAGGGGACGACATGGGAAAGAAAAAGACTAATGAACTTATTAAAATTAAAGGGGAATTTTTCTGGCCAGGCATGCAGCAAGACATTGATTCATTTGTTCAATCCTGTCGAGAGTGCCAACTTGCCAAACAACCCCGCAATAAAATAGTTCGCAGGCTTTCGCTGCCATTGTCGTCAATTTATAGGCTTCTGGGTTTGGACTCTCTGGAAAATTGCACTCTGTGTTCCTCGTGATTGGTTGAGGTGGTCGGCCAATCCTGGCGAGTCTGTGTTCTCTGTTCTCGCATCACAGGATTTCAGGTCGTCCATTAAGAGATTTGCCCATATTTTGCTTAATTTGTAAACATCATCTATGTTGATATTATTCGGATGTTTTAATATTTCTATTGGTCTAAAATGGTTCTTGGTCTATAAGTTTGCATGTTGGCTATTGTGCTGTGCTTGTCTAAATCAATACTATGTTTGGTTTTCATAGCATGTTCAGCAATAGCTGACTGCTGGTTTTCATACTTGTAGACCCTTATGTGTAATTTTATTCTTATTGTTATTTTTCTGCCAGTTTGGCCTATGTACACTTTCCTGCATGAGCAAGGTACTTTGTAAACTCCAGCCTGTTCTTCGGCTGGTTGCTTGTCTTTCACTGATCCCAGTATCCTATCGACCTTGTTAATAGGTTTCATGATGATATGTATGTCCTTCTTCCTCAGCAAGCGTACCAGCCGGCCAGTGGTTCCTTTCACATAGGCCAGTATAGTGATGTGTTGTAAGTTTTCTTTTTCTTTTATTCTGGATTGCTTCTTGATGCTCTGCTCTACCTCACGTCCTGAGTAACCATTAATTTCTAGAGCTATGGTGAGATGTTTCATTTCTACCACAAAATGCTGATCTTTACATATGCTTTTCGCTCTGTTGACCAATGTGTAAATGACTGTCCTCTTCTGTGATTGCGAGTGGTGAGAGTTTGCTTGGAGATATATCTATCAGTATGGGTAGGCTTCCTGGTAACTGTGTGGCCCAAGGTGAGGTCATGTGTCCTGTATACTATAACATCTATAAATGGAAGTCGGCCATCTTTTTCCATTTCCATAGTGAACTGTATTTTGGGATGGATGCTGTTAAGATGTTCTAGGGATTGTTGTAGTCTCCTTCTCCACGACTCCACACCACGAAAGTGTCATCAACATATCTAAACCAATGTTTCTGTTGGTAGGTGGAGGAGGGAATAGCTCTCTCTTCAAAGTTGTACATGAAGAGATTAGCCAGTAAAGGAGAAAGTGGTGAGCCCATGGCAGTGCCCTCATTTTATGTGTATATATTTCCCTGGTATGAGAAGAAAGTTGAGGTGACACAGTGCTTCACTAGATTCACCAGTTCTTCGCTGATGCTGCCTTCGCCGAGTTGCTCTTGTAGAATTTGGAGATGTTGTGGGACTAGTACTCTGTGAAAAGAGAGATGACATCAAAACTGACCAGGATGTTTTCAGGTTGTAGTGAAATATTTTTCAAAATGTCCACAAACTCGGCAGAGTTCTGTATGTGCGAGGCCAGAGAAGGTGAGGATAGTTGCAGGATTTAGTTGAGGTATTTGGCCAGCAGATGAGTCGGTGAGCCAACAAAACTAACTATTGGTCGAAGAGGAATATCCGGCTTGTGGATTTTTGGAAGACCATAGAAAGCAGGAGTCGTGGGTTCTTTACAATACGCTGTTTATTTTTATTCTCTTTAGTGGATGAATATTTTATTAAGTTTTTGGTTTAGGTATCGATTTTTCCAAGGGGATTTCGGTTTACAGGAGAATAAACAGCTTCAGACACTGGACCACAAAAAAAGTTATCAATTTGTCGGACAAACAACTGGATGAAGCCACCATAACCATTCTGGCCAAGGGCATGAATTTTGCTGTCACACCAACCAAATTACCAATCGAAGACCTCGTATGCGGTGTGGAATCTTTAATTCTCCACCTACCTGTGAGTTCAGCCTATGAAATTCGAGCCGATACTTCGAGAATTTTATGTAAAGCCAAACTACCTCCGCCTAATGTTAACCGAGAGGAGAAAAGGGCACTGAAAGATCTGCGGAGCGACACAGAAATAAAGATCTTGAGGGCTGACAAAGGCAATGCCACTGTTGCAATGAACACCTGCGATTATGATACCAAGATCTTTAATCATCTGTCTAGTGCTGCCTATTCTCCTGTAAACAGAAATCCCCTTGGAAATACCAATACCTTAACCAAAAAACTCATAAAAGTTTCATCCATTGAAGAGAAGGAAAAGAAACAACTTATTGTAAAGATCCCAGGACTCCTGCTTTCTATGGTCTTCCAAATATCCACTAGCCGGATGTTCCTCTTCGACCAATAGTTAGCTATGTTGGCTCACCGACTCATCTGCTGTGTCTGAGCACCTCACGTTTCACGTCGCGGTACACATGTGCTTCGCTTCAGGATGATAGAAACATGCATGAATTCTTTTAGTCCGCTGTTGAGTAACGGGACAAGAGCGGTTCGATACTCGGGTAGGGCAGTCTTGGCGATGACCTCCAGTACCTCTCGTTCCGACAATTCTGGGTGAAACCTCCACACCAGGTGAATTTTACGATTTATGAACGCCGTTAGGGTTTCTCCCTCCTGTTGCTCTTGTAGGGTCAGCTTACTCTGCGCCTGAATAGACGTAAAGGTTCCTCCAAATCAGCATTCGAACGCATGTAGAAATTCTACCCAGGTTAGGCCGTAGTTGTTCATGGATTTCCACCATTGTCTCGCTTCTCCCTCAAGTTGTTTTCCTACACAGCCTGGCCACTCGTCCTCAGAGATTCCATACCGCTGTAGGTGGTTGGTTCAGTCCTGGACAAATGCAGAGGGAACGTGGTTTAACTGTCCAGAAAATGTTGGCAGCGTCTGGAAGCGGGTTAGTGTTGGACTAAATTGTATATCTGAACTGTTACTACTACTGGATGTCGTTTCCACAGCTCTGTTGACATCTGGTTGTGCAGTTGTGAGTTGCGTTGAGGTCGGGAAATTGCTCAGTATGTTTGGTAGTACTGCGGGAAAATTCAGATTGTACATAGGTGTTGAGAAATAGGTATGCATTGGTGGAACATAGGGTGTGGTTGATATCGGTGGCAGAGAGATGAATAAAAGGGTAGTCATGGGTGTGGATTGTAACTCTGGTGCAGAAGTCCTGACTGGTACCACGTGCGTATCGTTAACGAGTGGCGTGGCAGGTGTGTCCTTCCCCATGGCCGTGCAATCCCGACACGTGAACTTTTCCCCTTTTGCTGTAGTCTGTTCCATTTCGGTCTGGCATTTGTGATGCACCCTAGTGTTACACGTGCTGCAATTTCGAATTCCTCCATTCATATGTCCAATGCACTCCAAATGATCGCAGGTGTTCATTCGCTGCAATTCTCCGAAAAATGTATCCCAGTAATACATGACGTTTCTCTGTGCTGCCGTTTGCACGTTGCATTGTTTACATTTGAACATACGTCCGTTGATGGTTTGTTGTTCGTGATTGTTACACTGCAAACAATTTAACAGAAGAGTGCCTTTATCAGGGCAGAGTAGGTGATGACACCAGTTGACGGGATTATGTTCCGGTGAATTAATATTATGTTTATGTTCTGGTTGTTCTGATTGAAAGTTCTGTCCGTTGTCACTCTCGCAGTTGACCGCGGCGTGGATGTTCACTGCGCTGGACTTCCGTTCGCATTTGCAATATATTGTGCCTCGCTCGTACTTTGAAATTAAATCCTGCGGAAGTAGGCGCAAGTAGTGCGGACATAGCAACGGCGGTGCGTCGCTTAAGGTATGGCCAGTCATGTTATGTTAGTAAACAACTCCACGTGGTCGTGAAATAGCCGATGCGGGAGCACGGTCGGGAGCGGGGGGCCCGTGGCGCGGGTGATGTCATGACATGGCAGGCCTGCAGGGTGTGGTGCGAGGCAGGGGTCAACGGTCGGCGACTGCACAGCTGACCGCCGGTGCAAGGTGAGCGGGTAGCGCGAGAGGGTGAAAATTTTTCTTTTCCTCCTTCCACCTCGTGGAATGACATGTCGCGGGTGGAAGGGGAGGTCTTCAGCCCCTTTTGTCCTGCTGGGCGTGTGACTGACGTCACAGCGCTCCAAGATGGTCGCTGTCTGCCAACCTTCATGCTTCTTCCTCATAGTTTCAGCAATGGCGGCATCCCTTCAGAGTCTGTGCGCTTTTTCCACTCTGACCACGAGCTTCAATTTTCCGGCGTCCTGGGGCATCGGGACGGCGTCCCACGGCTCCGGTTGTACACTGTAGATCTTCTAAACGTCTTCTTGAGACTGGCGTTGGCCAGGATAAGCAGGGAAGCTTCTAATATTAATTTTGAAATATTTTAAATTTTCAGAAAAAATTCGGAAAAAATGCAGGTTGGCCAGATGCTAGGAAATATTGCCAGAAGGATGCCGCCACTAAGTTAGGCGACATTTAAAGGTGGGTGGTGGATCAAAAGGTGTTCAATTTAAGGTTGGGAGTTTGAGTAGGATATTTATTGTAAATACTCTTCAAATATCTGTTGTAGTACTTGGGCGCCAGATATTGCACGGGGTCCAATTTCAAGTTGAATTGCTGAACTGACTCCTTCTTCAGGGTCATGTACCGATGGCCAAAGGCAGCATCCTTCCGGTGTTGCTCCTTAATTATAATTTACCAGTGAGTTCTCAGGGCGACCCACACACCCATCAATTAAGTAAACGAAGACATAAAACACTGAAAATTACATATTAAAAAACTTTGCAAAACACTTGAAATGGCGGGATAGGTGGGAGTCTGGGCCTCTAAATCCTGTAGGCAACCCGAATGAAGATGCACATAATTACCTTGTGTAAATTCAATAGACTTTATTAAACTCCTCTACTTGGAGACACTTTACAACACGTTCCCGGGCTTTAATCCGCCGGTAAGGTTACTCTGTACAAAAGGCGGCCAAGACCGCAAAACTTAAGTAAAAGTGATGCCTTCCCAGGCGATGCTAGCCATGGGAAGGAGAGGGGTGGAGAGTCCCGGGTGGCTAAATAAACAAGAGTTTCAGTTATTAAAAGTCTATTGTAGTTCAATTATTAGCACAAATGTTAAAGCACCGCCCGAGTGCGCGAAACACGACCGTGTAGGTCCGTTCGTCCACACCCTCGAGACACGGAGATACGACTGCTCTCGCGCGGCGTGCCGGCCTGGTTGGCGGGCAAACAGGCCATGCAGACTATTTTCTTACACTCAACAATTACTATACTCACACACACGTAGCTTACCTGCCTGCAATCGTGGTATGATTGTATATACAATACATACAACCCTTTTATACTTAAAAGACACTGGATGGAATGAAGTGAGGATGGAAAACGTGAGGAATGAAAAATAAAGAAAAGAACAAACAGGTACAATGAGGCCCGCGGGGCACTTAAAACACTTTGGGGCTTTATGTAATCATGTTTCGTGAACAGGCGTCCCTGAGCATCTTGTAATTAACGCATGATATCGCATGCCCTGTTTCACTGAGTCTACTTATAATATATGTGCGTACGGGCGCACGTGTTTGCTCTGCACCTGACACTTACTTGCATTGCACTTGCGCTCACGACACGAGCGCTGAACTCGGCCCCACTTTCTTGTACTCGTGAAGTAGCTGTTCTGGCGTGACTGATGTAGTGTACTGCTTAACCGGTGCGCATGAGCGCCCGGTAGAGTGCTGATCCCAGTAGGGGATGCCGGCGACGGCGGGCAAACGGGCTTTGGGAGAGCGGATGGCGTCACAGTCCAAGAAACTCTCCAAATTCTACAAGAGCAACTCGGTGAAGGCAGCCTCAGCGAAGAACTGGTGAATCTAGTGAAGCACTGTGTCACCTCAACTTTCTTCTCATACCAGGGAAATAAATACACACAAAATGAGGGCACTGCCATGGGCTCACCACTTTCTCCTTTACTGGCTAATCTCTTCATGTACAACTTTGAAGAGAGAGCTATTCCCTCCTCCACCTACCAACAGAAACATTGGTTTAGATATGTTGATGACACTTTCGTTGTGTGGAGTCATGGAGAAGAGAGACTACAACAATCCCTAGAACATCTTAACAGCATCCATCCCAAAATACAGTTCACTATGGAAATGGAAAAAGATGGCCGACTTCCATTTATAGATGTTATAGTATACAGGACACGTGACCTCACCTTGGGCCACACAGTTACCAAGAAGCCTACCCATACTGATAGATATATCTCCAAGCAAACTCTCACCACTCGCAATCCCAGAAGAGGACAGTCATTTCCACATTGGTCAACAGAGCGAAAAGCATATGTAAAGAACAACATTTTGTGGTAGAAATGAAACATCTCACCATATCTCTGGAAATTAATGGTTACTCAGAACGTGAGGTAGAGCAGAGCATCAAGAAGCAGTCCAGAATAAAAGAAAAAGAAAACTTACAACACATCACTATACTGGCCTATGTGAAAGGAACCACTGGCCGGCTGGTACGCTTACTGAGGAAGGACATACATATCATCATGAAACCTATTAACAAAGTCGATAGGATACTGGGATCAGTGAAAGACAAAAGTGTCTGACAATGCAAGTTAATTTAATTCCCGAATTATGAAATACATGTGTTTTGAGTGGGGCATCAAACATATCAACAAAATTCCTTACTATCCTTGCCCCAACATAGTGTAAAGAGTCAATGAGAACGTTAAAACTGCCCTCCGTACTTTTCACTGAAACGACCATCGAAGTTCGGACACAATAATCCCAGATCTCTGTCTTGCTTTTAATTCCGTTACACATAGTGACACTGATTTTACGCCCAGTAAAGTGTTCCTGGGCCGAGAATTTCCCTTTCCCTTACTAAATGTGTGGGGGATTCCATCTGAGGCGGTAGAAATGGTTAGCATTAGTGGGCTACAAAATACATGGCAAAAGACATGAGAGAATGTAGGAAAGGGACGTAGATCTGTAGCCAAAAGGTATGACAGAGACCGACTTAACAATATATACAATGTTGGTGATTTTGTAGTGTGTAAACAGTATGTACAGAGTAATAAAACTGAATATTTTTCGTCAAAACTGATTGTCCCTTATCATGGGCCCTTCAAAATTATTCGTTTTCTGGGTCCGGTCACAGATCTGTTGGGTGACTCCACTAATGATTTTGTTGTAAAAAAGGGCCACCTATCACAAATGTAAAAGTTTTGGGACACCAGCACATAGTATGAACTTGAGAGACAGTGACGTCGAGTGGTTAAGTGATTGTAGTGAAGATATGGATATGACTAGGGATTCTCTTTTTCTTATTATGCTTTAGTGTGGATTGACATTCTTACCTTGTTGACAAGTAATCTTTTTCTGCTCTTGCCTTCTTGATCTCTTACAACTTTCATAAGTGTTTGGGGGCTTTTAAATGTTAAGTGTTTATCAAAGGTGTGCTATTTCTTAATTTTCTAGTCATGAGTATATTATGTTTATTTAAGCATGTAAGGTATAGGGTAAATATGAAGTATAGATTGGTTTGTTGTTATGATTTTAGGTTTTGTAGGTTTGTTAATACCCAGGGAATTTTTAAGGGGGGTGGGGGGGGGGTTAATTGTGATGATTGTATCGTCACGAGTTTTATTTTAGTTGTATTTGTCAAAAGTTGGTAGCCTTGCATGGGCAAGCCATAGGTACTACTAAACGCTTTGTCATTTTAATTCGTATTTTTATATAAGCTTTTATTATGGTTAAATATTTTATTAGAGTTTAATATTATTTTTATCGTGGTCACGAAATTTTATTTGTTTTATATGTTAGTTACCTTTTATTGTAACAAAATGTATTCATAATTACCCATCGTCATGCTGTATGTGACCGGCGATAGTCTTTGCGTTTTGTGTGTTTTACATGGTCGCCGCGCTCAGCGCGCGAGTGATAGCCTTGGCTTGAGGTAGGTCGTGAGCCGAAGTCGCTGGCTGGCTTGCCAAGGATGCACGACATGTGCTCGAGAAACAGCTGTTCGGCTGCGCGCGTTGTAGCGGAAGGCAATGATACAATTTCCCCGCCGCGTAGTTGTGGATCGACGTTTGCAGATTAACGTGCGGTGGTGAAGACGTTGGTGTCCTTTTAAGGATATGGCTGTTACATTTTCGCACCGTGTACCAAAGTGAAACCTCCGCGGAATTTTCAATGTTTCTTGCGGGTACCAGCGCATCACTCGTTAAATTTGATGCCCGTAATTCTGGTAACTGCTACGCGCACTTGAGTGTCAATGTTACGGAAACGAAGCACGTAATTTGTGTGAGCTTAAGTGTGATAGTTTTTTGAAGAAGTTCTTACGTTGCGCCGGGAGGCATGCCTACCGTCGTCGCCATGGAGGTGGGCCCATTTGGCTGGAGTTACACAGCGGGCTGGAAGGCCTGAGGGATCGCCGCTGCTAAAGACGTCGTTCGTTTTATGTGTATGCCCGGAGGAGTGCATACGCGTTTTCTTCGGCCAGCTCAAATAAGGTACTGTATCTACGAATGTATTGCCCGAATACACTGCGGGTGTTATAAAAGTTTCCCGACTTTGACTTAGATTATTCACTCGCGCTGCCTACGACCGGCGACCACTTTTAATGTGTGTGCGAGTCCTACATTTTAAACTGTGTTGCAATATCAAGTTTTGGTCCAAGCACTAGTGTGAGGCTTATGTAATTTTTATGGTGCCGCTTGTCAACCGTTACATGATTAATGCCAATGACCACATTTTACGCAAGTGGAATTGGAGATTTGTGCGAATGAAATATTAAGTGATCTACAATACATGAAGAGTAAAGTTAATTCCGCTGAGTGTCTCTTAGTAGTGTCTCTAACCCTCTTTACACTGAATTTAAAATTAACTCAAAGTAATTCATAATAATTTACACGAATGCAAGTGCTTTAAATATTATATATTATGTCAGAATATATTCATAGGGTGAAATAGCAACAAGGGTTCTTTGAAGACGAGCACTTCTTGTTCCTTGAAATATCGTAAATGTTTGGAATGGCTAACTGCGCTTGAGGTGGTGTTGACATACCTGAGCCCTTAAGGGACAAGGGTGTCTCAATCATACTGCCGAAGTCACGATGTCCGACGTCGTGACACCACCAACAGCAGAACCCACCTCCCCGACGTCACCCGCACGAGGTGACATACTGATGTCAGGGTGGTTTTCGGGAACGTAAACCGCTGGCAAGGGAGTGGCAACGCACAGCAAGCATGACGTCACCAGCCAAGGGGACACTGACGAGTGGCCACCACCCCTTGGTCGTTGTTCACCCGGGTAGCTCCCGGACGCAGCGAGGTCGACGAGAAAGGAGCAGTAGAGCAAGTGCAAGTAGAGACGGCGGGAGTGAATGCCGCGAGTCGGCCAGCTCGTACAGCCTCCATCGGTCGTACCGGCGACCACAACCACCGCATACAGCGCCCCGCACCACGGCAGGTCATCGCCAACACCAGTATTGTCAGCCACTCCAGCGACGTGCAACCCACACGAGGGGGTCATACGACCTGCGGCCAAGGCAGAAGGCGAGGCAACTCACCTGTTACAAATAACGGCATCCGGCCTGCAAACGGTCTAAAAAAAAAAAACGGGGGTGGGGGGGGGGGGCATTTCACGTGTGCTCGCATCTCTCGCCTCTAGACAGTTTGCCCAAGTGTGCACTTTGGTGCCACCACAGCAGACACCAGTACTCAACCACTGAGTAGTGCGCCATGTGTATGAGTGCAGTACGCAGGGAGTGTAAGCGAGTGCAAGTGAGTTAAACATAGGGCAGTGCAGTGCAGAATGGCAATAAGGCGCTCAAATGAAAGGGCTTAACGGCAATCGCCGGACATACCCTAAGTCAGGGAACTGGAGACACGCCCACGGTAAAATTCCTGTGCATCATAAAGTGCTCTAAGTGTTATTTATAATTATTACTTGTTTTCATCTGATGTGCTTTTTACCATTCATATCCCTCACATCTTTCACCATTGTTTATTTTAGTTGTGCAAATGTAGAATAATTTATTGTGTTTTCATTTGCAAAGGCAGATTGTGTTTTGCATGTTTTGCAAGGGTATGTAGCAAGCGTGCCAGAAACTAGTTCAGGTGTGGCACGTTTACCCCCATCAGGCGAGTGTCTGGCGCCATGGCGGAACCCTTCAGTAGCATCGAGAACACGTGAGGGCAAGGCTGCATTTCGTGGCGCTCTAGTGGCCAGCACTGTTTACGCGCCAATCATATTCACTGCAATAGTTTAATTTAATTCGCTAGAACCTTTTGTTTTTCTGCTGCCGTAGACGCCTGATCTTCTCCCCTGTGGTTAGCATCGCCCATGGGATCATAATTATTTCACCTTAAATACTTTTAAGGATTAGTATTTTTTTGTTCCGTGTAGTCTTTGCCTCCAGGCTGTGCCCGGTACCAACATGTAAGTTGCTTTCAGCAGAGGGATGTTAAATAATGCACTAAATAAACATGTGGAATGAACTACAGTGTCTAATTTACATGTTTAGCCACACAGCTATTCAAGGTGTGGGTCCTACAAATACCCACTCAAGTGTTACGTGTTTCAAGTGTTAAGTTAATATGTATGTTTTTCAATGTGTGTGCGTGCTCTGAGTGATTAGGCTATGCGATATCTCAATGGCGTGTGGCCAGCCAGAATAGGTGACCGGTTAGAAAACAATTTGATGCATTCTTAATAACTTCGATTAATTACATCACGTAATTAATCTAGTTCCTCAAGAGTGTGTGGCCAGTCATAATAGGTCACCATATAGAATACACATTTAACCAGAATACCAGAAATATTTAATGTCAGGGCAACATGCGTCAACGATGGAAAGGTACATCCAGGTGAATCGGCCTGCAGCACCCCGAGATCACCACAGTCTCCAGCTCAAACATCATTATCATTATTGACGCGGTCATCGAGTGACATCTGACACCTATTCGGGTAACAACACACCAAAATTCCCAACGAAAATTCCCACCGCCCCGTAAACCTCACCTTCACCCTGTTTCATCCAGCCACACCATCACTGTATTATGAAGTTATTTTACATGTATGTATTTATTCATTTACGTTCGTAACAAAAATATGTAAACAACCTGATGTTCAGAAATTCTCCCAACTGGTGTACACCGGTGCACACCAGAACATTCACCACTGGTGGCTCTATTGGTGAGTTTCCGAAAACACGGATTGTTTAGTAAACAAGAGCTTTGAGATGTTTTCATACTTCCTCTAACCAATTTGTAATGCAGTTTGATTAAAATCAAATCGGTGAAATAATTTTACTTATACAATAGTGCTAGTCTTTTAAAAATTAATATATAAACAACATATTCACAATTGTTGCCCATGTGACTTCGACAGTTGTGTTGCTTTGGAGTAGATGTATGATGGATAGTCCCTACATGCGCAGAAGACGAATAATAGGTCTACCTCATCTTTATTCTATGTTTTAGCCATGAACTATCCTTCATCTTTAGGTCGCATTCCACTTGATACTGAAAGCGCTGACCAGTACTGACGAGCGTTCCTTTAGGTACTGATTCCGCCGATCAGTAACCTAGGAATGGTGTTGTGGCGTCTGGGTTGGAGACTATACTTCTGGCTGAAACTACTGACGTGTAGAAGGTCAGGCAGTCTCAGTAAATTCAGACGATGCAACATGGAGGCAATGGATAACGAGCAAGTTACGTTGTTGTTACATGCAGAAGTTGCAGGTGGTAAGTATAGTTTCACATTCTTTGAGCTCATCATTAATTGATGATTCTGAATCAGACGAAAATGAAAAGAAAAATTGTCCATCCCGATTGACATGTTTAAGCCTACTACCATTGCCTCATCGCGTATAGCAGGCGCCATTATTGCTGCTGGGAACTGCTGACGAGTGTTCCCCTTGGTTCCAGCACTGTGTGCTACTGGAGTGCGAATTTTTACTGTTGGCGTGCTTTCAGTACCAAGTGGAACGCAGCCTTAGGCATAGACCAAAGAACGCCTATCATTCTGCTTCGCAATACACCGTGACGAACACCAATACCCAATATGTTGAATCCAGATGTTAATACATCGCGATGTATCTATTTATCAAGAAACCAGCACAAATTAATTGTTCTTGTAAATAAAAATGAATGTCGGCAAGAATACTACGTATGATGTATGACATATGTATTATAAAGTATCCAGCATTATAACAAAGCAAAACAACCTAATTATTCTAATTTTTAAGTACATTTTTGCTATCAGTACCTTCCCGAAAGTGTTCATTTAGCGTAACTGGTAAAGCATGCAGCTTCAAATGAAAGGGCAGCGGATGCAAATCCAGGTTGGCCCAGCACGTTATTTTTATTAATTTAAAATCAACTGAAACTACACATTACCACCCGTATTATGTTGAATAAAGTCTATGTATTCTAATATCTTCGCTAAATATTAAAGTACTAGCAGCGCGCCATCGCTGTACTAAGGTGTTATGGAATTTTTTGGTAATATGTATATTTAATATGTTTTTTTTTCTACAAAAACTGATGTACCTTTTTCTATGTTGTTTAGACGATTTGCGACTATCCGTGACTAACCGCGACTGCGTGCGACTATCCGCGACTACGGGAACTTCGGCATGTGGTCGCTCGTATCTATTGGCGCTCGCTCGCACATCCCGTACAGCAGTTGTATTCGGAACATAAAGATTTACAAATTAATTTGTAATTCATTATATGTAATATTTAAATCATAAGATTTAAGATATCAGATGTAAAAGACATAATATTTAAGATGTAAGTCCTAAGACGTAATGTTTAATACATAAGACTTAAGACGTAAGACTTAAGATGTAAAACTTAATAAATAAGACATGATACTTAAAGCTTAAGACATAAGACTTAGCCCGAAGGGCCTAACTTTCCATTGGGGGAGGATGGGGCATAAAAAGACAACCCTCTCCCAAATCCCAAGAAAATCACTCGAAATATGCATCTTCTAGGCCGAAAAGAAGGCGTAAAACACACCCCTATGGTCTCGGCAACTCCTCCCAGGGGAGGGTAAGGAGGGGATGGTTATGGATTTGGGGGGGGGGGGGGGGAATTTTGGTAACCAAAGGTCCAAGGATGTGCAGAGTAAATTTCTTCTAACATTGTTTCAATTTATCCTTAATAATGGTTTTGTCAGCGTGCGCTTAGAAAGCATCCAAGTAGCTCATTTTTCTCCGACTTTACAAATTTTAAATTTCTCAAAATTTTTTAAAAATTAAATAAAGCCTACGGCCATCTGGAAGAATGTAGCTTTCTAACAATGAAAGAATTATAACAATCCGCCCTGCAGTTTTGGTATAGTATTCTTAGAAAGCACGTTTTTCTCCGACTTGGATTACAAACTTTGAAATTTCTCAAGAATTTTTTTTTTTTTAATTTAACGTAACCTATGAACATCTGGAAGAATGTATCTTTCTAATAGTGAAATAATTATAAGAATCGGCCTTCTAGTTTCCGAGATTACCCGAGACATATAAACAAACTCACATTACCTCTTTATTATATTAGTATAGATGTGCTAATGCATTGTCAACAGTCCTATATAATAACTATCATTTGACAATATGGTATTTTATTGGCGATAGGCCTAGTTGCTTCTATTTTAATTTATTGAAGAAACCCTACTATTTACGTACGGAAAATTATTTTCTTTTGGTTTTTCTACAAACATAGGCTACCTTATGTTACAAAAGATTATATTTATGTAACTCTATTGCAAACTGCAAAAATAATTATATTTGTCAGCCCGCCTGCTACATTGACAAAACCATCTAGTGTATTTGGTAAAACTACTTCCTCAGTGGCAGGACGAACTTCAACCTGGAAGTATATAACTGATGTATGCAGCACAAATTTGTTTAATGTGTATTTTAAAGAATACTTAAAAATGCACATATAACATTAGAGAGATTTTTATTAAAACGCAAGGGCTGGTACAACATCTTTACCATCACAACATACAGTAAGGTTATGTATTTAGTAACATTGTTGCACATTTCACAAATGAAATGCTGCATTATTGTTCAGCGTTTTCGTTTTGGGGTTATGAACTTGATCAACACACCATTTTATCCTTTATCACTGACTGGCTTCTCTGCTTCCAGCAATTCCATACAGCTCAGATTTTCAGGACAGCTAAATATCGTAGATTTTTGTATGTCTATGAAAATATACAACAACAATTGACCACCATAAAGTTGCAGTTCTGCTGTTTAAACATAAGTTCGCAATTTAAAATGTATGTTTATAATTTCCACTTTACGAAAAAATAGGACGTAAAATACCAATGAAATTACCAAAAAAATCACCAACAGAGATGTATCGAATTATATTTCGAAAACAATTATGCTGTGGAAACATGATGTTGATAAGTCAGTGGTCGGTACCACGCTCAAATTTAATCAACAAATTGTAATGCAAGAATGAGCGATATTCAAATACCACATCCAACAATAATAAAAACTGTCAATATGATCTATTTCTGTATGCAACAATAATTATGCGTTGTTTTGAATATCTAAATAGTCTATGCATTTTGTAGTTATTCACACATGCAACATTTTATTTATGTAAGTTTTTAAAACTGCCATATTTGTAATATTTTTAACTGCAGGATTTTTAAAAACTAAAGGTTATGATGGCAAAGAGGAAGGTTTAAATGAGTTAGTTTAGCTAGCATTTCGTTCTTGCATTTATATATATTTTTTTTGTCTCAATTATTGCATTTTTTTCAGGGTTTTAAATTTTTGTATCGCGGTTTTGAGACCACATATTGTTCGGAATTTAGGGCGTTAGAGTCGTTGGAGTGGCTCGTTCAAGTAGGTTTAAATTTGCAGCCTTCCGATTGGCTGGCAGGTTCGAATCCTGCGTTAAGATAGGCTGGCACTGTATGCTAGCAGTCACTTTGTCTTCAACTCACGAGTAGGTCAGAACTGCTGTAGGTCGCTCACCCGAGTGGCTGTAGCGTAGTACATTAGTTAGCTATTAGGGAGTCCAGTATCGCTTCTAAATTGTTTTGTGTTTAAATGGAATCAGTGAGAAAGTTAAGGCGGCAATTAAGCCCCTTCGCGTGTTAGATATTCAGGAGTTAGCAGGTATCAGAGACGACCGTTGGTCCGTGAGCTGTACATTCACGTATTAAAGACGCCCTTATATGCTAATTTGTTCTTTCTGTGGGAGAGGCCAGCATTCTGCCAGTTCCTGATCAAATAAAGCAGAGTCGTACAAGAACTTCATATTTGTACAGATAAGACTGAGTTCAATTTATATACTTAAATATTACAGGACACGTAATTTACGCTGCATTCCATTTGTTCTGGAAGGTCGAGACTGACGCCATTTTGTTTTGTCATATTAACACGTATCCCAGCATCAGTTTACCATGGCTAACCTGAGACAGATTCTAGCACTTTCACTGAGTTTATCTGGAGACAAATATTAAAAACCCTAAAACAAATACAATAATTGAGACCGAAATTAAATATTAAAATTAATATATACATAAATACAAAAACAAAATGCTAACTAAACTAACCCACTACAATCATAACATCTAGTTCTAAAAATCCTGCAGCTAAAATATAAAAAATATGAAAATTATACAAACATTCATAGAGTGTAAAAAACTACAAAATGCATAAATTAATTAGATATTAAAAACAATGCGTAATTTCTGTGTGTTACAGTAAATATGTCCTATTATTGTATCCAAAGATATTTCAAGTCTATAGCTGCCATCATTACGATGACGCTATAAATGAAACGTTCAAGCACGTTGTTTTCGCAAAAGCTACTGTAAATAAACACTGTACAACATTGCAGTTTCCACTAGTTTATAGCCTCACACCGGGTGGCAAATAACAAACCGTGACACATGTGATACAATCTCAAGGCATAGAAAATACGTTCCGCGAACTAGAAACTGTCTGCTACTTTTCCCTTGCCTGAGATGGTAAAATGCCACATTGAATGTTAGAAAATACTGACCTTAAATCGACAAATTTAGACTACATCGTTCGTTTGACGCCAAAATCAGCGCGCTAGCACATCGGGGTCGCGATATACACCTCGCGGAAATTTTCGCCCACGTCCAAGATTGCTGTCAATCGCCGCAGGCCGCCACCCACACCTGACGCATGCGCGACGCCAACACAGGGTCATACTCGCGTCGTACTCGCTCGAACGAGATCACATTTATTTAAATCGTGTTGTCAGCCGCGAAGTTACTGCAAAGCTTCGGAACGGATCACCCTGCAAAAACGATATATCGCCATTTCCATCCTGCTGCCACACATGACGGGCCGATTTTAAAGATACATTCACGTAAGAAAAAGCTGTGTTCTTAATCAATATTCAAGAGAATTAGTCATTTACTACACAAGTAGGATAAAATTTTAACGCACTAGCCAGGTTGAAATTCTAAATTGCTTGGTTAATTCAGATTTAAAACAATTGATTTAAATGTGCGAGGCGGAAATGTTTCATCAAGAGGTAAGCCAAGATAGTGAGATTAGCCGGGGTCAGCCATTAAAGTGATAAATGTTCTCCCTCCCTGGACTCCGCGGGTTGAGAACGGGGCTGGCGCGCGCTCCATCCGGTAGCCTTGAACGAGAGAGAGAAAGAGCGAGAGATAGAGATAGAGAGAGAAATCTGGGTCAGCCACCGTACAGTCAGGTCGGAAACCTCAGACTGAAGATGCGGTAGGCCGATTTTTGCTGTGCATGCCCCCTAACATTGACTTGCCCATTGCAAATACTACTGTCATCACTATCACGTGGTTATCAGTGATGAACGTGCTTGATTACTTTCATTTTTCAACAGACGCACCCTTTCACGTTAATAAAATATTTGGACTAACTTGAATACAATCTATATAGTTGTATTAGAAATATATATCAGGGTAAGTTAAAACAAGTTTCTGAGCTCTCATATACAGTACTTGCCAAATTTTAAGACCATTAGTAAATCTGTTAAATTACTTTCCTGGATTAAGACTTTTGGTGCAATCTATGTTACTGTTAAAAACACATATTAGCACGATTAAATTAATGAAATATGTTAAATTATTTACAAGTTATGATTTTTGAAACGATTACGTAAATACGGCATTATCAGTGTAATTTTTTTTAAATAAATGGCTTTATAAAATACTCCTGAAAGAGAGAACCATATGAGGACCACGATAAATTTGCAAGAATGTTTTTTATTTCTGTTAATTGAATTCACAATGTTAGAATAATAGCTAGAGAGTCAGCAAATTTGAAAACCAAACCAATTGAGCTAGCCAGATGGAGTTTCCAGTATTTAGTTAGTTCTCTTTACACTCAGAAGTTAATACTCAGGTTTGTTACAGGGAAGTTGTATTTTTAAGATATGTGTATAAAACAATTTTTTTATATCAGGTGCATAATACACACACGGTAAAACGGTAAAACAATATATTAAGAATACGAACAAGCGTTCGTAAGCCACCCAATTTTCATTAAAGTTTATTTTTAAAACGATATCAAATGATTCCACAGTATTTTCTTATTTTTGTTATTGACTTATGTACTGTACCATGTAAAGTTTAAGTTTTCATTTATATCTTGCGTGGTCTAAAACTTGTAATGTGTACTGTGTACCATGCTCTAACCTCAAATTCTGTCCCACGTTTATTTTGATAGTCCAGCGTTTGAACACAGATAGTTTTCACTGCGCAGCTCGCAAGGACACTCTACCTTTTTACGCCCAAATCTTTCCATGTAATATTATGTAAAACTTAACAACGAAAAGTGCTTGACAAAATAGCGGCGGGACGATTCGTTGCTGTCTGTAACAAGATGTCTGTAATGAGTTTTGTTTTTCCCCGCGAGCCGAAGCGAAACATTATGCAATTTGCCTCAGAATCAAGGAGTTGGATAGGGACCTTGTTTTGTCCCTGTCGCGAGTAGGATTTGCTCTTCGGCAGCTGCCGCGAACTCAAGAAGCTGCCTGCCGCCAAGATACGTGTCTTACGACTAGCCTGAAAAGTATAATTGCGATTTATTTTTCCTAACCTGTTCTACGCTATAGCAGTGAGGTCCAAGGTAGGCGTGGTGCCTAAGTGCGTCTCTGGTTTGAGCATCATACGCCTAGGCATTAAAGATATTTACACATATACTAGCTTTCAACCGCTGCTTCGCGCGCGTGTTACCAAGTTCTACCCACTGAGCTACTGCGGCCCCACTATTGGATTCTCTAGCCACTAAACTACTGAGGCCCAACTATTGGGTGCTCTAGCCACTGGGTATTGCGGCCCCATTATTGAGTTCTCTACCCACTGAGTTTCTGCGGCCCTACTATTGGGTGCTCTACCCACTAAGCTACTGCGGCCCCACTATTTCGTGCTCTAGCCCCTGACCAGCTGTGACCCCAATATTGGGTGCTCTACCCACTGAGCTACTGTGGCCCAATTATTGGGTTCTCTGGCCACTGAACTTCTGCGGCCCCCTTATTGTGTGTTCTAGCCATTGAGCTACTGCGGCCCCACTTGATATATATCTATCCACTGGGTCACTGCGGCCCCACTTGGAATAACTCTAGCCACTGGGCCACTACGGCTTCTTGGAAGGAAATGTTTACAGCCCATAGACAAAAAAGAAAGAAGAAATTACGAATTTTTTTTAACAGTGCTTTTTTTTTAAGCAGTAATTAATTCTAATAAAAGCTTAATCCAGTACATATTTACAATAAGAATTTTCCGGAAGTAATGATATATTTTCCTGGAATAAAAAGTAGACTATGTCACTCTATAACCCTTAAACTATCCGTGTGCAAAAAATCACGTCGATCCGTTGCTCCGTTTTGAAGTGAAAGAAGGACAAACAAACACACTTTGGCATTTATATAGTAGTAAGGATTAACTACAGTGTACCTGCTTCGCAGCGTAGCAGAGATATGACAAGAATGGCTTGGCTTATAACAACTGTCTTCGCTAAGCTACTGAAGACTTCGTCAGAACTCCTCGATACAGAGCAACTACAAAACTGTATGCAGTGAACTTGTACAAGAGTTATTCAGGAAAAGAAGCCATAGATGTTAAATATAAACGGGTTTGAAATGTTGAAACAGGGGGGTTCTTTATATCAGGCTGGATTGTTTTTTCTTTAACCAAAGTTGTGACAGATATAGGCTTTCCACGTTATAGTGAGCACTTTTGAAAGCCATCTAATTTGGGGAAAAAAGCAATCAAATATTATTTTTTTTAGCCTTAGACGTAAGCTCCCGAGTGCGGTGGAATATACACACTGCATATATTGCATTGTAGCGGGTGATCTGGGGTGTGAACAGATTTAAATTATTATTTAAGTAAAGTTGTTGTAATTGTGTTGTGGTGTTCAATCTGCCTTCCACACACTAACATACATGCGCCAAGCCAACTTAGAGTAGATAATTTGGAGCTGATTCTTTCCAGAAATAGTTACACCAGTGAGCATAAACCACAACTTTTATGCTAATTACCAAATTATTACCAGGATGATAGTCGTACACCAACTCAGTAGAAGGCTAGAATACCATGCGTACATAGCACCTTAGTCAAACTCAATAGCTTAGCATGCACAGATTCGGGAATAACCAACTACAAGGATGGAGTCCAGAAGGAGATTAAAATATTCAATCTTGAATTAAAAAAAAACTGCTTGGATCTGGAAGCTATTAAACATTGCGTTGTTTGAAAATTAGTTAAACTCGATAGCAGTATTATTAATAATCTTCTGGTGGCATGAATGTATCTTAAGTGACCGTAACGGAAGCAAGACACCCTGCGAGTTGGCACGAAACACAATTTAATAAGTTCTTAGCACAATAAAAAAAAAAAAAAAAAAAACAATCTTCTTCAAAAGAAAATCTACTCGTTTAAGCTCACACCAAGCAGACTGGGAGCTGGGCTGTAATTTCGGGTATTGGTTTGTAAAATTAAGTTCAATCACCGGCATCTTATCGCAGGAAAAATGGCGTCTGCCTTAAGCTACTTTCCAAAATTAAAATTGACGACAATTTTATTTTAATTTCTTACTGACATTATACTTGCATATCGGGACGTCTCACATGATGAATCTGCGTCAGGCAGATCGGGTACAGTCATGGGATGTGGTGATTCTCTTCCGGACGAATATTCTTCCCTAATATCCTAGCCAATGGGCTATGGTACAGCGAGATACAGTCCAAATTGGTACCACTCGGCATGTCGTGGAAGGCTATCTAAACTAAATTAAATCGAGCACTACTAGCGCCTCAGCCCCTCTTATTCTCTTGCCGGCACCCCGACAATCTTCTCTTGGTCTGGCAAAATATACAAAATCACTCGCGGACTGCCCTAATATCTACATTTAAAAATCCTATCGGGGCCGTAACGCTCTTTAGTCTTGCCTTACATGGCAGTTGAACTCCCTTTTGCAGACATTTTTCGGCTGAAAATGAGCAAAAACAAAACCGAACATAACTACTGACTGGCGAGATACAAGACTGACCTTGGGAATGCGATACACAGGTGGAATGCCACCGCATTCCACCTGTGTATCGCATTCCCAAGGTCAGTAGCGCCGAGTTCCAGCTATATCTGGCAGGCGGCAACTAGGCTAGCGAGTTGTGCAGGGTTGTCAGCTTGCTGTCTTGCGACGTAACCAAGCTCATCGCCCCATCAGGAACACATTTTGACGTGCATTTGCATAGATAAACAAACTTTTTCATTCCACAGTTATTTTCAGAGTACCTGTTACGAATTTCATTAGTTAAGATGGGCGTTTTATTAAATAACTTCATTCTGGCAGTGTTTGAGTTAATTTCCAAAATTTATTTTTATCTTTCTGAATATGCCGCGGTTAAGTTAAGGTGACGCTACATAACGACCAATCACAAGGCGGCTGCTTCCTCGTGCACTCAACAGATTGCGTTGCCCCTGGCAACGGGCCTCAGTCTCCACCAATTATGGCTGTCAACCAAATGCCACATAACAATAAACAATTGAAACTCTTAATATATATAACACATTTAAGCACAATATTCTTAATGCAAAAATAAAGAAAAATAATTATTTTGATGCGAATATAAATTATAACAACAGATGAAAAATGAAATATCAACCGTAATAAATCATCATGCGTTTGAATAAAAAGGTCTGGATTTGCATGCGATTATTTAACGTCTCATTTGCATATTGGTAGTGCAGAACGCAACCGCTACAACATACATGGCAATATTTATTTAAAAAGGTGGTTAAAGGATAAAAAATGGCTGAAAGGAAAAATTAACTAGGGCCTTAAAGAAATAGGTTCTATTTGTTTCAGAACATTTTAGTTATGCGCTATGGTGTCTGCTCAAAGTGGAAAAATCAAGCAATAAGAATGTTTCACCTGCTGCTTTATTTGTGTTCACAGTTGTGTATTGCAGTAATTGCTGAGAGTTTCCAATTTAAACCTCACTGTGCATTCTGCAGCAGGAATTCTCTGCTATACTGAAATATTCATTATAGGCTGTTCACGATAGAGTGAGCACTTTGGAAATGAACCTTATAAAAAAAGTCACTGCCCCTGCATGCTTATATTTTAATGGACGCACTGAGTGACATTCGCCCAGTACATTTGGTAACGATAGATGGCAAGCAGTTCCATACGTTAACGTCGAATAAAAAGTGTTAGGTAACCATTTGGGATAACATAAAATTAATTCTTTCACTTTCTGTTTTTTTTTAATGCATCGAAGTGTAAAAATGAGCAGATTGGTAAAGTATTTATTTTCTTAATAATTTCACGGTTTCATTTGATTGAACGCATGAATAAAGTGATGATGACCATATCAATGTTAATTTTACATGCAGCGCAGGAATACACAAGTTGTATACAAGTAGATCTCAAGCAGGGCTTTCAAAAGTGCTAGTTTTACCGTCAACAGCATATACACATGTTTTGGGTCCTAAAGCATATTGCCATAATTAATGGCGTAACTCTGAACACGACTTAAGTCCAAAGGTTAAACTTGGCTATCCTATCTAATAGCCCTGGTCTTCCCATAATTTCCATCGCCGTGACGTTCAAATTTGCGAACTGTCCATTTAGTCAGCATGATCAGTGCAAGCAGCTTTATTGAAATGGGTCTGGCATTCTTTAAGGTCCTGTCACCTCTCTAAGTTTTCGGTCTATGTTGCTTCCAATAAGTTTGGTTGAATAAATTTGGACGGTTCTGAAGTCACAAAAAATGTCATTATTGCCGCCATGTTGGCCTTGAAAAGTTGGATGGCCCTAGTTGCCATCAAACAGTTTGAAAATTGAACCTATTCTAAAATTTATTTGGTATTTGACGTGCCCAACTAATCAGAATAGTGCATAGCAAAATTTACCCTTTTCGTCATCACGAAAATTTAAAAGCGAACAAAATCTGGAATATAAATGAGGTTACGAAAATAAACAATTTATATACAAGCTCTTTGAGCACGAATGCTATTTGAAGTGATTAGTTCTCAATGATATTAAGAACTCAGAAGCGTTATATTTCATTTGTTAGGGAACATCTGTATTAAGTAAAGTTTAAATTAAGTAAAGAAGTAAAAATAGATCACAACATTCGTTACATTTCTCACTGTAGTGGACTGCGCGGAATCATAACAGCACTGTCTCACTTTGAAAATAAATTTAAATTAATGAAAATTCAGACTAGATTCTCCTAATCAAAAAATTTGACAGTTTGGCATATTTTCAAATACATTCAAGATTATCAGATCCAATTTTCTGAATGGAAAAAAATTGATGGTTATATTAGGTTGTCAAATGTTATTGTCAAATATATTAGAAGGAAAAAATTTGACGGTGTGACTAGGACTATGTTGGTTTAAGATACATTTATAACTCTAGTGCTCTCTGAGACTTAGGCCCGGGGGGGGGGGGTGATGGTTGGTGACTATTCAATTGAGCTCCTTCTGCAACTCCCATTTTCGTGCCCACCACTGCCTTGCTAAACTGTGTTTCCTTTTTTTTTTTTTTTTGGTTGTAATATGTCCACAACCCGCAGCTGCCACTATACATCTAATCGTAAATGTTTCTGTAAAATATACACATGAAGGCACAGAAATCAGCAGAAGGCATGTGAACTGAAATTACAGGCACCATGAGCACAGAAAGTCAATTTTCTACTGATATAAGGTTGACATTCGAACTGCAGTGTACTAGTGTGGGCCGCTCATGCGCGTGATGGTGGGGTTGGACTATCCTCAGATGCACCAAAATCCGGAATAGAGAACCGCATAACCAAGCTTTGAGGCCAGGCTTTACCAAGAATGGCCGTATAGGGAATCAAAGGCTAAATTCCGACAAAGATATCACAGTAATTTTTTGTGATAGTATTTTCAACTAAGGTTCTTTTTGTTTAAGACTGGACGCATCTGCATTTGTAAACCATTCAAATTTAAATTTTTAAATTTTAAATGCACTTTTTAATTAATTATAAAATGTCACCATTTTATAAATAATGAAAACGTACATTTGAAATTTAGAAAATAAAATTTGGAAGGTTTACACATATAGATGAGTTCAATCTCTAACAAAAAATGTTTAGTTGAAAATACTACCACAAAAAAACGACTGAGAGATCTTTGTCCGAATTTAACCTTTGATTCCCTATACGCCCATGCATGGAGAAGCCTGATCTTAAACAGGCAGTAGCGGCATACATAATGTCCCAATAAAATGTACTTGCCCATAGAGTGGCTATAATTCAGTGCTGTTCATTGTTTTTGATGCCCTGTCGTGACTCGCGTACGTTCATTTGATTCGTGAGATCATACTCTGCACTAATATTGTTCGTTTCTATCATCGCACATGTGCCTTTGTTAATAAACACATAATTTATTGCCATTTCACAGGTGAATACACTTTATTGGGACGCTCTGTATTTTACTTCTTTTTTTTTTTTTCCAAGGTTACTTGAACCATGAGATATTCACAGCGAGTGTGACATGTAACAGTATAAGAAAAGCGTGTGTGTGTGGGGGGGGGGGGGGTAGAGAGCAAGTGAAGTGAGGTTACACGATGTTGTCGCAGGCGCTTTCCTAATCCCGTTCACCGTGATGCTGGTGATCGCGGGGCTGCCGCTCATGTTCATGGAGCTGTCGTTCGGCCAGTACGCCAGCCTCGGGCCCGTCGCCGTCTACGAAAAGTTCTGTCCGCTCTTCTGCGGCCTCGGCTACGGCATGGTCATCGTCTCCGCCATCGTCATGCTCTACTACAACCTCATCATCGCCTGGACCATCTTCTACATGTTCGCCTCGCTGAGGAGCGTGCTGCCGTGGCAGAGCTGCAGCCAGGAGTGGAACACGCCGTGTGAGTAAAGGCTGTTCGCGATAAAGTGAGCACTTTTGAAACCGACATTTTAAAAAGTCACCGTCCCTACCTGCATATGTTTTAACGGGCGCGCTGAGTGGCGTGCGCCCAGTATAGTTGGCGACGATGGATGGGGAGTACTTCCGTATCATAACGTGGAATGAAAATTCTTAGGCGACCATTTCTGATAACTTAAATTATTTCTTTCGCTTTCTGTGTTTGTTAGTGCACCGAAGTGTAAATATGAACAGATTTGTAAAATATTTACTTTCCTGATATTTTCGCAGTTTGACTTGACCGACGCATGAATAAAATGACGAGGCCGTGACAATGTTAATTTTACGTAAAGCTGAAGAATACACGACCTGCATACAAGCTGATATTAAACAGGGCTTTCAAAAGTGCTCATTTCAACGTGAATAGTCTATATAACTAAGGTCGCTTCTACTGCAGCTGGGGGAAATTTTTTGTTAAATGTTTGGCAAACAAAAATTATCCTCACTAGGTAAGCATTAGCGTCGGCAATGTACAGGATTTTCTCTATTTCCACGTTAAAAAAAACAGTATAGTTACGATGATCATAATTAAAATATAAAATAACTTTGTAATTAAGTAATCTCTATATATGTTATAATTCATGTCGCTTAACATTTTAATAATTAAAAAATGTACTTTTTGGAACATTGAGCACCTAGCGGCGGACATTTTTTTCCTATTCCAATCTCCCCCATAATAAATTGCGTTTCGTTCCTACCCCGGGTAGAATTAACCTTAACCACGCATAAGGTTAGTTATACTCAGGTTAGGAACAAAACGAGGTTACTTATGGGAGAGTTTGTAACAGGGAAAATTTCCCCTGCTAGGTGCGTTGGTGTTCCAAATCGTTTCCTTTAAGCTGGCTGTAAATGGAGACATTACATTTAACTGTGTGTAAAAGTTCGTGTTAGGCTCGAACTGTGATCGCCACAGGCAAAAATTTTAAGTATTACTTTTACTTCGTAACTGTTATTCAAGCCCTCGAATGGCGTTCACAATAAAAAGAAGCAAAAAGTAAAAATGCAACAGTGTTTGGCTTTGAGTGATCATAAGCAACCTTATGTCAATGTCTAGTCTATTCGTGGTTTATTCATACTTTTTGAATAAGATCTTTGAAAAATCTCCCCATACATGACATGTTTAGTTACCTCCTAAATACGCAATGTATCACAAGCCTTTTATACGTTTGTTCTTGAAAGTTACTGTTTTTTTCTGTTAAATTGAAATGTTATTCATATTTTATTTATAAATTACAATGCTTAATTTATAAATAATTTGAATAAAAATCAGTGAGAAAACACATGTGTTGGTAAGACTAGCTAGTGAGAAATAGTTGTTATGCAAAATCCTATTAGGCCTACGCTGAGTGCGCACGAATACGGTGCGTTGTCCCTCTGGTGTAATCGTACAGACTTAGTTAAGCTTAGCTTGCACGAGGCGGAGTAATACCCCGGAAGTAGAACTTTAGCAGGGCTTCAGAAAAGAATGAAGTAACTGTGAATGGATTATAGTGTTAAGAACAAAGTTTAATTTTTCCGTACGCTTTAACACAATACGAATTGGAAAAAAAAATTACAAAATTGTATCAATTTTATGAAAATTGCGACTCTCCCATTTACTTACATACAAAACGGAAACTGGTGTTGCACATACACGTGCAACACCAGTGCTACCTGGAGGCAGAAATTTTAGTTAGCAAACTGAAAGTATTGAGTTTCCCAACTTGAGTATAATAAAGCTTAACCATGCATCACTTTAACTTTCCTCTAAAATTGATAGTGTTGTTATAGTGAAGCGGAGAAGTTTTGACGGCTGTTAAAGATTCTGCCTAGAGCAGGCCAAAGTATAGTATTCAACCCGTTAAATAATAATAAAAATAATAATATAACCAACACCCGCTACTGGGCTACCGTCGGGTGGTGAGCTCTCTCACCTTTCCCCTACCCAACCAAACTCCTCTTCCACGCCCTTACTGAACTTTCCAACTCCACCCCTCACAATTACTAATCGTGCCCGCACAGTCCTCACAAGCATAGACTGCATACCCCTCTCCGTTCTCCTCCATATCCTCTGAATCTTCACACTGTTGTTTCCTCTCCCTCTAAACAACCCCCTTACTTAGCTGGCAGCGTAATCTCCCCCACCTTCCTTCTCCATTCACCATCCTGTACGTCCTGACCAAGGAGGATGTATATAGTTACACATCTGGCGAGGCCTTGGTATAGGGCAGGCTGCAAAGCGAGGTGAAGCCGGTTATCGGCGGTTACTCCCCGATTCCTACGCTGCAAGAAAGCGAAAACGGCCATAGATGGCCTCGCGCTGCCGAAAATTCTTTCAATCTAAACTCCCTACCACTCAAAAACCATTCAACCGATTGTCTTGAAACTTTTTTTGGCGATGATGCTGTAATTATCTTTCCGGAACTTCAAAATATTTTTATTTATTTTTTTAAACAATTATACAGTTTCGTGTTGTTGATAATTTCTGCAAATGCGCAGAGGAAAAAGTAGCATCGTGTAAAGTTTTTTGTTTCTAAAGATAGGTGGAGAAACTTCACGTATAAAACGGAGAGGAAGCATCAAACTTTATTTATTTGCCTCTCTCAAACCATTTCTCCTCGTGCTTATCTATTGGTGGCGTGCTAAAGTTGAGAAATTTTTCAGTACCTCTCGACAGCGCAGCGGCAGTATACACTTCTATTTAATGTTAGGAGCGCGGTTACTCAATGAACTTGTGATCATGCATATGGTATGGCAGGCATATTCAAAATTATTCAATTGAATTGTTACCAAATTGAAATACGTTCCTGCGCATCAGTAAATTATTTTAAAAAACAATAACATTCTAACCTAAAACACACATCGTGTAATTTCATATAATCACTTCCATCGCGTATTTTAAATCAACGCTGTGTTGTATAACGTGCCACATAAACTAGCTGGTATGCGTTTATATTCAAGCCGTTTTATTCCTTTTGGTGGGAAATATTCCAGCGGTTCAAGGCATCACAACTAAATTTTCTGTTTTTATAGCAGTTACAAGGAATTCGTTTTTGTTTGCCGCAAGTCACAAATTATAAATTTTCTTGAAGCATATTTACAATTGCTGATGTTGATGACTTATTTATAATAAATTGACTGTTTGAAATCACTTGCAAGATGTCATATGTATTTACTAGTCCTTTTGATTTCCTATTACATTTATTATTACCAACTATTTTAAATCAACACTTGGCACTTTGTAAAGTGCAGGTAACAAATAGTTTGCTATGATTGTTTTCGCGCTGTAAGTACCCTGGTAATGTTAAAGTTGATTCATTTTGACACTTTCCCACATGGAAAATACCTTCAGTCACGTGTTCGAATACATAGCTGACTGAATAATCTTATGTGAAAAACATATTATGGTTCATACAAAGCGTTACAAGGCTACTATAAACTATATATTGTGACTTCAAAATTCGCCGCACTCACATAGACCAGTTTAAAGAGTGATGACAAATCTTAGAAGTGAAATACATGAGAGTTATTTGAAGTAGACCTGTACACATCAGAAAGACTGCACTCTGCCTAACCGTGTCACATAAAGTGACCTATATAATGGTTCTCACGACACATAATAGTGATGTGTAATGAATGAGTGCTCTAGGTATACATGCTCGAAGGAAAATAATGTATAAAAACCTTTGGAGTGTAAAAATTTTATTACATATATAATTAGTACAATATTGTGTTTAACTTATACGTATATGTACACAAATACATTTGAGGAACAAAAATAATGTAATAATTGTATTTATATCCATAGTATTTAGTTACATTTTACAACTGCGTATACTTAAATAATTTACATTTCCGATTACTCTAGGTTATGACAAAATTGTAAGACATTTGTTGACTTCACATAGCCACAAAAATACTGCAGTCATTGACATACACACTAAATAAACTTAAATTTTGTGTAATGGTCAGTAATCTAAAAATGTTATTGTTATGAGTTTGCACAGGCAGCAGAAGAATATACGTATGAACACAATTTGCACAAACTTCAAATAGTGTAGTAATAAATATTATCCAGAATTAGATTGCGTCCATATATACCTACATACATATGTGCATACATTTATAAAGTATTGTGAAAATTCGTAAAACATTACAAATGTTTAAAAATTCTGCACATAAACAGACTTTTAGAATATTAATGATTTTCCAAAACATATTAGTACACCATAAATTGTTGTGAGGTGGCAGCTCGTCGATATTTACGTACCTTACATATTATAAGGTATTCAGGGATTTTCAATGTCAGCATTGTTTACAACCATATAATTTTGTTAGCTGGATATGAGTCCCACATCTATAATGTTTTATTACAATGTAAGTTTAGTACCGAGCCCTAAATACAATGCACTCTTCACTGATTTTTGAAAATGACAAGTCTGCTTAAAACTGAGCGTACCTTTTCCCCTGCCAATACGTGATTGCGTTCTTTTGTCGCGTGATGGAGTCTAAGATCAAAATAACACTTGATAATTTATTTTACTAAGTCATGGACGTGTCCTGAGAAAATACTGAAATTCCTGCTGTGCTGGTCAAGATTATAAATACTACTTCTTTCGCTAGCAGTTTTAGCTGCAGATAATAATGTTTGGGCACTTAGAAGTGTATATAAATGTTTACTGTTTTTCTGTGTACATCTAACATATGCTTCTGTTATCCTACATATTTCTACATCATCTTTTGAGGGCGATATCAAGCCACCTTTAGTTTTTGTCTCAATAAATAAGTAGTGTTCGTCGTTGGCAAACAGCACATTGGCACAAACGTAACAGTCCAATTTTTTTGATAATTTAAATGCCACAAATTCAGCTATGTGTGGAATAACAGTTTTAACATACAAACTTAGTCTTGAGAAAATCGCTGCAAGATTCATGTCGCTTTCTTAACTAGGTTTTGTAGGTTCGATGCCTCGGAGATTTTTGATGGGAGAGTTGACATATGCAATATTGTTATGCCAGAATTTAAAGAAATGTTGCCTTTTTCTGAAAACCGCACTTGATTTTTACTAAACGTTTTTTGTATGCTGCCTTAAATTGCCTAGCAGAATGATTATTGTTTGAACCAAACTGTTTTCGGATACAGCCAAAAAACATTATAATGTGATCTTGTCTCAACTTGTTTGTCAGGATATAGTTAAGAATATTTTTTCGACAGTTAAAATATCAAACATTCTGATGACACTCTCTATACAAATAAGAACACTAAGAAACCCAGTTTTACTTAGAGACTTTAGAATGCCTTTACACGCAGAGCCATGAAGTCCTAAACTTTACGCCTTTGCTCCATTTTAAGAAGTTGAGCCAGAAAGTTTTATTGGTTTATTTCAGAGGCGCTCTATAGGTTCTGCAAATGTGACTTGATGAATTAAGAGTATCAAACAATCTGTCAAATACCCTAATACATTTAAACTGTGGCTTATACACCTTGAAACACTAGAAGTCGTAAATCTGCTTCGCACATTTTAAGAGCATCTGCAACGGATGAACTTAGCACTTGTGCTGCTCGCCGAACTTTAATTTTTTGCGTTTCCCACTGAATGTGAGCTTTTGTTAATTTAGTTCCCATTTTCAGGCCTCCTTTGTCTTGCAACCTCTCCAAATCTGGTTTCGAATCCCAACGATTTGTACAGCCGTACGCACTACAGGAAATTATCATCCCAACACACCAGACATACGCTGCTCAAGTCTGTGTTCCCTAGAAATGAGTTCTCGTCCTCTCCATTCCCTTGTTCACATCCGGCCGGCTTCACCTCCACCCTAGCTATGGCCTCTCCAGTTATTCTATACATCCTACTTGGTCCTTACCAGCCTTTCAACTCTCCTCGTCTCCCTCAACGGGCTCCACCCCATTTACTTCATCAACACTGATGGCTTGTAGTTCCCCTTCATCCTTACCATCCTGCCCCTGCCTTTTCCTCCTACCCTTCACCCATCTTGCTGCCCTTCTTTGCACTTTCTCTAGCTCTCGTATCTCCATATCCTCCTACGGCTCCCATACTGCTGCTGCATATTCCAACATCGGCTGTATTATTGTGCCATACGTCTTCTCCTTCACCACACAGCTGACTCCCTTCACGAACCATCCCAACATACCCGAAGTCCTTCTTCCCTTTGCAACCACCCTCTCTACATGTTTTTTCCACATAAGGTCTCCCTGCAATACAATTTCTAGATACTTATATTCTGCTGCACCTTCTATTACTTGCTCCTCCCATCTGTACACGTCCCTACTTATCACATTCTTCCTTGTAAACCTCACTACCTCAGTTTTTATTACATTTATTTTCCACGGTCCACAACCGCATCCTGTTAATCCCTGCCTGCAAGTTCCCCCCTTCCCCCCTCCATGCAATACAAAATCATCTGCAAATAATCTTATTTCCCCCTAATCATCAGACCCATGTCATTTACCATTATGGTACACAAAAGGGGGCCCAGCACGCTTCCCTGCGACACCCCCGACATAACCTCTCCCTCCTATGATATTTCCTTCCCCACTTTCACCCTCTATCTTCGCCCCAAGAGGAAGTCCCTAATCTATTCCACTACCCACTTGTCCTGTATCAGCTCATCCACTTTCTTCATCAAAGTCCTATTGGGCACCTTATCGAACGCCTTCTCAAAGTCTATGAAGCAAGAATCCAACTGCTTCCCTTCATAAACTGCCTGCACCGGATCTTCTAACAGCCCAGTAAGCTGCGCCTCACGAGTATCCTTTTCTGAAACCCCTGGCCAGGTCACCGGATTTTAGCAAATGCGAATCGTGTTGGACGATGCCATTGGTCGGCGGGTTTTCTCGGGGATCTCTAATTTTCCCCGCCCTTTCATTCTAGCTCCGCTCCATACTCATCTCAATAACCCACGTTGGCTCTCAAGACCTCTCTGTTAAGAGCCGCCCTAATCTCTTCACTCACCCAATCAATTACCGACAAATATACTGGCCTTGCAGCATCTCCGCTTTTTCTTTGTCATTTGTCACAGGCCTGCCATCCCTAAAATTCAACCTCCTCCTCTCCTCCCCTTACCTTCTTAACATACCTAAACAATTCCCCCTATTCCTTCAAGAACACCATGTTCTCTAAAAATATACTCTTCGCCTGTTTGATCTTCCTTTCAAACTCCCCTCCCATCTGTTTCATCAATTCCCTAGCTCTTATCATCTCCTCATTTCTCCACTTGGCATGTAATTTTCTACACTTCCTTTTCATTTCTTGAATTTCCTGTCCATAATATGGTGGATCTCCCCAAGCCCGTAATATTTTCTTTCGGACAAATTTCTCCAAAATAACCTCTGTTATTCTTCTGGATTCTTCCCACAAGCCTTCCACACTTTCCTCCATAGACCACTTTTCAAACCTATCCATCAGGACGATTTCTGTCCCCTTTTGGTCTCTTCTCCTATACTGCCATACCAGCCTATCTGCAGTTTGCTCTTTCCTCATCCTGCCAAGCCCAATTTCCGCAAGAGGAATATCATGGTCGCTTATACCATCCAATACTATTGCATCAACTACACCATTCCCAGATCTGACAAACACCACATCCAGCACTAATCCACTTCATTCCATCTCGTAAGTGTTTCTACTACTTGGACCAAGTCTCTGTTGACTAACTGCGCTGCCATCCTCTGCTTCAGGCTGCCCATTCTTTCTGCCCCCTCTAGCCATTTCACACCTGGCATATTCAGAGCCCATGTTACAACAACCCACTGCCTGTCCTTTAGTCTATCAACCTTCTCCTTGATTGTCACAATTGCCTACCATCCCTGTCCTGGTGGCCTATACGCTGCCAGCAAAGTATATCTCCTACTACTACTCCCCTCCACTTAATTTAATTTCCATCACCTCAACATCTTCACTAATCCATTCTACTGTTTCAGAAACCTTTCAAAATATCGGTTTCAATGAAAAATCATGTTGTGTCCTTTGAAAAGAACGATGCTACAGGAGAGCAAATAAGAGAAAATTAATAAGTGGTTCTGCATTCGAGATTTTGTTGAGTCTATAAATCTTAAAAATTTTACAAACGCTTTATAGTAATATCGGTTGTGCAAAGATGGGCAAAGTTATGTTTGTTTGAAAGCGATATCGTGAAAGGTAGCCGAAAAACTCCTGGAACCATTTAACATGTAAAACCTTATCCTTTCGCTCGGCCGGTAACTCACCATGCAGCCGTGTTAACATCCAGGTCTTGAGAGCCGATGAGGGTGTAGCGCGGTAAAGTCCTTTAATGATTACTTCCAAATTTATTGAATCCCTGCTAAAGTTCTGCTTACAGAATATCCCTCCGCCTCAAGCAAACATAGTTTAACCGAGTCTAGAAAATTACGCTATATGGACATCGCACCGCATTCGTGCGAGCTGAATTTAATACTATTTTGCGAGAGAACTGTTCCTTCTTACTAGGCATTGTCAACACACCTATTCTTTTACTGTATTCATTCGTATTTATTGTAAACGATACATTATTATTTACAATTAAATTACACGTAAAAGTCCAATTTAACCACAAATTAAATACTGTTATGTTAACAGAAGTATAACATGATTGTGCTATATGACATACTTTGGGAAAACCAAACACGTCATACATGAAGTGACTCTCAAAGGTTTCATTAAAAAAGTGTGAAGAAACCGCGAATCGACTATAAGTATAGAGCAGCGTCGGAATGCAATGGCGGGGATAACGGGATATCCCCAAGAAAACCTTCCGACCAGTGAAGCCGTCCGGCACGACTCCCACGTGGGAGTGACCTCGCCGGGAATTGAACCCGGTTCGCCCTGGTGGTAGGCGAGCACTCTAACCGCTACATAAACTACGGTCCCGATGTCCTTATAAGTTTGTTCATATTATCAACTGTCGTCCCCCCCGGGACAAAAATAACGGGTTTTTTCAAATCACTATATGATACAGATACAAGGAGTTTTAGTAAAAGAATGTAGTGAATGAGTTGTATTTCAGTCAACAATAACTGCCTGTGGTACAGTAAAAACACTAACAGAAAATTATGTAAATATTCAGTTGATGAAAACACGTATGGTCATCACCTTCCTCCAAAATGACAGTATCTTAAGCCCTACGGACGTTTTGCTTCTCGAAAGTTCCTGATCATGTCACCTCTATGTAGTGTTGCCAACCAACGGCAAGGAGCGCCCATCGCGGCAAACTTTACGAGCGTTGGCAACAGATGGGCCATGAAAACCCGTGCTATTGTTTAAAACAATCGAAAATATACACGAAGCTGCACATTCACTGGTTGGGCTACACTTGCTGCTCTAGACACATCTCGTCTCCCCATTACTGGTAACAACCTGCTAATGAACACACTTACTTGAACCTTTGCTTTCTACTGATCACAGATTTATAATCCATCTTTATCTAATTGCCGTAGTCTTTGCTCAGGCTCCCCCTTACGATTATTTATAGTCTCCTACCAGCGTAGCTGTGAAAGTCAACTGTATCGCCCCCCCCCCCCTTTTACCACTCATATCATATAAATCCCACTATGTTGTGACACATTCTACTGCATCAATCATTTCTTGCTCTATAGGCTGGT
This sequence comes from Dryococelus australis, assembly GCA_029891345.1. Taxonomy (NCBI): domain Eukaryota; kingdom Metazoa; phylum Arthropoda; class Insecta; order Phasmatodea; family Phasmatidae; genus Dryococelus; species Dryococelus australis. The sequence goes on along the minus strand of CM056998.1, from coordinate 35,286,165 downwards.
CTGTGAAAATAAAGACCAAGCCCCTGGTGCAGTTACTTCTGTTACCCCACCCATCCATATATGGACACGTCTTTACCTGTAAGCAACGGCTGTTTTCATGTTGGTCCAAGGCACTAACTGTCCTGCGCCTGAGAGTCTGGCATCAAGGCCGTTTTTTTTTTTTTTTTTTTTGTTAGTTCAAACACCTTCTACATTTCTACCATATATAAACTTTAAACTCAGCTCAGAGAGCCCAAATTTTGTTCGCTAGTAAAATTTCACCCCCGGCCTTTTTTAAAATGAAGGGAGTAATTTCATCAAAGTTGGACTACAGGTATCATTTCAAAAACCACCGTCGAGAATTTTTGTGGTTTTATCTCGAGTAGTTGCTACAATATGCATGTAATAAAATCGTCTGAAAATCTCAGTTTTCAAAGACACGGACCTCTCCGAATAATCACTGTAGGCCATAAGCCGCATTATCCTTTCTGTGTCGTTTAGCATTGGGAATCATTTCCTAGCCTTTTGAACTCTAGTTAATAAACCGCAGTAGAGGAGTGTACGTTTACATTAAATGCTTCCTGTGGTTTGGAATTCAAAGGACCTCTACAAAAAAAACTACATCTCGCAAATAGTCACATCGTTACCTAGTTTTGTGCTCTCTGCACGACATGGACGTGAGTTCAGAAATATTCTGTACTAAAGGCCGTTCACGATCAAGCGAGCACTTATGAAATCAACCGGGCGCACTGAGTGACACACGCCCAGTAAAGTTGGTAACGATGGAGGGGAAAGTTATTCCATATCTTAACGTCGAATAAAAAGTGTTTCGTAACAATTTGTCATAACTTAAATTATTTCTATTGTTTTTTTTTTTTAACGCGCTGAAGTGTGAAAATTAGCAATTTTTTAAAACAATTACTTTTATAATAATTTTACAGTTTCACTTGACCGATGGATGAAGAAAGCGATGAGGACCATGGAAATGACAATTTTACATAAGGCGAAAGAACACACAACGTGCATACAAGTTGATCTTAAGAAGGGCTGTCAAATGCGCTCGTTTTACAGCGAACAACCTATAGTATGAATTTGTTTAAATATTTTTCTTGGGGTTGATTTAAAGTTGTGGCTAAATGACATAAAATCACCTCTTTGAGCGTCGTAGTGTTAAATCATTCATGGATTTGATTTTCTTGGTCGCAAACCGATAAATTCATAACAGACTGCGTAGCGTGCTTGTTTCCATTCAACGACTGCACATGCGCAGGAGGCTGGAACTCCACACCACACAGCGTCCTGTGTGTGTGTGTGTGGGGGGGGGGGGGGACGCCGCACAGTCGGCTTCGTTGCGAAGCAGGTCTCGAACCCGTGAACTTTGCGGAGTGTGCGAACGGTCGCCCAATAAACACGGGCAATAATGGCGGCCTGACCTTTGCGCCCCGGCTGGCTGACTGGCTCATCTCGGCGAAACAAAGGCTCTTTAATTAGATCCTCGCCATACATGTGCACCGCAAGGAACCTGCAGACACTGCTCGCAGTCTATCTGCTTCGCCCGGACTCTCTCAACTAACCCCCAGATGGTTGCTATTTTATTCCAGCCCTGCATTTGTGAGGGGTTGTTTTTTACAATGCCAAAAATTAAAGTGGAACATTACGTGGGTAGGTAACACGAACTTAGAAAACAAGGAAACATGCTTAAAATCTTGGCCACGTGAGTTATCGTCGACCTCCCGTGGCGCAGCCGGTTGGTGCGCCGCCGTTCTGCGGTGCGGGAGGTTCTGGGTTCGAATCCTAAGTTAGGAATGGGTGTTAGTTTAAGTTAGGCCATAAGTTAGTTTGTAAGCCGTCCCCTGATAAGTCTTCAGGCATAACACCGGGGAACGTTGATAAGCTTTTTCCAATTTCAATTCCAGTTAGGTATCATGCCAATTAAACTTAGTGAAGATAATTATGCGCGTGATTCCTGATCCGAGCTAAAAGTATAAATCAGACCAACCAAAATTTGGACAAGTTTGTTTCAAGAGGCCGGACCATAAATAAAAACAGACAAAATAGGCTAGTTGGTAATGGCCTGTATAGGTTGTTCACGGTAAAATGAGCACTTTTGAAAGCCCTGCTTAAGATCTACTTGCATGTATGTTGTGTATCCTTCCGCCTTATGTAGAAATAACTTTGCCATGGGCATCATCACTATAGTCACTCGTCGGCCAAGTGAAACTGTGAAATTATTAGAAAAGTAAATATTTTAAAGATCTACTCATTTTTACACTTTGATGCATTAAAAAAGCAGAAAGCTGAAGAAATGACTTAAGTTATCACAAATGGTTACCTAACACTTTTTATTCGACGTTAATATACGGAACTACTTTCCATCCTTCGTTACCAACTTTACTGGGCGCATGACACTCAATTCGCCCGTTAAAATGTATGCAAGAAGAAGCAGTGATATTTTTCTAGGGTTGATTTCAAAAGTGCTCACTTTATCGTGAACAGCCTTTAAGAAACAGTTCTCATGTAAAATATTTTTTTTTTAATGAGCACGCACGAATGCTATACGTTGTCCTGTATGGTGTAATTTTGTAGACTTTGTTAAGCTTAGTTTGCGTGAGGCGGAGAATAGCCGAAGGTAGAAATTTAGCAGGACTTCACAAAAGTTGCCAGTAGCAATAAATGGACTGTGTTTCCGAAAAAAAAAAAAGTCTGCTATTGTTTACACGTTATTCCGTACCTGTCTGCGAGCATATTATGCGAATTACAAGCAGTAGCAAAGAGTCAAAACTTAGCTATTGTTCACAGACGCGTAACTTCGTGACTTTTTTTTTTTTTAATTGACGTTTTACTTCAGGGACCGAGTAAATAAAATCATGCTATAATTTTCCGAGTAAAGTTACTCGAATAAGTTTATTTTCATTGTTCAAGTAGCAAAGAAATATCGAAACGCTTATCAGGAAGGGTATCGGGTAGTATACCTGAAGCAAATAGCGTGAATATGACTTCACACTTCAGCGGATGGGCACAAGTGTATTTCTCAATATCATATTCAGCGTCGGGTTGTATGATAGTAACAGCAGACCCCAGCAACTGTAATAAGGAAAACGAATTTTCACCGGAGAAATAAGGTCGTGGCTCTGCGGTCTTACAACTTCGGCATTTAAAACATGCGTTTTAATATTTAAACAGAATAAGTACGACATGCAAATCGTGTGAAACCACACGAATGTTTATTGTATGTTATCTCTTATTATATTGTAGAAACACTTGCTTGGCAGACACATTTTAATTCTGATGGTGGTAACATTGCCTTCTTTCGCATCTGATAGTTCATGAACGTGTATTTTCATGAATATTAACATGAAATGTTTTATAAATAGTATTTTCCTCCTCCATGATTAGGATTTACACTCTCTCAAATACATTTGTGGTGTAAAACAACTGCAGAAAAAACGACGCAAACAATAGAATTACCTAGAAAACGTACGAGCTGATGACGTTATGCGCTTTGTCAGCCAACATAACAAAGTGAACATTTGTAGTTTAATCTGTGTTATTACGTTGGCAACTCTGTAGAACCTATACTTAGGCAAGAAAATGACTATGATAAGGTCCTCTGTTTAAGGGGTTTACGCAATAAACAATCTTATTGAGCTCTAAGAAGTAAACAGCATAGATGTTTCCAAGCATTGACTCAAACCTAGTCCAAAGAAATGGAGTTGCCACTGCCTACTGGAGTGTAAATATTTTGGTAGTCTTTAAGTTACACCAATTTCGGAAAACCGTACATTTATACGAACATACTAGCTTTCTGTCCACGGGTTCGCCCCTGTTTACTGCACCAAGCAGCGCCTGAGAACACCTTCATGCAGACCACATTAGTGGTTATGCCCTCTGGTGCTGGGATTATCAGGTTGTCAGGGGAGCTTACTCTGGAGTAGCCCACTTAGAGATAGCTGCCCATGTGAGAAGCAGTTCAGTCCTCCCTCATGTTTCTCTCTGCCACCTTTACCAACTGTTCCTGGACCTCACTTATAGCCGTAGCAAAGCAGACCTGTAATACAGGGCATTGCAGTTTCTTCTATTCTAATGGGCACTCGAACGGAATGAGTTATAGGCGCGGCACGGAAACTGATTCCCCCAGAGCACGTCCAATGACTACTGTAGTCTCGATTGCATTCTTTTAAAGCCTCTACTTGGGGCCTGGTGCTATTGCAGCGTTTCTGCAGGTTTAGGTTTCGCAGTAAATCGTAATATTAATGGAGCCCCAACCTTGTGGAGAATCTTGTATGGTGATAGGCCAGGGGGGTAGATGTCGATGATCTCCACAGGGTAATGGGCGGCATTATCCATATTCTCCAACTGTGTACATGCTCTATTACTACACCCCTTCGGACAACTTAGTAAAACTATGCCAATGGTTTTTCTCATTGTTAAAGCTACTCAGTACTCGTGACATCTTCTACAGAAATATATTTCTAATTATTTGTTTATTTACTTTGAAACTATAAACTAAATATTGGATAAAATGATTTTTGTCTTCTGAGAATATATAGTGTTAATGCTACTGGAATATATTCAATATGCATTAAATATTGTTTTGGCGAAAAAAAAAAACTGGCTCTGTTTTATTGAAAACCAAAAACAAACGTCCTCGCCATTGTTGAAACGCACGATTTTGTCACTTCACTAGAAGATGCGCCGATTTTTCGTTCTGGCAGTTTTGTTTCCAAGAAACCAATTAAATGTTAAACAACGCGATTGTTTACAGTACAGCTGGCATATATCCTAATTCATTCTTCATCTAAAATTTCATACGAAATTACTACTGGCGGAATGAAATGTGATTTATACAAGTATACATTTAGAACCTCAAAACCAAATACCACTGATTTAATTGTATTACCGATCGGGCTCAGTTCTGACAACTTTGTCTGCAAAGCCTAAGGGAAATTAAACTTTCTGTTTGACTGCGAGTGACGAGTTTCTTCTACATACATAATTTTATATTTTGGTAAGTTTGATAAAATATGCTAGTTTTAAATTAACAGGCATGGAAACTATATTATATATATAATTTATATATACTTATATTATAGAGGTGAGATTAAAACACGTCTCACCTGTTTAGGTGTTTTGAATTTCTAAAAACCCAGAAATTCGTTTTTAGGGTATTTATATAGTTAACGTTTAGAAGCAAAGAGCATACAATAATCCACCTGATTAATGGGCTTTTGAAGGATTCTCCGAAAACACTTTTTAATCCTTTTCGACTTACTATGGGCGGAATTTAAAAACAATTAAAAAATTTTCTTTTAGGCATTTATTACGCCAACCTTGATTAAATAATGCGTCAATAGTTATAGTTTGCTGGGTTAACGAGCTATTGAAAAGTACTTGATAATACGTTTTATACATTTTTGCCCTCTTAATGGTTGAATTTTTTAAATCCTGGTATTAATTTATGTGTGTTTATGTTGCCAACATTTTGTAGCGTTAATGAGCCGCTGAGAAGTTGCGGAAAACAAATTGTACACCTTATCACCGTCTTGGGACTCGAATGTCAAATAAACCCTGAAATTAATTTTTAGGCATTTATATAAGTATTATTACAAAGTGAAGAGTATAACGATATACTATCGGTTTAATACTCTATTGAGGAGTCCTTGCAAAAACATGTTACTCAATTCCCCCCCCCCCTTTTTTGGGGGGGATGAATCTCAAAGAATCCTAAAATTATATTTAGGTATTTATATATTCAACGTTTTGAGGGTAAGAGCACAATTATATTTCATCGGATTGGTAAGCTATTGAGGGAGGAGTCCTCGAATACACATTTTTACCCACTTGCACCCTCTTAGGGGTCGAACTTTAAAAATAAATCTTTCTTTAGTGGGTCCCTGAACTTTAAGAGGGAGCCATACCATAATTTTCATGCTTTTGCGTCCAGCAGGTTGAGCTGTGTGTTGATGAGTTAATGAGTTAGTGAGTCAGTCAGTCGAGCACATAATTCTATTTACAGAGATTTAAAAAAGATTGTGTCAAATTTTCCACTACAATATTAATTTATACCTACTGGCCTGATTCGAAAGAAAAAAAAAAACGACGCAAACAAAAAATAACTATTTCCATTTTGATCGAATATGGAATATTTTAAGATAAATTTCTACAGTACCTCCACACTTTTTGAATCAAACCTTTTAAAAATCGCACCATGCATGACGTGCTTGGACTTCCACGTGAATACGTCTTTAAATTCCCATTCATAGTGAGAGGCAATCCAGAAAACCCAATGATAATAAAATCGGAGGGATACAGTTTGGCATTGCAGCTCCGAATCTATCGTCTAAAGTCTAAATTAAACTACACCACTCGATTGCCAAAGGATCAAAGAATATGTTACGTTGAGAGAGGACTACGAAGCATCGCGCGGGTGGTTACGGCGGGGGGGGGGGGGGAGCGCAGCAATTTTGAGCTCGTTTCGCCGCGTCTCATAACTTCCGCGCAGTATAACTTTTGACTAGGAGAAGCTACGACACTCGTTTGAGTTTCAATCGACAGCTCTCGTCAATATCAATTGATCGCGTGTATAAAAAACCATTTGATTATGGTGAAAATGTATGAGTTTAAGGTAAAAAAAATTAAGAAAACTTAACTCAACGTCGGCCTACACTCGTCAAAAAGCCAAGCTGAAATACAGAAATCGTATACGGTTGGAAAGAACATCTCAAAATCAATCCATTGATACCCATAAAAACCCAAATGATCGAGTGAAGCGATGCCGGGAACGTAAAAATAACATCAAGGCGTCCGAGCGCGTCAACGTAGACGTATTCACGCAAAACAAACGGCCGTGTCCACAACACAACTAAACCCAATTTTTTCCCCCAAATATGTCATGTATTACAAGCGTTTTATGCTTCTGTTAACATAAAAGTACCTTATTTTTGGATAAATTGAACTTTTACTTATATTATATCTATGTATTATAACATTTAATTTAGAATTAATATGAATGAAAACAGGGAGCAAACAGTTGTGTTGGCAATACCTAGTAATAAATAGTTCTTAGGCTAAATATTATCACAGCGAGTGTGCACGAATGAGGTGCATTGTCCTTTTGGTTTAATTCAGTAGACTTAGTTAAACTTTGATTGCATTATGTGGAGGAATATCGTGGAAGTAGAACTTTAGCAGGGCTTCTCAAAAGTTAGAAGTAACCGTCAATTTACTATATTTGTCGATCTTAAGCAGTAACATCGCATTTGTGTCAGTTAATCTTTGGGTGCCTGCTGCTTACGAACTTTTCTGAAGCCCTGCTGAAGTTCTACGTTCAGGCTAATCTTCCACCTCGTACGTACAAAGTTTAACGAAGTCGATAAAATAACACCAAAGCGAAAAACGCACCGCACTCGTGCGCACTCAATCTAGTAATATATTTGGATTAGAACTGTTCTTACTAGTCATTGCAAACACGCTTGTTTTCTCTCTGTCTTCATTTATAGTATCTATAAATGAATACTACAATTTATAGATAATAAGAAATCAATTTAACCGAAAATAAGGTGTTTTAATGCTAACAGAAGTGTAAAATGCTTGTGATACACGACATATACAGGAAACAACCGAACACGTCATATTTGGGGTAATTTTTAAAGGATTGATTCAAAACGTGCGAAGGTACTTTGTTTTTTTTACATAGGTTGAACCACACATGTGTGACTTTCCACTCCTACAACTGTACCCTTCCTGGGAAATGCAGGGGTATAAGTTATCCTTTGATTTTACAGTGAAGATACCTCGAGTAGACTATATAGAGTAGGGGTTACCAAACTTTGGTTTATCACGCCTTCCTTCTGCAAAAAAAAAAAATTACTACGCCCACCGTGTCACAACTTCATTATTATAAGGGTAAAACAAAAAACGAATAAAAGTTTCAAAGGTGGTATTAAATCATTAGATTTCAATGCTTATTGAACATAAATTGTGGTTTTGTCGTTTTGTAGTAGCTCTAGGTAGCTACACTACAGTCCGATTTAAAAGTTTGAATTCTATTTACAACTGTTACAAGTGAATAGCACAGCGCCCGCGCTCCCCTTAGCATGTCGTCACGCTTCCCTTGGGGGGGGGGGGGGGGGGTCCCCACATTGAAAATAAATGATGTGTATAGAGTGTATTGCAGCTCGCGTGGTTGTTGAGTGGCGACGTATGTTGCAGACTGCTTCTCGTACGAGGCGGCGGACGCGTGCAGCGCCAGGAACGGCACATACTACCTGCGCGAGTGCTACAACTGGACCGAGGCCGGCCTCAAGAACATCACGCCGCAGCTCGTCGACAAGTCGGACAAGAGGCCGCCCGCCGAGGAATACTTCAAGTACGTCGCCCTGGTCCGCCACGCTAGTTCGTAGGCTGCATTCCCTGTCGCCCTGGTCCGCCACGCTAGTTCGTAGGCTGCATTCCCTGTCGCCCTGGTCCGCCACGCTAGTTCGTAGGCTGCATTCCCTGTCGCCCTGGTCCGCCACGCTAGTTCGTAGGCTGCATTCCCTGTCGCCCTGGTCCGCCACGCTAGTTCGTAGGCTGCATTCCCTGTCGCCCTGGTCCGCCACGCTAGTTCGTAGGCTGCATTCCCTGTCGCCACTGACGGCGCTCAGGTCACCGGCCAGGAACCTAGAGCTGGTTCCACAATAGTACGGTGCGTTGCGTTCCGATGTGCGGTAGGCAATCAGGATGGAGCAGATTCCGTCGCAGTGTGTCGGCGTCGAATGCGTTGCGCGAAATTCTTGAGTTGCGATTGTCGGCGTCAGCCTGCGACGGAGAATAATAATAATAATAATAATAAGTGGTTGTTTACATAGAGATAAAAAAAACGTATTTTTTTTTTTTACAATATGAAAACGACGATTACGTTTACGCCGACGATTTCGTATGTGTATTTTTATAATTGCTGCGTGGATGTGCAAAATTGAAGACAAGGCTTCTTATAGATATGGACAATGAAATAAGATCCTTTTACTATAGGCCATTCACGGTAAAATGAGCACTTTTTGAAGCGGTTTCATCGGACATAAACAATAAATACATTTCATTATGGCCTCGGACTTTTAGGTTTGGATATAGCGAATGTTTACACTGTGTTTAGTACTTACATGGCAGGATTTATATTAACAAGTGGTGGAATGATATGCATTGGTTGAAAGAAAAAAGTAACTAGGGCTTCAAAACTGCTCACTTTACCGTGAACGGCCTATAACATCAAAATAATTATCCTTTGTCTTATTATGTCTCGTTTCCGCTAGTTTTCGTCGCACATCGCGTTTATACTACCCTGTTTTTATCTTTTACCACTAAAACTTACATTTTGAACTGCGTACCTTTTGTTACATTCGTGAGGTTTGAAAATGTAATTTCCACCCTTAAACTAGGTGGCAGCACTATCTCAGACGGCGTCCTTCGCCGACAAATCATCGCTTATTGTGAAACAGCAAGTATAGCTCGACGCAGCCCAACGCATCGCAACCCTTCGCAAAGCAGTGTATCGCACTATTGTGGAGCCAGCTTTAGACTAGAGATGAGGCAGCCAGATCTCGCTGGCTGCGCACAACCAGCCTCCGTGTCCCGACGTCGAACTGAGTTTCTGCCAACACGACCAGCAAATACGACGTGGATTGGCTTTAAGGTAAAAATAATCGTATAGGCCGTTCACGGTAAAGTGGGCACTTTAGGCCCAAGTTACTTTTTCATTTCAGCCATATTGAATCCTTTAACCACCTTTCAAAATAAATATTACCATGAAAGTAATACACACAGTGTTTGTATTCCCCAGCACTCGGAAGTTAACGTCTAGAACTAAAGCAACATACATTTATTTGTTATTATTCCAAATGAAAGGGCTTTCAAAAGTGCCCACTCTATTGTGAACAGTCTATAGTAAATAAGTGATTTGGGATGTGTGTAATGTAGGCCTATACTTCCTCTAACCAATCTGTAATGCACATTAATTTAATTCAAATCGTGAAAGTATTTCATTAATTTAAAAGTTCTTGTCGTTTAAACAATTAAGATATAAACATAAATGTTCATCATTGTTGACCATGTGACTTTGAGAGTTGTTTTGCTTTGTGGTGGGTTGATGTTGGGAAGATGCGCCGAAAAAGAACAATCGGCAGGTGTCCGTCATCTTTAGTCTGTGTTACGAATGCCGACAGTCAAATCAGTTGTCTCGGTGGCGAAACCGTAGACACAAGAGGTAGACCGATTATACGCCTTCTGCGCATGTTCCCAACGTAGACCTGCCCAGAGTAACACAACTGTCAGTCACGTGGCCAACGGTGATGGACGTGTTTCTTTATGTCTTCGTTTCCAAAAGAAAAGCACTAACATGTGAATGAAATACTGTTACCAGTTCTAGTTCAATCAAACTGCTTTACAAATCGGTCAGAGTAAACATACAAACATCTCAAAGCACTTGTTTACTAAACAGTGGGTTCTAACTTCAAATCCTAAACACGTCGTTTATGAGTCGTGTTGGCAGAAAAGTGGTTCGGTGTTGGGACACGGCGACTTGTTCTCCGCAGTCAACGAGGTCTTTTTACGCCATATGCACTCTACGGGCGGAACGCTCATCAGTAGGGACACTCGAATTTCGCGAAAAGATTTCTCGACCAGTTGTATTTCATAACACCTTAGCTCAGAATCCCTTTCTTGATTGGATGATTTAGGTGCTACGCGGCTGATGTGTCCGCCCGCCAATCACAGACGTACATTGTCGGTGTTACATAATTATAATTGGCCCGTCAAGTAAGAAAATGTCTTCTCACAAAGACATGCCACCAATAAGGAATGAAAACCACTTCTTTTTTTGCAGGGAGGTTATTAAAATCTAGCATGCGCGTAAATTTTTTCGCGAAATTCAAGTATCCCTACTCATCGGTAGTACCAGTAGAAACAACGGCTTCCGCTATGCGTGACGAGTTTGTCGCCATGTGTTTAGCAATGGATGTGTTTTTCAATGATAAGGACATTAATATGTAAAATTATCGTATGTACATTCAGTTCAGGTGAAAATAATAGAGTACTAACCCACCTTACAGGGAGTTGAGGCACTAGGGTAGAATGACTTCATCAACTGTTGAGAAATGAAAATAATGCTCAATAATAAGTAAAGATATATATTTTGTAAACATTACAATTTTAATTTTATATACACTTAAGTCACAAGTATATTAAGTATAATTATTCGTATCATCATTTATAAAATATGTTATTTTGATGTAGGCATGCACTGTCAGCGCCAGCATTGGTTCCTTTGTTATGATCGTTGCTGGAGAATGAGTTGTTGATGTTTGTAATCAATTGCAGGAATTTATTTTTACTGAATTTTCAAATGCTGCTTGTCTAAAGCCCGTATGCCACGATGAAAGATTTCATGGAAGATTCTACGGAAGCCTGCATTGTTTCGCTTGTATGGGTGGTTTTATGGACAGTTTGGCCGACTTCTGGCCGTTTTCATGGAAGTTTTCGTAATTGGTCGCGTGCAATGTTCGATGGAAGGTTTCCTGCAAGGTTGAAATTTTAGCCACTCAGAGAGAGGGTGGCAGAGTAATTTGGTTTTTGGAAAGAAGATAAGACTATTAAAATATTAATTAAAAACCACGAAAACGTCTGCTGATTCTAATGTGTGAAAATTAAGGTAAACATTCGTGTTTATTTAACACAAAAGTAGCAGTTAAAACAACAAAACTTGTACATGATGAAGTCGTGAGTAAAAATTGTTTCTGAACCACGTTTTAAGAAGCAAATCATTAAAAAATGCACTCGTCTTTACCTGCGCCGCGGCAACCAGTATTGTTGGATAGGTTATTCCAAGGAACCTTCTACAACTGCGAGCATGCAGGCTCGGGTAGCAGGTCTCGTCAAAGCATCTGCCCGAGCCTGTGCGGAAAATGTCATCGTGGAATACGGGCTTAAGAATAAATTGTACAAGAGGTATTGATATCAGCAATAGTGTCTTTTTAAAAGAAAAAATTATGTATAATTAGCATTTTAATAAACGAAACGATTCATATTGTGTAGTTAACATAGTAGCCAAACTTTTTGTATTCTAACATGAATTGTTAAATACGCATTTAGTTCTATGTTAAAATTTGTAAATACAGCATTTAATTATAACTTTTTAAACAAATGGTTGTTATCAATAACCAAAACGTCTGCCTGAAAACTGAAAAAATTATGTTAAAAGTTGTAATGTAGGCATCAAATTCTACCTAATAACCTAAACATAGAGGAGAATAAGGGCTCGCCAAAATAGCATTGGGCTTCGTTTCTTTATCTGGCTTGCTTTGTGCACTCGAATCCTCGGCAGATAACAGCAGTGCTACAGTTTCTTGGTTATTATTGTTCACCACTGCCATGATAGTTCGTCCGCTACTGCTGGGACCGCCTGTCCTCGTGTACGCCAGTGTACGAAGTGTAGCCTCCAACCCAGACGCCAAAACACCTCTCATCAATGACTGATCAGCATCAGTAAATCTAGTCCCCATTTTACTTGGTACTGACAGCGCTGACCAGTAGCATACCAAAAGGAATGCCATCAGTAAAAATCCGCACTGAGTACTCGTCAGTAGAGTTTTTAGCAGGAATAATGGCGTCTGCTATACGCGGTGAAGCAATGGTAGGCTTAAACATGTTGTCAACAGGAATGGATATTTTTTCTATTCATCTTCGTCTGATACAGACTCATCAATTGATGATGTGATTGAAGAATGTGAAAATATAATTTCCACCTGTATCTTCTGCAGATAACAACGTAACTTGCTCGTTATCCACAGCCGCCATGTTGGATCGTCTGCGTTTACTGAGACTGCCTGACTCCTGCACGTCAGTAGTAGCCACAGTCGGAAGAATAGCCTCCAACCCAGACGCCACACCACCATTCATCAGTTACTGATCAGCAGAATCAGTATGTAAAGGAACGCTCGTCAGTAATTTCCGCTGCTGTCAGTGCCAAGTGGGACGCGGCCTAAGAAACACTTGTCAGTAATCTCAGCTGCTGACAGTGACAAAAGGAATGCGATTACAGACGACAGACGAGCTACACTGGTTTTCTTTCGTATGCATATGTCCCCAACGCTTACTAGCAAAACTGCCCGCAGAACTGTCAATATCTCTGCCAGTCATGTTTGTTGTTTTGCGCCATGAACGTTCTGTTATTACGAGTAATTTACGGCAGTTCTCCTGCGCATACGCGAGTACAAAAACTGCATTTAAAAAGAAAATCAGGATGAGCTCTGTCAAATTAACTACGGTTTTATCGCCATTAACATGGTATTCGTTCACATGGTAATAATACCATCTGTACTGGTTTAAGAGCGAAATTATGTACATAAATATGCAAAATGTTTACTGAACTCAAATGAGGCTAAATGTAGATGATACCATCCGGTTTGTGGCAGTACTTCGTCGTCAAATGCAGGGTACATATTTATCTTAAATCGACCGAAGTAATTAGCTTTATTGCTGTCCATTAAGCCCATTATTAGATCTAAATAGTGGTATCTAACAGTTTCTGTGAAAAATTATACTTCAGGTACGAATAAACTTATGGCAATGGCTGTTCACGATAAAGTGAGCGTGTTTGAAATCAACCCTAGAAAGGAGTCGCTGCAGTTGCCTGCGTATACTTTAACGGGCGCACTAAGTGACATTCGCCCAGTAAAGTTGGTAACGAAGAATGGAAAGTAGTTCCATATCTTAACATCACATAAAAAGTCTTAGGTAACAATTTGTGATAACTTCAACTATTTATTTCACTTTCTGTTTTTAATGCATCGAAGTGTAAAATTGAGCACATTTGTGAAATATTTACTTTTGTAATAATTTCAGAGTTGCGCTTGATCGATGCATGAATAAAGTGATGAAGCCCATGGCAATATTAATTTTACTTAAGGCGGAAGCATACATTATTGGCATACAAGTACATCTTAAGCCGGGCTTTCAAAAGTGCTCATTTTGCCGTGGACAGATTATAGACTAATACATTTTTTAATGCTAGAAAGTTAATAATGTATGTTTTTTGATTGCAGTAACTACGTGTTGGGTTTATCTTCAGGAGTTGAAGAAGTGGGAGAAATCAAAATATCCATGGCCTCGTGTTTATTGCTGGCATGGGTTATTGTGTTTTTGTGCCTTTCTAAGGGCGTCCAGTCTTCTGGGAAGGTGAGTGCTTTTTATCTTATGACTATTAATGTATAGTAAGTACATACGTATATGAACATAATTTTGTATAGGCAGATCAGTCAGAAAGCTATGTTTATTGAGTTAATATACAAAAATTATTTCGACGAGCTTGTGAGGCGAATATGAATAGCAGTTCACTTTCAATCCGCTAGTTTACACTGCCCCTACTTGATTCAGAAAAACCAAGAATTATGTACCGAAGAACATCCTACGTCGTTACTTTACACTCTTTTGACGGTTTGGCAATGCAATTGCAGGCTGACTTCGAAAAGAGCCTTATAGACTGAGGAAACATTTAATCGCCAAGTAACAAATCACAAAACAAGGAATACAAGGGACAATCTCTTGGCATTCTGATGTTCATTATTCCTTGTTGTCCTTATTGTGCAATTTTGAACATGCTGATGGAAACCTTATCTTGTGATGATTTGTCGTTCACCGAGGGCACTAGATATGAGAGCCAACGGCGTACGTTCCGGTAAACTGCCATCTAAGACTTGGCAAACAACTGTGTTGATTTTAACAGACGGCGAAGTCAATAAACTGTAAAAAGGGAATCAAATAATCTCTCAAGAGGGCATTGACGTCCTAACTCTGAGATTACCGAGGACCAACTCTGCAAATTCTACTGAGATAATTTTGCCGAAATATTCCTCACCATCTGTTACATATTGTTGAATGTTAACGGGCTGTTGACACGCTCTTGCTCAGTTCGGCAATTGGAAAACAGTTTAAGAACACTATTTTAGCCCAAGTTCTCATGGAAAGTCAAAGCTGTACTCAATTCTTGCAAGAGAAACGCGCATGCATTCGTTGCTGCTGCGGTTTCGCCTGCATGTATGGTTGATGTTCTTGGACATCCGTTCATACGCTATGAATTATTTACCTGAACATGTACCATTAATTATGCTAATTAGTCTATCATATCTTGCACTAATTCTGCCTTTGGGTTTTGAGTTGCCAAGCGCTTAATGATCATTTGCAGTGTAGTAAGGATTTTTCAGCAGAAAACTGAATTTTAACTTTGTCCTTCATTCTAATAATTCGCCATTTTCCAAACAACATTGCTGCAGAATTTCATATTCTTTGGTTTTAGCAACATGGAGACATAAGAATGTACGGAAATGAGCACTTCTCCTTTCGAATTCGCTGAATTGATTGATTGATTAGCCAAGCATGATAACGCCCCTAATTAACCCCAAGTCTCGTGTTAGGCGTATGAGTCTAGCTAAAGCCCAGTCAGAATTCGGTAGTTTTTAATCTTGTGGACTGTACCCGCAGACCACGTCGATAAAAGTCTATATAGATCACTAATAATGATAAATTGAATTTAGCCTATGCTTACGCCATGACACTAACTAACAACTGATTGATTTTTTAAACATATGGTTACTTGGGCGCTAAAGTTGCTGGGACGTGATATAGCCTCGCAACAGACCAGTTTAGGCGTTTCCTTTGAGAAACATCACGGCACTGCTTTGTGTTATCTCGGAGATAAATGAACACTCCAGAGAAATGTGGAGGCCCTGCGACATTTCGCTGTACACCACGATAACTTTGTGGTATATTTGCGTCCCCGAACATACTCCAGAGAGGGTCGGTGGACCTATAAATATCTGCCTTCGCACCTCCGAGTCACAATTGTGGTCAGCTGTGCCTCGTGCATGAGCAAGCGAGAGTACCAGGAAGAAGGGAGCGTGCCGAGTCCAGAATACAATGCAATTAGAGGCCGATGATTTTCCTACAAAGACGCCGAGACTTGTAAAATAATTTTGAATGGCATATATTAAAAGTGGAATTTTGACTAATGGAAGCAACTTAATCCTTGGGTAATTACTGCTTATTGTGATTGAGATGGCAACGAGCTAATTTATTGTTGTAATATTTGATGTGATTGCGTTCAGTAGTGAACTACAGTGAGGGATAGTTCTAGTATGTAAATCAGTGCTGCATTTTCCCTGGTAAATTGAAATCTGCACTATGTTACCACTTTTATGCAGGGTCGAAATGGATGAGAGGAAACTACGGCCAACTGGAGCTGGTTGCTCAATCCGGTGGACAGGCTTGTCATTCTGAGCAGCCAGATTGTATGAGATGAACAATGAGATCGAGGAGTTGAAGCAGTGGCAGAATCAAGATGGGAGAGGAAACTGAAATGCCCCGAGAAAATCCCCACACCATGACAGTGTCTGCCACACTTCCGTAATGAAAATTCCCGTCAAAAATTGTCTGCCCACCAGGTCCTAGTATTGAGCTAGGGGTCCCAGAAATGCAAAATCCACCATTATGAATAAATCTGCGGTGTGATAATCCAACCTCATGGATGCCCACTATTTGGCCCCGTTCGAGCTCTGTTAATTGCACAAAATATGTATTTCTACGCCTTCTCGGCATGCCAGTGACATCCAACCCAATCTTGGAGCAGAGCGTGAAACTGGCAACTATAAACAACTTCCTTGGATTCCATGGACAATTCTCGATTACTGAATCTTCCACAGCTATGCCCCTTAATTACTTTATTTGCTGTCTCTTACCTTCTGCAAATATGATCTTCCCCATGCACTTTATTTAATTTTTTAAACTTGGAATTTAATTATTTTAATAATACTTGAAGATCTTGAGAAATGCCTGGGCGGAAGAGATTTTCCAATATCTGAAGAAAGGTTGATTGTAATTCGAGGCCAGGTTTATGATTTACGAAATCAAAGTGGAATGATATCACAGATTTTTCTCCACCTTTTCCCTCAGGTTTCTTTCAAAGCCTCCAATTCGTATTACTGTTACAAACAAACTGATTCTACTTATGTTCAAACAATTCAGCAAAGAATCTAGCAGAAATGGTTTGAAAGTTTTGTGTCGTAAACATAAATTTGAGATTTAAAACCACAAAAAAATCTTCAAAAAATCAGTGTCCCAGAACTGCGGGTCAAGCAAATGTGTAATTATAAATAGTAATAAATGTTAATCCCTATGCCATGATCTCAAACAACTCTCACCGTACAGTTATAGCGAAAATCATTTCCGAGCTTCGGTACGGTAAATAGAAAGTGTATTCGCCATTGGCATACAAGGTATTCTTTACGAAGACTGTGAGTGATATGGAGGCAAAATTCCCTGTATTATGAGGCACGGCAGATATCTCCTGCTCCGACAGCTTTTGACCTGGAAAAAAAAATGGTCTAGTACTCAGACAGAAGGTTATATGGGGGAATGCAGAATGGGCAACACGACGGATACAGCAGCTACAGTAATTACAAAAATTCTGTCTGCATATCGACAGCGTTAAGAATTATGCTGAGTTCCTGCATGGCATTTTGACCGCCAGATACGCCAGTGTTACATATTTTTCCGAAAAACTAGTGATATATTGAAACAGTATGAATTGCAATTTATATGTTCTTGTGAGTATTCTACTATTCATATACTGTTACAAATATTGGTACGTAAGATTTATGCTTTCTTTAGAGTGACCTTAATTTTTAAACCTTTAGATTTCTGCAGATTGACGCACTTGGGAAAAATATTTATTAGGTAATGTTTCACAATAGCAATAAACCATATGAAAATTGCCCGATCAACTGTAATTACAATTAAATGGCCCATATACAATACATAGGTCCAAAGTTATTTATGGTACTTGTGTATGTTCTTGTGTATGTTGTTATTTAGTGTTTCCTAAGGCTACATATGGAAGAAAAGTAACAATATAAACAATATACAAGTACAACTATTGAATGTGAACCTATAGTTTAATTCAATGTGATCATCAAAATGGACTCGAGCCAGTTCATTCTAATGTACGATTTGCCACCACACGTAGAGGGTAAATTCTAAGAACAGCTCACTCATAAATGTCTTCAACTCTCTGCTATTATTGGCAATGGAGAAAGTAATCCTCGCCCTTCACAAAAACCCAAAACACTTAACCACACCACTTTGTTGGGTGATTTTGAATGGTATTTCATAGGGTTTCTTCCCAATGCAATACTGTTGAAATATTCATTCAGGTAATATTCATTGATAAGTAAGGCTTTATAGGTCCCCTACTCCCCATCACCCCACCAATGATATTATATTTGTTGTTATCAACGAAAAGTCGATATTATTTTGTGTAATATAATTTTACCAAACTGTTCTATCTGCATTTTGGACGTGCGTGTGTATGTTTTGCACGTGTGTATGTGGGTGTGAGCATGTGCGAGTGCACTGTTGGCATGCACTTGATGTTTGAAACAATGTCAAGTCAGGAATCGTTTGATCGCAGCCTCCCCACCATATCCCGTAATTTTTAAACACCAAGTCAATTCTGTAATGGGCATATTTTCAGGATAGTCTAACAGGAGAACTATGAGTTTTCTGATTATGCATTCTAATTTTCACCTGCTCAAAAACAAAAATTTCATTATATTCGCCAGATCTACCCACTTATCTCAACATGCATCACCCGACGGTAATCTATAAGAGGCATAGGCGCTGATTCCTTGTATTCAGAAGAATGTTGGTTTAGGAGGGGGGAAGAGCAAGTCTCAAAATTTCTGTAACCACACCCACATTCATTTTAATCTTATCACACACACACACAATCTCTCTCTCTCTCTCTCTCTCTCTCTCTCTCTCTCTCTCTCTCTCTCTCTCTCTCTCTCTCTCTATATATATATATATATATATATATATATATATATCACCTTCTCTCACTTTCTCTCTCTTTTTATATATTTTTCTCTCTCTTTCCCTTTCTCTCTTTCTCTTTTTCTCTCGATGTGTGCTGTATGCTTGTGAATGAAGTCATGCACGAACGTAACACTTACCCATTTTCCTGTATGCCAAGATTTTAAACAACATAAGTTACAAATATTTAAGAGAACACTCAACTGAAATTTTGCTAGCAATGGAAACATAAATTATAAAAGCATCCTTACATTCTAAATCAAATATTAGAGTATTTTACTGAATAATTTAAAACTCATTTCGTAAAATTTTATATTTGGAAAAGAATGAAGCAAGAAGTTTGACATTATTTATACTTATTACAAACTTGAACTAGTGGCCAACCACCCAGGGTTGAGGAAAGGGGGAGGAGCAATGCTCGTTTCTAGCTGAAAAGTGGAGGAGTAACTGTCTCTCTTGCTCCCCTCCCCCCTTTTCCCCTTCTACCACCGATACATAGCGCCTGTGCTAAGAGGCTAAGAGGACCACAGCCCAATGTAGCAAGAAGGTGCTATCATCCAGCCTCCGTGTGCAATGCAAGGCGACTACTTATTCTTATGTGATATGCGCTTGCTTCAGGTGGTGTACTTCACAGCTCTGTTCCCCTACGTGGTCCTCGTCATACTGTTTGTGAGAGGCGTCTCCCTGCCTGGTGCCTCCGATGGCATACTCTTCTACCTGACGCCTGTCTGGGAGCAGCTGACGAAAGCCCAGGTGACGCTCCACCCTCTCACTGCAGTTATGTTACACGAACCAGGCCGAACAGAAGGTTTCTTGGCAGGTGGAAAATCTTAGTGGCTACATCTCCCTTTTTTTTAATCCCTCTAGGTCGTGTAAAAAATGCAGCGAATAGCAGTTTTCTAAAATTGTTGTAGAACATCTGTCCAAACTATGTATTTCTTTATTTTACGATTATAGGAAAAGGTTGTCTGTATCCATATGGAAATGTTCCATTTTTCAGTTAGAGGTAATCGTAAACTGTAGTGGTGTATTTATCTTTGTTCTGAGATAGGTTGGATGTAGTCGGAGCTTGCAGCCGTCCGCCATCTTGGTTGAAGTCAAAGCTAAGGCTCACAGCAGGGATCAAAATTACTCGTTTTCCCCTCAAAATAACCCACGAAGCCTTCAAAAATTGCACGTTTAACTCCCAAAATCACTTCACAAATTAAATATTCTACCTAAAATTACTCTTTTTACAAAAACATTTCTAAAAAAAAAAAAGTGAGGAAATGAGCAAAGCGAGCGGAATGAGCCACTTAATCCTCAGAGCAGTAAAAGCAGATTCGAGGCTCCGAGCCAAGTCCAGTGGATCGAGACAGATCAGTGGACATAGCCCCCTCCCCAAACACCATCCTGCACCTACGTTGGTGCAGATGGTCGGCAGATTGACCGACTATATACCAAATGAAATAAAGAGATGGGGTGCCAGTCGTCAAATGGTCTCCCTAATGGGAGAGGCTATGTGATCCGTCGTCTGTACAAGAGTTAAATCCTGAAGTAGGTGAAGTTGGCAAACACTAATTGCAAGTTGTATTATCTGGATGAAGAAAATAGTTACATACATGCTACATTCCAATTGTTTCTGGAAATTTTTTTAAACATTTGTTAGATCTTTTAATATTTTTGCGAATTTTTCCGACTGTTTTACGATTAGGAGGGGGTAGGGAATGCTATTGGTTAGGGTGATGTGATGGGGAGAGTGTGAGCGAAGGAGGTTTAATCTTATATGTTCCTCGATTTTTGAAATTTTTTTCAATTTTTTATGATTGGAGGTGTTGGTTGTGGTGGTGTGATGGGGGAGGGGGTAGGGTATTGTAACGTTATATGTTCCTCAATTTTTAGAATTGTTCTTCGATTTTTATAATTTCCAGTGGGTGGGGGTAGGGAGGCGTGAGGTAGAGATGGCGAAGGGGTGGGGTGGAGATAGGATGATAAAGACGTGGTAGGTGCAGGATGAGGTTTGGGGAGCAGGCCATTTCTGCTGATCCGCTCCGATCAACTGGACCTGGCTCGTAGCCTAGATCCTGCTTTTACTACTCTGAGGATTAAGTGGCTCATTTCGCTAAGAGCCTCGAATACACTTACTACTCTGAGGACTTCTCGACTCTCGCATCGTGGAGCCTCGAATCCTCTTTGTTCATTTCCCCATTTTTTTTTTAAATTTCATAGTGAAAAGAGTGATTTTTGGGTCAAATAATTAATTTGTGAAGAGATTTTGTCGATGAAATGTGCATTTCCGAAGGCCTTATGGGTTATTTTGAAGGGAAAATGGGTAATTTTGTACTCTGTTGCGAGCCCTGGCTGTGACATCAAACAAGATGGCGGATGGCTTCGAGCCCCGAGTCCATTGATCCTGCCCCACGAAGAAGATAAATACACTACTAACAGTTCAGTTGCGTTCACCTAACTTTGGGAACAAGTGATTGTCTTTTTCGAAAAAAAAAAAAAAAAAAAAAAAAAAAAAAAACATATATCATTGCATAAAATATTCATAAGTACATTGCTTGGCTATCACACACACTCAAAAATAATTGAGCAACATTCATGATCAAACAAGTCACTTCTGGATATCTTTTGTAAGGAAATGTGAAAGTGATCTCCTAGTTAAAAACTTTCAATTTGTTTCATCAACCCCATAAAGTTTAACTTCATACAAGGGAATACTTTTAGCTGCTCCTTTGTTACATTCTGCGGTGAACAAGTCCCTCATAAAATTGTGTTATAATTTTCATAAATACATCCTATATACACATCTGTATTTATAAAATATTTTTACCTGTTACTTGAACTGTTAACAATGAGAAATCCTGCCTACTACTATACGTTGGACGACAATTGCTTGTTTTCTCTTAGGAATCACATCTATGGCATCTTTGTTGCTAGGCAATTGTGACAACACCACTTGCTAAGGTGCCATATAACCATAATCACTGTTGCTGTTATGTATGTGCATCTGGAACTTCTTTTTTAAGTGCCTGGCAGAACATTTTTGTTTGTAAATGTTACAGGTATGGGGAGATGCAGCAGTCCAGATCTTCTTTGCTCTCAGCCCTGCATGGGGTGGTCTTATCACACTTGCTTCCTACAATAAGTTCTCCAATGATTGTTACAAGTAAGCAAGTGCCTTAAATGATTTCTTAATGTTACTGTTCGCTGAGACTTGAAAGAAAATTGTGAAGCATCTTGAATATGGACATGTGAATATGTTAACAGAAGTAAAGGAGCTTTTGCGATAACACTATCATGTTTAAGGTTGGTAACTTGTTCTGATTCCGTTATTTTTGGAGCTGTTGCTTTGATGCCATTTCCCAGTAAAATGTGTCATTATTTCACTTTGAATTCTGCCCATGCTTGTAAAAATTTCGAGTTATCAAGGCAGGACAGCTAGTCTATGCTAGGTATTGTTAACGTTTTTTATCCTTCCCGACATTAAAATTTCATGAATGGAGCTCTTAATAAAAATAAAATAACTACATTTTATTTGTAATTTATTCACACAGGTATTTTATACAACATTAAAATATCTATCTTCATTATTACCCTTCTTGTTCTCAATAAGCACAATATTTAATGTCTATCTCAATTAGAATCCTTCTCAAATTCTCAGTATAGTCACTTAATTCGCACTCATTATTTACAAATTTTTAGTCTGTCTACCACCATAATTTTAAATGTATTACACTTTCACATCCTGTTCAACACTCCCACCCGCCAGTCTTACACCCTTCATTGTACCGATGTTAGCAGTCCGCAGACTTCACTCCCGCTGGTCGCTCTTGTCGCCACTCTATGCTATGTTGTCTTGTCGTCTTCGCACATATGTCGCTTAATGTCGCGCAATCTCAAACTGTCAGCTTGGATGCCCATCGCGGCTTATGAGGCCATGCCAGACAGCCGTGGTTTGGAGTTTCATGCCTCGCGAGGCGTCTTACTGGCAGTGAGATATAGAGGCTTATTCAACTAAAAGAGCATTAGGGGACCAGCTGGTTGAGTTGCCATCCATACCCAAGGAGGATGTACGTATATAGTTACACATCTGGAGAGGACTTCTTTTGACTTATATATATATTATATATATATATATATATATATATATATATATATATATATATATATTAATATTGTCTTCTGAAGGAAGACTGCTAGACACCATTGGTAATTCCACTGGTAGCATGTCAAATGTTACATATTGAGCCTTCCAATTTTTGTCAAGGGATTCATTAATTGTATTCATGTGAATTCCCGTATTAAGTTCCAATTGGTCAGTTTGCAAGGATTAATATTTTTACCAATTCAGAGGAATGACAGTTTGTACCTGCGTATTTTCTGGTGCGCGCATATCACATCAATGCGTTGCTTCTATTATTACAGTCCCCTTACGTTTATAGTTACATCCGAACGGGATTTGTAGTTCTATGCTACCAAGGTTGGCTGGAGGGATAACTTTATTAAGTGGTCTATTCGTACATAACACCATTAGGTCCGATTTAAGTTTGCAATTACATATTGTTGTGGGAATATTTTCTTAATTATTAATGCGGTTTCATTTCTGCATTGAAATATGTAGTAGCTTGTACGTGTCATTTAATAGTATAGCTGCTTTAATGCATGCATGCTCTTTTGTCAACATACTTTCCTTAGGAATATTATAAATGTTTTCGAAATTTCCCTTATTTCATTTGTTTTAGCATCTATCGCGACTGTTACCTTTTCCTTTATCATGTAACATCTCTTATTGTGATAACTATGAGTAGGAATAATTGTATATATCTTCCATGTCCTATGACTTGCTACTACTGGAACCTGGACTTTGATAACAATTGTTTTTATGAAATGACACATTGGGTGATGGGGCTAGAGTAGTATATATCTACATCCCCTATATGTATGGTAAGTTCAAATTTTGTTGTTTTATTTGCTGTTCGATCTTACGTAAATCCGTTGTTAGCTGCTGTCTACCAATCACGCGGAGTGGTAGGTGGTTGGCTTTGCAATGGGATATATATATGTTAATATTTCTTGCTCACTTATTACTGTATTCAGTAGATGTAATATGATGGTCACGGATAATTGATTTAATGTAATCGCTTCATCCTTTTGAGTTTGCGAGGTGATCTGGTTATTTGAAGTTTTTGCAATTGCCTTTATTGCATCTGCTAGTTGATTGACTTTGTTTTCAGTTTGATTTTTAAATATTTTGTTAACAGGTAATTGTCATTAGTGGCTAATTTATCAAAATGTTTCTCAGTTAATATGTTACAACACCATGTACCCAGATATCCTAATATTTGTATACTTCTCTTATTACGAATGGAAATTTCGGCCTCATTTAAAAATGCAGTTACCAATATCTCTTGCAATGAGTTAACATTATCTTTTATGGCTTGGGCATTTGTGCATATACTGGAAGAGTTCACTGCACAACTTTTGTGTAGCCAAATGTCAAGAGTTTCTGGTATTGTAGGTTTGTTTAGTGGCAAGTTATATAGTAAATTAAAGTATTCTTTCTACTGTATCGTAGGCAATTGTTGATTCCAGTAGATGCTGGCGTGAGTGCGACATTCTGACCTTGGCTGCATCACCTGTATTGTACAAAGACTAAGAATGACAATTGCTATACTCCATCCTCCCATTTCACATGGTTCTGGAAAACATAGAAATAACATGTTAAGCTTTATTTCTTTACTGTTACTTGTGTGCTTTTAACGTTACATGTGCAGACTGTGTCATTGATTTTTGCCTGAGTGTGCCACTCGAAAGAACAGTGTAGACAGACCTAAATTTTTTTTTATTAGGAAAGGCCCTTTATACTTGTATTGGAGGCCTTTATGTCGTGCATGATATTTCACCCATACGTAATCTCCTATTTTAAATGTATTGACGTATTGATTTCTATCAAAATACTGTTTCTAAGCTTTTTGGTTTTCAATTTAATTTAGTCTTGCTTGCTCCCTATTTTGCTGTCTTTGTGCCTCCCAGTTGGGCAATAGTATGGAAAATTTACGGAAGGGAACATGAATTGGTTGTACAGCTTCCTGACCGTGTAGCAGGTATAACGGTGTGTACTAGTTCTCGTGTTCAATGTGATGCTGTAGTTGAAAACTATAAAATCAAGATATTTATCCCAGTTTTCTGGGTCGACGTGCACATACATGTTGTCCTAAAACTTTGTTTATACTTTCGGTAAGACCATTGCAGGCTGGGTTATAATCACACGTCTTTAACTTTTTTATCTGGAGTTGTTTTAATATATTTGCTATCAATTCGTTGCTAAACGATGTCCCGCAATCAGATAGTATTTGTTCAGGGCAACCATATCTTAATATTACCTATTTCATAAATTCGGCACATGTGGATGCATCTATGTTTTGTACTGATTTAGCAACTACGAATCTACTTGCAAATTCAGTCATAATTAATATATACCTATTGCTTTGTTTAGATTTTTGAATGGGTCCTTTATCATACCAGGCCCAACTTTGTAGAAGAGGGGGGGGGGGTGTGTCTATCGATTGTAGTTTTCCAATTGGTTTTTGTTGCTACTTTTAGTTTTCTGACAGATTTCGCAATTTTTTACATACTTAGAAACATCTGAATTCATCGTATCCCAATAATAGCCTTGTTTAATTTTTGCTATAGTTTTGAATATCCCAAAATGGCAACCTCCAAATAGGTAATCGTGATGAGCCATAATGATTTCCTGTTGATAATGTTTAGGGACCAATGTTAAGTATTTCTCAACTGCTGGTGTATGAACTCTTAAATAGATCTTTCCATTTGCTGAGATTCCATATCGCCTGGCAAGTTTGAGGTATTTCGCTTTTACTTTTTGAGATGCTGTTTTTGATTTTTGAATTTGTTCATATTTTTGATATTCCCCTTGAAATAACGAATTTGTGTCTACTTGTGTTGCTAGCAAATTAAATATGTCCTTTTCATTTTCAGTTTGAATAAATTCATCATCATGATTATGTACTGAAACAAATAATGTTTTATTTAGCTTCAATATTTGTAATATTTGTATATTATGTACTGGGTCAACCGGCCTATATTTAATTTTATCTATGCGACCTTCCTGGATTAATTCTATGCTTATACCGTATATTTCTGCTGCTGCTATCAAGATTGGCTTTACCATTTTGTCTTGATAATCTACTAAACACCTTATGTTCGTGGTGGGCTCTTGTGAGTTCAAGAAGAGAAGGGTTTTGTTCAGCGTAATATGAATTCACATATTTCGCGACATATTGCATTATTTCCTGTACTTTTTCACAGTTTTCAAATATAGCTTCAGCTGTAACATATAGTTTTAAATTAAAGAAGAAAACTTTAAAACTGTTCACTTCAACAAAAAATGCTAATTTAAATAGTTGCTCCGGCTTGCTTCTTATTTCTACTGTTAGCTGCCACACAGTTATTATGAAATATTCTTATTCATAAATATCTCAATTCAACACATATTTCTCTTTAGTATTCAGATTTAATGTAAGATTATATATCATTAAAGAAAAATAATAATAATGTTGGAATTCTGAAATACCAGGAAATAATATAAGTAAATGACTTGAATTAAATAGTCTTGTGTGGTTGTTTTACTTTTAGTAAAATAATTCAAAAGATATTTACTGATTAGAAATTATATGCTCCTCTGATGAATATTTAAGATGGATCAAAATTTCAAATTACAGCAAAATATAGTGTCAATGCTAATGATGAAAATCCTGCATCAAATAACCCTAACTTTCATCCATTAAATTATCAGTAGTGGAGCGAACAACACTATTGCAAGGACTACTTAAATAAAATTAGCTAAACTTCGTCGCTGATCCAGTTTTCGTTCTAATAAGCTTGCGGAGAACTTATCTGACGCTGTAACTTCAGGAGTGGTAAACGATTGTAGGCCTTCTCTCGCCGACTCGATGGGACCTCATGAAGTACGACGTCGCTGCTCTTGGTTGTGGGAGCGTCATGCTTCGTCGTCGATCTGCCGTAGAATTATCCCGATTGTACAGCAGCTCACTAGTTGACTCTGGAACTGAGATCTGACCTTCTCGATGAGATGGGACTTCTCGCTGTTAGGAATATCTTCTTGAATATCGTTGAATACTATGCAGTCTCTTCTTCCAAATTTATCTGCAAACTAAATTATCTTGCAAATTTCACATATTTATTATCATCTTCTTCTAGTGGAAATAAAATGTTTTGTTAATATGTTCCAATGATTAATTATAATATTCCTTTTCAAAATAATTAAAATTTTATGCAACAAAATATCTCCTCAATATTTTTGCAGAACTTTCTTTAGACGAACCTCTTTCCTTCTGTTCTATATTTTATTCCAAACTAACTTTTTTTTTCAAACAGTCATGTTATTCGCCCCTATCAACCAGTGTAATAAAAATAATTAAGCTATGCAAATTAAGATTAAATCATAAATTAACATAGAGCAAAGAAAAACAAGTTGTCACACAGCTAATATTTTATATAAGCTTTGTGAATTTGGAAAGAGGTCCTTTACCATGAAATTTTTGTTATTTATGGTAATTTGACTAATGTGTGCTGTTCCTACTGTAGAAATCCTACTTAAGGCATCTGGTATTGTGTTTAGTCTACCCTTTACTGTCTTAACCTCAAAGTCGAATTCAACTAGCGCTACTGCCATTTTCTGAATTCTGAGGTTGTTTTCTGCCATGCTCTTTAATAATCTTAAACTCGCATAATCAGTTTCTATAGCGAATTTCCTACCATACAGGCATTGTTTAGAATATATGCAGAAATATATGATGGTTCCTACTTCTCTTTCTGTAATAGACCACCTGACCTCATTTGATTATAGTTTCTTTGATGCAAATTCTACTATATTTCTGGTTTTATCCTGATTTTCCTGCATGAGAATTGCCCATATGGCTGTTTGCGAAGCATCACATGCTAACGTGGTTATTTTATTGTCATCAAATTTATGTAAAATAGGAGCTTGTTCTAGTGCTAATTTGAGCTCTAGAAATGCTTTATTCTGTTTTTCACCCTATTGGTAAGTTGTATTATTCTTTTTTTAGTTCAATTCATGGTTCGGCCTGAATGTATAATTTGATTATGCACTTTCTTAAATATGAAGTCATATGTAAAAATGTCCTCAATTTTTTTTAGGTTAGAATGTGGTTCCATTCACTTAATAGCTTCAATATTTTCAGTATTTGTTTTTATTCCATCTGGTGTAATTAAAATTACCTAAAATTGTTATTTTCTGTTGTGCAAAATAGCATTTGTTCAGATTGACTTTTACATTTAATTCTCTTAACCTTTCAAATATTACCTTTATATGTCGTAGGTGTTCTTCAAATGTTTCTTACAAAATAAAAATATTGTCCATGTAGGCTATTGTCGTGTTCCAACAATATGGCCATAACAGTTTATCAATGAACTTTTGGAAGTATTGTGGGCTTGAGAAAGTCCCATTGGCATGCATTTATAATTATATAAACCTATACATAAATTTTGAAAGCTATCTTGTGGCTATCTTGATTCCTTACTGGAATTGTATAAAACCTGGAAATAGGTCTAGTGATGTTATATATTTTGTGTTTTGAAGCATGCTCAAGATATCTTCGGTACTGGGTAATTGATATTGGATCCTTTTTATGTATTGATTTAAAAGTCTAAAATCAGTTCAAAAACCTGATACCACCTTGCTTTTTAAGTATAATTAAACTCGGCACACCATCTAGAAAAGAAGATCGTTCTATGATATCTGCCTTAATAATTTAGTTTACATGCTTGTTTAATTCCTCTGTTACTTTTGGGTCAATACTGTATGGTGGCCTATGTATTGGTTTGTCATTTGTTAATTCTAGTTTAATCTCAAAGTGCTTTGCCTGAGTTAATTCTAACATTGTTCCCGTGAATCAATCTTTTATACCTTGTTATTACATTGAGTAGCTCTGATTTTTCTTTACTGCTCAAATCTTTGTTAATTTTATCTTTTAGTTTTATTACGCTGTCAGTCCCAAATGTTTCTATTGTGTTTATACAGTGTTCGACTGTATTGATTCCATATTCTTCTAATATGTTATCATGTAATGTCACCTGAAGTAGCTTACTAGTATTGTTTCCATTAAGGAACATGAATTTGTGATTTAAGAACAGTATGACATAGTATTTATGTATGAAGTTGCAACCAAGTATCCCATATACTTTTATTAAATTATTTATTAATAAAAATTCCTGTGAGAAGGTATACACTAAAATATTTAATTTAACATTAACTTTGTATTTGGGCATATCTATTATTTCTGTAGCGCCAACTATCGTAAACTTCCCTGTAACTATTTGTACTTTCTGGTTGTTAATTATTGTTGACACAATGCAGCTACTACTGCATCCAGTGTCTAGCATTGCAAAATACCTGGTGCCATTAATTTGTACTTCCACTCTAGGTGTTTATGTTTTGACATCTTCAGTTCCGTGTTCCTTGTTTGGTATTTTGACACCTGCCCTCGTGTCGGTATTCTGCATGTGCTGTTTTGTGCAAGACTCAGTTTTGCCTGTGTTAGCAATTTTGTCATCATCGTCTTTTGCCTGAACAGCTATGTTTATTGAACTGGGAGTTTTGGCTTGGGAACAATTGCATTGTCTTGTGTGGTGGCCTGTGTACAAACACAATGCACATGTTTCGCTTGCTAAGCTTTGCGGACTTATTTTACCCTGTTTTTATTTTACGTTGTGCGACGTCTCTTGTTGTCTATTTACATTTTCTTTAGCTTCAACGGTGCGTTCCTGTTTCGGCGCGTGAACTGCCCTGTCGTTACTTTTGTGTGTTTCGACATGTTTTGCTGTATTGCTACTTTTACCCTCTTGTGGCTGGCTTGGTAAACTATATTCTCGACTTGTGTATTTCCTGAATACATCCATCTTTTTTTTTTTCCTGATATTGTAATACACAAAGGCTAGTGGAAAAACACAGTTTGTCCGGGTTTGCATTTTGCTCTAACGCATGGAATTTATCTGCTGGGTTATTTGATCTATGTTCAACATTTGCCTTAGCTTGAGAAAGATCGATAATCGCTCTTCTAAATGCTTTCTTTGCAGATGACACGAAAGTGTTGGCTTTCTCGGAACTCATATATTAGTCTATTGCACTGTTTGTGTATTACGTTACATCAGCACTTTGTATTATTACTCTTAGATGATAGTATACACTTCACACTCACGCCATGCATTGCATTACTTGTTAGTTGTTTTTACTCAATTAAGCAGTAAGCATTCTACAGGTGAGCTATTGTTAGTGGGGTTAGTACTACTGAAGAAGGAGAATCACTCTGCACGAAGAGATGGAAATGTGTGGCTCTTCCACCAGTGTTATACTTTGTGGTTTATGACTACCATTGAGATTATCAAAGCAGTAAGTTATACAACCCATTAGTATAATTTTGAAATAATTTATTGATCAGCTCAAGTACACCATTATTTAATCCCACATTAATTCAATTAACTCAATATTCAGATCAATTAAATCAATATTAATTCAACATTAATTCATCGTCTGATGGACGGCTTCGATCCTCATGCAGTATTGGCTTAAGCGGACACTACCGTAATACCCTACTACCCAGAATAATCAGATCGACTCACAGCTGTATTAATCACACTTATTCTTGAGGCGACCAGGCCCTCTTCGCGAGGAAGGCCAATGGACCTATGTCCATTGACATGGCTAGGCTCCTCTCGTCTCTCTCGATGGTGGCGTCTCGGCTCCCGATCCTTGTCGTCAGCAGGTGGCGATTTCGGACATCTATGGAGGTGTCTCTGCAGCGGCGGCGGCTCGACGGTGGCAGTAATGGTGGGGGCTGGCCTTACTCGATCCTTATTATATCGGTCGGCCGTGCCCCGCTCTGCCCCCTTTTTCGCCAGCCTTTGGTGGCCTGCTCAGCCACTCGGAATTATTACAATATGGCCCTTACTCTTGGTCATAATACTGCGTTAGCCATTGATAATGCGCACTCTTACTAGAAGACTACAAGTAATTTATTTCAGTAAAAAATAAAACAAAAGTTCTAAAATTTTAACTGTTTTGTCAGTTGCACAAACCTTTTGTTGCATGGAACAAAAATGATGTGCGCAGTTTCATTCCAGAACGATGAACCACTATACAAGCCACATTAACTATTGGAGTGCCGTGATGTCACGTCAAGCCACTGACAAAAGCTGGCTCTTGTGTTGTGATGGCAGAGACTCGCTGATCGTGGCAGTGTCCAACATCCTGACGTCGTTCTTCGCCGGCCTGGTCATATTTTCGGTGATCGGCTTCCTCGCGCACGAGCTCAACGTGCAGGTGGACCACGTGGTGGACCAGGGGGCAGGCCTCGCCTTCATCGTTTACCCCGAGGTGGTCACCCGCCTGCCCATCTCCCCCATATGGGCGCTGCTCTTCTTCGTCATGCTGCTCACCCTCGGGCTCGACTCTCAGGTCGGTTCACCCCTCACCTCCTCACTGTAACTGTCACGAGGCATATATATACTATAGGCTGTTCATGGTAAAGTGAGCACTTTTGAGGCCCTAGTTTCTTTTTCGTTCAGCCATTTTGAATCCTTTAACTAACTTTTTAAATAAATATTGCCACCTTGAGTAATTTACATAATGTGTACCTAATTCCACCGCACTCAGAAGTTAACATTTAAGGCTAAAATAATATATATATATATCTAGACTATTTTTCCAAATGAGAGGAATTTCAAAAGTGCTCACTTTACCGTGAATAGCCTATATTCACAGTTTCTTCACACTTTTTGAAACAAACATTTGTAATATAACCCCATGCATGGTGTGCTTGGATTTTTCTTAAATACGTCCTCTACCACAAGCCTTTTACACTCGTGTTAACATAAAAGTACATTATTTGTGGGTAAGTTTAACTTTTACTTGTATTTTATCTATAAATTAAAAATATTTGTTTTATAATTAATATGAAAATACCAAGGGGGAAAAAGTGTTGGTAATGCTTGGTAAGAAATAGTTCTTGTGCAAAATGTTACTACACCAAGTGTGCACGAGTGCAGTCCATTGTCTCTTTGGTGTAATTTTCTAGACTACTCGGTTTAGCTTTTAGCTTTGTTCGCATGAAGCGGAGATATATTCTGCAAGTATAATTTCAGCAGGGCTTCACAAATGTTGGAAGTCATCGTGAATAGACTATAGTAAAAAAAGTCTAAAAGGTACTGAGACCATGGGGTGAGAAATATCACATGTGTAGCCTTTTTATGTAAATTACCATTATAAATTGCACAATACTGAAAATTTGTCTACCTTTATAATATTTAAAAAAAAAGTAAAATGTTTGACATCAAATCGGAACACCTTTTATCGCTTTTGCACAATTAACCTATGTCAGGGTCTACGTAGTATTTTAGATGCTGTCGTTTGTCTAACTACAGAACGGCAGAGCCTTTTACTGCACAACTTTAAGGTTTCATTAAAAAAAAAAAATAGTTTTTTAAAAATTTTAGGTTCTCTGACACTGCAATGGTATTCATGAGTTCTCTCTTTATATCTGAAAATAAATCCATTTCATAACGTTAGGCCACACCTTTCAGAAGAGTGTTTCAGAGATTGCCTTCAATCTAAACATGGCCTGTGAGAGTGCAACACTTGATTGTTCCAGTTCGCATTGATGGAGACTGTCACGACAGCCATCCTTGACAGGTTCCCTAACCTGAGGGATTACAAGATCTGGGTGGTGCTGGGAGTGGCTGTCTTCGGCTACTTTGGCGGTCTAATATTCACCACCAACGTGAGTTTCGTCCTCAGAAACATGCTTTACGTCTTCCGTAAGGCAGTGAAGCTGGAAGTGGGTTTGTAAGGTTGATGGGAGAACCTAGCCAGATCAAACCTCAAAGAATACATGCGATGGTAAAAGTGTACTTACAGTGTTTAATTTTAACTATTCTGTTTGGACCATGAGATTTTTGTAAACTGTAAGTGTCAAATCCTAACAGGATAGTTGTTTTGAAAGAAAGTATATAAGGTAAGCGAGGCCGCGTGCATGGGGGAATTTATCTCATCCTCATTACCGCACACCAGAGCCAGAGATCATAATGATAAACCTGGTTGCGAAAATTCTCCAATGCATTAAGAAGTTTGTCAATGCGAACCATTCATTTTTTGGAATTTTACTAAGCTAGGGATGTGAAAATCATTTTTTGTGAATGAATTGCAGGAAAACTGCATTCACTTTTGCTAGAATAAACAAATTGTTCTCTACTGATATATTGCATGCGAAAGACCGGCCAGGCTTCCGTTGGGAATCCATACCAACATCTTAGTTTACAAATGTGTGTCTCAGGGGCTAAACGGGTGTGTCGTCATACAGGAAATGCAGAATTCTTTTTTTTTTTCAACAATGTACGTAGCTTTCCAAAAGTTCTAGTATAAATCTAAAACAGTTAACTTACATTCCTGCTGAAATGTATCTTAATGCCCCAATATCAGCTTTGTTGTGAGCTATTTCAGCCATTTTGTTCAGCAATGTGAGGAGTGCGCGCACTTATATTCTACGAGTTTGAATTCATGCTCGGCATCTGAAACTGCTTCAATAAAATGACTCCAACATAAAGCGAATTTTGTTTCTAGAAAATACAACAGACAACGACTTTCACCATCGCTTCAAGCATAACTTGGCATTATTGCTCGTTGACTTTTATTTTTTATCTCATACGATCAATGTTCGCATGCTTGAGTGGGTATTACGTAAGAGTTTATGTATGATGTCAATGGCAGTCGACCAAGTACACAGATCGTATTCGGAGACCAGTGGGAGTTTTATTCTCTTTTCCTTTGGAATCACTAACCACAAAACAGTATACCATAATTTTCACAACGATCGTAGAAGCCATCGAACATTCCGCAAGCCGTACAGCATCACAGTAAACATTTCAATTATTTTTATTAATTTTCCGAAATTAACATGAACGTCTACCAGAAATGTTTAAAATGTTTAATCCATGCGGGAAATGAGGTATCATTAATGAATAAAATTTTAATTTCAGTAATAAATACGCAGCCAAAATGGTAACTTAAGTCGCAAGAAAACCACGATTTCCATTACTTACTTTCAGAGTGATAGGATGTGCCGAAAATAGGGAACTGACGTTTTCTGTCTTTCCCAAAACGCCAACAAAACTTAGCTGATTGCTCCTCTTTCCGAGATAGAAATACCAACCTTGCTTCACTTCCTAAGGGTTTAGGATGTTCCTTTCCAGATGAAACGTTAAACTGTCCCAAATTGACTAGCGACTGACCCTCTTACGAGAATAGTGAACTATTTACATGATGACACCGGCTTGTAAGCCATTAGTATACGTTACAGGGCTGTTTCAGAGCACTTCATTTAATAGCATAAGCATGCAAGACGAAATTAGTTTTTACTCAACTATCCTATATTACCGAGAAAAGTGGCATAGTGGTTACACACTGGATCGCATGCGGGTGGATCCGGAATCGCTTCCTGATCCACTCATCTTGATTTCGATTTTCCTTGGTTTCGCTGAATCACTTCAGGTGAACGTTGTAATGATTTCGTACTAGCGATCGCTTATTCCTTCCCAGATTTTACTTATCTGAGCCACTGGTTCGTCTCTGGTGGCCCAGCTGTTGACGAAGCGTGGAGTCATTTTTAAGGTCCCTGGAAGTGATAATTCAAGATTGATCTTTGCTGTGTAATTATATATTGTGTGTAACAATTAAACAAAATCAATGTTTTCAGGATAATTTATATATTATACTCTTAATAAAATAAACGTAAAAAACCTTTAAAACCAGCCTTTTATTTATAAATGCACTAAAAAGAGAAAAATAATTATAATAGTTACACAATTTGTAGAACGTGTAAGATATGGTCGAACTGCCGTAATAAACTTTACTACAAATTGATATGTTTGTATCAATTTATATTTAGTATATAAAAGCTTGGCGGAATAGTCAAGAGCCTTACGCACGATATGTTCTTCCTATGCTTACGCAAATGTCATATACTTTCTATTCTGTGAATTGTTAAGAGCCTTACGCAAGATATATGCTTACTACGCTTACGCAAGTGAGGTATACGTTCTATATTGCGCCAAGCTTTTATATACTAAATATAAACTAATACAAACATATTAATTTTTAGTAAAGTTTATTATGGCTGTTCGACCACATCTTATAAGTTCTACAAATTGTGTAACTATTACAATTATTTTTCTCTTTTTAGTGCATTTATAAATAAAAGGTTGGTTTTAAAAGTTTGTTTTCATTTACTTTATTTTTCACTTTTTAGTCTCCAACCATATGTTTGTATCACGAATATGGCTTTCCCTTGCTAAGAACGATCCTCATGATGTATGGTGATTGACCAGTAGTTCGCTTTCATTCCTATACGGGACATACTGTAGGAGCAAACTATAATAATAGTTTTCAGAACAATTTGCCACTACATGGGCACGCACACGACAAAAGTGACACTTCTAATATCCATTTTACTGATACTCGATTCTGTAAAACAAACTCGATACGACGTTTACTGCATGTAGTTGTAGAGTTCCTATGGCCACCTTCCGACTCCATCATCAGATCAGCTCAGTGGTACCATCATATTGTATTTTCATCGGAACTACACATTTTTGCGAAATTTCAGCTCAATTGGATAACGGGAAGTGGTTTAAAATCGACTTGCAAGATTTCACCCGAACGTACAAACTAACTAACTAACAAGGCAAGTGAAATAAAAGCTTGTAAAAAGAGATATTTCATTGTCTGGAAATATTAAGAGTAGTAATCGTATTTTTTTGCTCCAAAAGGACCTAGCCATCGCTTAAAACCCCTTACTGTTGTGCTGAATACATTGTTAGTGGCTTATTCATAGAGATGATGATGCATTTTGTGTACATGTCCGCGTCGTTATGAACACGACTTTGCCTCAGAGTCTCAAACAGTGAAATGAGCCAAAGGTATGCGGGACTTTAAGTGATACTGTTATATAAGTATATAACTCTGTCACAATTTTAAATAATTTTTGATTATATTGTAGAAAACGTTGTGAAATTCCCTTGACTGTTTTAAGGTTGATATCATGAACCTTGTACAGGAAACGTAATTCCCCATTCATAAAATGCAAAATCACTATACCGCGCAGTAAAATTCACATACGGGTCAGTGAAGTGTTTCACATATTTAAGGGAAAATTAACGAGTGACGCTGCCTGCACTTCTCTGTAGTTTAAAGTGACATGTAAAACGAACTTTCAAGAGTTTTATGCCAGCCATAAACCGAAATATCACTTATTTTTGTTAACATCTTCTCGTAAAATATATTGCTAATACTGTCAAAACCTACATTTCCTCCCAGAAAGTTCAAATATGGTTGAGGTGCCAGAGTTTAGTACATGTGTTTTTTTTTTTTTTTTACGTATTGCACATTATTTTAGGGTACGAAAAAGTACAGCACGTGAGAAAGTATCTCCTGCACCACGTTAATGAAGGCATAAAAAAAACCTTACGGTACACTGTGAAGTAATGTACTTTAAGCACAGAAAGAACTCAAAGTAAATTCGTCAGCACAGTAATAAGTAACATTTAACAGTACATTATGTTAAGATTTGCCTATTTATAAAATAGCTGTGTGTATTATGCCATATATAATTATATTGATATATTATATAATTTACAATGAAATAAATACTTTTGCCATAGAATACTTTACCAGATTTGAAGTACATTTATACGAATTAAGAACAGGTTATTCTTACAAGAAAGTTTAAATTAACAATAAAGAAAACAATCTCGGTGAAAATTCTAATTTAATTATGTTGCAAATACACATTAATATATAATTAATTAAATTTATAATTAATTTAGTTATGTATCCAATACAAATTAATGTAGTAATTTTTCCCAGGAATATTTTTATTAGTAACGTCGTTGACACCGAGCGAGGTGGCACAGTGGTAACTCAATGGACTCGCATTCGGGAGAACCCGGGTTCGATTCTCAGTCTGGCTATCCTGATTTTACTTTTCCATGGTTTTCCGAAAACACTCCAGGCGAATGCTGGGATGGGTCCCAATCAAATACCATGGCCTATTCCTTCCCCGGTCCCTTTTCCCTGTGCAACTTGCACCGTATCTAATGACCTCGCTGTCGACGAAACTTTAAGCCCAACTACCTACCTAACATCGTTGACGTAAACTGAAAGTCAGGGTATATTTTCTTACTTGTCATATCGCCATGCTACAAATCTGTACAGTATTTTCTTATATGTAGAGCAATAGACACCTTAATTTTTTTTTACTCTGTTCTACGTATAAGTTTAAACGTGCGTGTTTGTGAAGCGAAGACTGAAGTGTGCTTGTGATTTGTCCCAACAGAGTGGCATGTACTGGCTGCAGCTGATGGACAAATACGCAGCCAACTGGTCCGTCCTCCTTATTGCCATCGCGGAATGCGTAATCATTTCGTGGGTCTACGGCGCCAACAGATTCCTTAAGGACGTGCAGGATATGATTGGTCCAAGATCTTCAGCCTGGCAATTCTTTTGGAGATGGATGTGGCGCATAGTTACTCCATCAACACTACTGGTAACACCATCAGCATATTATTTGAAAAGAGTATGATTGTAGCTATACGAGTTACAGTCAAGAGTAACGTCTTAGAAGTCTCAAAAGAAGTAGAGCAAAGAATGCTTCCTGGACTAGTGAGATTGCTGTTCAGTATTGTTGATATTGGCATTCAGCAGCACTGGATGCCTGAAACTATTGAGAAAACAGGATGAAATATTTGGGCATGTTGTGGAAGCTGGCGCAGTTTACAAACCCGACCTTGTGTGGTTTCTATAATGTAAAGAATGACTGTATAGGTCTCTGCATTGCATGTAGTGTTACCATTGCTCATGTTGCCCCTTAATCTGCATGCCCTTGAAATAGTACCGTGAGAAGATAGGGAAACATTTAAAACAATATTGAACTCAATCTTGCGATAAACACATATTTCTTTTAACAAAATAACGCAAATGTTGAAACAAAATACAGAATGTTGCAATATTGCATGCCAATACTTCGGGGGAACATTCCTCGCGTTTGGAGGATGAAAAAATGCTATATGAACATAGGTCCGCAAATGCTTTATTTCCTTACTACAGGCCATAATACATAACGTACAGTGTATGGCCCGCGGGCTGGATCATTTTATTGTGGAATGCCATGGCAGCTGTAATTGGCAGCCCCATACCAGGCCCCGAGGAACCCTGATGTGAATCCACTAGACTTTTGTTTGTGGGAACATTTAAAGGCACTTGTGTATGTAACCCCAATGGACGATGTGGGCACCCTCTGAAACCAAAATTGTATTGGGTTCTGAAACAATCAGTAATTTTCATGAATTCGTCAATGCATCAGGGTGTCCATGCATGTGTTCGTGCTGATAGAGGGCAATTTGAACATTTACTTTAGTGCCGACGATAAGCTTTCACACATGTGT
This sequence comes from Dryococelus australis, assembly GCA_029891345.1. Taxonomy (NCBI): domain Eukaryota; kingdom Metazoa; phylum Arthropoda; class Insecta; order Phasmatodea; family Phasmatidae; genus Dryococelus; species Dryococelus australis. Next base: position 35,247,750 of record CM056998.1, on the reverse strand, counting down.
AACTGATTCCTGTGCAGTTCCTGCTGTTCTAGGTGTAGGTCGTAGTGTGAGGTGTCGTGTATCATGCAAACGAACGCTGCGATGGAATTCCACGGTAACATGATCCAGTCCGTGGGCCATACACTGTACGTTATTATGGGCTGTAGTACAGAAACGAAATGTTTGCGGACCTATATTCATATAACATTTTTTCATCATTCAGATGTGAGGAATCTTCCCCCGAAGTATTGTCATGCAATATCTCTAACATCCTATATATTTAATTCTAAATCAATTTACACATTTGTTTGAGATCACCCTAATTTCCCAAACTGCAGCGGTTTACAGCGTGATATTTACTTTTTTGCTGTAGTTCATACTGTTCTTCAACTGGCTGGAGTACAGTCCAGTGAGATATGGCAACTATGTGTACCCTGCATGGGCTGACGCTGTTGGCTGGGTCATCGGTGTTTTTCCCAGTTTGCGTCATCATTACCATGGGAGTGTACAAACTGGCTGAGAGCACAGAAGGCTCCGTAGCACATGTAAGTGCACATTTGATGTTCTTAGTTTCTATTAGCTGTTTTACAGTGTTGTCTGACGTGTCTCTTAAATTGTCATTAAATCAATTCGTCTGTTATTTGCATATTTAATTTACGAGTGCATTAACTGCAGTAATTATAGTATAAAATAAAATAAATTTTTAAACAATCTTTAAATTATTTAAACGAACTTTGAAGTAAATTATTTTATAAAGTATTTTACGGCCCTAAACTTAACTTTGAAGCAAATTATTTATTTTAAGTGATTTACAGTCGTACAACTTAGATTCGGAAGCTTAAATTACGAAAATCATGGAAATTAAAAATTTGTAGTTACCTAGAAACCAATGGAAATTCGGTATCTTGCATCCTCAAAAGTTTCAGTGAAAGCAGTGGATGGAGTGGGCTGCCGAAATCTGGAATGACAGTGATCTGGCCCTTAAGAGAGTACCCCATAGTCAAGTTTTTGGCACTTTTGTACTTCCATAATTTCATTACCTAATTTTTCTATTTGTATATGTCATTTTAAACAATTCTTAAGCACTTTCAACCTTGCATAATTAACGCATTATTCCTCATTTTATAAAACATGGTGCTTAGAAGACAATACAAAATGTTTGTGTGTTAAAAGTTGTGAAAAATGCAAAAATGATAAACCCGTGTTATAAAGCCACCGCAAAAAGTGCTATATTACGGGCAAAATTCATTCACAAGCTACTCTGATTAGGAACAGTCCTCGCATCCTTTTCCCTGAAAACGGAACACTGTATAATCTCTAAATCAAACTTGAAGTTGCTCGTTTAGACCTCAGTTCTTCGTATACTACATATACACCAAATGCATCTAGTTATAAAGTATGACACTGTAAAAATGGCATCACCTCAGATGATAATTAGTACGTACATTAATTCCGGTTTTCAGATAAATGTAGTTTTATAGATTTGTCTTATGGTAATTAAAATTCATTTATTGGATTAATTTGGGTTGCTTAAATGTAACACAAACTAGTACATTACCTAATAATCACGATTCAGCACATATCTACATTTTATCATTTTACTGTAGCATTATTCACACTGAAGTCAAGTATACACAAAACCCAGGAGCATGAATACTTCAGCAGTCGTACCAACAAAATCACACCATACTATCCGAACAAAAACATTGCTCCTCTTGCCGAACACAAATGACTACCCGTAGAAAGCAAAAATATTAGCCAAAACAAAAAACATAAGGGTTCATTCATAGCCTACTTCCACCTTTTGATTGTGGATCTGAGCAATCAAATCGCAATTACATTCTATTTTCCAAGTTACACTGCAAATTAAATTAAATACAACACAGAGTCCAAACTCTAGTTGTGAAGAAACCTAGCCGGCAGTCTCGCCAATCTGCCACTTCTGCTGACCACCACCTTCTGCCCTGCAGTAGTAGCCACATTGAGTTAATTCACTTCAGCTACCTCCCCTGTACCAGACAAATCCAAGGGATGAAGCCGCTGCATGGGTCTTGACATCTCACCTGACGCAGTCTCTACATGTACCACTCTACTTTAACCTTGCTGTATTTTCCTCGGAACACCTTTATCACCATTGCCATGCGCCAGTCCATTCTTCTTTTTACCACCACTGCTGACTAAAACCACACCCCCTTTTTGATGTCGCTACAGCTTCCCTGTACTCCAGGGCATAAAACACATTGATGACTTAGGTACTGTGCTGTGGAGGTACTGGAATCTTTTCGACAGGTTAACTTTATCTAAGTGATCGAGGTCAGCAACTCCCGCCATTTTCAAATCTTCTTAGAACATTGCTGAAGTCAGTATAACAAGATCTCCGACATATAGGCTGGATTTAAATTGACCCGACAGGTGTGGTGCGACTGTAAATTGTTTAAATTGTGGTTGAAATGAAAACACTGTGACGTGATGCGACACCAACACTGTGACGCGATGCGACACCAAAAACAATATTTTGACCACTCATGGCTGAAAATACGAAAATGTTTCAGAAGGCCATCTGTGTTTTACGTGAATGAATGAAGAAGAATAACTTTCAACACAAACAACCACGTGAATGTTTATGTTTTGTAGTTTTGTAAAAAAAATGGAATGGGCCTAACTATGTTTTTGTATAGTTTACGAACGATGTCTATCTTCCCAAAATAAACAGTGTCTCATTTTGTATTTACTACATTCGCATGTTATTACAAATGTTACCAACTGAATATTGCCACCACTCTAGCAGCAAGAAAATGCACTCGTTTTTTGGCGACTGTCGCGCCCGCGATGCGACGAAATTAGAAATTATTTCTTACAATAAGTCCATCGCACCTAAGATTTCTGTCGCATCGACGTCACAAAATACTCGTCTATGATTGGATGAAGCATTACTTCTGTCGCGCCAATGTAAATGCAGCATCACATCAGAGGCCTCACAATCACATAACACTCTTAAAACTTCTTCATAACTCAGGATACTTTACCTAATTGTATCTCAATAACTTCAGACAAAAGGACACGAACTCCTGCATGGGACATTATGTTGTGTTCTTGGAGAATTAATATTCTAGTTTGCTTCTGGTCACTTGACAGGAGTATCGGGCAGCAAAAATTCTCATCATACTTGCATGAAGTTATTTTTGTTCTCACCCACAAAATGTTTTCACAGCCTTAAAAAAAACACGACATTTTCTAATCAGTTGTTTTATTCTGTTGGAAACCTCATTCTAAACAACTCTCACGAATATCTTCTCAACTGCTAGCATTTCATCTGGTGACAGCTCTCCCTTTTGCCATCCTTCAGGCCTCCTGCGAGAATTTTCTTTAAATCTAAAAATCCATGCCACCAATCCTAATATTCTTCTATAATTAGAAAATTAGGTAAAGTGCCATGCTTATTCTACTGCAGCAATAAGACATGGCACCCTCTCACTGTCTCCTTCTCCATGAATGTTAGCCACCTTGAGATAATCTCGGACTTTGGCTGATCCTCTTCTGCCAGCTTCAGCCATTCGGACCCCTCTCACCATTTTGACCCCAGCAGACCATCGATTGAACATCCTAGGGAAAGAAGGTCAGCTGGATTGAAGCATCCTGGAATTTGCTGCCAGGCATCTACATTAGTTATCGAATGTATCTCTCTTGCTCTGTTAATGACAAATATTCACAATGGCTCGTCTCTGGTGATCCATGAAAAGGCAGTTTATGAGTGTGTCCAGAAATATGCAGGAACATCCAACAAATTCATGCTTTCTTTTTACCAACTGAGTAGGTTTAAGTCGTGCTCCAATGCAACAGGCTAACAGTTCTAACCAGGGAACTGTAATTTTCTTCAGCAAGACCACTCGTGAATTTCCTAGTACCAATTGAACACATGCTATATCTACCCCATCTTGTTCTTTCTTCACTGTTGTATATAACCCTTACTAGCATCACAGAAAATATTTAGGCTTCATTTCCCCATTCTGTCTGGGAAAGAAACACACCTTGGAATTTTCACATCAGATAATTTAGGCATATCTTTCACTCACTTAAGAAACTTCACTTTGAGGTATTCTTGCACTTCTGTGTCTCAGCTCATCTTGCTATTCCAGCTTTCTTGGAGCCACAGTTTTGGGAACTGAGTAACGGGACAGGAAAAACCAATGGAATCAAACACCATTTGTGTTACTGACAGAATGGTTCTCTTCATGGGTCCCTCAGATATGTCTAGTTCACTTACGCAACAGTTATACAGGGCCTTCTGCCTGTCCAATGACAATCTAAACACCACCGACGACTCGCTGCGTACCTCCTCTGGCTTCAGCACTATATGTTCCCACCCTCACAACTCAAACATTGCAGTTTCCACCAACGATGAAACACTAAGAACAAAACTATTTATTCCCTTTTCGCTGCCCACTGGTGTTACACAATTGGCCATGTAAAGTGACTTTCTGAGTTTTTCTGCTGTAGGTCCAAGCTCAAAAGAGCACTTTTCCAAATGATTGTTAATTACGTTCCCAGAATAAACGGCCTACAGTTCACTCCAAATACAACATGACAATGATGAAAAACTTGCACCTTCCTGCAGTCCGCATCTACCCATCATAAAAATAGCAAGCAGCCACTAGGACGGATGTAATTAACTCTAAACAAATTTGGGTCGTTTGCCAGGCAGTCATTAAGTGACAGGGATCCTTTCCTTTTACATGAAGCATCAAAAACAGGCCAAGATTTTGTTGAGGAACTGCTTTTGGAAACTTCTCTATGAGGCAAATATTGTCCAGGATTAACAAGTTCTTCCTCTGGAACTTCCTCAATGACACCTCCCTCGAGCAAGGTTTTGAAAACTTCGTTATAGTAATGAAACCTTCCACGAGACTAGTTTTGAAGGTATAGACACTAACCTTTTCTCTGCAATTGCTTTGTTCTCCCCCAAGGCCGTCGCGATTTTCCAGCCATGGAAAAATAATTTCATATCTGCCCACCACTGTTTATTGTCAGTTTCTTTGTAGTGATCCACTACAGGTACACCCATTGCTTCTTTCGTTTTCGTTTTACATGGGTCCCTGATCACTATAATATCTACACTCCAAAGATCAGGTAGGTGTTGGCTGTTAATAAATAAAGAAGTCATTATATTAGCACAATTCACATAAGTTTTCTTACTGTGGACTATTCCCATAATAATCCAGCCAAACAATGTTTCCATTGCTGAGAGTCCACATTGTAGTTGTTTGTGTTTTCCTATGAACAATTTCCCTGCAAAGTCTGCACCAACAAATAATTATATGATGGGCTGTCCCTCCCCCAGGGTCACTCAAACATATCCTTTTATTTCTCATTTCTCTGATTATGGTTCCATATTTGATTCTGGGTACAGATCCATAGATATTTGTGTGACCTAACATTTTAATGCTGCATGATATATCCCCCTTCAAGCTGCAAAGTTTAACAATATAGCACTGATGTTCTTCTCTTTATGATCTTGCACCCCCAAATAACAATTGTACCAATATTTCAGAGTCAACATACTTTTAACCCATTTCCTCTGCAGTCCTTTTCAACATATATCATTGCTGAGAATCACTGCCAATTAAAGCTTTTGCTGTTCTGCTCTGTCCATATTGATGCACACTGGTGTTGCGGATAGGACATCAGAGAGAAATGTAGGGTGACGTGCCTGTACAGAGGCTTGCCAGACGCTTATGCTACCCAAGGGCGCCGGCACAGAGAGAACGAGGAAGGACATGTGGTCGATGGCCCTAAATGCAGCCCCCTCTGATGATCCAGTGTCAGATGTTCTGTAATATTTAGGCCAAGGCTAGTGAGAGGTGTTATAGCCCCTCTCAGTGCTTTCTTACTCCCGGACAGAGATAGTTATGGCCATCTCTATACCTTATTTTGAAAGGTAGAAACAGGTTAAACAGCCATGGAATGGCTGGAGAAAATAACACATGCACATTTAAATGACAACATTTTATTTTCCATTACTTCCTTCGAGGAGGCACTTACAAATACACACTGTAGCTTGGAGACCTCTTAAATGCTGCAAAAATCGTGTGAAAGCAACATAGTATTAATATGTGAAATTTACGCTCAGTTGCATAAAAAGCAAACTGAGTTGTGGGGTGGTGCTGTCTCTGGGTTGAAAAGTGAATAGTTACATATCCTGGCAAACTAAAAATGACTAGTTAAATGATTACACATAGTTGATGAAGGTCCGAAGAGGCAGTGCGTGACATCCACCCCACTCGGTTGCCAAGATGCTACTACTATGTCCTGGTGCGGGAGCTGGCTGCCTTGCACACTTTTATAATGGGATGACATGGGCACATGTTGAGACTGATGAAAATATGAACCTCAGGAACATGGTTTACATTTAATGTAAATACAATTTTATGAAAATCCAAGGACTATTTAGCATGCAATGCATAAATGTTTTCCTTAAGGCATATACCACAATACTAAGGTGGTTTCAGTCCATGCTTGTATCGCTCACTGTTTATTTTATTGCACTTGCTCTACATTAAAACACTGGAAAAATTACTGTTTAATTTGCATGTACACAAAACCCTGAAAAATAATTATCCTAAACAAACAAGTAACAATGTGCGAATGAGCATAGTAGTGGGAGCGAATCTGTTTCACCCCACTTCTAGAATGACATAAGGATGGGTGCAATTGTTTAATGCATGAGATTTTGTGGAGGTATGGTTAATTGAAAGGATTAATTGTTTAATATCGATTGTTTGTTTAAAAGGTTTAATTACTCACATGTAAAGTGTTAACAATTGTCAAAAAGGGTTAATTGTTTACTTGAAAGGGTTAAATGGATGGTAAGGTGTAATTGAGGTTATATTTGGAGAGGGAAGAATTAAGTGAGGTTAGATTCTGTCATTTAAGGGGAGCAGCGTAGGACTTTACCCTTCGAAGTCTCGCAGTCGATGAGCTTTGAGGGGTGTGAGCAGCAGCATATATGTGTATCTTGGAGCAAGAGTGTCATAAGGGACAATTTATTAGATGTTGCTTCTTCGAAGTCTGAGGTTGGAATGAGCTCAGTGAGTGGGTGAGGGTAGGGGGAGGGTGTCGGGAGTGGTATAGGTGTTGCTTCTTCGAAGTCTGATGAATGACTGAGGCTTGGTGCTGGGTGAGGGGAAGGGGTAGGGTGTTGGGAGCGATATAGGTGTTGCTTCTTCGAAGTCTGAGGATCAAATGAGCTCTGATGGTGGGTGTGGGGAGGAGGAAGTGGGTCAGGATAGGCAGAGATGTTGCCTTATCAAAGTCTGACACACAACTGAGCAGTGATGGTGAGGAGTGGAAGCAGGGCATGTCCATCCTGCTCGAAGTCTGAGGTTGGAGTGAGCTCAGAGAGAATTTATGTCACTTCTTTGCTGTCCATTGTTACTGAGGTCGAGAACTGTGATGCCAAGTTGAGTGACTGACTTCAAAATTGAGTAGTTGGAGAAATGTAATAATCCAGTGTTGAAAAAATAACGAATTTTAACCTAAACAAAATATCCATTTGAATAATAACGAATCGAATAATTTCTAATTGAACAAATTGCGAACATCGAAACATTAAATATATTCCAATAAATTATTTACCAATGAAAAACAAATCAATCACAACCACCTAAACAAATACTAAGTACAAACAACAACAAAATTATTACAAATAAAACATTAAACAAATCAACCACAAAATCAAAACAATTAAACAGTTAATCACAAATACAGACATAATTCAACAAATCACCGAAACATAAAATATATTTCGAGAAACGAATTACCAATGAAACATTAAATATAAATACACACTAAGCACGAAACAAATACTAATTAAGCACAATAAAACATAAAATATATTCCAAGAAATAAGTACCACTGAAATGTGATTAATAAAAAATACTGACACAAATAAAAGAAAGCAATAAAAAACAATTACTAATTATGCACTAGAAATGACCAATTAAAAAAATACAGAAACACCGAATATAATTACTAACTATTCACAACAAGATGAATAATCAATTAATCATTAAATATAATATAATGCAACATGACATTAATTATATCATTGCTAAGTATGTGCAACAAGAGATGAACTAAACGAGTACCTTTAAAGACAAAGGCGATGATATTCCCCCACGATGCAGAATGCATGAACTCTCCTAGGCTCGCTGAACTAGACTGAGGAGGTTGGCACCGAGATCCCATTATCAAGCAGAGATCTCCTGCCAGTTCCGTGAGAGAAAAAGCTCTTACACATATCTTACAAACAAATACATGTAAAAATGAATACGACATAGCAAAACACTTGGAGGAATTAAGGTGTTATTATTTCTTTTAATTTTTCAATGTCTTTGATGATATGCATGTCGGGGAAAATTAATATCACTTGAAAAAGCCTGAATGGGCTTGCAAAAGAAATTGTAAAATCATACAAAAATGACACAAGACATTATACATACAAAAGACCCTTCAAAAACACTTCAGTAAATTAAAACATTTACTTAGTGAAAGCTCTAGGAATTTCAGTTTCGGCACTTGGCATGGTGGCTGCCAGAACTTCCAATATCAATTTACTGTTTACATTAAAGGAATATGAAAATATAAATAAGACCTTTAAAAAATAAAAGAAGCATAGCATCAAACTCTCAAAAATTATTCATTGAATTTAGAGTGTCTCCAAATGTATATCTCTTTCATTACGTTGACTACATGGCCGGGCACTCTTTAATTAATTACAGAGCACTGAGGGGAAGCAAATATGAGGTAATACCCCGTATTAACTTTAGGCTCTGCTTTCAGGGAATCACAACACTCGTCCAATTAAATTACAGACACACTAAATCTTTCTTCGCGAACGGGTCATTTGGATCACTAAACGGGTCACAGGATCCATTCCTGCATGAACGTCACAGTAAACCATGCACGACATGCACGACCGTGCATGGCTGATGCACAGCGAGCAACATTGGCCTGCCACCCGAGCAGGGCAGTGAGGGCCACGTCAAACCATTTAATATATTGACATTAAATATGTATACAAGAGATGAAGTAATTTTAGAAACAAAACTATCTAGTCATTGTCAGTGCTAGCAATTAAAATAGAAAGGCCAGTAGATAATTATTTAGTCGTGGCTCAAGAACATGCGAATGTTATCTTCTTAAAATTCTACTAGGCTGCTGGTCGCTGTTTTTTTTTGCACTCATTTCTGATAAGCAATCTGCATTACATAACCCTACAACATTTGCCCACTGTCACACGAAAATAAACCATAATGCCATATTTTTGTAAAATTTGAACACTTTCAAGAAATATATCCTTTCTTACCTCGAAACTTAGTTGTCAACATAAAAAAGTGTGACGTCGCCAACTTACTAAGGCACCATATTTAAAATTTAGTATGACTCTTAAAACTGGATATAAACTATATTCTACTATACGACAACGGTAACATGCTCTTTATACTTTTTAAAATCATTTATTCAATAGTAGTTTTCCATAAATCCTGATATATGAGCACTTATCCAAAGCACATTCTTATTGCCACCCCGTAACCAAATACTGGGCCATGGCACTGGCTTCACTCTCTTCCAAAATCTAACACAAACCAATAATAAACTAGTGAAACTTCACAAGTGAATTATATATATATATATATAATCCTCTTTGTTCAACACCAACGGCCATATTCACAAACTCGCCTAGAAATGAAGCACCACTGGCACTTCCTGTAGTGGAGATTCCAAGTGTCGCTAGATTTTGTATGCTCAGTACATTTTTGTTTAATTGTAGTGCGGCTTCGTAAAGTTTAGTATGGTTGGTTACTAAAATACTAAGTTACCCGAGCTTGCCCGAAATTAATGACGTCAGTAGATCTCAGCCAATAGGAAGTCGCAGAAACCATGATGCCTGATTCTTCGGGTAAGAAATGAAGAAGTTTGTTCCTCGAAATATGCATACTATTCTGATACTGTTTAAAAATGTCATTTATATGCTGGGATCATCAGAAAATGCATGTAGAATTGTAAATACTGTCAGTAAACTAATAAATATATGCAGATTCGCCATTTCTAAGATATTGTTAACAAAAGTTGACATGTGTCACATACCCAGCCTAAGTCAGTTTGTCTGGTCATAACCCGTAATGATACCGCAGCGGGGCTGCACACTCTACACTGAGTGTGCGCCTGGTCACCTGAGCGAAAAGGACAGAGCAATAGCAGGGCACACCAGTGCAAGTGCAGCCGATGGTTTCTATGGCAACAGATGATGCAGCAGAGGAAATAATTTGGACCATGTATTGAACTGGAACATTTCAGGCCTAATTAAGAGACGTTATTACGTTATACATTAAAGATATTTATGATTTGTTTGCAGGTGTTGTTGTATTTTTACTGTGTTGCAAGGTAACATTTCATTATTTATTTCGCTCTTCCACAGAGTGTTTTGTTTATCCTATTTCACCAGTGTTGATGCCGTAGGAATATTTGTATTTTTTCACATGTTTAATTATTGTTGTTCATTAATGCAAGGGTCAAATGTGCAAGTCCCTGTGCACGCTGGGCGACCATCGACCTTTTTGCAATCGGACATGTAACTGCAATAGACTAATCATTTCTGGAACATTTTCTGTCTCGTCGCCCAGTAAGCCACCTCCACTCCCTAGCGAAAGTATTTGAAATGAACTCCTATGCATGTCTAACTGCAAGGAGATCACGATGTCAACAACAGCATGCAGAGGGCACTCACACATTTTTTTATTTTTATGTATAATTTACTTTGCAAGTGTGGAGGGAGTTCTTGTATCATTCATTTCGCAAGTGTGGAGTGGTTCATTGTAAACATTATTTCGCAAGCAAGGACGGGAGTTAGAGTAGTAACAACAAGGTAACCAAATGTAAACATTGTGCAAGTTGATCTCATGTTTATCACATCACTCCAGCAAATATTATAATTAATAATACAATTACCTAGCAAGTAAGAGCAAAGTATACATATCGGGAAGGAGGGCATGTACACACGTTATTAGCAAGTAAGAGTAAGATGTACATAGCGATAATGAGGGCATGTACACACATCACATAGCAAAAAAGTACAGGATGTACAAAGCAAGCAGGAGGAGAATGTACATAACTACAAGCAAGTGAGGAGGCAATAATTAGTATATATTCAATCAAGTAAGTCGGGGGAGTTTTTAGATAATAAGCAAGCGAGAGAGAAGGAGAAATTAGCATGCAAGCAAGTAGGAGATGCCACATGTACATAGCGAGTTGGGTGAGAGAAGGGTGAATGCAACAAGTGATCGTCAGCAGGGAAGTCGGGCCTGGTGTGCCCCAACCCACGACGGCACAGGCCGTGTCGAGCCAGTGGAGGGGCGAGAAGAGATGCGAGGTGTGGCAGCATTTCATGGGGGAGATCCCGCAAGGGACCTGCCTGTGTGCACTAAGGAGGAAGCACCACCAGAGGTGCCGCTGAGCAAGAACAGCACTGATGAGCTCAAGGAAGAGCAGAGGGAGCAGGAAACTGCATCTGTACTGGAAGGAGATGCAAGTGCAGAGGAGGAGAGGATACAGGAGTCATCCAGTGTAGAAAAACCTCGCAGGGAACCTGAAAAGCCTCTAGAGCAAGTTTAAGAGGATCAAGGAGGAAATACGCAAGTAATCCAACAAGAGGAACAAGGAGAAGATGTGCACGTAATTCACCGAGGGGAGCGAGGTGAATATTCGCGAGTGATTCAGCAAGGGACAGACATTCGTGCAAGTGTTGTTGCAGGGGCTGTTCGGCTGGGTAGCGCCCGAAGGCAGCGAGTCCAGTGAGAGGACAGCGCGGAAAGCGACAGCGAGGGCACTGAGTCAGAGGGCTCGCTGTGCCTTTGGAGGTCACGTCGGTGGGCTCATCCATCACCACCATGTCAATAATGCAGGCAGCCAGAGTTGTCAGTCAGGATTGGCAACCCCCGGGATTGCAGCGTGCGGCAGGACCACAGGAGTAGCAGTGCCACCTGCAGTGCGCAGGCCAGTCCGCATATGCAGTTTCTGCAAGTGACATCCAATGGCCAACAAACTGTCTAGAAAAAAAAAGGGGGGGGGGTTGACTTGTGCCACGTCCCCCAGCCTAAGATCGTTTTTCTGGCCGTGCTGTAGAATGCAATGCAGCAGGGCTGAGCACTCTACGCTGAGTGTGCTCCTGGTCACTGGAGCGACGAGGGGCAGTGCAAGAGCAGGGCACACTGGTGCAATTGCAGTCGGTAGTTGCTATGGCAACAGATGATGCTGCAGAGGAAATAATTAGTACCATACATTGAACTGGAACATTTCAGACCAAATTAAGATACATTATTGTGTTATTCATTAAAGATGTTTATAATTTGTTTGCAAGTGTCGTATTTTTATTGTGTTGCAAGGTAATGTGTCATTATTTATTTTCATCTTCCGCAGAGTGTTTTGTCCATCCCATTTCACCAGTGTTGATGCCATAGGAATATTTGTATTGTTTTCACATGTTTAATTATTTTCTTTTATTAACGCAAGGGTCAAATGTGCAAGTCATCTCAGAAAATAGTCCCATTTCAGCGCAAGGATAAGATGGGGCGAGCTCGCATCACCCAGCAGGAAGTCAGTCAGCTAGCAGCAAGTCACGGAGGTGGAGAGTGTGTGTTAGGCTTTGGCATTTCCCATACATGCTGGCCGCCATCAAACTTTTTGCAATCGGACATGTAACTGCAATAGACTAATCATTTCTGGAACATTTTCTGTGGCACCCAGTAAGCCACCTCCACTCCCTGGTGGATTAGCATCTCGCCCCGGAGAGCTTAATGTGATTGTAATTATTTAATTGTCATAAGACTTTTTTCGCTTCATCGCACGACCGGTTAAAATAGCCGAGTGTGGTTTGTGTAAAGTTCCCTCAGAGAAGGGGTGTTAAATTTAACACAATAAATAACTTGTTTGCAAGTCAGTTGTTTATTCATGACCGTGTAAGTGTTTAAGGGGACAGGCCCTAATAATACTGTTCAATCAGCACTTAAGTCTCATTTTCAGTGTAATCAGTTTGTCCCGACCTGTATGGGCGTTTGGGAGACCCTGACAGCCCATGTATCCGAGTGTTATGGTTAGGAGATTTTCCCGCCAACAGCAACAAAAGTGCATAGCCGACCGATGGGCTATTATTTAGAAAACAATCTTCACCTGGAGCAATAATCTACAGGCAGTTTACAACAATTCAAAAGCCATGGCGAGGAGATTGGTTCCAGGTCGATGGCCCGTAACCCTGAGGTTAAGAGTAGCTGCATCATCTTTGACATCGCCTGACGGCATCTGGCACCCTGGGTATAATAATTACTTTCCTTTCACAATCACTGCTCCAGAAAAATTCCAGTTCCAATCTTTACCATCATTGGCCGTGCATCAAAGTTTATGAAATTATATCATTACGAGATTTTTTGAAGAGATTATGAGGTAAAGTATTAAAATATTACTGGCAATACTTCACACAGCTCCAATGCCAAACATAATTTATTTTGTTCCTTTTCTTTTTATATTTATTCAACCAGAAATTATACATATTAATTATTATTAATTTTCTTGCCTTACATATTTATGCTCATCTCCGGTGTTTTATTAGGCTACTTATGAACTAACTAACTTAAAAATTTTAATCCTACCAGAAAATAAAATAGATCATAGAATACTCATTATAAGAAGAAGGTTGAAAGAACCTATAGTACAATGACAAGTTAGGGGATCATGAATCACAAATAAATGTGTTATACATTTTTAACAATTATAATTGAAAATTGAATTAACATTTAATAGAACTTAAGCTTCAATATTTACAATTAACATAAACAAAAAGATATAATGTGACATGTTCCAGAAGTCTATGTATTCCTCATACTCGTTTGTGCCACCACAGTAGTATCAACCACAAAAGTAGCACCAGACCGATCGACATCAGGTCTCGATCGAGTAAGTGCAGACTGACAAGAACTGTGTCCTTATACTTTTCTTGTCAGCATGCAATGCATGGTCAGCAAGCCACGACTATTGGACGCAACAGCCATTGGAGGGAGCACGGGAGTAAGTGGCGCTACGATGCCTTACGCCCTTCCAGTGTGTTTGACTTCGGCAGGCCTGCTAACCAAACCGGGAGGGCTAATTGGCCCAAGCGAGTTCAATTAGTGGGGAATAATATCCCAGGGCATGTACAAAGTTTCGGGCGGCTCCCTAGCTTCATTTAGCAGTGAAATGAAAAACCAGGGATATTGCATTGTTTATTTATCAAACTTACTATGGACATCGCCCACTTTTCCATAGGGGGATGTACAATTTCCAAGGATACCAGGGCAATCTTATGCTCACCAAAGTGAAATACACATGATGTTACAAGAAGTGAAATACAGGAAAACAGACCCATTGTTCAAAGTATTTCACAAACCTGACATGCAAGTGTTAATTATAAGAGGGCATATGTAATCATCCATCCACAATCATTCGTCTGAGGCATCATCTCATCTAATATTATCCCCAAAGTGTGATGACGTGCCCGTGACATCACATTCTTAGCCACAACTGAGGCTCAAGTGCGCACATGTATGTTATCAATCTGTGTATAGTACGTAAGCATAAATATGACACGCTGCACCTCCAGGGTTGCTGTGATGTGTTTATGTACTGCCTGGGAGTAGGTGTAGGACAAGAACTCATGATGTGCCCGGCACTACGTTCAGTAGAGCGAATGATGTTGAATGGGGTCGTATGGTCGATGGCCTACAGCGACTCTGGACATGCGGTCAATATGAAGGAGAGCTAATTTAATTGTCAATTAAAATGTATTGAATATAAAATATTTCCTTTGGGGTGAAGATGTCGGCCACTTCGCATGTCTATATTATCACTTAATTTACTCTGCTTGAGGGAGGGAGGCCCTGTAAATACAAAACATACACTGAAATACACTTTAAAGTTGATGCTACTATGAGGGCGCAGTGCCAGATGAACTCAGGAGAGTTAATGCAATAAAACACTTCTAATTACGGTATGACTGTATTATTATCGCAAAGGCACAACGAAATGTTGCTGCACATGTGAATGCGTGCCCTTGGTTAAGTGGACCCGGCACTCTGGGCCAGCTGGTGGTTACTACTGTTGAAAATAAGGCGAAGGCCTTAAGCTAGAATGACGTAAAAACGCATCTCACGTGTGAAGTCCTGGTATGCTACCTCAGGTTGCAGGAAGACCTCCCCATGGCTAAATAAAGTTATCAAATATTCCTGGATTTAACGTTAACTATTGCATTGAAATGTTACAGTTTAAATTGAAGTGCAGAGGAGGGTAACGCATAGCTTACTGTCTGCCCTGCTAGTCGTCTGGAGTACTGAAGTCTGACTAACGACATGGCATCAGCTTCGCAGCACGTCCGGCGAATCTGGCGCCAAAATGAAACAAGAAAAAATGCAATTTAATAATTAACATGATTGATAAAACTGACATTGTACATAATTATGATGACTAAACTAAAACACATTGGTAAAATACCAGTGAATGTCGGATTCCCAGGTATGGCTAAGAATGTGACATCAAGAGTATGTTACTGCACTTGAAGGGTGATATTAAATGAAATGATGCCTTAGGTGGCTGATTCTCGATAGATGATTACATGTTCACTCTTATAATTATGATATTAATATCGGCATGTGTCGTAATGGTGATAATTACAGAAATGCGTATGGATATGACCACACACTGATTTCATCACTAGGGATGGAGCTACGTTATCAACTCTCTATGCTGGAGCGGGCGGTTACCCTAGCCAATTGTGGTGCAATCACCTCTAAAAATTACTAAAAATGCTCCTATTAATTAATGCGGCTAGGGAGCCGCTCACCACTTTATATTTCCTGCGAGATGTGATTCCCCGTCTTTTGATACCGCTTGGAGCCACATCCCACTCCGGATTCGGCCATGGGGCCCGTCGACACCGCGCACATTGGAAAGCTGTGGGAATAAGCGGCACTACTTATTTCAGAGTTCCCTCCAATGGTTGTTGCATCTAACGGTCGTGACTTCACTGGACACACTCATTTAGGCCACATATCCATTCATCACGAGAGTTATCTCTTGTGATGAATATTAAATATTATGACCCACGGCCATGAGTTACAGGGCAGCAAGAAAAGTGTAAATACGTTTCTTGCCGACCTGCACTGATCGAGACAGCGACCTAATGTCGATCTGTCGAGTGTTGCTGTGTGGTTGATACATCGGCGATGGAACAAACGGGCACAAGAGATACGTGGACGTCAGGAACACATCAAACGCCCCACTCTCTGGTGACAGTTTGGTCCTCGCAGACCTCCAAGAGACTGTCACACCGCTAGGAGCAACAGGATGCCGATGGTCGCAGCTGGTTGCGAAGCCTTAGGTTGTAAGACCCGCGATGATGCTATGCTGCACTGCCTGCCGATGCTCCAGGGCGATGACCCTGCTGATGTTGGTGAAGTGCCACTGCCTGTGCTCACCTTAGGGGGTTGTTCCCGTAGCAAGTGGTGTATGCCGACCGATACAGATGCTGACGCTTTGAGTGGTGGCGAGGGGTTGAAACTCGCTGTTCCGTCGACTCGTCGTTGCTGCTGCTGATGCTGTTGCTGCTATTCGGACCCCTCGATGCTCCTTCTTCTGGCGAGGGGAAAGATATGCTGTCCCTTGCTAAACTTGATGCTCATTCTGATGAACCTTCCCCTGTGTCCCTGATGCAGTCCTCCGAAGTGAGGTCAGCCAATATTGCAGTCTTCATTGGCATCGTGGCGAAGTCTTGTGGGCAGCTTTCCTGTGGGCTGATAGGGCCCGCATTTGCCCCCACTGACTCGCTTTGTGTGACATCTTCCGAAGGCAGTGTCTCTACACTGGATGTCCTGACACTCCTGTCTGGCTCACTTCAGTTGGCAGTGCCTGCGATGTTAATGTCATGATATGTTTGAGATGGTGTGACCTCTCCCTCTTGCTTGTCTTCTTCCCCTGCCAACCTTATGGGTGTATGCCTACCATGTTTGGTAGTGGGAAAAAGGTGCCGAAAAGCACTCCCATTTCTGCTTGAGCTTGTCTCTCTTTCGCCATTGGCCATTTCTGCTACATGCTCTTGGTCATTGGGCCCTTCCTCTTGCTCAGGAGTTTCGGCACTGGGTCCTTGTACAGCTAGGCGAAGGTCGTCGCAGTGTATGGCCACCTTGTGCCTGCTACTGACCTTGATGAGGTAAGTTGTATACACGAGTGCTTTTACAACTACATGTGGTTCACTCCACTTAGGGGCAAACCCTGAACAAAAGTTGCGCTTTACGCTGCTCAGCCTGTGTTCGTGGACGTAAACATGTTGTCCGGACCTGAGCCTCTTTGGTGGGTGTGTTGTTACTTGTACCCATTGGCCTGTGTACCTCTCCTGGTGAATGAGTGCATTTTCCAGGTCTTGCTCTCGGTGCTGTCGCCTGACTGCTGCTCTTTCTGTTGTGTAGCTGTTTGCCTGTTGGATTCTGAATTCACCAGGGAGGGGCAGCTCCCTTCCCTGCATACTGGTCGTGTTTGGCGACTAGATTTCTCTACTTAAAAGATAAGGATCACTAAAACTTAAAGTAAGTGAGCATACACGAAACATGGATTGAAGTGCTGCCTGTTTCGCTTTGGTTCTAGTACTAGTGGCGACTAGATACTTCTCTGCATACGGCAGGTTTCTACACTTTTCGAAGCGGATTAATACTTAATGTGACTGAGCATATGAAACGATATATGAAGCGACTATTTCCAAGTGTTTCTAGTTTTATAGTGTTAGTGATAGTTCGATTATTCTCTGCATACGGCCCAAATGCTACGAAGGTAACAATTCTCATGTCACTAACATAAACACAATTTGGACTAGATCGTCCATAATAAAACCGTCTATCTCCAGTGGTTTTACCTACATCACAATATGCCATCTCCTGTGTACTCCTACATCCATGATTGGCATGACATGACTGGTGAGACGTCACTGTAAATAGTTTTTGTAGTAAAAGGTTTGTTCGGGCAACATGAGCTTTCTACTACTTCTGCTCTTTTTTCATTTTGAGCGTTCGTTTTACCATAAGTGTTTTTTTTTTATGGCTGTTCGGGCGTCAGGAGCACTGCTCCTTTTCTCACGAAAAGCATGAACTTTCTGCTTTTGCTGTCGAGGAAGAGCAGAGGAGCAGTGAGATCGAGAGCAAGAAAAAAAGGTGTCATATTTGTATATTTATAGTCTGGTCTACAAGATAGTGCTATCTTTGCTTCAAAATCTTTTCTGTTACGTTTATTTTATTTTTTTGCGAATATATTTGGCCATCCTCTGAGAAGTGCTGTAGGGAATTTAAATCTAATTGTAGATAATTACGAAAATATTACATTCATCCTTGAAGGCAAATGTTAAAATAACAGTCATAGTGATTATTACTTGTCATAACTTATCACAGGCCACTTAATGTGCCAAGCAATAAAACTGATACTGAATGGCCTCTAATAACCAATAACATTGGCAATAACTTAGATTTTGTTTTATAAGGTTTTGCAAGGTTAGGGTTACCTTGTATCGAAATTACGACTGACATTGCATAGCCCATTTTACAGTATTTGATGCTGGTAGGGTTTACCAGCCATCCTCTTTTAACCAGACATGCCCCTTTTTTGTCACCTCTAAACTGTATGTCGCCCTACGATGCCATACTCCATCAAGTTGAAAATTACAGATTGACGATGTTGTGATCAGCTGATTACTAGTGACGCCTGATGGTGCGACAATAAAGGGTTAAATATGGTTTTGGGGGTGGTGATGATAGATGTGATTATACCCGGTTGTCACCAGACCCTGCCAAGGCGACTTCAATGTGGATGCTGATTCTCTTAACCTCGGGTTGCAGGCCGCACACCCGGACCAAATTCCTCGCCAAAGATGATGATGACCTCTGCCCCATTGATTACTGCTCCAAATGAATGCTGTTTGCTAAACAGTAGCCGGTGGGTAGACTGCATACCATTGTTGACCTTGGTGGGCAAGTTGCCTAGACATTTAACACTCGTGTACGTGGATTGTCAGGGCCACCAACACGCCCATAAGTTTCTGAAGAATACTTACTGACACTTGCAACAAATAAATGGTTAACGTAAAGCCTGGTTGAGCTGGTATTATGAGGGCCCATTCCCTTACACGCATGTAACGATCGGAAAATAAATGCTGCGCCGAACAGTTCACAGACAGATTTAGTCAGATTAATTACACCCCCCCTCTAGGATGGCGCTGTTATTACACTGGGTGGCTATACCAGCAACTGCGGTGAAAATGCAAAAGCATCTTGTGATATACAAAGGCTTACAGCAAGGCTTAAGCTTTCCAGGGCAATGCTACTCCCGCGGGAAGTGGAGGTGGCTTACCGAGCAGTCAAGATTCAGGAAAGGTTTCTGAGTTACGTTTTGTCTATTGTAGAGAATGTTCATAGCAAAAGTTGAAGACTGCAAGGGAAAATGCCACAGCTCACAACACGCACTCCACCTGTCAGACGCTGCTCGTTTACTAAACTCTCCGCCTGACATGCGGGCTCGCCACGGCTTACCCACGTGCCAAACCAGCACTACTTTCTGTCCCAACTTGTGTCTCCTTGCCTTGCATCGTGCTATTAAATAACATACATATTACTAAAATCATAAAAGAAACCATACAACATAAAATACGTGCGAATGAAATGGACAAAACACTAGATGCATGATAAAAAAGATGACAGCAAATCTAAAATGCAATATAGATTACAAGGAATACAACAGTCAATAAATATGTTAATGAAGTACAAATAATAATGTTTAACATAGGCCCTGGACTCTTTTAAGTTCAATTGTTGTTTGGGCCTATTTCAGTTTCCCCCGCCTCACGACGTCTCTGGTCGCCATGGCAACCACCGTCTGTTCTGTACCGGTGTGCCCTTGCTCTTGCTCTGCTTCTGCGACTGGGCGCACGATCTGCCTGTCAGTAGAGCGCGCAGCCACGCTGCAGTGACGTTCAGGTCACAGCTGGACAAATGGTCTCAGGGGTGGGAACACGACGCACACGTCAGTAGTGAACAGTTCCGTAGCTTTTAGCGTTCAGTTGGTAGCAGAAAAGAGCAGTGCACTTTTTGCTCTTTCCTGCTCTCGGAAATTTTCAACTTGCCCTCGGAATTACAAAACTCGTCGCCCGAACAAACCTGAAATCACCGTGACGCGAAAAGACACTAAAAACACTATATTGACCACTCATGGCTGAAAATACGAAAATGGTCAGATGGCCATCTATGTATTAAAGAGAAGGAATGAAGAATAGCTTGAAACACAACCACAAACTCATGAATGATTATTTTTTTATAGTTTTCTAGTAGTAAAAAGAAATTGTAAGGGCGACGGCTTAACCATATCAATGTAGGGTATTATAGCTCGGCTGGCTGGCATTCCAACCTGTTTTACTTTTGCCGAATTACGTTTGTTTGCTTTCTCTTTTGATGTTATGAGTGTGTGGCATAGAGTTACATTTTGTTTTGATGGAGCAGTGGAAAGTTTTGCTCGTATGAGATAACATTCAAATTATTGTAGCTTCGGAAATTTTAACTTCAATGAAAAGAAAGAATGCGATATATACGTCGCGATTAGTATTCGTACAGATACGTACGGCAATACCCAATAATTTACTTGCAGAAACATTCAGTAAAATCAACACTGCACGTTTCCTGAAGCCAACAAACTTAACATAAATTATCTTTGTGTCGCATCATTGTGGATGGTGGTTAAGGAAAGCAGCGGAACGAGCAGCTTTACGAAGCGGTAAACACATACTGATTAACGTTACATTTCACTCAAGAAAACGTACTACGATACCTACAAGTAACTTTGTCTAAAGAAAGTAAACAAAAATAAACTAGATAAAATATTCCTACAAAACCAAACAAGATATCGTGGCACACATGTTAATAAAAAATGTAACCCACTGACTATTGCCAACACTCATTAGAGTAAGAAAATATTCTCATTTATCGACAATTGTGTCAGCGACGTGACAAAATTATAAATGATTTCCATTCAAAAGTTTGTCGTGCCAGAGATTTCAGTCGTTTTGATGTAGCAAAATACTCGTCTGTGATTGGGTGAAGCACTTCTTCGCACCTATTGCACCAATGTAAATCCAACATGATGTTTCCCTACATCTGTGGACTGGGCGTGTTTTGATGTTTCCTTTGGCTCTATGAACTGAGTGAGTTCCACGTTTCCCTTCGCAATGGACAGAATGGGTTCTGTGATGCAACATGAATATAACAGTTCTACACCATTGGACATAACAGGGTTTCAGCTACACAGGCAGTTTCAGTTTCAAGCTGCTTATATTCTCTCTCTCTCTGCCAAGTTTCATACATATTCCCAAAAGTGGACTGAGCTTGTTTCGGAAACATACTCCTCAATTATTGAAAGGGGTACCCCGCACAAAATTTAAATTTATTAACTGACAGGTCGGGGTTGGAGAATGGTAGCGACGTTGTAAATGCACTATTACTCTTGCAAAGTTCTGGAGGGAAACACTCACCAGAGGCATCTTGTTGGTTTCTTACCGCTGGATCCTGCTGTTGTGGGTGGTGGCAGTCACCTAGGGGGTTAAGCTGTTCTCCTGACCCTCTACTTACAACTCAATTGAAGATGTATGAATTGTTGTGCAATAGGCTGTTAGCCGTGGTCAGTCATGGTCAGCCCAATACCACTGCATATGCACATTGTGGAGTGGACAGTTATGCTGGTATGAAGTTAACAAAATGTGGAGTGGTAAGGCCACTCCACACGACAATTAAACACTGATAAAATGCCCATTACACTGAAAAACACTTAAATCCTGAGAATGGCTGGTTGAAGGGTCCAACTCCTGAAATGCCTTTAAAAGGCAAGGCCTGCAATCAAAATGCTTGACTTGAGGTTGACGTCATTTACTGACGTTCCGACAATACAGACCAGTTGACGATCCTCACACCGTTAAGCGGACCCGATGCACTAAGCCCGTTTGGGGTTAATGTGGGAAAGTGAGCATGTGCTCTCCGGATTTACGTGATGAAGTTTCACTTCTGAGTCGTTGAGTCTACAGAACGTAGAGAGGTGCTCCTACCAGGTGATGAAGTTAACTTAAATTAATGTTCCAGTTGATAAAATATAAAAAAACTATTGTTCATTATTGTAGAAAAAGAAGTTGTTGAAGTGCCCGGGAGTTGCGAACCGCACGACCTGCTCCGATGAATGCCCATTTCAGACTAAATCGATACTGGCGTTTTTCCGGCCACTTGCTGTGAAGACACTGGAAGTCAGACACGTGAGCATAAGACAGGTGCAAATACGGTTAAGCACTCAATTGTTACATTAAATGGGTGGGGAACTTCCCTTAGCTAATTTGAGACTGAACATTGGTATACTTTTACACTCACTATACCTACAGAAAAATACATAAACTGAAATGCCCCCAGTTAGGTGAATTCATAGAGCTGAGTGTTAGCACACTTGCTGGTTGGTTGGGATCTGATCCACGAGGCTGTCCTGGTGTCGCCCACATTGTCAGATCAAAGTGGGTCCATTAGCAAACTCGCGCTGTGCTGGGCAATGCGGGTGCTTTCCCAAATACAGTCTAGATACTGTTGCAGATGGCCTCACCCGATGTTCTTGTCGTCTGCAAGGTGCTTGGCCGGGGCTGCTGTTGTACTGTGGTGCAGCGAACAGTCGCGGAGGCCCGTGAGTTTGGGTTCATGTCATAACATAAATTACTTTAGATACTAATAACTTGAAATTACATTTCTTAGGTGCATGGCATGTAATAGGTAAGCACATTAGTTTCAAATGGACTTAAGTATATATCATAGGTAGCAGACTTAGCTTACAAGGCTTGATGAACTCTTGAATAGAAAAGAACAGATGTTGGGAGGAAGAGACACACCACTACTGTCCCTACTGCAGCTCGGAGATAGGTACGCTGCCAAAAGCAGGGGAAACACGCCAGTGCCCAAGGCACACCAGCACCTACGCTGAACTTCGCGGCCAGCACAATATTTTGCCATTACATTCCAAAAGTCGAAAATGCTGTTTGAGAAGCAGGAACAATCATGGTCATTGGCTACGCAGTTTATGTAGTCCATCTATACAACAGAGTGCAAAATAATGAAATGAAGTTCAATAACTGCAAAGAAGGGTAAGGGGGAAACCATTATTTGACAACTCCACTCACCATGAAGGAAACAGACGAACGGTAAAACTCAAGAAGTCTGCATCACCAAAAATCCACTAAATGAACATTTTTACTAACTAGTTAAATGCTAAAAGAAAAAAAAAAAAAACTAAAACATAATCTTATCGGCACTTAAGTGCCAAAAAGTAAGACTACACCGTATCACTAACAACACGTCATCACGGCTCCATGCCAAGGCCTGAAGTGTTAAAAAAAAAGGTTACGTGAAGGATGCAGAAGTACAGAACAGAAGACAAATGAAATTATTAAAAATCACCCAACAGATGTCATGGGCTATCTAGACGAGACAAATGTGCTCAAGTGCATAAAGGTGGGGGTAAATATTACGTGAGCAGATACCTATTATTTTTATGTTAAATCATGCACCAAGTGGTAGGGCTACACAGACACAATTTGCAAGGAAGTGAGTTGAAGGGGCTGGCGATAAAGAATTTGGAGCACAGCATTGCATGTCCAGTCAGCAGAGAAACAATCTCTAACATTGGTCTGCAGGCTTCTAACATGATTAACGTAGCGTTTAAAGCACAGACCCAAACTAAATTGAAATTGAGGTAACTGGAAATATATTCAAACAATAAAATAGCGACAAACAATGATTAAATGGAGTGAAATTGTTACATAACTTCATTTAAATAGCCAGAGAAATCATATCTCAAAATATACAAAATATTTACCATAATACAAGTCATGACATAAATAAATATCTGACAGAATTTGATTACTAATTTAAGTAAATCTTAGATAGCTCAAAAGGAGAATATAGGTATGTATTATGTACAGCAATAATTAAAATAATAAATATACTGTAATAAGAATTTAATAATATTACTCACAATAGTTGTAATCGACTTAAAAGAAGAAAATTAGTTTTCAAAATTCTCTAAGAACAGTGCCGATTATAAAACGGCACAGTGTTAAGGAACCAATTATCGTCCCATTTTCATCCGCGCCAAAAAGTAAAGGTAAACTCTCATAATTAACAATATATGTCTTAATCATCAACATTATGAGGCAATAAATGATAGCAGAGAGTACAAAGACCACTGTTTTAAATAACCAAACATATGCAACATTGTGGTTCATGTCACCAAACACATTAAGTATCAGATTTGATTCCATACTTCATTGTCAGCATGTCACAGAGCTTCTTTTATGTAAATTCCAGACTTATTAAAGTAGGTAAGCTGTCACTTGACTAGCAGAAAGTCATGAAGATGGAGGCATTAGTACGCGCCAGTCTTGCTGACATTAGTTATTCCTGCTGATGCCTCAGTGATGATGTAGTGGTCAGACCATTCCCCTCTCACTAAGGCAAACCACGCTTGATTTCTGTTTGCAAAAACCTGGGTTTATGCATGTGGGAAACACAATACACAATGCTAACATCTGGTGGGTTTTCTTGAGTTGCTACCCTTTCCTCCACAACTCACTTCACCACCCATTCTTGGCAGTGGAGGGAGCTCTCAACATTGGCGTCTTCAGAGCCGATGAGGGTACAGCGAAGTGAGTATGAAACAGTGCCCGGAATGCAAGGGCAGGGGTAACTGGAGATCCCTGACAAAACCTCCCAACTAGCAGCATTCTCTGGCACAATCCCCATGTGTGAAAATCAAGGAGCGACCCCGCTGGGAATCAAATCCAGTTCACCTTAGTGGGAGACGAGCACCCTAGCTGCTGCACCACCATGGCTCCTCTGTATCAGAGACCTGAACTGTTAAGCACCACCAAAATATGTTACTGTCATCGTCGTTGATGTGGGAAACTGGTGGTACTTCGACACTGTTGCAGAAACTGCAGAGGTTGATGCAGCCAACGGAGGATTGGGGCCCTGCCGCACGCAAGCCGGCTGCCTCTCCTGCCTCATATGACAGCGTGCGCAACACTATTGTGTTGGTGAATGGCTTGCCCATCATCCAGGAGTCCTGCCACCTCCAAGGGGACTCGGAATCTCTCGAGGACAACAGGCTGTGAGGCTTGCATTACAGGGACTGTCCTGGCACCAGACAATACCATGCAAGTGAGGTCGCCGGATATAGAAAGTTGTTAAGGTGTCGCCTGATGTGATGGTTGTAGTATTGCACAAACTTATAGCAACCTTATTAAGTGCTAGATTAACTACCTGTTGAGAGAAGGTCGAGCTTGGATTAGGAAATGAAGAAATATACGAGAGTTGGTCCTTTCAGTGTTTATTTTCTTAAAGAGTATGAGGCAGTATGAAGTAAGCTGGTATATACGTAGTTGGTCAGTGTGCCCTCTGGTAAAATTTGGAATATTTTTTATCCATGTCATTCATCTAAATATTCCAAATATACTTCCTTTTCCCCATGGACTGATCAAGAAAATATTTGTACATAAAGTGAAAGTGTGAAATACAGATGGAAGAATATGTGTTCATTTAAAGACTGCAAGGTTCCCCCTACATGAGTGCACTTTTGTGCCAATAATAGCATTGCACTACATGGCAGTGAATGTAACACAAAATTGCCGCGATGATCAGCCCTAACACCAGCACAAATATTGCAAAACCATCAGTGTCTATGTTTTAAATTGATGACAACATGCTTTTAAAAATATGCACAAAAAGTAAACACATATGCTTAAATGGTAATTGACAAATTCATAATGTCACAAATCAACCACAGCCTTGTGATGTTTCTTGGGACATGTTCAAGGTTAAAGAAAAGTGTAGTCCCAACCATGGTCAGTCTTGTTGTCACTGCATGTAACTAGTCAACAATGCTGCGAGTATTAAATGGGCGATGAACCCACTCTCCATTAGAAACAAATAACTGGAACAACACGAGTTATATTAAGAACTACTGTACGAGGTTGGTGTAGCTAAACATTTATTGGTTAAATTTGCTGTGATGAATAAAAGTACAGTGTTATGATGACTACAATCCTCACTGCCATATAAGTGCTATATTGTAGAATACATAATACACAAGGGGAACCTCAATATTACAGCACTGATCAAATGAAACTTTCTCTAAGACTAGGCACAGTGTATCCAATTTTATGTAACTTTTTCCTTCTTTCAGAAAATTAAAATACACATGTCAATCCCCCAAGCTATTGGTGTATATTTGATGGAGTCTTTGGCTGTGACATTGTCATGAATGTTATTTACGATATTGTAAATGTTAAAAAGATTAGCATGATGTACTACGTGTTAATGGCATGTTTTTGATTGTTGTTTGTTTAGATGATGATGGATATGAACAGGGATTTCAGACAGTTATAGTAACTATTGTTGCTGTTGTTCTAGTTATAGCTGTGTGATATAAAATGTTATTTATATTTAATGTAACTGTTTGATGTAACAAACCAACTTAAGAACCCTGTCCAACTTACCTTACTGCATCATGATGTTACACTTGTTGAAATCATTTTTATACAGTAATGTTGTTAATTTTTATTTTATTAATTTTTATTATTAATTTTTTTATGTTCTTGATGATAATTTATAATGGAACCAAAATCTCAACACAAAATTTCATGAAAATTTTACAGTTCAGTTCAGAAAGTTGTAGTTAGGGTACACAATCAAAGTGTGCATTTTTAATACTGTCAGTTACATTTCACAAGAATATTTTAATAGTAATGTGTGAACACAGGAAAAAATATTTCACGTGACTGCTTTAGTAACTGAGGGAGTAGTTGACCAAGTGTCAGTAAGTAATTAACCATGTGTCAGCAGTTTACCACGTGTCAGTAGTTGACCATACAGGCAGGATAAAGCTTTTAAAATAAGCCTTCTCTGAGTTCAAAGATTCCAAAAAATAGTATGAAACAAAACAAACTACACTCCTGCCTGTAGCAATCAAATTTGTTGGCATTTCATTCTTCTACGATATGCAGGAACATTGTGTAATTTCTAATGATTTCATCCAGAATTTTGTAAGGAAGCTTTGCAAATAAGGTTAACTTGAAAGAGTTATAAACAAATAGCCTTTATTCAGATATGTTTATTAACAATGTACAGTCGGCAGACGAGCAGTCCGCAGTTGGAGATGGGTTAACTTTATTAACTCCAATTTGACTGTCGACTGCCGTAAGATTTCAGCCAATGGTGTGGGATGTAAGACATCACGTGACATAAACAATATTGAACTCTTCTATAAACAAATTCAAGGCGTACATGAGTTTCTTTCATTCTTTCATACTATGATGATTTATTCTAGTTTATATTAGTAAAAAATTATTTTACAAGTTTTATAAAAATTTAGTTAACACATTTTTTGCCAATGTGGTTGACTAGAAAGTTCTTGTGAGACAGTAATTCTAAACAGGTATCTCCAGAAACTAGGAACAGGTATAGACTGTTCTCGTCCAATACCTGTTGCTGATAACACATATTGAAAATACTCCTCATCTCTAGGACAAGAGCTTATATCTCGCAGAGAGTGCAAGAGGAAGTAGACAAGGGCACAAGGGGGTGAATTCAGACACGTTCTAAGTACCATGTATTTACATTTTGAATAATTATATCCTGAATTAGTACAATTTGACATTATTATAAGTTGTTTATTATTGGTTTAGTGTACACCATAATTAAGGCAGAGTGTCAGTTTAAAGAATATTCTTTCACACAACCTGGCGAGAGCACTGCTTTGCACTTTCTCATATTCTCGCTCTATGGAGTTGAGACAACCACTCTCATTTCTATCCAATGCCAAGCAGACAGTTGATGCCAAAAGGCAGAAAATCATGTTAAGCTAAAATTGTAATCATAGCGATTGTAAGTAACATATATGTGTTCAAAATAACCCACAAATAATTATAACACTACCAGAATAATTATTAGCTCATAAAATACTATTATTTTTGTTTTACATATTACAGTCATGCTGCAACTAAGTGACAAAAAAAACTAGACATTGTCAGATATCCGTATTTATATTTTTATAAATACGTTTTACATAGGTTATTTTATTGTTTAAAACAGTGGAAACTATTCACTTACAGGTGAAATGTGACAAGGTTTT
Source organism: Dryococelus australis (assembly GCA_029891345.1). NCBI lineage: Eukaryota > Metazoa > Arthropoda > Insecta > Phasmatodea > Phasmatidae > Dryococelus > Dryococelus australis. The sequence continues at coordinate 35,219,457 of CM056998.1, read as the reverse complement.
GGCTTAGAAAGCTGCGATAACCTTATTCAAACACTGAAATAAGTAAAAAATATGGCGTGTGGTCAGTGTGTGCCAGCAAGTACACAATTTCTCTCTCCCTCTCCCTCCCTCTCTCTCTCTCTCTCTCTCTCTCTCTCTCTCTCTCTCTTATATATATATATATATAAAACACACACCTGCAATAATGTCTGGGGAACTTCGTCAAGGGAAACATTTTCCAGGAAAAATATCGGAAGTTGTGCACAATGGCTATGAGATAACCACTATGGTTCAGAGTCGCGTGTCCACATACTGGTGGCCTAACGAGGAATATAAGCTTATTTTCATGATGCAGAAGATCAAACTTATCATCCAAAAATGTGCACGCTTCAAGGGTCATACTTCATCACAAAAATGTACTTTGACTTTTCCATTTTGTATGTAAGACAATGTTACTACTGTAATTACTTTAGTCTTACCTTTACAATCACCTTAATATGTGTCTTTGGAATGTTATCAATTACTGCATTAATATAAAATACATTATCAATGCTCACTTTTGTCATTGAGAGAATGGTCAACTACTACAACAAACTGCTGGCAATTTGTTAGTTTTTTCTTTTTCTCCTGTGGTCAATTAGTAACACAAAACATTGCTTTCAGAATACTGTCACACAAACTCTGATGAATTATTATGATAGCAGGAAGTAATTTAAGCTAATAACCCTAAGTAAATGGCAAATGTTTATAAATATATTGCAGCTAGGTGGCAATTTTTTTCTGAAGAGGTCAACTAATGGCACATTTACATCGAACAAGGGAAAGTAGTTCCATGTCTTACTCAGATATTAAACAGGGTGATTTTTAAATTTGGTGTATGCTGAACTTATTTAATTCATTTTCTATTTTTTATGCCATGAGAGTAATACAGTACAGTTCCAAATTTTACTAAGTGTCATGATTTGTGAGACTGACTTTGTACAGTTACCAACTTAAAATTGGAACAGACCTATTTTAACCCCCCCCCCCCCCCCCCCCCGACCCAAAAATTGTGGTAAAAGGATTTTTTTTTGCATGTAATTTACATTTCAGTTTCTCTGGTGCAAAAATGTGTTTTCAAATGAAATATTAATGTTATTAAATTGTTACCCTCAATTGTGCTCAACACAAAATAAATCAGTAAATCAAACAATGAGTACCAATAGCTTTAAGCAACTGCAAAATCCATTTTCAATTCCTTCTCACAGGGAAAATGAGTTGTTTTATTAAAGATATATAAATATATTCCAGTATTCAGCATTCTTAGAATGAAATTACAACACAGAAGAATACATACCATCTCTCAATGATCACCCAAAAAAAAATAGTTTAAACACAGCACATCTTAACTTTTTAGCAAGAGACCACTTCCAACGCATCAAATTCCACCTAGCGTTTGGGGACATTGGATTTGCATAACAAACAATCCCTATCCCTGTCTGTGTGGCATACATTGCATGAAGGCTACCATGCAAGGGAAAAGGTAGGTGGCATCCCTACCTTATGCAGCCTGTAATTTTGAACATAATCTTACAATTTTTTGTAATATTGTGGCATGCCAATTAATGAGAGCATAATTGCAACCCCTAAATTTTATCACAGTGGGCTAGCGAACATTTTTTTATTTATTTTCCTTAGAGTTTCTTCTGCCCCCCCCCCCCCCCCCCACCAACATTTTTCTAGTTATTCATGAATTTTTTTTGGGATTTTTTTATGTTTCTCGAAAATCACCTAGTATAATTGCTGTATTTGTAAAATCTGAGGTAGTAAAATTACGGCTTTATGTATTTGGCATGATGGTAAATTGAGTGGAGCCAAGAATTCCTCATCTGAGAATGTGTGTGTGTCCAATGGTACAATGCCAGCTATTCTGAAACCAGATTTTACATTTTCTGGAGTTGCTGCTCTGTCCCAGTCAGAACTACCTAGTTTTGGGAGAGCGTAAATAGTGTTACATTTGAGTTGCAGTTCAAACAAGAGTTTTACAGCCATGTTAAAGAAATTTTTGTAACGACCACATACACAACTAGCCAATGGCTGCAGCTTGTTGGATGTGCGTGCGGGAAGAGTCAGCATCCTAATACCATTTTCTTTGCAAAACCCCAAACTCTGAACACTCAAGTGAGACTCAGTATGAGACGCACAGAGCTATCCTTAGTGCACCATACAAAATCTGTAGCACTCTCTAAGTTTCCTGATGTCATCCAGCCTGATTTATGCACTAGGCCAAGAAAACCAATTGGAGTCCCTCACATCATACATGTTTCATCAAAGCACACCTGAGGAAAAATCCACACTGGCTGCAGTACTTTGCCATTGACATAGATTATTCCCACGTGTGTGATAAGTTCACCACGCTCCCAAGACGTAACTTGCCACACCTGTATGTCTCCTTTCTGCGCAATAATTTTCTCTGTGCGAGGAACTTGTGATTTCAGTTTTATCTAGATTATATATCTAATTTGCCTGGAAGCTGTGCCTATTGGAGAGTACACCCACAGCATGTCTGCTGAAAACTGCCAAACTTGTCGCTTCGGGTGTGCATACGGGCAGGTTAGGTTGCCTTTTCATAAAAGCTGAGAACCAGTGTACACCAGCTTCTCCCCTCTCATCCCAAGTAGTTGGCATTGGTAAACCATTCTGTTTGGCATACTCATATACCAATCTTTTTGTTTGTCGTTAGTCCATAAAATATTCCCGACCACTTCACAAGGTACTCAACAAGTGATTTCTTCATTGCATTCTGAATAACTAGTGTATTTTTTAAAGGAATTGCTGTATACCATATTGGCAAGGCCACATTATTTTGCTTTTTGAACTAAATAACCCAAACTTCATGTTGAGCAGCTGCAACATGCAGTGGTGTGCTCCTTTCAATCACTCTGTTGACTGCAGCTTTTGTTTTTCAGAAAAAAAAAAATGTAATTTGTCACTCTGCAACATAAAACTGACAGTCACATGTTTTGGTATACAGTAAAATGACACACACTATTCACAAGAAAAAGTGCTATCAGTACTAATGTTTTCAAGCATTAATTTAAACTAATTGAACAGTAGGACACAATTCTCTGAATTTTCCCACTTGACAACACTGTCATAAGTCAGCCTAGTACCGTGATATCAAAAACATAAAGCAGCCCCAAAGCGTGTTGATCTCCTGCAGTTGAAACTGGGAACCCAAGGGTCCTATAGAAATATAAAGAAAAGCAACAATTAACTGCTAAACAATGCCCACTACATGTCATTCATATGAAAAAATAATAATTCCAGGAATCCAGATTGTTTTTGTTAAATAGATAACATAAATTTAAAATTTTCATGTTTGCCAATTTATTTCTTTTAGGTAATAAACCACATAAATAAATTATTTGCCTTCACAGCATTTCAAAGTAAATGGAAATGTCTCATTTACAGTTAAAATGAAAACCAAACAAGATACATGCCAAGTAACAATCAGTTAGTACTGCACTTATACATGTTAGCTCTGAGGAGTTCCATTAAATTATCTGTGGTTGCAATACATATGTACACTTGCCAAAGTGTCAGAAATAAGCATAGCATACATTGATTGGAAAAATGCCGGCAGTGTTGGAAGTAACAAAGTTATGAAATACTAATAATATCAGTGTGGTGTTTCTCTGTTATTGTTGCAATGGAAGGAAAATAAGTAATTTGCAAACTTCATTTAGAGAACAGACATCACTACTTCCTCCTTGAAAAATAAAATACATTTTATCAAAAATGTTACGTGCATATATTGCAATAATGTGTACTCTTTAGTGCTTAGCTGTAGTTATTTTCACCCTTCTTTTCAACAATAATTTGCAATAATTTTACTGCAAATAATACAAAATTGAAAGTAAAAATTAATAGACAGTTTATGGAAAATATGAAATGCTTCTGCAACAATAAGCTATTCACAATAAACTAAGCCCTTTTGAAAGCCCTGCTGAAAATCTACTTGTATGCATTCTGTGTATTCTTCCACAATCTGTCAAATTAATATTGCCACAGGTCTGATGACTTTATTTATAAATGTGTCAGTTAAGTGAAACTGTGGGGGGGAAAAAAAAAAAAAAGTTTTTACAAATGTACTAATTTTATAACAATAGCAGAGGAAATAATTTCAGTATTCATGAGTATTTACCTAACACTTAATTTACCAATTTAACATCAAGACATGGAAATACTTTTCCTGTGGTTGCCAACTCTACATAGGCACATGGCAGTCATGTGACTGTTAAAATATATGCAGATAGGGGTAGTGACATTTTTAAAACAGAAATGCTCAAATAACCATGGAAAACCTGTACCTATATATTTCATGCTGATTCCTGAATAAGGCATTTCATGTGCCTGGTCACACAACTTCCTATCCCTTATTCAACCGTAAACCAGATGCTGTGGCCACGGCAGTGTGTGGTTAGCACACCACTCTCCCGCCAAGGTAATCTGGGTTCAGTTCTCTGTAGGGCCACATCCAGTGTTTGTTCATTTATTAATTTAATTTGTTCATATTTACAGGGTTCTTACAGTCCTTTTATCTTAAATGTTTGGTTTCGAAGCTATGAAAAGTTCTTGAATTTTCACGTTATAGTAGATTACGTAACATGGGAATATCTGCTTACCTAGGCCGGGCCCGTGTTCTTTCATCAGGATTCTGTCAGATGCATTGTAAACACGACATGTAAGTGTCTGTCAAACCCATGCTTGGAATAACCATTTACCACTGTGAAGTCGGAGCCAAAATGGTTTGCGAGATACCAAAACAGGCTGAACCTTTGTAATGAAATTGCAAATCTTAAACTAATGCTGAAAAATGGATTACATTAATTATTGCATTAGAGATGGTAAAATATTGTTAGCTTTAAAATCCTTTACATGTGTTTTATGTATTTTTTTATTAAATGGTTTAATATTCTGGTTTGTGAGACATTTTTGACATTAAATACGTGATGTTACAGCTTTGATTTGGAAAATGGCAGTAGTAATCTTACCTACATAATTATTAGTTTAGGTAATCTCTTTCCTGAAATAGTACATTTCAATACTTGAAAGTCTTTGAATAGTCCTTGAGAAGCCGTTGAATTTTCATCTAAAATTTCTGTAAGAACTCTGTATTTATTTTTTTCAAAAGTTTCAACTAGTGGCACCACTGCCCCTTTAGAACAGCAGTATGTGCGAAGACCATTTTGTACAGCACTCACATGTCAAGAAGATTTATGGGTTTGTACCGTATGCAGACTTTTCACATTCTTTAATTACATTCTTAAACAAAAAAAAAAGTTCACAGTATAGAGCTTATGTCCATTGGCATGCGAGATGGGCAAAATACAAATTGTCCTTCAATTTCTCCCGAATATTCTATGCAAGATTTATTTCTGTAACATTCATGTTCATGTCACTTGAAATGTATGTACAGTGAGTGTATTTAAAGTAGTTTTTCACTTACCATAGTATATTATGTTTTGATGAAACATTTTGCACTTCAAAGTCTTATCAATATTTTGAAATAATAGCACCGATTATTACTCAACTCACGCAAGTTTTACTATCAACGCATTTTTAACTTCTTATGCAAGTTATTGTGATAATTTCAGGGACAATTTAAAAATGTTACCTCAAATTTACTTACATAACTGAATGGTACAGGATAAACTCACTTTCTTTCAGTTCAGTGTAGCTATTTCTTATTGGTAATTAAAACACAGAATGCAAAATCCCTTTACATGTGAAGTATGTGTTGCAACTAGCCTAATTTATAAAATTTTAATCTAAGAAATATTGAGATTTTTTATATCAATAGAAAAACAAAACCAGGGCCACTCAAAATCAATAAAACTATTACTGAAGCCAATAGTCAATGATAGAGAATGTACTGTTCTGGGTAATGGTGGGACATACATGATGCGATAAGGTGTAATAGTTAATTATTAGTATGTATACATGTGAATCTGCAGCTTATTTAGTGATAAAGCTAGAATTAGTGTGTAATACACTTTTGTAAGTGCATTTGCATAATTGGTAGTAAGTGCATTTGCATAATGGGTATGTGTAGTATTATCAAAAGTGTAATGATCATGCCCAGCTTTGAGGGAAGCTTTTAAGTATGGCATGGATTGGTGGATCATGTTCGTTGGTGAATTCCCAATATGATAATGATAAAGTGATCGAGGACTGGAAGTAGATATGTGGCAACCTTTAAGAGCAGAATGTGTCATACAGCCAATCAGCTCTGTTGCTATCTTGCTTATAGCTAGAGGCAGTATTGCCAGGCAGAATGACTCACTGTTCTGCATTGTTTAAATCCCAGTGCAAGCTCTAAATGCAGAAATTTGAGTAATTTTATGTAGGTGTTCCAAAATACTTATTACACAGCTGCAAGTAGGTGATTTTCCCAGTTTCCTATATTTCATTACATCATTCCTCCAGCTGCAGCTTTTCAATTACTACTATTGTAGAGATTACATGCATAAGTTTACATAATTTCATTTGAGCAAGCTCCTATGTGCACCACAATATTGAAACTAAGAGGCACAACTTACTTCACTGCAAGAAAACAGACTGCTGAATTTATGAATATGAACTATACATAAAACTATACAACAACACATTTGCCAAGACTATATGTGCAGGCTCACCTCCAGCACAACTCATAAAATAATTTATAAGCAAACAAGTGCGTACCCAAGGAGTTTGTAGCCAACTATAGTTCAGGAGGTCACTGCCTTCAGCCTTTCTCAGCAAACAGGTACTGTATAAAATGGTAAGTTCATCTGCCTCCAATAACTGTCACAGCATTATGCTACTTTAAATATTTCGAAAGAAAACAAGTGTTTTGGACGAACTTTAAACCCAGCAACTGAAATCCTTGCTACGGACTCTTAGACAAGGAATCATTTACTACAGCAAAGATGTCGCTAACATTTCAGTTGCTACAAAAGGATATTTTTTTCCTAACCTACGCTAGTTCTAAGAGAAGAATCAGAGGTCCAAGGTAGAGATGGGACCTGAGTGCATCTCAGGGCATAAACCCAAACGCTTAGGCATGCAGGTAATACACTACAAACCACATGTATCTCTGCCTTATTAGGACTGGGAAAACATGGCCATGATTCACGAAGTGGTAACCTTCCATAATAACTAGCTAACCTAAGTTACGAAGGGAGGAGAGGGCGGGGGGAGACAGACCTACTGAGCAGGCAAACACAATTGCACACGGCCCTGAGTGCAGGTAGTCTTTAACACGGGCTAACATGCAGACAGCAGAACGCAGAGCTGCCCCGTCCACCAGCTGGTTATACCAGGTACAAGGTAACCTGGCTCACAAACATTGCGGCTATGATAACATGGGTGTTTGATATGGTACGAAGTTTTTAATCGTGACAACCTAGTTTAGTAGGACAGGACAGTGTTTTACTTGGTCGAAGGGAGGTAGATAGTGGGAGGGGGGGGGAACTCTCTTCTTGATTTCACACCCCAGAGAACCAAATTTCTCTGAAGTTGCTTGTTAATTTAAATTGTGGCAACAGTTTTCAAAGAAATGTTGACTCAACAAAACACAGGAATACTATTACTTTTAACCCTCTTAACCATAAAAAAATTAAGAAAGAAACTTTAATTTTTGTGCGCCTGCATCCTTAGATTTTCATTTAAAAAAAAAAAAAAAAAGTATGAGCAGCTGCTTTGGTGATTGAAAATCAATACAATGACTTTTCCCTTCCAACCACACTACCTATTTTCATCATCCAACGTCTTCATCTCATACACCTTCTTTTAAGATACACCCTCGCTATAGCATCTCAAAAAGGTTAGCCGAATGGCTAATTTCATTGAGCATTTCATTGGATAACAAGTCAATCTTCACCAACAAACATGATGCTGGTAGTTGTGAAGAAAGCATCCCTGAACTTTACATGTTGCACACAGAGGTAGCTTGCATGTTACTATGGGTCCACTCTGAGGGAATCATTGCCTGCAATTAAGAAACATGATTAATTTCTTCTTCAACTACATATCACGTTAAAAAAAAAGCCAATTTTCAACAAAACTAGACGGACATGTTGGCAGTAGCAGTGTGGTGGATCCTATCTTTTGTATGAACTGAAGTGAAGTTAGCTTCAAATCCCAGCTTCAATCCGTCGCTGCCAACATTATTGTAAAAAAAATCACTAGCGACTTTTCCACTCTCCAGGAAATATGTCGAGCAAAAACTGCACATGTCCCATTATCTTAAAAATAATTGTTGAATAATTATACCCGCTAGCCGATAAACCCTGCACCCATATAACGGTATTTCCTGAGCCTAGCTCGAGTTGTTTTAAGAACTTGCCAAGTTGCCCCAGTAAGCCCTGATTCCCATTAACTGCCCCCCCCCCCCCCCAACACCTCTACTTGCACAGAGGTCGTGGGAGGAGGTACCGGTGAGGCTGCTGCTTAGTATTGTCCCTTTAATTACGGTATTTTGGAAAAGCACATTCATCACGAATCTGAAACAATCTGAAATACACTGAGTAGATGTTTTTACAATATTGTGTTAATTCTTCTGTTTCATGGGTAATTTTTCATTTTAGAAGGCCTTAAACTTGCCTTCCAGAATCGCCAACTCATTCTGAGTCACAAGTTTATCGGCTCTTAGACTAAATCTGAAGCACAATCGCCATGCATCCCATATATTTTGTACTACAATGTGCAGCTGTTATTACAATAATATGTGCATTTTTTTGCTACATTGGAATGATTTAATTTTACAAGGCTGTAAACTTGCCTCCCAAAACCACACACTCGTTCTGAGTCTCATGTTTATCGGATCTTCGACAAAAAGTTATGTACATCCACCATGAATCTGATACATTCAGTACTACGCACATTTTACTCTAACATGTGCAACTAGAAACTTTTTCATAATGTTGATAGATTTTAGAATTATTGAAATGAACAGTTTTTGGACATGTGCAGTTTTTGCTCCAACATGTGCCACTATTAACTTTTTTGTAAGGTTGGTATGTCATCATTTGAAGCTAACTTCACCTCAGTTTCGCATGGCCAGTGGAATAAAGATATAACTTGTTAGGAAATTGAAGGACATCAAATGCTTGAAACTTTCATCATGCCACAGGTCACACAAATTACTACTTTAAATATAAGTACGCCTACCAGCCTTATGCACAAAAAGACAGGTAAATAAAAAATAAAACTGTTTCACAGTAGGGTAGAAACCATACTAGCAATTAATTTACATTGTCATTTTGGAGTTAAATTTTTACCTCAACACTAATATTTTCTAGACACATCATCATCACTGCAGTTTCTGCCTATAGAGCATTTTTAAACTAACATGAGGTAGGGCTTTAGTCATTTGGTAATAGATATAAAAAGGTTTTTTGACCTTAGCATTTACTTTTGTTAACTATTTGAGATAGCATAACATGTAGACGACAACCTAAAATATAATTGTGAAGTGGAAGAGTTGTCATAACTAAATGCAGTTTAATAATAATTTAATTTAAATTACTCTTTATAAACATTTAAATTAATCATTGTCATCTGCTTTGTTGTGGCTTGCTTGTGTTTCAGCAGAAATTATTTTTGCCCATCATGTTTTGAAAGGCTACCTAAAACGGAAAAGAAATTTCATTCATGAAGTGTTTGATATGGTAGTTTTCAGTATGTCATCATTTTTGTGATTATTGTTGAAGGTAGGTACTGGAATTGGTAATTAATGTTACATGATTTTATAATTCTCTAAATATTTTATTACCCATAGCTATGAGATGCAAAATAATATTTCATCTGTTATAGAAAGGAAGTGTTTACTGTACACAATGGGTTAATACATTTTATCTAAAATTTTCTAAAACAGTCTGCGTTACATGTACAATGCTTAATCAACTCTTGCAGACTAAGAAAATAGTTTTGAGTTATGGTCATTATATTAATATACAAGACTACTGATGACTGTTGGATTCTCTTCTTCTCCATTGTTTGGATTAACTTATTCCTGACACAACATTTATTAAATAAACACTGCTTTGCCATTCATTGTCCTGTTAACTGAGAAAAATTATTAGCCTCGTGTGTTAACCATCCATATTCCATAGTGACTGATGTCAGTCTACATAACATCTTTACTATTCTGACAGGTTGGTTAGAGTCCATTATATTCAACTTCACATTAGTTTATTATCAAGCTGTTTGTTAAGAACATGATATAACCATACACTACTATCGAGTATGAATGTGGTCGCTTAGTACTCAACAAGCTACCTCCAAGTGCACACACATCTGTGTTGTAATATCATACCACCGGCCTATAAGAAATTAACAAAGCAGAACAAATCTTTATCAATGTTGTCATTATTATTTTTCTAGACAAAATATAAATATTAATGTTAAAAGTGAATTATAGACTCATAAGATATAAATTTAGACATTAAGGGGCATGTTTATTTTTATTGTGTACATATATTGAAATTTATACTTGCTAAATATAAACCAGAGTTGCAAAGTATTTTTATGATATTAGTTGCTGAGCAATTACATTATAATTTTCAAAAGTTATGTAATAACCTACAAAGATATTTTTAAAAACATTTATGTTGACTGGATGATGGTATATGTTGGAATGCATGGTATGAGAATAACTGCAAACAGTTTCTTCTAAACAACATTCAATCTTTTTCATGTGTCTCCTGCAGCAAGGAAATATGTAAAGAAAAACAAAGATTAACACCTAACACAATATAGTTTTCATAATATTAACAGTTTTATAACTCAGTGTATTATTCTTTTTAGTGAAATAATTAAAGCCACAGGATAAAATAAAATTTTTCTGCAATCAGGAGAGTAGTTTGTATGCATTACAAATAAACATTATTGTGGTGGAAATAAAAACAATAAAATGTAAAACACTGAATGTATCTTGGCTCTAGCGTACATTTTACTTGCCAGAATACTTATCCTGAAATGTATGGCAAGATTTGTTTTTAGGGCATAGCACAAAGCTGTGAACCAGCATACCTGAAATTGTCTAACATAAATACTCTATTCCAATTACTTAAATTACTGTAATAAGTGTTTTTCTTAGGCTAGACTTTTTTTTTTAATTTGAAGTTTTATAATTGTTTTACTTAACTCATTTGTTTTAAGTTACATGTCATTACCCTGAATTAACTCATAATGGAAGGTAATACAATGTTCTTATGTTTATAACAACGATGGAGACTGTAGCTTAGTGAAATACCGAACATTTTATCTTTTCAGTGTATTGCATCTATAGCTGTAGCCAGCAACATTAACTGTAGCTATTATTTTGAAAGTCTTCTATCTTTAAGAAAGTGTATAATGAATATTTGGCCATTACATTGATAATTTACCATAAGATTAGTATTGTGATTATGTGTGTATTACAAAAATGTTATATTCTACAAACTATCTTCAGAAATGGGAATAGATAATTTATGGAATGAACAACGTTAATGAGACAACATAAAAAAAACCTCCACGGTTTTTTTTATCTAACTTGTGTACAGTAATCCCTCGCCAACTGCGGGAACCACAGTTTCAGTTATGCAAGGATTTGTTTTTTCTAGACCTTTTCTTATCCACCATTTTCGGAAAACTAGCCTTTACTGATGTTAGTGGTTGCACATTTCTCAAACTGCCATCATAGACTGACATTCGTTGTCCCAAGCAGCATGAAGCAATAAATTACTTCATGCCAGAAGGGGACACTGGTGTATTGTCCATGGATGGTGTGGGTGGCGAGGGGTAAGGGGGGAGGTTGCAGGCCAGGGTCAGTGAGGATTCTTTGTCCTAGTCACATGACACTGCCTCTACCTTACCCTTCCTGTATTTTTTCGCTTCCACTTTCCCTCCAAATTTAATTCAATGTCCTTTTTTAATGATTTTTTTAGTTTATGTGCACCCATGCCTACGTACTAATATGCTAATGTTTTATGGTGGGCAATTGTTTTTTTTTCTTGTGAAGTCAATTTTATGTGTAAAGCGAATAAAGGTAAGTGTGTGCAAATAAAATATGTTCTTATGTTACTGATACCATATTTTGGCAAGTAAGGCTGTGTGTATATATAGGCCACGTCAGAAGTTTTTGATGAAAAATTTGGGATAGTTAATATTTTAAGTAGACTGCACTAAATTTTTATATTCTCGTAAACATTGCCGGGCCTCATCGTGCCAGTGCAGAGGCCAACACGCAGCCTACAATACGTATAAATTCAACACATTGACGTGAATTGCATCTATCAGCATGTTTTTCCCAATGCCAGGGCACTGTTACAACGTGAACCGGCCCTGTAATGACGGCAGTGGCAGCGGCCAGCTGGCCGCCGCCCGCCAGAGCAATCTTTTAGCGACTGACAGCTGCCCAGTCCCGCCGCGCTGCAGAGGATCTAGGCGCTCACCCAGCTACGTACAGGCGGCAATATATTTGCTGGCAGCCCCAGAACGTGAGTGATTTAATTTTTAATATGTATCTTCACATCTAGTATCAATAAATACAGTGCTTTGTTTTGCTTCACACATAAGGCATCTCCAACAGTGTTTAGTTACTGTTTCGTGCGTAATACATCAACTTTTCTAGTAATGAAATGCTAAATAGTCGGCCGACTTAACCTACACCCCTTTTCCCCATAAAAGCTTGTATTCTTCTACTGCAATTTTTTCAACCAGGAAAAAAAAAACACACATGCACATACACACACACGCATACATCTGCAGTTGGCGAGGGATTACTGTACTTACTTCACATGTGAGCAAAATCAATGATTTTAGTTTTAGACATTAACTTCCAAGTGTGGTGGAATATACTGTTATGTTTTTGTAATATTTTGTTATCTTTACTTGGATCTCAAATGACTTACAATAATACGTTAAAATAACTGTATCTATAGCATGACCAGTTAATAAACAAGATCACTCAGGCCCGCCATTATACACACACACACTCTATGAACGTCTGCCAACTTACAATCGCAACACCTTCTCCTTGTATAAGCAAAAAATGACATTACACAACATTGCAAATACACACACAATTGAACACACACACACAATATAGCATGTCTCCCTCTCACAAGGACATAAACAAAATAAACTAAATCAGTTATGCCTACACTACAAGCACTAGTGTGTGTATTTTGCTGGCAATCTACTTTCACATCCGCACCTTGTGCGTACAGGCAACTTCCCATGCTCATTCCATTTAGACAGCTTCCTTGTTCTGCAGGCTGGTTTCCTGTGCGCTGGTTTCTAGTGATTCTTCTGACACTCGTCCTACCCCATCTTCAGCTGGAAACCTCCTGACATTAAAGTTAAGACTAGATTTTTCAGTTGCCTCCTCAGCTTGAAACCCCTTAAAATCAGAGTCCAGGCTACCCCTTCTCCTGTGTTCTTCAGGAGCTAGGCTGGATGGTCACAAGTGTTGGGAATTCCTTCAAATTTGTCGGCCATCCTTGGTCTCTGACTACGTATGACCTTGGGGTCAATGCTTTCTCCACAATCTCTGCTGGTTCAGACTGCCCATCTCAATGTAACAGGACTCTGGTCTGCAGAGGTAATTCTGTCTTCTCTCTTGCTCTCTGATCATACCCAGTACTTGCTCTTTGCTTGTTTGCTTTGTAATGCCTCAGTTACCTCTTTGGGTATGCGAGGTTCCAGTAACTTTGCCCTCACCCACTGACTCATTAAAAGCTGTGCTGGTGACAAGCCTAGTCTAGCCAGAGGAGTGTTCTTGTACTCCAGTAGCATGATTGGCAGATCACCACCTGGATTTGTGCACCTCTTCAGAATGTTCTTTGTAATTTGAACTGCTCGTTCTGCGTGTCCATTTGACTTTGGGTAACGGGGACTTGTCACAATCTCAAATTCCCACTGCTTTACAAACTGCTTGTAATTGTATGAGCTGAACGGCAAATTATCAGACACAAGTTTTGGCACCCCGTGAGTGATGAACACAGACTGCAGACCTTTTATGACAGCACTAACCTGCTTATTTTCCACCAGCACCAATTCAATCCACTTGGAATAGTAGTAGACTACCACCATATAGCTGCTGCCTCCATAGTCACACAGATCAACACCAACCTTCTCGAACTGCAATTTAGGTACGGCATGAGGAATAAGGGACTCTCTAGCATTCCTGCTTGTAAACGTCTGAAATAAAACACATCTATTTACCAACTACTCAATGCCTACAGACACATTGGGCCAATATAGTACTTGTCTGGCCAGTGCCTTGGTCCTCTCAATGCCTAAGTGGTTCTCATGGAGTAAGGCAAGCATTTGCTGCCTCATTTTTAGTGGTACCACAACATGGTCGTTCAAAAACAGTAAGCCCTTGTCAACGTGCAAACTGTGACGTTGCCCGAAGTACACTTGAGCCTGCTAGCTTACCTGTTTTTTGTGCTCAGACCACCCTGTCTGGCAGTAATGCACGACTTCACATAGCACTGCATCCTTAGTGGCTTCCTGCCTGAACACATTCTCTCACATTGACAACACCTGAACAGTGTCGCATATGCTCACTAGTTGAACCATTTCATTGGCCAACACTTCATCACTGCGATCCCACTCTGGCATATACAATTTTGACAGTAGGTGTGTGTTAGATAACGTATAGCGAAGCAGTCTGATCTTCATTCGCTGTAGTCGGACTGAGTATACATCTGAAATATTCTTGTTGAACTCTGGGACCAGTGGTTTGTGATCAGTGTATACTGTGACACTCCTCCCGTAGACGTAATAGTAAAACTTTTGGCTGCAAACACAATGCTCAGCATCTCCTTCTCCACTTGAGCATAATTATTTTCAGCCAGCAACATGCTTCGTGATGCGTAGCTAATTGGCTGAACACCACACATCAAGCAGCACCCCAGTCCATCTTTTGATATATCACACTGTATGGACAGCTCCTTGGTGTGATCACTCAGACCGAGAACTGGTGCCTCGGTGACCAACCCCTTGACTTGTTGCAAGACATCAATGTGCATGGGCAACCACTACCACTCACTTGTCTTTCAAGATGCCCCTCAGAGTAGCAACAATGCTGGCTAAATTCAGTAAAAACTTTTGTAGGTAACTGACGAACCCTAACACTCTCTGCAGCTTAAACTTTTTGGTAGGCGTTGATAGGGCTACGACTGCCTTGTACCTGGTCTGGATCTGGTTTCATCCCATTCTTAGAGAATACATGTCCAAAATACTTGACTCATCCTGTTTAAACTGAATTCTGTTTCCGCTGAACTTAACATTCAGTTCCCTAGCTCTCTGTGCCACTTGAAGCAAGACTTTATCATGTTTACATTCACTTTCAGTTGCAATCAATAGGTCATCAAAGTAACAATTTCACCTGAAATGTGACCAAAGTTCTGTGCATTCACTTGTCGAAATATTTCTGGTGCACTTGCCAGGCCAAAGGGGACTCTAAGAAACTTGTAACAACCAAATGGCATACTGAATGTACATTACTGGCTTGATGGCTCATCCAGCGCCACATTCAGCTGACAACTCAGTTCCTCTAGAGTCTGTATCATCTGATATTCCCTGCATATTGCTTTATTTAGTTTCACTGGGTCTAAACACAGCCTAAGTGAATTGTCTGACCTCTCTACTACTGTTAAATTGCTGACCCATCCGCATGGTTGGTCCACTTTAGCAATAACCCCCAGTGTACCAAGCTCATGCAGCTTACCTTCGAGCCTGTCCCTGAATGCAAGAGGCACTCTTCTTGGAGGTTTAGCAACTGGCTGGACCGATTTGCCAACAATCAGACTGCACTTGTTGGGAATTCATCCTATTCCCTGAAATAGATCTGAAAACTCTACTCTAAACCTATCTTCCGACATATCACCCTGGTATATGCTGTACACACACACAAAATTACAGGAAACCAGATTTAAACAGATACACTCTGGCAGTCCTAGAATAGGCATTCTACACGTGCCATCTTCCACCACAACAAACTGCAACCACTTGTGGACTGTCAGCTTTGTTTATACTGCACATAAGTTTCACTCTGTTACCACTAAACCCTTCCTAGGTTATGACTGGTTGATTTAACTGGCTTGTGTTAGCCACCTGCCTCACAATGCGCTGCGGTATAATATTTACCTCAGAGCCAGTATTAAGCTTGAAATTCACCGTCTTGCCTTCCATCCTAATTTTCTGAAACTAGTCCTTCCGGCCGTGGCTTTCTACTTTCCATTCCAGAGCTTGCTTTTGCAAATTCTAACGTGCTAACAAAGAACTCTTTTGGTTCACGAGTATTTGGGCTGTACATTCCTGGTTCTCCATTTGTCAGCATAACCTCTTCAAACTTGGTTGGTGCAGAAGGCTGCAAAGTGATTCAACTGTTTACATTTGTAGCACACTTTCCCAAAAGCTGGGCAGGCATCCTTCCTATAACCTTTTCACAGCGCTGACACCTAAAAATACCTCCGGTTGTCTGCTTGTGTTCAGTAAGTTTTGGTTTTCGGCTTTTCCATACTGCCTCAACCACTTGCCTCTCTCATGGAAGTCCAGCACTCTAGTTGTTCACATGTCACCCAACAGGATTAACAACCTTACTTTGTACCACGTCTGCACACTGCTTGCCCAACTCTGCAAGCCTACACTGTTCCACTGCATTTGACAAACTTAATCTGATTCTCACAAGCAAACGCTCCTGCAAACACTTGTCTCAAATACCCTGAACAATTCGGTCCCGTACAACTCTGTTAGTCTGGTCCTTGAATTCACAGCTTTTAACCAGTTTTTTTTTGAATCCAGTAAAAAAGAGTCAAAAGTTTCTCCTTCTTCCTGCGAGCGACAGTTAAACTTATAACTTTCAACTACAGTGTTTTTTAAAGGGTTGGTTACACTAGTCTTCAAAGGCTTTCTTTACCTTATCAAAATCCTGCCTTTCAACTTTTGACAAGCCAAAAGTATTGTATAACTTAACTGCTTCTTCACCTATGATGTTCAACCTGGCTCATAGGGAGGTGGGACAGGACCTCAGGGGATTGCTGAGGAAAGTGCGGGAGAAGTTTCCTGGAGCTAGGGCAGTAGTCAGTGGCATGCTGGTTAGGAAAGGAGTATCCTATAGGAAGGCAGTGACTGCGAGTGAGGTATATGAGAGGGTGTGTAGGGATTTATTTATAGATAGTAGGAAATGGGTAGGCTGGGAAAGTGTAGGGAGGGACCAGGTTCACCTGACAGAACAGGGAAAGAGGATTCTAGGTGACCTGCTAGGTAGAGAAGTAGCTGGCTGCATGGAGAGGGTCAGGGCAGAGCAGCAGTTGTTGAAATAGCAATCAGTTAGAAGCAAGGAAACGGAAGGGGAGAGAAATGGAGAGGATAGCATTGATGTGGCCGCAGGGGTGGAGATAGGCGGTAAGCAATGTAGGATGGTAAAGCAGAGTACTAGTATAAAGATAATGGTGGTGAACTGTAGGAGCGTGTACAACAAGCTGGAGGGCTTCTGGGGAAAGGTTGAAGGATATGGGGCGGATATAGTGGTAGCTGTGGAGATTTGGTTGACTGAGGAAGTACTGGACATAGAATGTAGGCAGGATGAGTTCACCATCTTCAGAAGAGACAGGGATGGGAGAGGAGGAGGAATAATGGTGTGTGTAAGGAAAGGGCTAAAAGGGGCAGTAGAATGGGTTAGTGAGGATGTCGAGGTAATGGAAATTAAATTGAGTTGTAGTAGTAATAGGAGTATTACTTTGCTGGCAGCGTATAGACCACCAGGACAGGGATGGCAGGCAATTGAGATGATCAAGGAGAGGGTCAATAGACTAAAGGACAGGCAGTGGGTTGTTGTAGCAGGGGATTTGAATATGCCAGGGTGAAATGGGTAGAGGGTGCAGAAGGAATGGGTAACATGATGCAGAGAATGGCAGCACAGTTACTCAACAGATGATTAGTCCAGGTAGTAGAAACACCTACGAGATGGAATGGGGAGGGTGTTGGGTCAGTGCTGGATGTGGTGTTGGTCAGACCTAGGAATGCTGTAGTTGGTGCAATAGTATTGGATGGTATAAGCAACCATCATATTGCGGTTGTAGAAATTGGGATTGGCAAGTTGAGAGAAGTGCAAATGGCAGAAAGGTTGGTGTGGCAGTATGGGAGAGGAGACAAGAAGGGGGCAGAAATCTTCCTGAGAGACAGGTTTAAAAAATTGGTCTATGGAGGAGGGTGTAGAGGGGTTGTGGAGGGAGTTTAGAGGATTAATGGAGGTTATGTTGGAGAAATTTGTGCCAATGAAAAGGTTACAGACTGGGGAAGATCCGCCATATTATGGACAGGAGATTTTGAAAATGAAGAAGAAGTGCAGAAAATTACATGCCAAGTGGAGAAATGAAGGGATGTTAAGATCTAAAGAAATGATGAAACAAATGAGTACGGAGCTTGAAAGAAAGATAAAAAAGGCAAAGAATGTTTTTCTGGGGAATATGGTGGAAGAAGGAAAATCCAAGGAATGGGGGGAATTTTTTAGGTATGTTAGGCGGTTAAAGGGAGGAGAGGAAGGGATCCCTCTGCTAACAGGAAGAGATGGTAGGCATGCGACAAATGACCAAGAAAAATCGGAGATGCTGCAAGGACAGTACTTGTCAATGTTTGAGGCAAAGGAGGGTTGGAATAGGGGGACAAACAGGGTTCGGGGGGTGTATAGTGAGTTTAAGATGAGGGAGTGGGGGATAGAAAAGGTAATTAGGGGTTTGGAGAGCAGTAAGGCAGGGGGACCAGATGGGATAGGAAACGCAGCACTTAAGTTTGGTGGCAAGGAGTTGGCAAAATATTTAGAAGTGCTGTTTAAAAAGTCCTTAGGAGAGGGTAAGTTACCACAAGATTGGAAGGATGCTATGGTGGTACCTATACACAAGCAGGGAGAGGATAGGGGGAGGCCTGGCAGCTACAGACCAGTGAGTCTCACATCAAGTACAGGAAAAGTAATGGAGAGGCTGGTGGTGCAGTATGTGGTGAGGGTAATGAACAATAGGAATTGGTTGGAGGAGTCCCAGCATGGTTTCAGGAGGGGTTATTCATGTGAGACTCAGCTCGCTGGGTTATTAGAGGACCTGGTGCAGGTAGTTGATGAGGGGAAGCAGGTGGATGCCTGCTTCATAGATTTTGAGAAGGCATTCGATAAGGTGCCCCATGGGACACTGATGAGGAAAGTGGAGGCGCTGAAACCAGACAGGAGGGTAGTGGAATGGATAGGTAACTTTCTCAGGGGGCGAAGGCAGAGGGTGAAAGTGGGGGAGGCAATATCGGAGGAAGATGAGGTTACGTCAGGGGTACCACAGGGAAGCGTGCTGGGTCCTTTGTTATTTACCATTATGGTAAATGACATGGGTTTGGGGATTAGAGGAAAAATCAGATTGTTTGCAGATGATTGTGTTGTATATGCTAAGGTGGGAGAGGGGGGCGGAAGTTTGCAGGCGGACATTGATAAGATATGGTTGTGGACCAGAAAAAATAAAATGAAGATAAATGTAAGAAAAACTAAGGTAGTGAGGTTCACAAGGAAGAAGATGATAAGCAGGGACATGTACAGATGGGAGGGACAAGAGATAGAAGAAGCAGCAGAATATAAGTATCTAGGGATTGTACTGCAGGGAGACCTCAGGTGGAAAAAACAGGTAGCGAGGGTGGTAGCAAAGGGAAGAAGGGCTCTGGGTATGCTGGGAAAGGTGCTGAATGGAGTCAGCTGTGAGGTGAAGGAGAAGGTGTATGGAACAATGGTACGGCCAATGTTAGAATATGCTGCAGCAGTATGGAACCCGTATTTGGAGGTGGAGGTGCGAGAACTGGAAAAGGTGCAGAGAAAGGCAGCAAGATGGGTGAAGAGTAGGTGGAAAAGGCAAGGGCAGGAAGATGAGGAAGAAGGGAACTATAGGCCATCACTGATGATGAAAGAAATGGGGTGGAGCTCATCGAAGGACAGGAGGAAAGTTGAAAGGATAGTCAGGATGTACAGGATGGTGAATAAAGAGAGAGGATGGGGAAGGCTACACTGCAAGCTAAGTAAGGGGGTGTTTAGGAGAAGAGGAAACAACAGTGAGAAGCTTCAGAGGGTGTGGAGGAGAACGGATCTGGGTAGGCAGTCCATGCTTGTGAGGTCTGTGAGGGAGTGTAATGTGTTGAGGGAGGAATTGGTATCTGTGAGAGGGGTTGGTAAATTCAGGAAGGGAGTGGAAAAGGAGTTGGTTGGGTGAAGGAGAGTTGAGAGAGCTCGCCACCGGGCGGTAGCCTAATTGCGAATGTATGTATGCCGCCTTAACAGCCGACGACCTTGAGTCGTACCCCATCGCTAGCATGAAGATATCAAAACTCTGTTTCAACTTCCAATACTTTTCACACAGATTGCCAGAGATAAGCAAAGCCTAAAGTGGTTTAAATGACTCCACCATTGTGATCATGCTGCCGCCCGACTGTGATGCGAAAATATGCTGCGCACATCTGTTAACTGCCGAACTGACTACCGACTGCGCCAGGTTATGTTTTTGTAATCTTTTACTATCTTTACTTGGATAGTAAATAACTTACAACATTACATTAATAACCGATTGTCTATCTAACATGACCATCTAGGCGAACTGCTTAAATGGCCAACTATAAATTGGCGGTAAATGGCTGAATTCTATTAATTTTCTTGTGAATTACACGCAGTTGCGACAAACTATTTTATGCTATACAACTCAAGGTAAATCAGTAAGTATTTTTTAACCAGCAAGTCAAGAAAGATAAACAAAACTCATGACACAGTGTTTCTATTATTTAATTGCTTGTCATTCATGGCTAGGCTCACGAAAATAATCTAAAAAATTACATTGTCACTCAATTTCATGAATTTTTCTAAACTAACATGAGTGCCTAATTTAATTAATGATATAGACAATGGTTTTGACGCTCGTCGCCAGTGTCGGAGAATAAGAAGAATAACATTTCTATACTTCATAATAAACTGGTGAGAAGCTGAAATAAAGAACTGAAAACATACATAAACGGTTTGCAGAGATACTAATTGGAGTCCAAGTTTACATTTCTACCTTTAGGAAAACACAAGAATGTTTTCCAATGACTGAAGAGCCGTTCATGTTCTACATCATTATTTTGAATTTTGATATAATACTTGTACTAAACAAAAGTGTATATCACTAAAAAAATAACTAATTTATTAGGTAACTAAATGGCAAGAAACTTCACTGCAATTCGTTAGTTTTTAGAATTTCATTATGAGCTTCCTTGCAGGCAAACAGATAGCAGCACGGTCTGAGTCACCGTCGGCCAGCATCAGAACATTGCTCTATTGTGAAGATGGAAATAACGCTCATCGCTGGCAGCGATGCTCTATTGTGAATACCACTTTAATTAGGCTACTTATTTTGTGGCTGATTTTTTGTTCGTGGCTCCTCTATGCAGCTGTGTGTGGTTACATTTCTTAAGAGTCTAGAATGAATGCAATGTGAGAGATTTCCTCTAAAACTAGTTTGTGGAAAAACAAAAAGTAACATGCTGCACGCATTGAAAAAGTGTATGTATAGGTGGTCACTGTAAAGTAATCACTTTTGAGGAGGCCCGTCTTGCTTTTTTCTTTCAACTGATTTTGATCATCTTTTAACCACCATTTAAGTTGAATATTACTATGTAAGTAATGAACACAGTGTATATGTTGTTATTGCAAGTTGGCAGACGTGCATAGTGTGTGTTTGTGTTAGGGATGTCTATCGAAAGCCGAAATATCAATATTACGGTATCGATATATCAGAAGATCGCCAATTTTTTAAATCATAATATCAACCTAAAATTAATATTTCACATTTCCGATTATCAATATTTTTACCCATAAACTTGATGTTGCAACCATAATTGGCAAGAAACTTCACTGCAATTCGTTAGTTTTTAGAATTTCATTATGAGCTTCCTTGCAGGCAAACAGATAGCAGCACGGTCTGAGTCACCGTCGGCCAGCATCAGAACATTGCTCTATTGTGAAGATGGAAATAACGCTCATCGCTGGCAGCGATGCTCTATTGTGAATACCACTTTAATTAGGCTACTTATTTTGTGGCTGATTTTTTGTTCGTGGCTCCTCTATGCAGCTGTGTGTGGTTACATTTCTTAAGAGTCTAGAATGAATGCAATGTGAGAGATTTCCTCTAAAACAGTCAATTATGGTTGCAACATCAAGTTTATGGGTAAAAATATTGATAATCGGAAATGTGAAATATTAATTTTAGGTTGATATTATGATTTAAAAAATTGGCGATCTTCTGATATATCGATACCGTAATATTGATATTTCGGCTTTCGATAGACATCCCTAACACAAACACACACTATGCACGTCTGCCAACTTGCAATAACAACATATACACACTGTGTTCATTACTTACATAGTAATATTCAACTTAAATGGTGGTTAAAAGATGATCAAAATCAGTTGAAAGAAAAAAGCAAGACGGGCCTCCTCAAAAGTGATTACTTTACAGTGACCACCTATACATACACTTTTTCAATGCGTGCAGCATGTTACTTTTTGTTTTTCCACAAACTAGTTTTAACTTCTTCATACATCAACAAAACTAGATTAATGCTAAATATTTCTCTCTTGTTTTCTCTTACACCTAAAAAATTTCTAACGGAATTAATTTTACTCTAATTTTGCAGTCAAAGCAAACATTGCGCCTTACATATGATGCCACAGGGCCAATCTTATGGATTTAAGGTTATGTTCAGATGACCAAGAATATATATATATATATATATATAAACAGCTTTATAACCTGTCAACATTAACAATGTAGGCCACTATTTTACATGTTTATTTCTTTCATCCACAGCCAATACTATACAAAACCTGGATGAAAATTAAAATGAAAATTCAAGTAACAAAATTTTACCCTACATTTTACATGCACTATTTGGAAATACTGTATAGTGCAGTGATGACCATACTTTGTACGACGGGCCACATTTAGAATGTTTTGTTTTTAGCCTACAACTATATATAATGTATTTTATTAGTATTGAACAGTACAGAATTTTGAAATGGATCTGTTTAATATCTCCATAACATTTGTGTTAGTAACAACTTTAAATGTAATTTTTAATCAAACACAATAATAAAGTGGTACAAAAATTTCCCTGCCATGTGCCATTAAAACTACACCTGCATGCCATGGGTTGGCCACCACTGGTATAGTGGATTGATCATATCTCATACTATCCCAAAATTGCTTTATTTCATGAGAATTACAATTCAAATCTTATCAAACTGCTTTAAAAAAAAAAAAAAATGTTAACTTTTCTAAATAACAAAGTATTTCCAAATTCAGGCTTGTAAGCACATTTAGAGTGTCGAAAAGTAGGACATTTAGATGAAAAAGTAAGAAAATTAGGATTGCCATTTTGATGACAAAAATAGGACATGGAACAATAATTCATATAATTGCTTTTATATATATATATATATATATATATATATATATATATATATATATATATATATATATATATATATATATATATATATAATGTTATCAGTTCTGTAGCTAAATAGGAAACATGATTTTAAAAAAAGGTGAGGATAAAAGGTCGAATGCCCACCTCTCCCATCATCAATGCATAGTAGGCCTGTTCCTATTATATTTTTTCCCCCTTTAATTTATCTTCTTCCTTAGTACAGTTTTTCTTACTTTGTCATTTCATTACAAATTCAAATGTGTAAATAATGAGTGAAACAAAATGATAATTATTACAATAATGATGATCATCAAAAGATAATATACACGCTTGTAGGTAATTTCTGAATAGATTTGAAAAATAATGTGTAAAATATTAAATAAAAAATAATTAGAAACAAAACCAATCAGTCTTTCAGTTTTTTTTTGTGTTCTTTGATTGACTTGTACAAAGGTAGTCCAAACATTGTTGCCGTCCTCTTTTGAATTTGTTTTGTCCATGTCTTATCTTCTCCAAAACAGAGTCACTTTCAAGCTTCTAGCATGGTTTGAGACATTTGCAAACCAGTCCAATTAGTGACTTTTATCACATACTTCATCCTTTCTCTAGCCAATACCACTAATGACTTTTAAAACTTTATGTCTTTTGTAGCTTCTGTTTCTTGATTTACTTAACAGTTTCTCTTTATGTATTGCTTCTTTAGATTTCTGCAATTTATTTTCCAAAACCTTCCTTTTTACATGAAGCTTAACTTTTTTTTTTACTTTCTCTTTATCTTCAAGATTTTGTTTCTTCTGTTCAGCCTAAATCTCTTTTCTTCTTCCAGTCTAGTCAATTATAACCTATTGCCCCAGATAGTTGTAATGTTTAAGACCATCTTGGCAGACTACATGGAATACATCAGATCAGATACACAAGTCCTGTTGTCAATAAGCTAGTTTGATGTTTGTGGGAATCCTACTCACAGCATTTCCATGGGGTAACACAAGGATAGTTTTGAAAAGCCTTGTCATCTGAGCATACTTAGGATTATCAAGAACATCCTTTAAAATTATGATCTTTCACCAGTAGTGATGAATTCTCTTTTCCACCACTCCTTGTTCATCTTGGGTGCAATTCCAATCCTCTGGAATTTTTTCACACTGAAGTACTCTCCATTCATCTCCAATAAAGCCTACATTACAAGGTGTGACAAGAGGATCAGCACTTGCCAGCAGCTTTATCAAATTAACAGTCCCACCTACTTTCCTTTAATATTATGTAATGGCTGCTTTTTCATCAAATGTCCTGATATTGTGTGGTAGTTACATGCCATGAAGCAGTGTTTGTTGTAACTTAAAATCCAAC
Organism: Dryococelus australis; assembly: GCA_029891345.1. Taxonomy (NCBI): domain Eukaryota; kingdom Metazoa; phylum Arthropoda; class Insecta; order Phasmatodea; family Phasmatidae; genus Dryococelus; species Dryococelus australis. The sequence goes on along the minus strand of CM056998.1, from coordinate 35,194,623 downwards.
TTCTTCAATGCTTTTCTTGTTTCTACACCAATTTCAAAGTCATTATGACTTTGTTCCTTTCATCTCTATGGAAACATATGTAACTTATATTCAACAATAGATATGTCTTTGATCACTTCAGGTTTCACAAACTGGCTAAGCAAAGTCCTCTTAGGAGAATACACTAATACCCATGGGCAATGCTAGCTTTCCATTATTAGAGGGGGACAAACTTTTTTCTAGAAAGCCAATTGCTACTTTTTATGTTATAATCAAATCAGTCATAATTTGATAATAAGGCATATAACGCATGTAACATTTCATCATAATACAGCAAGTAAAAATTATTGTACTAAAAACTCATAAATTAACAAACACTAGATCCATAATCTGTTGATATTACATAGAAACAAAAAAAGTACAAAAATTAACACTAAGGTAATATTGGTCCAAAAGTATTTTTTCTTGATTCAGATCTAGAGACAAGATATCATCGTCCAAGATATCATTGTGAACATGACAAAGGGCAAATGGTTCAGTCATTTTCGAGTCATTGTGGAACACAAGTATGTCTTCAGCCTTCTGAGAGAGCTGAAACTTCTCTCTGCCTCACGTCATGAGCTGGGTAAAACCAAGAGCAATTTAACAAGATGCTCCACATTTAAAAACACGAGTCTTACTTCTGCTGTCATTTGTTTAAAACACTCCGCAGCATCTTCCACACAAAAACACTGTTGTTTTTCAAAAACACCTTTAGTTCTACTTGCAATGATGATGTGTATTTCTGAGTATTCACTCAAATCGAAACAGTTTTCTCCAGTCACAATACTTGTTCACATTTAAGATGTTTTTTTATGTTGGGTTGATCAAAGCAATTTTTAGTTGACAGACTGAAGTATCTATAATTTGAAAGTACTCTGTCCTGAAGTGGTCTTCCTCAGATGAAGGTACATAATGTGGTGCAGGTCCTGTGAATTATGCAGATGGCTTTACTGATCTTCGACATGAGAGGTTGCAGATCAAGTTGTTCAATTCTTTTTTTTACAACATGTAAACAAGTTCGTCAAGTAATTATTTGATCACATTTCCTGAAGATCATTTAGCATGATTTCGATAGACTTCATTAATCTTCATACAGTTTTTTGATTACCTTGAAAGGTTCTGTTGAGCAACTCAAGGTGAGCAATTACTTCTCTCGCCAAAATAAACTCAAAGTAAGTGGTTCCATCTTTAAATGTAAATAAAAGTCCACATGCCTTTTCCATTTTTTGAGCAGATAATTCATCTAAAGTCTTCAGCAGTAGATCATATTTGCTAACTATCTCATCTATGTGTGACGTCCTGTGGCTCCAGCGAGTAGGGCATAAACAATTTATTTTAACTCCAATGATCTTTACGGGAGCATCCTAGTCTATGTAAATGTTGATTTTATTTTTATTGATTTACTGAACAATTTACCAACTTCATGACCCCCAACCCAATAAACTTTAAGACTGTTTATGAAGCTTCACAGCAATCCATCATAACCAAATTAACACAGTGTGCACCACAATGCACAAACTGTGCCAATGGTAGCTTCTTCGAGATAAGTGCTTGAGCGCCTTTCTAGGAACTACTCATATTTCCACCCCCATCGTATTTCTGTCCGCGAAGGCCAGCAAGAGGCAACTGTAGTCTGAATAGAATGTCCTGTATGAGGCACGATATCACTACACCAGTTGTTGATGATGCCTGGTAAAAACCTAGAAAACTTTCTTGAGCCTCGATGTTTCTATTGACCCAGACACACAAACTCTCTCTTTTTCCAGTCCTGATACATCCTGTGTACATCACATATGACTGAAAACATTAGGGGATCATTTGAGTCAATTTTTTCATACAAAATTTTGACTAATTAGAGTCCAAATATTTAAAGAACTTCATTCTGCATTTCTGGGTGCACCATTTTCCGTCTTATCTTGCCGCAGCCAATCAGTCATGTGGGGAACATCTACGCTTCTTAGTCTTAAGAGCTCCATAAAATTTCCTTCATTATTCAAGTGACCTCTCATAGCCAGTCCCTGCCTAGCAAGGTATTTCAATGAACTTAGAATTACAAGCAAACATTCAGAAGCTATTTTTTGCTTAGCTGCTTTGTGTGTTCACAATTTTTTAAGGGCACTTTCATCTGTTGAAACTCAAAACAGCTTGGCTATGTAATGAAGACTTTTGATGGGATTTAAAACTTCTAAATAGTTATTTTCTCCCAGTTTTTAAAGCATTTTCTTGTGAACGCATCATCCATTTTCATCGCTAAATTCTTTCTGCACACAAATAAGCATATCGCGATGACAAAAGAAACAACAAAATGCCAACAATACCATTGATTACATGCACCCATTTGAAGTGCCTATACGAACTTGTTTGAAATTTAAGGTTGCAGCCTTTAAGCTTTTGAACTAGAAATCCATAAGGCACACCATTTGGCTGGTTACAATCAAGAGAAATACTCACCTGAGGAAGAGTGATACTTGCTATCTCCTAGATATAATCGTCGACAGGCGCTGGCTTGATGATGGAGAATGAGAACTAAAAGAACCACTCTCAGTAAGTTGCAGTTCAGTGCTCATATTTGTACCACTATCATTAGAGCCTGCAGATTTCTTCTCTGGAGGGTGGAAAAGTCAGAGTCAGACACTGAGAACGTATTATTTGCTGTGACCTGTTTATTTTTAATTAAAAACTTATCCACTTTACTGTTACTGCCAACATTTATAAAGATGGTATTTATTTACTATTCATTAAAATATAATATAATTAGTTTGAAAACATGCATGCAAATCTTTTACACTAAGCAGAAGGAAATATCTGCATATTAACAAGTCACTTGCACAAAGTAAAATGGAATGAGAAGAAATATAGTAGAAGCTCTATATAGAACACTTTATCTCTCTTCTCACGTTATATCATCTTTTTATTTTCTCCTCTGTATATTTAGGAAACTCACAATCAGTAAGTTCTGGTGTACGCGACCTTGTATTGTTTTGATTTTGTTACCGTTCCCACATTCTGGTTTTCTCACACCCATCTCGGCAAGTAAAACAAACAAAGTCACTAGATTGTGACCTTGTCTGGGATGGGGAAAGAGGTGTGGAAGGATGCTGCCACTGCCAGCTATCTTGGCTGTCAGCTGTGTTGCCTGTCGCCTGGTGAATATTGACGCTCTCACTACAAGTTAAATAGATAAGCACATATGTACTGAATCTTAATACAGCACTGAAAGGGTAATCCAGCTCTTGCCAATAAAGCAGTTGTAAATAACTCTTAAGGTTGAGATACGAGAAAGGTTTACTGTTTGAAGTGTATGTATGTGATTATCCTCAGCCCGTTTTTACTGTATGTTATTGTGATTTTTTCATTATAACTGTTAAATTAATATATGGCACAGGCCAAATCACTGGGGGGACGTGTCCCAGCCCCCCTCCCCCTCACTAACACGGCCCATGTCATGAAAAAAATGGATTAGAGGCTCTTCAAACTGAAAAGGGCCCGAAAACCTAGAACATGATTTAAAATTTATCATATTCTTCCTTCTGTATCTTGTCTTGTATTTTTGTCCCTATCTAGAAGAACTTTAGGAAATATTTTTTAAAAAACAGTTCACTGGCTTTTGACTTGGTCAGTCGTTGGGTCCAGTATAAGCCAACTGTACTCAACATACTTCAAAAACTTTAACTGAAAGACACCAAGTTCACTTTGCAGCTTTTGGTATTTTTCCATTCTTACAAGTGAAAGTAAAAAAAAAATTATGTAGGTCAACAACCAAGTCTACAACTTCCTCTCCAAACTTGCTATTCTTTTCCCAAATGCACCATGAAAACCATGCAAAGTGCGGATGCCTATATCTAACGTGGGTAAGCTTTGACTTTTCTTTACTAACTGTGTGGGCAAGCTGTGACTTTCTTTGCTTTGCTAACTATTTCAAAAAATCTTTTATTGACATTAGGCCCATCACTTCTGAGTGTTATTAGATCTCTCAGGAGGAGTTTTGCACTATCTGTGGATTTGATTACCATATTTTATCTGAAATGTCTAACTGTTGCTTGCCCCAAAAGGTAGGAATTGAGACGATGCACACATACAGAAGATTTCTCATTTGACCAATATTTAATGATATGGTCCAGTTGTTTTTTGACCTATTTATTAGTTCATTATCAGAGATGTAAAATGCTGACACTGATTTGTTCAAATCAAATAACAACCTCTCATGAAAGGGAGGACTTGCCTCAGCAATGATGTGAGATAATTCACAAAGTCCGAAAGAAAAGTGAGATGCTACTTTACTATCTGGAAAATCATTTGCATCATGAAGAATTTTAAGAAAAATTACTCTTCACAATCTTTAAGCTCATAGAAACTTTGCTTTTGTTGTGCTGCCTTTGAAAGATGCAGAAGTCAAAGATTGTAATTTAGATTGAGTATAACCACAAGTCACACTTTTCTTGTTACACGTGATGAACTTTCACATTTGAATAGAATGTTCAATGTGATGATGGTCCATGATATTTTTGGAAAGTCACCAGAGTTCCTTTCAAATATCTTTAATAAGAGTAGTCTGGCTGTCAGTTCCTGCATGATTTGGCAACTGTGTATACGCATATACAGTCCCTCCCAAAATTCTCACCCACAGCCTACGTCCACAATTATCACACTTTATAGTATTTCTGTGGTGTTTTCTTCACACCATTCTAAAAGTCTTATCATAGTACAAATTAAATATGAATTTCGAAACAAGCAAAACCAGCATAGCCCCTCAAATTGTCTTCATCGACGCATTAGCAACACCATCCAAAACAGAAAAGGGACATCCACACTCCAACACCTACAAAACAAATTGTTTTTTTTCTTTATGGAGGTAAAAAGTAGGAATGATGGGAGTTTTTCCTCAAAAGTATGAAGTTTCTTACTTTTCTACAAGGGAAGTAGAATGGAAATGAGCTATGTAAAAGGGATTTTTCTTGCTTTCTTTCGCTTACCACATGATAGTATGATACATTTAAATACTCATGCTGTGTCCTTTGTTTATCTGTGTGAGTAACACAAAAATAATGCATTTTGAAACAAGATTACAATTTTGCTTGAGAAAAACGCCTACAATGCCTAGTAGCTTTTCAGCATCACCGCCTCCTACAGCCAGATCTTCCAGAAGCCCTCCCCTGCAAGCCTTCTAGAATACATCTGCTACCCTTAATCTCTTGCCCATGGCAATGGCTACCCCACACTCCCCTCAATAAGTGGGGCCCCTGTCCCATCAGGACACGTGATACAGAGTAGACAGGGAAATTTATTAGCTACCTTAGTCAAAACTGCCACCCTTTAGTCTAGAATCAGATCCCCTTCACCTGGATAGCATAGTTTAATACTGCCGGTCAGCTTGAGCTAGTCGGGAGATAGTATGGGCCACCATGTTTTATTTCCTTGAGTTTGCCTAGAACCCAAGTAGACACCACGTCCCGTCAGAATGGAGCAGGAGACCGAGGTTTGTCTATACAATTTTACAGTCTAGTGTAGGACTGTGAGCTCCCCCTCAGGGACTCGTATGCCAGTTAACACACACAATTTGATAGCCACCCACTTGGTGCACGGCGTGTACCTAACGGGAGAGCACCAACCACTAGTCATACACCCCTAGAGAGGAGACTAGACCAGCTTGTACTCTGTTCACCATTACACGTGAGTTGCCAGAGGAAGTACTTGGTTGGCTCTGTCCGTTCTAGGTCCTACACCCGTCAGAGCTATTGGAAGGACTCAGAGGAAAACCGCTCTCCAACCACCACATTGTTTGTGTTGCCGGCTGGGAAATAAGGTTATACTCGGCGTCAGCCCAGTTGCCAAGATGCCAGAACATTACTAGATAGGGAACTACACAATGCATGCACCTATCTACAGAGACCAGGTTTTGAACCTAATTCCCTTTACCAAATGAGGTGGGAAAGACCTCAAGAAGAGGAAGGCTACCACAAGTTAATTGTAGCTGTACCCAGACCAGTAAGGCACTTAGCCAAGTATCATCCCAGGAGCGAGCTCAGGTTGCCCGTAAGTTGGTGGGGCTTCACCCCCAACTCCCCAGAAGGTTCTAGGAACACCACACCCCATTGTTACTGCCTTCCGACAAGGAGAGAAGGTGCCCATTGTATTGGCCTGCCTGTGGTTTTCCATTTGTCACTACCCCAGCCCGCCGAGAACTGCTGCCAGCAGCAGCAGTTCCAGCCACAGCAGCCTGTGGGGACAGCAGAGTGCCACCAGCAGCCATACCCCACCAGTAAACCAGCACCACCACTCTGCAGACAAAGCGCTGGTGCAAGTAAGTAACCAGCACCAAAACCAACCACTCGACCCATAGCCAGACCAGTAAATGACTTTGTGCCTAGCTGACAAACTACATGGCCCACATTATATTCAGGAAAGGCTACGGTACCAAAGTAAGCCAACCACTAACCAATCTAAATAAGTGCTCCCGGCCTGCACTAACAAAGTCACTGCTTCAGACTGAGTCCCATCGCCCTGAGCCAGATAGCATCACACGTCAGTGTGCATTTTACATTTTTGTTATTTTTTTGTGTGTCTGGGGATTTTAATGTAATTGCTGCAACATCAAACACCAGCAATTGTTGCACAGTTCCACTCTGCAAAAATACAACCAACAAAATAATTAAGTTCCTGCAACAAAATATCTAATTGCCGCTATACAAACAAATGATTTAGTTGCGACAAACAACTTTGTTGGAGCCAGCAAAATCTTTTTCTCAGTGTGGCATATTTAGGAAACCACCAAATTGCATCACAAATTCTGTGCTTTTTCAAAAGTTTGTTTAAAAATGTGTGAAGAAACAGTGAATAGAATATAGCGTAAATTTGTTGTTTTTTTTAATTATTCTACCACTTCTTAAATTGAATATTGCCATGTAAGTAATAAATACAGTACATATCTTTAAAGTAGCTGAAAGTTGAGTGTAGGCACACCATGCTATCGTATTCCTTATATTCTAAATGTGCAACATGTTATTCACTCTTAGAACGTCCATCAAAGGCTCCATGTTGCTATGTTTTTCCATTACGAAGAACACTGTGCTCTTGAAGAGAGGAATTGCTGTCTCTCGAGCCACATCCATTGCGAGTTGTTTAGCAATATTTCGAACTATTGTAAAGGCAGAATCTAAAGTCCATTTTGACTCATCGAGGATGTTAATTAGTGCAAAATATATAACGTAATAATTTTTGTGTAAATTGAGCAACCTTACCAAAATGCCATCAAATGAAAAAGACAGCATGTCGTGTTTCGTACTGGTAAAATTAAAATTTACGTACAAGTTTCGAGGAAGCTCTTTCCATTTAAATTTGTCAAGATTTTACATTACAATCAGAACAGAAATTAACAGAGTAAGGGTTACAAAGTTATTTTCGAAACCAAAATAGATATATTATGGCTGGAATTATATTCGGTTATTGGAGACTGAAGTGATGAAAGTGGTAATGGTGGTGGAGACTGATTAGCTATCTCTTGTGGTTTTACAAAATGTTCATGTTTAAGGGTATTTAAAAACTTTTTAGCTATTAAAACCAACACGACTATAACGATCAATAATATTAGCTGTAAAAGAAATAAATATATCTTATTATGGAATATAGAAATGAAACACTATTGAAACAAAAAAAAAAAACTATTTATTATTATTATAGCTACAATATTTACAGTCCTATTATTAAAGTACATCGTTTAAAAACAAAGGAAATATCAGATGGGGAAAGGCCATTGTAAAAAAAGATGCCTGCACAGGTGCCATCATAGTTGGTGCGAGAGGTGCCGACACTCCCATCACAGGCGCACCAGCGGAGGGTGATTGTGCTGACACTAAAGGTGCTGATGATGTCAAAGGTGCTGATGATGCCAAAGGTGCTGATGCTGAAGGTGGCCTCTTTCTTTTAGTAGGTCGCCTTGGAATCCTAGGAGATGACATCCTTGAAGGAGATGAAATCCTTGAAGGACATGAAATCCTCGAAAGAGATGAAATCCTCGAAAGAGATGAAATCCTCGAAGGAGATGAAATCCTCGAAGGAGATGGTGGAGTTGAACTCCTCGGCCTAAGAGTCTGCCTCCTCGGTGTAGAAGTTAGTCTCCTCTGCGTCAAACAGCACGACATATTTGATGATGACATCCTCAACAACATCCTTGACATCACCATGCACTGCATCCTCGGCACTGAAGGCCTCCTCGGCATCGAAGGCAGCGACATTCTCTGCATCAAAGAACACTGCATCCTCGAAGTTGAAGATGGCAAACTCTTCAAAGTCAAAGATGTTGCCCCTTCGATACCGATGGCCTCTTCGGTGTTGAAGGCAACAACATCGTAAACATTCTGTGTGAAAAAAGTTTAGAGTGTGTCTAAATGTAGTGAAAGCTATGAAACACAGTCAATTTGTAACAAAAGTAGATTTTTGTGTGTGAGGAGAATTTCAAAATTGTGTACATATGTTTTTTTATCATAATGGCACTGGCATAATTCATAACACTGTAATGTATGTTTTAAAAGTAGTACTTGTATGACCATGAGAAATTGCTTTTGTGTTAAATAAAAACTTATAGTTTACACACTTGTGGTTTTCCACTGATGTTATTTTTAAAATTGCTTGATAATTTTGAGGCTATATATGCCCCTGAATTAAGCCCATGTAGGCTTAACTTATGTTTAAAACATTCCTGTATGGTGCTAATTTAATCCAGGTCTAATCTTATCCTTAGCTTTTAGGACTAATATAAAAATACTGGGATACCAAAATAACATAAAGTACTGTAATATCCACATGGAAATAGAATGTTCACCATGTGTGCCTAAAAAGGCTAGACTCTTGAGAGGTTCATGTTTGCAGGAAAATATTTAAATGAAGTATAATGACATGAACCATAATCAATAATGAATAAAAGTGCAAAAAGTGGCTGTCTAATGCTCTTCGAAAATTTGTGTTTTGAAATGCTGATGATATTTTAAACAGAGGTGGTGAAAATTGATATAAAGTCAGGTTAAAAAAATTTGTTAATTTTGCAAGAAACATGCATCTCCAAAATAATTTAATCCCTTTCACATTTTAATGTTGTATAATCATGGCGAATGGCTGACAACATGTTAGCATACTGACACTAAGACGTGGTAACCAAAACATGTACAACTACATCTCACATACACGCATTAACCAATAGGAAACTGCTTTGATTATTTACAAATGAGTTAAAAAATGTTACATTATGAGGATGTAATAATTTGAAAAATAAAGTGTGCAAGGAATTAAAATTTTGCATAATAGTATTAATTGTATATGGTAATTATTTTAATGGTTTCAAAAAGATGTAATTGATATTCCACAAAAAATTGCTATTGACTACACTTTGTCGTACAATGTTGCAAAATTGTGGCAGTAAAAGGTATAGGGTGAGTTAAGAAACATTTTTATCTTCATCCAAGATTCACATAGTGCAAATGCCGGGAAAAATGAGAAAACCTGTGTTTGGACATATATGCATATGAACACACACATTCACAATGAAAGGCAGAAAGAAATGATTGGAGGAGAGCAGTGTTAATAGTGGTTTTCATTACCTATTGTTGGTGTAAAAATAGGCATGCTTCTGTTAAACTAGATCACAAAAATATTTGTGAATGTACAATACATGGCACAGGTATATCTGCCAGTGTGGTCCAGCCAGGAGTAAAACTGCCTTCTGTCTTGGAGACGTAGGAGTCAGTCATAAGCACAAGAAAGTGCTGAATCTCGAAAATTACACGAATCAGTCAGTTCCTTGTACCACTGTGTTTCCCCGGGGTGACTATCCCATCTCCTAGTGCAGGCTGCCCCACCTATCACCACGCAAACTGCGACACACTAACACAGGGACATAAAAAATACAATTTTTGTATTTAAACTCTTCCTCCTTACACCAGCATATTAAAGTAAAACACACATGGACATTGCATACTGTTACAATTTTCAGTTGCAACAACCAACCTGGCTTAACAAGTCAGGAGCAGTGGTTTCCTCACATACCATCGCTTCAAACAAATTGTAAAGCCTCAGTCCAGAGAACTAATTAACTAAAATATAATGAAACTAAAATAATTTTAACTAATGAACAGAGGACACAGTGTAAACAAGCTTATGGGCTGTTCACTGTAAAATGAGAACTTTTGAAAGTCTCTGCTTAATATCTACTTGTACGAACATGTATTCTTCCACCTTATGTAAAATTAACATTGCCATGAGCCTCAACTCTTTATTCATGTGTCGGTCAAGTGAAACTCTGAAATTCTTAGAAAAGTAAATATTTAATAAATCTGCTAATTTTTACGTATATGATTCATTAAAAGAACAGAAGCCGAAATAAACAATTTAAATGATTACAAAAGATTACCCAACACTTCTTATTCAACGTTACGATATAGATCTACTTTCCCTCAATCGTTACCAACTTTACTGGGTGCATGCCACTCAGTGTGCCCATTAAAAAATATGCAGGCATGGGCAGTATTTTTTCTAACGTTGATTTCAAAAGTGCTCCCTTTATCGTGAACAACCTTTAGTATAAGGCGAGATAAATGGCAACTTCCAGCAATACCACATCAGTAAAGGAAAGAAAAAAAAAAGTTTACTACAAAAAAAATTGGGTTAACTACTGATGTTGCCTAAGAGCTACCCTCAGCTCAAACACACATGTTAGCCTCAAGTTCTGATATTACATTAGGAGGCAGGGGAGAGGAGGAATTTAAGGTTAAATAAAGCCTAACTTGTAAACATGCTCTTAGTCCATAACTAATTGTACATAGGCTGAGAAACTCCACACCTGTGCGCTACACCCTATCAACACATGTAGGGCCAGTTTAATTATTTTGAAACTATTATTTGAATATCAGTTGTGGTTTTTTGTGTGCGCGTGACATTGATCTACTAAAATGGAGGGCTGAGTGTCTCCTGGAATTAAATAAATTGCTATAAATGCATTTGCATTCTGAATTAAGTCATACCGCAACTAAACAAAGCAACACCTCAAACATAGCCATGTACAATGACACCTTAGTTAAGTAGAAATCTGTTCAACTGATCATGACTTAATGGAAAGTACATGACAAGAAAAATGTCCTCAATCTCCTTTGCTTTTATTTGACTGACGTCTGGGTACAAGTTCAAGGTTGTTACTGCTACATACACAAATACAGTAAAACCCTAAATTTACAAGTCTTCATGGTTACCTTGACAGAGGGTGGAAAGGCCAGGAGCTCAGTGCAGCTAGCACAAGGGAAATCAACATCTACACTGCTCTTCAGGGAACTGCTTGTATAAATTACCCAATGTCTTTCAATCTAGCTCCTAGGACAAGTGTCCTGTTCGGCAATGAAGCTATTGAGTGTTGGACCAGAGGTGGTAACCACTATCCTGATCCATCTACTAGTGCATCAGAATGTTAATACACCTACAAACTCAAGTCACTAACCTTGACATGGCCCTCACTGCCTTGCGCTCGGGAGGCAGACCAATGCTGCTCGCTTGTGCACCAGCTCCGGACGGCCGTGTGTAGAGCGCATGGGTCCAATGTTTTTCATGCAGAACGGGTAAATGATCCATCTAGTGACCCGAATGACCAACCTCACCAAGAGTAAACATGTGCCTATGTGTTTATTGCAGTAAAGCGTTATCATCTCCCAAAAGCAGTCTCTAAAATAAACACGGGCTAATATTATCTCCCATTTGCATTCTCTGTGATATTAAAGAGTGTATGGCCACATGGCCTGTGTAGTGAAATGAACCTACAATTGTAACACTCTAAAATCACTAAATAATTTTTAAGTGTACCTACTTGCTGTATTTCTTTTAATTTTAAAAGGGAGTATCTTAATTTTCAGTTTTATGTAAAGTAAAACGCAACTGACCTTGGTAGTTCCGGCAGCCGCCATGCCAAGCGCCCAAACTTGAATTCCTACTTGATTCACTAAATTAATATCTTAATTTAATGAAGTGTAATTGAAGGGTTATTCATATAATATAATATCCTTGCAGTCCTATTATTATTATTAAGTTTCTTATGAAATTTTTAATGATTTCTTGTTTCTTTTGCAAGCCCGTTCAGGTTTTTTCCAGCGATTTCAATTTTCCCGACACACATAGTAACAGACACACAGAACTTTTAAAATGAATAACTAAGTGTCGGAATTAATGCCTTAATTCCTCAAGAATATTTTTCTGTGCTTGTTTCTGTTTTTGTACATGTATTAAGTGTATATGTATGAATTTGGTTTTCCCTCATGGAGCTAGCGGGAGATCTCTGTTAGGTAACTGCATCTCTGCGCCATCCTCAGTTTTAACCAACGGGTCGAACAGGGTGGACGTGCATCGCACCCACACTGCGGGAGCTTCATTGTTTTGCATCCACCACAGTAGCTGTATTAGTACATGTTAAATAACAGGAACCTTTTATATCGTTTTGCTCCTTCCGCATAGACACCCTCTCTCTGCCAGACTCACAGCCCCGGAGAGTTTAATCCATGTAATTCCACGTGCTGCTCAGCACTTTTACTGTGTCGGCTGATGGCGGGCCTTACACACCATGCCTGCAGTATTCGAGGGATTTTGTATCAGTGATTGTATGTGTGATCTCACTCAGTCAATATATGTAATTGCATCGTTCATTTTATTTCATTTTAATGTTAATTTAACCTCTAGTCCTGACCCACTCCAAAGTGCAAGTCCACATGCTTATTTATGAACTGTAAATGCATTGGACACTTTTATTGTAGTTCATTCGTAAAACGTGAGCTGTGAGAGGGATACGCCATATGGCTGTCTACCTACTGTTACCCTGAGAACCAGAGTATACGTGCTCACCCATAAAATATATGAGCTCGCGCCCTACCAGAATTAACTGTTCAGTAACCAAGCCACGTTAATGCTTACGATACATAAATGTTTGGCCAATGCTCACTAGTTATGCAAAAGTAAATCTCAAACATAGCACACCTTATACTGAACACAATGATTGAACATTATTCACTTCTCGCAATGGTCTCCAGCTAACTGATATCAAGAGTACATATAATTTCAACTAAAAGGAAACTTATGTGATAGTAGATATTTCAACTTAACTAGAGCTTACTATATGTCCAAGAGATGATTCCTAGTGAAACATATTTACATTATACCCTTTACTAATTTCTGATTTTCATTTTTGTAATAACTCCAAACACACAATTTTATTTCGTCCTTTAAATTATGAGGCTCATTTATACTTAGATGTTAATTTCCACTACCCTCCCCCCCCCCCCCTTCTTTTTTCTTCTTTTTTTTCCAAAAAAGATAAGCATTGAAAACACCACAATAGTTTTATGACAAGTTGTGGAAAGCAGTGCTTTTCCGCAAAATATCCATTATAACAATTCTTAATCAGAAGTTTAGCAGATACATATCAAACTTTGTAACAAGTCTGGTCATTATTTTACTAAATTGGTTTTAATTTGATGTTCTGTAGTTGTTAAATTATCATATTCTGTTCTGATGCTGTTCAATATCATAGTAATGACAGTATTATTAGTGGTATTGTGTGTACAGTGATGGTAACTGAACGTGATAATCAAAGTGCCTGTAAGCAGATGGCTTGCCTTCTGCTGTGCCTCGCCTCTTATGTTCTCTCCTGCTGTATTGGCAGTACAGTATTATGGTGACAGAAAACTGAATGAAAGTATGTGCATATTTTATACATGTCCCTGCAAAAGCACGGAACTGCAATTCACTGCACCAGTCTAAGTGCATACAACCTCATTTACTACAGATCCTACTCACTTAAAACCAAGCCGCAGTATTTATTTACAATTTGAAACTGAACACAAAATAATTAACATCTTAAGAATGTCATTCTACTTTTTCAAAGATTGAAACAAAGAATGGACATAAAATTTAGTTTAGATCAGAATTTACTATAGACACATATACTCTGACAAATACAAAGTAAACACCAAGAAAATATACAAACCACCACACAATGTATAATTTCATTAAGTAACAAATATTTCAGTGCGAATTTTTACAAGCCCTGCATGGTTACCTTAGCTCTGAAAGAGTAGAGTGTAATAAAAATGGTCAAGGGGTAGAGAGTTACAATCAAAAATATAAATACAAAAATAAGTCTTAAATAATATTTGTATCTATAGTTGCCTTTACTCTCAAAGATAAGATGCATATGTTAAAATGTTTACAAACCCAACATAATTACATAAAGTTCACTTAGATTGGTTACTTCTCAAGCTAATGAAAAGACAGTACGGTGTTGTATATTTGTCAGTTAAATTACCAGGAAGTTATTGTAAACTGGTAACAAAAAGTACACATTGACACAGAATTGTATTGTTTGTTTGAGAATTAAATAAAAATTCAGTAGCTGTATATTCTGTTGACAAAAATAAATATAAATTGAATAGAGACCTCACAATTACAGATGACTCTGAACAACATAAATACCACCTCTGCAATCACAAATGAGTCGAGCCATGGGTATGCAATGGTATTGCCACTAGTATTTCTGTAACTCGACTGACCCTAGCAATCATGGTTACATATTTCAATATAAACAAAGGACGAGCTTACGGCAAGCAGCAGGCAGCCAGTGCATTAGGAAAGCTGTAATAAGGAGATGGAACTAATACACAATATGTGTGTGTATAAGATGTGCTTCACAATGTGTATGTACGTATCTGTAAACAATAATGATGTGTACTGGTACAACATAGCAGTTCTAATTGATAATTTGTGTAGCATTACAAGTTTGAATGTGTTTACTGGTGTATAATAAATGCTAATTGTTGTTAATTTAAAAAAATGTTCTTACTAAGACTTGAAAAATACGCTCTTACCTTGTGGCAATTAAATTAAACATGAAAAATACCCCAGGGAAAGTTGAAACACTTTTTTGTCATCGACTCTGTGTTCCCAACACTGACTGATAAGATACAAGTTAGTTAAGCCTCTGTCATACTGTCAAATTTTTCCACCAAATAAAGTTGGAAGGTTGTGATAGCACTGAAACATCATAAAACGCCACCATATTTGTCTGAAAAAGTTGGATGACTTTAAATTTCAAACATTTGAATATTGGATCAGTGTTAAAATCTCTGATATTTGATGGACTCAGCCAACCAGAACTGTACATAACAAAAATGGTAATTTCCAACATCACAAAACTTTAAACTGGCAAACAATTGCTGAAAACAAAATAAGATTATGAAGATAATTGATTTATTAACTTCTCTGAGCATTAATTCTATTTGAAGTGAATATTGCACAATAATATTAACAACTTGTCACCACATTGGGGTGGTTGGGTAGCCTGACCACGTGCCCATCATACTACTAGGATAAGAATACTTAATACTCGAGGTGCCAGTTAGCCTCTGATGACTGACATAAGAATTAGCATGAGCTCTCAGTATGACATGGGAGGGAGAGTTCAGCCAGTGTGGCTGGCGAGCATGGGCTACAAACTATACTGCTTTCAATCTCACTCCTAAACTGCAGTGCTGTCAGGGTCGCACTGCACACCCATAGAATGATGGAATTACACTGCTTACATAATAAAGTAAGTGAACATTGATCCCTCATACTAGCTTTATTGGCAGCCACATACTAAGTTTGAGTCCCGAACGATCTCCGCTGGCCAGAAGGCCGATGGATAGAAATTCTGAAGTTCTACAAATGTGGCTTGGCCTAAAAACTAATTAAATGAGTACATGAGTGGTGAGAGTACACGTGGAGGTGACGTTAAAAGGTTCCAAGATACGTTAAACAGCAGCCAGAAACTAAAACTAATCAGTTAAACAACAACACACATCAATTAAACAAAAACAACACATATCAGTTAAACAACAACAAACAACAGTTAAACAACACACATTGTTACATCACACACAATGCAGGGTCCCATGGGATGCATGTCCATCCACCACCACAGCTGATTCATGACTGGTAACATTGTGGCCGGAAGGTAATCATCCAACCGTTACATACAACACAAAATCTTTCTGACAAAACTAAGACAATGTGATGTTGATTCTTTTGCATAAAATAGTTCAAACAGCTATAAACAACATTGCTAAAATAGATGTGTATGTGATATCATGTGGCACTAAAGGCACCTGGGCACCACTCTGTGACATCCCGTTTCTTCAACATGCTTTGCACTAACCACTGTCTTTCACCGCTGGCCTCCCACTTCTGCTCACCTGCCCTTCCATACACACTCATGCATGCACTGTGGGTATCTTCTGGGTGCAGCACCCGGACTGGGCTAAAGATGAGGGGAGGAGGTACTATGACACTGAGGCATTAAATTTCAATGTGAAGAAAATACACATAATAAATAACATTAAAAAAAAACTTTATTGGTTTAAGATGAAGTTATAACATTACATTAGATGCAGAATAACTCAGAGCTTGACAGACCGTTACCAATGGGATGTAACAATATTAGTATCAGTCATGGAAGAGGAGGCAAAGCCGCAGAGCGATAACGTGTACTTGATACCAGCACGGCTGCAGCTACTATACAGAGTGAAAATGTAGTCTCTTTGTCGAGTCTGAAGCATACGTAAGTATTGCGAGCACGTCCACATTACTTAGACAAGCTTTCCTTTACAATCTGTATCCAAGGTTGGTGTGTGTGAAGTTTGTCACTTCTGCAGTTAGTGTTCTGTAATCCATAGGAAACAACACAGCGAAGTAGGTACAGTACAACATTATACATTAAAATGCCTTCAGTTTTGTAATAAGTGAAAGGTAAACTGCACTCACAGGTGCAAGAAATGGTTTACAATGTTCTGCAGTTTATGGAAAACGAAGCGAGATTGAGGGAACCATCCATTCCACTTGAAAAAGTGCAGCTGAGAACATCTAAAGTGATGGGCGTGTCTCGTACCACAGTGCAAAAAATTAAGAAGGAAGCTAATCAGAAAGAAGCAGGTGAAGGAACGTCTTTCTCGACACCCAACAAGAAACAGAAAAAAACCTCTAAATACGACCTTGATACCTTCGACGAAGCTGTGGTACAATGTACTGTTTACAATTTCTACCTAAATGAAAAATGTGTGCTGACTGTCAAAACTCTAAGACTTAAGCTAAAGGATGACAAATTGTAAAGGACGACACATAGCTAAAGGATGCAAATTACCAAGGAGGTAATTCAACTTTAAGAACAACTTTGAAGAAGTTAGGATTTGGGTGGCAAAAAACAAAATCTCAGCGCCTGGTTTTAATAGAAAACTCGGATATTTGGCAAAAACGTATAGAATATATATCAAGAGTATGCTGCAATATAGAAATGAGGAACATACAATTATTTACATGGATGAGTCGTACATTTTGTCATCGCATGTGAAAAACAAAATGTGGAGAAACGTGTTTTCCAACAGTCTGCTAGCACATGTAGCAAAAGGTAAGCGGTTAATAATAATTCACGCGGGAGGCAAAAACGGTTTGTTCCCTAATGCTTTTTCAATATGGAAGTCACATCAGATAACAGAGGAATATCACAAAAATATGAATAAAGAAAATTATGAAAAATGGATTAATGAGCATTTAATATCAAATCTTCCACCTGACAGTATTGTTGTGATAGATAATGCTCCCTATCACAATGTAAAGGTAAGGAGAATATTTTGTTTACTAGCGACATGTTAAAACCCACTCGTAAAGCAACACAAACCTCGGCAAGTGCAGTACTCGGTAGACAGACTACTTGGAAATCATGGCCACAACAGTACATCTGCCACCCTATCATCCGGATTTGAATCCGATATAAAGTATCTGGGTAAAAGTTAAAGAAGTTGCTTCAAAAAATTTTACTTTCAATTTGACAGATGTGAAAAAACTCTGCAAGGACATATTTAACAAAATGGGGCCAGAAGACTGGATACCATTTTTCAATCACATCCAGACACTCGAGAAAGACTAACAAGGATGTGCGATTTGACATTGAAATAGATAAAGTGATTATAAATTTAGGTGGTGCAAACATTGACAGTAGAGGCAGCAGTGACTATTACACGTCAGACTCATCAACTGGAGCAATGAGCGACTTTGAAGAACTGCCATACTACTTCATACCTCAGTGGTAAGTAGTCAATGTTTTATTCCAGTTTCTCTCCAACTTTTTCTCTCTCACCCCTCCGCGCGTGTGCCGTCCTTCCCTCCATATGTGTGACGTAGCTCAAGCTCGGAGTTATTCTGCGTCTAGTGTAGTGCTCTTTGGAATCGTTGAAGGCGGGAGAGAGAGGTAAGTATCTATCCAAATGAGCTTCTTCCTCAACTCCTTTCATGCAAACCACTGCCTCGCTCAATTCTGTCCCATTTAATTTTTAGTAATATGCCTACAGCTCAGGTGCAATCACACATCTAGTTGTAAATGTTCCTGTAAAATATATACAGGAAGACACTTGCCATTTATAGTATTCAGAGCAGCAAGAGGCAGGCAAACAAAGTACAGCCACCATACACAATAGACACAGAAGTCGACCTGCCACAGTTATAAAGCTGATATTCAAACTGCAGCATAATAGTGTGGGTGGCTCATACACCTGATGGTGGGGTTGGATTACCCTCAGCTGCACCAAACATTTAGACTAGAGAACCACAGAACAAAGCATCAACTAGGCAGTAAAGGGGCATGTTTTACTTTTATGGGGCATTTACAAGATTACATGAACCATCAGGTAAAGGTAATAACAGCAAATGTGTTACATAACAGCATAAACACTGTTTTTTTTTTCTTTCATTCTTTCTTTCTCAAAATTTGATAACAAAAGCTTGTTTCTTCACTACTTTCATTAACATATTTGAAATACTGTTCAATACTGTGAAGCAGAAGGAAATATAAAATTGTTCAGAATTGGTTTATAGTTTACCAATGAAATGGTTCATGAGTCCTACAACAGAGCATTGTTTTTTTGTTTTTATTTATGGTTATCTTCAGAACTCGCTATGTCTCCTTTGCGTTAGTGTGTCTACCAAAAGTTACTTTCTTTTCCCGTCAATCTCCTATGTTTTATGCATTACAAATATGACATTGTTCCTGTACTGTAGGTGCAGTACATTGAAATTTTAAAAATAGGTTTGTTTTTCTATAACATGAGCTTATTTTAAATGCCTGACAATAGTGTTTGAGAAAATATGTGCATTTGAATACTCTTTGTCTCCATTCAAAGAGAAAATAACTGTTAACATGGGTGTTGTAACTGACAAGTTGATGTTACTATGTAGTGACAAGGTTCTTAATAATAACCACTTTACATGCATGTAATTTGAATGCAAAATAATTTTATAGTCTGTTTAATGTAAAATAATTTACAATTAAACATGTTTGTCAGAGATTAAGTTACATGAACTCAACATAAGAATAAAAATATTCTCTAAGTTGAAACAGGTACATGAAGGCTACTGATGCAATAAACATGTGACACTGATTGTACAAGTACGTGTAAACTTTAATAAAATTTGGTGATGTCACTAAAAAAAATGTAATACAAATTAAGTTAATATATTTGTATAGTAGGTAATAATGTTTATAACCACCCATGTGGTGGTTGGCATAGTTCACCCTTAACTGGTAGTCCCACATTTGATTCCTGGTGTTACCCTAGGTTTTGTCAAAGAGGGGTGGATTGATACAGTACTGATCCAGCCTTGTAAGGACAATTTGGGAAGCTGCCTGAATTTGATAAGATAATGATCTCAGTCAGGACAGTGGGGTTACCTACCGCCAGAGGGATGCGTGCTGACCACACAGCTTCCCTGCACTGTGTTGCTTACAGCAGTGCATAGCAGCTGTCCAGTGAGCAGTAATCCTCCAGGAAAAGTACGGTACACAAAGTGATTATAATTATTATTAATTAAAGTTCGAACTGTCACATTTTCTTTTTCTTTAAATTCATTTTCATAACATAATCCAGGACACATGAGAAGTCTGGTTTGTTCACAGGCCTATACAGTACTTTGTTGACTGTTTCACATACAGATGTTAGGACTTGCATCATCCTAGCAGAGATCATATGGCTACTGGAGCACAAATCAGTTTTCGGTTACCTGTAGCAGGGTTAATGCATTATGATTACAATGTTTCTCATGCACATGTATTTGTTACAAACTGCTTTGTTACATTAGCAATGCAGATGCATTGTCACCTTGAAACTGTGCAGATGTGGTCATTTATAATGAACACTGATGCAGACAAAAAAAAATGTAAAAAGTTAGAAAAGTAATGAGTTATGTAGACTTGTAAATTATGTTAGTTGCTGTTTGACCTGAAACAAGTGAAAATGTTTAAATTAATAACTATTAGAGTTTCAATTGAAGTGCTTATGAAAATAAAATACATTGATTTAAATTTTGTTATTAAGGTAATTATTACAATGTGCTTTTCTTCTCAGGATGCAAAATTCTAGATAAAAAAACTAATAGCATGCTGTTGCTGTATTTGTATACATAACTGCTGTATAATTATGTCAGCTTAAGACATATACTGTAAGTAGTTAATGCAATTGGCTAATTAGCAAAACAGATCCCTGGCTGTATAAGGTCATGGCTACCAACACAATGTTGGGGATTGCAGAAATAATATGTTTGAATGCGCTTCAGTTGCAGTAACAAATACAGTACCATCCAAATGTCTCAAAACTGTATTTCCAACATAAATAATTAAACTCCATTCATGACAACTTCACACTTTTTGAAACAAATCTTTGAAAAAATCACTCCAGGTTTAACATGTCTGCTCATGTTTAAACAACTCATATGCAAGAAACATTTAATAATCTTGGTAACTATAAAGTATTTTAATTTTTACTAATGAAACTTGTTTATCATCTTTAAATGAAAATGTTTGTTTCGTAATCAATGTGAAATAAACACGATGAAAACAGTGCTGCATTGGCAAAAACTAGTAAAATTTACACGCAAAATGTTATTAAATTGAGTTCTGACATGCTATTTGTAAATCAAACTTGCCTTATATAATTATTTGCACTTTTACATAGCAATGGTGGAACCTATGTCACTGCAGCATATTAAAAATATTTATTTTTTTTTGTCTGCTGAGCGAAAAATACTATATGTAGCACATAGTTTCTTCTCGTGTTTTTTTTCTTCACAAAGAGACTTCAGGCAAAGCATGTCGCTTTTTTTTTATCCAGAACATGCTTTTTTTATCTGCATTGCTCAGCGCTTGCAGCAGGTTAGATTTTAATCAGATTCTACACTTTTTGTGATAAATAATGGTGTCTGAATTTGTGACCCATAATTGAGACAAAGTTTTAATGTTAAAACCAAATTAAATTTGTATTCCGACGTGATGACAGGGCGGTTACAACTTCGAAATTGGCAGAATTGACTACATGAATAACTACTTCATCTCTAGAGTTTAATTTTTCCTTCCAGCAACAAATACTTATGGCTATCAAATAAAGTTTATAAATGTACTTTCAACTTACCTAGTTAAGTTACAAAGTTGTGATAAATGTGTTTTCTTTTACTTCAAGTGTAAATATATTTCAACATGTGTATTTTTGTTAGCAGGTGAAATTAAATTCTAATGAAACAGCCATTGTGAAGTCATGAACAAAACATAATAACAGCAATAAATGCTGAGAAATATGAAGGAAATAAAGTCTCACACTATTAGTGCATGTACACAAATGCCACAAGATTGTTGACATGAGTTGATTGTCACCCTTAAGTTTACATAATAAAATAAGCAACACGAGTTGTACGCTCCCAATTTCCTCTTTCTTTGTTTTAATATATATTCTGGTTAAGGCTGTCCTTTCATCAAAGTAATCTAACAACATCTATGGTTCTCTTTCACCTACCCAGTTAAACAGTACCATTATAATAGACACCATTAAAAGTCATAAAACCTACCGAAATACTATAAAGAATTGGGAACATTTATTAAGTTACACTTTTTTTTAATACGCCAGCATTGTTGGGACAGCTGAATAATGTAAACAAAGGATTTGGCAGTTGAAATATTTGATGTCACATCATATTGTATTTATTTTCATGTAGGGGAAGGAAATATTATGGGTACCTGGAAGTAGAACGTAAGCAGGGCTCCAGAAGTGTGTGAAGCAACCATGAATAGACTATAGTTGAATTATTAAGTGTTTCCATTTTTTTTGTTTGAGGGCAACCATTGTTTACCAAAAATGCATTTGTTCCCAGTTCCTCTAGCATTAACCAATTGTTTTAAAGCATATTGTTCAATGTTGCATAACTAGTTCAGTTATGGAAAATGTAATAAAAGAATTTGATAATAAAATTTTATGAAAGTTGCAGGTACATGTGTTATTAACACCTATATATAACACTTCTTTTTTAAAAATTGCACATTTTAATGATAATTTATAGTAATATAAACACTATTTGCTATTTAGTATATTTTTGGGTATAAAAAAAAAAGGGGGGGGGGGGGGGGGGAAACAAATTTTTAACATATAGTTTTAAAAGTCAGTTGCCAATAAGAAACTATGTTTTGCAATAACATTGGCAGCATCTTGCTAAAGGTTGATCAAGGCGAAGTGAGTGCTTTTTTTTTTTTAAATAAACTTTTATCAGTTCACCTCTGCAAAGTGAGTAATTTAATACAAGGAATGCTCTATCATTTTGTAAGACTGTTGGGGTGTAACGAGACATATTTTAAGTTCTAAATATACATGATATTCTTCAATTATACTGTTATAAATTTAGGTAACACAAATGAACTTAATTAGATACATATCTACTTTAAACTTTATCTCCCAAGTTCATTTTAAATGACATCTTCAGAAAATTGTAGATGTCCAATGTGTTGACCAACTGGCTACAGAAGGCAAAACATCACATAGCTTTATCTCGTAAGTTTTTCATTAAAAAAAAAAATCTTCAAAAAATTGTAGGCGTCAACAGCAGAGTACAACCTACTGCAGAAGGCGACGCATCGGTTCATGGAGGGAGAATTCATTTAAATTCTTTGATCTCAGGCCAAACAAAAATGTCTTTGTGGCACCTGTAATTAAAAAAAAAAAAACTTACTTCTACTGTCCTGGAAGAACCACTGATAATTTCTTCTATACTGGACACTTGCCATGCATAGAGTTTTTCCTTTCTTGTAGGCTAATTGGGTCCAATTGTACAACCACAAAATCAGCCAAGATTAAGGTCTGGTAGTCAAATGGAAGTCATGGTTATGTTTCCATTTCTTCATTACCTCCTTGGAAGAAGAGGCATAGCTTCTCTTCCCGCTCTTCATCAGAGTCATTATGTGAATTTCCAGACCTTTCTGATGTGATTCATCCTGACCAAAATTCTGAAAACTATTTTCTGCTTCAGCTTGTAGTGAGCCTTGGATCCTTGGCTTCTCCACTCTTGCAGGAGTGACCACATAAGCTCTGTGTGTGTGTGCACGCGTGTGTGTTTTGGAGGGGGGGGGGGGGGGGGGGGGGCTGAGTGGCTGAGCTAAGTGAATCAAATGTTATGGGAACATTGTGAAGGTAAGGCTATTTTCACTGCAAGATGACAACAGCTTCCAAAAAACTTACTTGCCTGATTATCTCCAATTAGAATCCTTGGTTCTGGTTAATAGACAAAACCAATCCTCAAAATGTTTCTGGTTGAACCAGTCAATCTTTCTGCACCCATAACGGTGACGTGAATACAGCGTTCACGTGCGCTTCTCTGACCATTTATACGCAGTCATCTATCGAATTAGTGCATGCTGGAAGCATGTGTTGCTTTATCAAAAGCCTAATAAACCAGTCCCCCCCCCGTGTCTGATTCCTTTAGGGTATAATAGGGGGAATGACTTCCAGAGCTCAAAAATATGAGGATGGCTTGCCAGGCCGTCCTCACGCCAAAACTTCGCTAGGATGCCTCAGTTTTAATGTAAAAGTCATCACGCTATATTAAGAGACTGCAGTTGAATGCAGCCAATAGAAGAAGATACGCTCCTTCCAATTGTGGTGGGTGGAAGTGCAACCACCTCACCTATCAACAGTGTTTGCCGGGTTTGCCGACACGTACTACCTTGATGGGGCCAAGGCCTCTCCAACCTCTACTCACTCACTGAGTAAATGTGTCCTCTTCTTGGCGGACCAGACCTGCGCCCCTTCATAGGAAAGTATCCTGACTTTTCCCAAGACTGGTGTGCACGAGAACCCAGCTCAAAGTCGATAGTGCCTGAGTTTTACAGGTTTTTCTGTAGATTTGCGTACAGGTGCCGCTGCTTGCTGGGTTACGTGTGGTGTAGTGCTGCCCGCCGCTGCTAGGTGGCGACACCGTCTCTCCCGCCTGGGGCGCCGCAGCTTCGAGACTTCAGCCGCTAGAGGGGAGCTGCCGCGCAGAGGAGGTTCCGGCTACCTGACGACAGAGTGCTCTCTTCTCTTTCAGCATCGCCTGTGCCTGGAGAGCCGAGCAGGGTTGTTCCGGGGGACGTCGCCTATTGTGTTTGCATAGGTTAGGCCCCCAGTACTGCTTACTGGTCTCGGGCGAGGGGGAGGTCTGGAATGGACCCCCCACCCGTGACCCCGAGCCAGGGCGTAAACGGGATGATGTCTTCCGGGACAGGCATCCACCTCCCGCCTCCTAGTTGTTTAACTCTACAGGGGGACAGTCGCGCCCTGCTCCAGGCGATGCGAGAGCTCGCGTCGTCAGACGTCTCCTACTCCCCCTTAGGGGGCGACGCGGCGGGAGGGGGGCCCTTCCCTCAGCGCCGCGTTTCTGGGGACAGGGGCATCGTTCCTCTCCCCCCTCACCACTCGTCCCACACGCCACCGCACCCTCCCCTCCACCCGCAACCTCCGTTCATCCACCCCCTTCGTTATCGCCACGTCATCGCTCCCGACCGCCGCCACGACAGCCAGCGTCGTCTCCACGCTGGCCTGCTCCGCCCCGCCCGCCGTCATTTCATCGCTGCCCAGTTCGACCGTCTCCGTCTCCGCCACGTCATCACGCAGTGCCGGTCGCGCTAGCCTGCGCGGCCTTGGCACGTGCGGCGCCTCGCGTGACGCGTCGCTGGAGTTCTACGAACTCCCGACGCGTCACACCCACAGGTCGCAACCGGCCGGAGCCTGCCGACCGATCTCATCATCCTCGCCACTTTCCACGTCACTGCCTCACATGCCGCCCCTTGACTATCCGCCCCCGTCCCTCTATCCTAACGTCACCATCACCTCACGCCCCTCGTCTCCTACGCCCTCTTCTTCACACCCGCTCACCGGACCTTCGACACCGATGGACCAGGACGGTTTCGTCGTGCCGAAGAGGACGACCAAGCGCTCCCGCGTCGTTCGCCCCTCCGACCACCTCCACCTCACCAACAAATTTTCATCGCTCGACTCCATAGCCGCGGACACGGACGACGCCCCATCTGACAACTCGACTTCTCCTGCATCATCAGCCTGCCGCCGCCGCAAGCCGGCCTCACTCCGTGTCCCGGCCGCCCTCGCTACTCCCGCTGCCACCCCCACCATCACCCCCCCCCCTACACCGAAATCATCCTCACCTCGTATGCCGCCCATCGCCTGCCTCGTGGCTATTGAGAAACAGCCGTTTCTCAATGCCAAGCACCTCCAGTCTCTACTCACCGGCCCCCTCTCCATGACGTCTGTTCGCGATCGCACGTCGTTCTATACCACGAACGCGCGCGATCACGAGTTTCTCTTCACTCATCTTTCATCCCTCGGCTTTTCACCATACACGTCGCGTCGTCCTGACGAACGTCAGGACCGCGTCGTCATCAAGCGACTCCCCCTCACCACCTCACCCGAGGAAGTTCAGGCAGAACTGACCGCCCTCAAGCTGCCCGTGTCTTCCGTCACCCGACTCCGCTCTTCAGACACCGCCGCCACCGCTTCATTTCTAGTCACCACCATACGGGTAGGGAAGGCCTCGCTCTTCTACCCGCTTCGTTCCATAGGCTGCTGGGTCATCGCCATCGAGCCGTATCGCGGCTCAGCTCGCGTCCCCCAATGCTACAGATGCCAAGGCCTTGGCCACTCCTCGTTGCGCTGCGCCTGCCGTCTCGCCTGCTTCCGCTGCTCCGGGGAACACTGGTCCCGCGACTGCGTCGCCAGGGACGCCGCCCCCAAGTGCTGCCTTTGCGACGGTCCCCATAAAGCAACAGATCCCGCCTGTCCCAACTACGTCCGTTACGCCCTACGCCATCCTCGCCGTACACCCGCCGCTACCTCCGCCGCCGTCACCCCTCTTCTCCCGACCTCACGTCCTTGCGTGAATTCCCCGCCGCCACCAAGGTTAACCCTTGGCTCGCCCGCGCCCAGCCCTCCGCCCCCGCGACCTCCGCTCACGCTCCGGTGCCTGCTTCCCTCGCTCGACCGTCCGCCGCCCCCATTCAACCCCACGCGCCCGCAGCCCATTGCGTTCCCGACGAGCCCGTATCCTCGCTCGCCGACTCCCTCCGCGATATCATCGCGTTCATTCGCCAATTCCTCCCGCTCATTCGTTCCAACATCACCGCCCTTTCCCGTGCCCGCTCCCCTACCGAGAAACTGGACATTCTCCTGAATGTGCTCCTCCAGTTTTTCGATGGACCCCCTCCCCACCTTAAGTTCCTACTCTGGAATACGTGCTCTCTCCTCCCCAAACTCTCCGACCTTCATTCCCTTCTCCGTGATCACCGCCCCGACGTCGTGTTCCTAACCGAAACCTGGCTCACCGCCGCCCTCCCCCACCACGTTCCGGGGTACGCCGTCCACCGCTGTGACCGCGCCGGTCACGGGGGTGGGGTGGCCCTCCTCCTCAAGTCCGCCATCGCCCATCACCGCCGTGCCGTCCCTACCTCGCCCGCGGCTGAGGCGGTCGCTGTGCGTCTGCACGGCCGCCCCTATCCGATCACCCTCGTCTCCCTCTACCACCCGCCCAACTTTCCTTTCCCGACCGACGCCGTCGGGGCCCTCGGCGGGATCGATGTACACGTCGTTCTTGCCGGCGACTTCAACGCTTCTCACCCGTCCTGGGGCTGCCCTTCCACGAACCGCCGGGGCACCTCTCTACGTCAGCTCCTCTGCCGCTCTAAACTCCAAATCACCGCCCCCACCCCCACCTATACACCCCGCCCACCGCAACCGCCGACCTTCCACCCTCGATTTCGCCATTTCCACGCACCGTCCCATCGTCTCCGACGTCCGCTCCATAGCCGCCGGCCCATCTGACCATTCTCCCGTCCTCGGCCTCATCCATTACCGCCCTCACGCCCGCCCCATTTTCCCCCGCTTCAACTTCCGTTCCGCCGACTGGTACGCCTACAAATCCTCGCTTCACGATTCCCTCGACCTCGCCGCCCCCTTCTCCACCCCCGCCGACATCGACCGCAACACCTCCCTCCTTTCCGACGCCATCACCGCCGCCGCCAACACCCACATTCCCCTCCTCCGGCCCCCCCCTCCCAGACCGCATCGGCAACGCACTGTCCTTGCGGAACCGCTTCCGCGGCCGCTGGCAGGCATCCCGCCTCCCGCAGGATAGGAGCTCGTACCTCCTCCTGCGGGGCTGGTGCCGCCAGCTGGTCCGGAGGTGGAAGGCCGATCAGGAGACTTTGCGTCTCCACTCGCTCACCCACTCCGACGGCTCCCTTTGGACCCACCTCCGCCGCCTGAAATCCGCCCCCACCACCTTCCCGCCCCTCGCCTCACCCCCTACCCTAGCCGAGACGGCCGCGGAGAAATCCGAGGTCATCTCGGCGTTCCTGCACACCACCTTCGCCTCCGTCCCGCTTCCCGCTCTTTCCAACGACTCTTCCGAGGACGAGGCCCACCCCCCCACCCTCGCCGATCACGTCACCCTTCCCCTCCTTCCCGACCGTCCGCCTTTCCGTCTCGCGACCCCGCGGGAAATTTTTCTCATCCTCTCTCGCCTTCGCCTTTCCGCCGCCCCCGGCCCGGACTCCATCCCGGCCCCCCTCCTCCGCGCCCTCCCGCGCACCACCACTGTCTTCCTCACCCGCCTCGTCAACGCCATCCTCCTCCAGTGCCATTACCCCTCCCCCTGGAAGTCCGCGATCGTCGTCCCAATCCCGAAACCCGGCAAACCCCCCGAACTCCCCTCCTCCTTCCGGCCCATCTCCATCCTCTCCAAAGTGGCCGAGAAGGTCATTTACAACCGCCTCCTCCTCGCCGTCTCCGCCGCCGACATCCTACCCAACCTCCAGTTTGGCTTCCGCCCCCGCCACTCTACCTCCCACGCCATCGCCCGTGTGGGACGCGTCGCGGTGACTGGTTTTGCCCGGCGCCAACACACGGGCATGGTGCTCCTCGACCTCGCCAAGGCCTTCGATTCCGTCCCGCACCAACAGCTCATCTCCCGCCTCTCCTCCATGGCCGTCCCGCCTCACCTCACCCGCCTGCTCTGCTCGTACCTGGGGGATCGCTCCTACCGGGGCAGGTGGAGGGCACCCTCTCCGCGCCCGCCGCATTCCCGCCGGGGTCCCTCAAGGCTCCATCCTCAGCCCCCTCCTCTTCTCCCTCCACATCGCCGACCTGAAGGTCCCTCCCGCCACCCACATGATCCAATAAGCCGACGACACCTGCCTCCTCTCCTCCTCCGTCCACGAGCACATGGTCAGCGACCGCCTCAGCTGCGGCCTCACCTCCATCCAGACCCAGCTCCACGCCCACGGCATCGGCCTCAACCCCTCCAAGTCCGAGGCCGTCCTCTTCTCCCGCCTCCACCCCGCCGAGGATCACCCGCCCCGTCTTTCCGCCTCCGTCATCCCCTGGCAACCCCAGGCCCGCTACCTCGGCGTCCTTTTCGATTCCCGCTTCAACTTCATCTCCCACCTCGACTCCGTCACCACCAAAGCCCGCACCACCATGATCCACCTCGCCCCCGTCCTCCGCCCTTCCGCAGGAACCCCATCCACCATCCGCACGACCTCTTCCGCACCTTCGTCATCTCCATCCTCACCTACGCCTGCCCCGCCTGGTCCCACGTCACCACCCACGCGCTCCGCCCGCCCACCCACATCTTCTTCCGATTCCTTCGCCTCATCCACCGCCTCCCCCTCCCCGTCACCCGCGACCAGGTCCACGCCACCGCCCGCGTCCCGCACTAGCACTCCATCCTAGCCACCCACACCGACCGCTTCAAGCGTTCCTGCGCCCGCCACCTCACCAACCCCCTCATCCGCCAGCTCGCCAACCCGCTACCCCCCACCCCGTACCCTCGTCGTCCACTCCTTTCGACGCAGCACTTGCACCCCGCCGCCGAGGACGAAGAGGACGCCGAGGACCATGGACCCCCGCCGAACACCTGACGACGGCCAAGGCCAAGGCTGACTTAGCGCTTCCCCCATCACCCCCGTCACTTTCTTCGCCCCACTTGACGTCCCATCACCTTTTCTCCCCCATTTGACTGTCATGCATTTTCGCCCCCATTTCTTCTGAACATCATCTCCCCCTCATGCGTGCCCACTCTCCAAGGTAAGCACGCCCCCCATCAAATTTGGTAAGATTTTTCCTCCCCAGCAGCCACCCCTTCACACTTTTCGCCCCCTCATTCTCATTTAAGCCCTTATGTACCTCCCGGTCGGAGGGGCTTCTCCCACACTTACACTCCCTGGGCTCACAACAACACATTACACGCAAAAAAAAAAAAATTTATCTCTATAGGGATTCCATTAACCGTCATTTAAATTCGACCAAACGCAGATTCATTTCCGGCGCATGTTGACGCGCTGCACCTCCAGATGTTCTGGTGGTTTGTTCGTATCCGGCCTGAGAGCAGCTGGGGAACTAATGATGTGCCCGGTGTCACGTTCGGTATAGAGAGCTATTTTTGATGGGAGTCGTATTGCCGATGGCCTACAGCGACTCTGGATACGCGGCCAATATGAAGGAGAGCAGAGTGAATTTGTCCATTATATTATGTAAAGGAAAAATATTGCCTGTGGGCGAAGCTATCGGCCACTTCGCACGCCTACATTACCACTGAAGTTACCCTCCTTAAGGGAGACAGGCCCCATAAATGCAAAACATACTGAAATACACTTGTAAATTTGAAGGCTGCTATTAGGGCGCAGTACCTGATGAACTCAGGAGAGTTAAATGCAATAAAACACCCCTAATTATGGTATGACTGTTTTATTACTGTGAAGGTACAACAGAATGTTACTACACTTGTTAATGCGTACCTTAGTTAAGCGGACCTGGCTCTCTGAACCTGCCGGTGGTCGCTACTGCTGGAAAATAGGCCTTAGATTGAAATTACATATAACGTGTCCCGCACGTGAAGTCCTGGTATGTTACGTCAGGATGCAGGGAGACCTCCCCTCGGCTAAATAAAATTACTGAAACGGTTCTTAAATTGCATTAACTTTTGATATGAAATAAAATGCAGCCTAGAATGAATTGCCGACGGGGGTATGTGGAGCTAACCATCTGCTCTGCTGGTTGTCTGAGTGCCGAAGTCTGACTAACGACATAGCATCGGTTTCGCCACACGTCAGGCGAATCCGGCGCCAAAATGAAAACATGAAAAAATGGAACTTCATGAATAACATGATAAGTGAAATTGGTGTACGTAATTAATATTGCTAAACTAAAACATATTGGTGACATCCTCGTGAACGTCAGAGCCCCATATGGCTAAGAATGTGATGTCACGAGAATGTCACCACACTTGAAGGGTTATATTTAATGAAATGATGCCTCAGGTGGCTGATTCTCGATAGATGATTACATGTACACTCTCATAATTAACATTTTAGAATCAACATGTGTCGTTAAGTAATTAATTTCAGGAATGTGAATGGATGTGACGACACACGAATTTCGTATCTAGGGGCGGAGCTACACCATGTTTTCTATGGAATGTTATTGACTCTCTATGCTGGAGCGGGTGATTTCCCTAGTGAGTTATCGTGTAATCACCAGGAATTATGCTTAAAAATGCTCCTATTAATTAATACTGCTAGGGAACCGCTCGCCACTTCACACTTCCTGCGGGAATTTGATTCCCCATCTTTTGAAACCACTCGGAACCACATTGCACTCCAGATTCAGCCACAGGGCCCGCCTACATTGTGCACATCGGAAAGTCATGGGAATAAGCAGCACCGCTCACCACAGTGTTTCCTCCAATAACTTTTGTATCTAACGGTCATGGCTTCATGGGACACAATCACTTAGGTCATATATGCATTCATCACGAGAGTTACCTCTTGTGGTGAATGTTAAATATCGTAACCCGCGGCCACGAGTTACTGGGCGGCACGAAAAGTGAAATGCCATTCTTGTCAACCTGCAATGATCGAATCCGCGACCTGATGTCGATCGGCCGAGTGTTGCTGTGTGGTTGATACATCTGCGATGGAACAAACGTGCACAAGGAATACGTGGACGTCAGGAACATGACAATGTGTTTTTATTTATTTCCATCCTATCTTTTAAATTTTGTTTTGTATTTTAAATGGCAGTTACTCCTACTTTTATACTGGATTGGTGTGATTGTAAAGTGTCTTTGTAATGAAAACACTGTGATGCCATCTGATACCAAAAACAATATTTTGACCACTCATTGCTGAAAACACAAAAAAGGTGCAGAAGGCCATATGTGTGTTTACCAAAATTATTATAGAAGAATAACACAACACAAACCACATGAAAGTTACGTTTCGTAGTTTTGGAAAAACTTGTATTGGCCTAACTCTATCGATGTAGGATATTATAGTTAGGTTGGCATTCCAACCAGCTTTATTTTTGCCTAGTTATATTCGTTTGAGTTCAGTTTATTTTATTTTGAGGGGAAAAAGGAAACAGTGTGTGAATTTATGGGGCGGGGGGGGGGGTGTCCTTTAGTTTTACGTCTTTCGTGAGACGACATTGTTTTGATGTTCTTATGAGTAAAACTATTTTCTTCAATGAAAGAACAAAATGTGATACATAAATCACTGTTCGTATTCGTACAGATGCAGTTATATGCATAGGCTAGGAATCACACACTTTCACCAAAGTTAACCTTACACTCGTTAAATTTACGATATAGGCAAATAAACAAATATTATTTACACACTACAAAATTGCTGAAAGTGGAGCATTATTAGGCCACATACCTTGCAATACATTATTTACAAAACATGTAAACTTAACTGTTAAATTCGCAACACTTAGAAAAAAGCTACAGTTCTCTGGTGTGCACCAGTGCTCAATAGTGGGAGAGCACTAGTTGATGGCAATCTTCGAGATGGTTCGACCGACGGCCAGCAGTTCTTCCCCCAGTGGTCCACGTCTTGTAGGTTAAGTGCTGGCGACTTATAGAAATATATTTCCTGAAGGCCTGGCCTAGCGAGGTCTTTCGGCCGCCCTCGTATGCCAGCTCACTCCTGAGATGATATTTTGGCTTCCTCACGCCAACCATGATTTACATTACTCTTATAAAATATGGGTTAAGCAGTCGATAGGCGACTGAGAGCGAATAATAGCTGGATAGTTCTCATCACGTACCTTTTATTCCACTCGAAATCCCACACGGGGCACATCCATTATGGGCGACCACTGAAACTGTTAATAAAACATGAAGCTATATGGTTTTACAAGCGAATGAAATTCGCCAGCCGTGCAGAAAACGGACCGGGGCACGAGACAGCGCTCGCTCCGGGCGAACAGAAACAAGGTTCAGGTAAGTTACATTTACAATAAACAGAATCACATTATGATTGGATTAGGAATATTATGAAGGCCCAGAGCTGCGATGACACGTGGCTGTCTCGTTATATGTTCATGAATCTACTAACATGGTGGCGGGCGCGAGGCCCTGTGATTGGCCACTGCTGCGGCCGGAGATCATGTGACATACGTGAATATTTTGTAGAAAAATATGTTATGAAATGACATGACACAGCTTAACATTAAATATAATATTGTTTGTACATTCAACACTTGAAAATTACATTATAATAAAATAACTATTAATCATTTTGGCCGCTGTGGTGCGGAGTTGTCATATCAGCACAAAACCTGCAAAGTTTTGCTTTCATAGCGGTGAGCACACGGCCCACAGGAAGACTCCCAATTGCAACTTATTATTTTTTAACACTTCTTTCTTAAAGCAAAACAATATAACACAATAACATGATAAAAACACTTAAACTATTTTTAACAGAAAACTCGTGGCTTCTCGTCATGTGCTTGGACTTGTTGCCATATCTATGTTATCTCACATCTATGGATCGGGTACGGTTCTTACCGTCGTTGCACGGCCAATATGTGGTCTCAAACAAGTGAATATCTAACTTAACATAACTCTGAATGGCCTTTGATGTGGTACTTACATGTCACAATGACTACAGGAACACGAGGAAAATGAATAACACAAATAAACAACATAAACAAATCAACTCTCAGTATGACACTCTGACCAACAGACTGTCAATTGGAATGTTGACATTTCTTGCCTGACAATAACCCTGGTGAAGGAACAAAACAATTACACTATTACACTTTAAAATACACTACACAACATAAACCTGCATAAAATTTAGTGATATTTGTGCATGACATAGAACACTCATAATAGTGAGCACCTGGCCGCATACAAACTTTTACATTTAATATTAAAAATGCCCTTATAAAATACATTTACACTCAACTCTGCACTTATAGTTCACACATGTTCCACTAGTACGACAGTGTGCCTGATTGTGCTGCAGGAATGGAGACGTAGTGAACGGGCTCACCGAAGCAGTTCACATCAGTTACAATGTAAGCCCAAATAGAGCAGGTGAGAAGCCAAACATTTCAAATTTTTTTTCTATAAGTGAGCAAAATTTAAGAAGTGCATTAACAACAATAGTGATTTTTATTTAAGTAGAGAAAGCGATTTTATTTTAGTAAATTCACATCACTCCAATTGTTAAGTAAACACTGCCATGTGAGTGTCTAATTTATAGTGTAGGCCCTATATCTTTTCACACACTCTATAAACAAAAGGCCAAGGCCATAATGAAATGTATTTATTGGTTAAAATGTTTGATGAGACTGCTTCATAAGTGTTCACATTACCATGAACAAGCTGTACAATAATATAATCTTTGTAAATTTATCTAAGGCTAATCTATATTAAAATAAATGGGTCAAATTCATTACGCCTATATGTTACCAAAAAAAACTAGACTAATGCATTTTCATTATGCCCTTCATGTACTTAGTATGTGGAGGGGTGGTGCTGTAAATATACACACACAATTCCCCACCCTATACACTTTGGATATATTCACGAAGCTATACAAGTATCATATTACAAGTCCAGGATGATTACAAAATATATAAAATTAGCGACAAATACTGTATACAATTATCCTACGTGTAACATAATGAAGACCAAAAAGTACACACAAATTCTGTAATGTACCAATAATAATTCTTACCTGGCAAATTCAGGTTAGGCACGGAATTAGGATTGAGCTCTTTCGTACCAGGGCTGAATTACTCTTTCCCGAAATACCATCTACAAATCTTTAATTGCTTGTAGCTATCGTCATTACTCGATTCTTTAAATTTTGGTGATGCTGAATAAATGCTTCCAAAATTCTAACCGATGTACATAATAATGATCAGGAAACCTGTATTTACTCCCGATTCATCCTTGCATCCTGGAACAAAGCACTTCGTCATGCTGAAGATCACATCACATACTTTATTTATTATTTATGCAAATGCATTGTCAGTAGGCCCTAAACACAATCTAGGAATGGCCGACATTAATATGAAACACAAAAAAAAAATAATGAGGGCGAAAGTAAGCAGAAGTAAATAAACAACACTAGCACCAGAAACGAAACTGTGGTTGGTCATGAACTAAATTGACAGTCAACAGAATCCCTATAGAGATAACAGGCCCTGCAAAACACCATATCACCAGGCTTAAAATCCGCAGGGGGACCTACCCTGATCTAACTTATCATTAACCAACTTCTTGGCTACCTCTAGACGACGATAGACTTCCT
The DNA here is from genome assembly GCA_029891345.1 of Dryococelus australis. Taxonomy (NCBI): domain Eukaryota; kingdom Metazoa; phylum Arthropoda; class Insecta; order Phasmatodea; family Phasmatidae; genus Dryococelus; species Dryococelus australis. The sequence goes on along the minus strand of CM056998.1, from coordinate 35,159,594 downwards.
CAAGCAACTGATTGCAGGCTGATTTGGTGAGCAGAAATGAAATGGATGGGATATTCCAAACAATGAGGAGAGTGTGATTCAATGACCTACCAAGAAAAGGCACAGATGGGGCAACCCCAGTCGATCCATGAAGGGAGCTATTATAAGCCATATTCAGGATATCGAGGTCCTGATCCCACATCGTGTGATCGTGATTGTAAAAAATCATGAGACATGCCTTGAGGTCCTTATTAAAATGCTCCACCTGGTTCCCTTTCGGGAAATAAGGGCCCGATGTGAAGTGTTTTACAGCCCATCTGAAACACATATCCTTGAACAAGGTGGAAGTCAAGTATCTCACATTATTGGTCAGGATTTCGGCGGGAGCACTGAACAACTTCCACACTTGATTGCAGAGAACCTTGGCAATGGTGGATGCCTTCATGTTGCAGAGAGGGAGCAATATCACAAATTTAGAAAAGATGTCCAGAATAATTTAAATACAATTGTTGTAATTCTTTGAACGAGTCAAAGGACCAAAATATCCAAAAGAACCGTCTCCCATGGTGTCTGAGGGAGCTGGACTATGGCTTGTCCTACGTTGGCCAGACGAGCCTGTTTGCATCGTTGAAAAGAATCGCAAGTGCACGCAAATTCAGCCACTTCACCCTTGAGAGTAAACCAGGCAAAATAGTTGGAAATTTTCTGAAACGTCCGACTGATACCTTGGTGACTGCCATATACAGAGTCATGGAAGTAGGCGATCACCATCAGCCGCAGAGACACAGGAACAACAACCTTGTAGGCTCTACCACTTTTGCCATTATAATACAAAATATCTTTGTCACCAACATAAGTCAATGGAGCACCTGCCCTCAGATCTTTCACAATCTGTGTACAGAAGGGATCATCCTCTTGCGCCTGTTTTAATTTGATGAAATATTCTTGAAAAGCCTGTATATGACCCAATGAGGCAGATAGAGCATCATTTTGATTGACCTCAAACTCGTCAGGGTCGTATATCCGCGATAACACGTCAGCCACATAATTTTCAATGCCCCGAACATGATGCACGATAAACTGGTAACAGGCTAACCGAAAAACCCACCGACCGAGCTCTCCTAACTGCTGGGGGTGACTTAGCACCCAACAGAGGGCCTGACTGTCTGTATATAAATCACATTCATCTTGTTCAATGTAGTAAGCAAATTTTTATGGCCAAAAATACACACAAGTTTCCTTTTCGTAAATGCCTAAACGAAGTTCCGCAGCGACAAACTCCGGCTGGCAAAGGCAACCAGTGCCAAGCCCTTTTCCGTTTTCTGACTCAGTACAGCTCCTAAATCTAAATATGAAGCATCAACTTGGCCAATAAAACACTCTGAGAAATTAGGCAGATGTAAAGACGGAAAAGAGGCTAATTTCTCCTTTAAATTGACAAAGGCTAACTCTTGTATAGATCCCCAATTAAATTCTACACCCTATCTTTTCAGCATGCTCAAGGGGGCTGAAATCTCGGGATACCAGTCAATAAAGCGGGCGTAATGCCCAATGATGCCTAGAAATTTTTGGACACTCTTTAAGTTGTGGGAACACAAAAACTTCAAAATAGGCGCTACACGATCCGGATCTCTGAGCAAGTGACCTTCAGTTAGTAGATAACCTAAAATCTTTACTTTATTTGACTCTAATGTGACCTTGTCGGGGTTGACTGTAAGACTGACATCAAACATTTTCAAAAAAAAAACTTGCCTCAAATGGGAGAGATGGGATTCCCAATCCTCACTATACAAGATGATGTCATCAATGTAGTTAAAAACCAATTTGTATTTAAATTCAGACAACACATGATTGAGAACACAGGACAGAGCCTGACTGCCAAAGTTAGACCCCATCAGTATCCACATGAACTCATAATGACTCCAGGGGGTGCTGAAGGCAGTATACTTTCTACAAGATGGATCCAAAAGACATTGACGGAAACTGTTATTAAGGTCGACGGAAAACACATGCTCCTTGCCTAGGTGTTGAAGGGCACAGTCTATGGTTGGCAACGGAAAAGGATCTTTTTGAATCATTTTATTTACTAATGAATGGTTAACCACAGGCCTATACTTACCACTATCCATTTTTCGAATGAGAAAACCCGGAGAACAGTAATTCGAAGTGGAGGGTACAATTACTCCTGCCTCCAAGAGCCGATCAATTATTTCCCGGAACACCTGTAACTTCGGGGAAGTGCACTTAAAGTGACGATCCTGCATGCATATGTCGTCAGTCAGGGATAACTTATATGGCAATACATCGCATTTGCCAATGCGGGGCATGATCACATCTGAAACCTCAGAACTAAGGAGCTCAAGGTCATGTTTAAATTCCTCCTCATTGATGATATTTTCCACAGAAAAGATGGAAGAAACTGGGACGTCATCGATGCATAATCGTACTCTTATATTTGGCACAAAGCCAAACGAGAGAAAACATAAATCAAAGTTCACAGCAGCCGTCATTCTACTGAGAAATTCCAGACCAAAAATTAGTTTTTGAAGAAGACCACGAAACACCCAGAATTGAAAGGTCCACGTGAATCTCCCAATTTTAAATTGTAAATACACAACAATGCCAGACTTGATGACGTCGCCATTAGCGACACAGAGGCACATTTGGGAAACACATTTAACACAACCCCTGGATAAACTTTTGGAATCAGGTAGTTCGTTCCAAAATCTCTCATTCATAATGCAGAAGGTGGCACCCATGTCAATCAACGCCGGATAATTCGTACAAAAATACATAACCGTAACATAGCAATTACATGGACAACGCGGGACTTTTTGTTTACAACAACTGGCAGGTCCACGCACTCGGCCAGTCACTCGCCATTTCCCGGACGCTGTTCACAAATATAACGTACATGCCCAGCCTCACCACAAATAAAACAACGTCTTTCTTTCAGACTAAGACTTTCTGAAACACGATTAGCAGCAACATGCCTGGTGCATGCACAATCAATGCAATGCACAAATGATCCACGAGATTAAACAAGTTTTAGAGACATAACACGTTCAGGCGTGGTTCTCTGTGCCTCGTCACGAAGAACTTTGCGAAGAGGAGGAAAATTGGCGCGATTCTGAACATTCGCTTTGAGCTGACCCTGCTCCTCGGATTCGAAATGCCTAAGTTCGGAAAAGGTTTTAGGCACTGTTAACAACAAGCAGCAAGCTTTCACATGCGGGGATAAGTTGTTGATGATAACTTGAGTTAAATGATTTTGTCTGGCCTTTGGAATAAAAAAACAAAGTCTCTCTCGCACTGCCGTCACTCACAATCGGGAAATGTGCTCTTAAAACATGCTGTTGAAAGTCTGCAAATGAAACTCCCAAAATATCCTATAGCTCTTCACGCAAAAATTGTGACAATTGGCAGACAAGGCCTTTAACAATTCTACTTCCAAACACAAGTTCATACCAATGAATTTGCCTACAGCAATAAAAAAAAATACAGTATTTGGACAAGTTCGAGGGAAGTCAAAGGTTTGATTCTATCCATAGATGAGATTAGTAACTTGGAAATGGGAATGACAGGTGATGTAAACTGACTCACCCCCGCAGTCAGCTGCTCGGGAATCGCCTGTGGAGCCACGAGAGTCGTGTTCTGCTCCCTCAACCATTGGACAGCCATGTACCGCATTCGCACAACGGACATGCGACTGTGCACTTCGAGATCCAGGTTGATTAGCAACCCCTCAAGTTTGTCCCGTTTGAGGGAGTACACGAACGAGATGTGTTGAGCCATAGCGGCATCTCAGCCAGCCAATGCGTACATGAAAAAAAGAGACACAACATATTAGCGATCAGAAGAGTCACGCAGGTTTTGTACCAATTGGTACAATTTACGTACATTTGTGTTAACAAATACAAACACTATAAAAAATTCACAGTACTATTAATTACAGCTCTTTGGCACAACTGCAAATGTTTCATGAAAAGCTTTTACTAGGTCTCGCAAACAACGTGAGAATAATGTATTTTACAAAACTGATAGGCAGTCAACAAATTATTATTTATTATTATTATTAATCAATAGAAACAGCCCAATTCCATTGGAATACACTGGGGCAGTAAAATGAAGAAATTTACGCTTCTTGTAGACATGACTGGCCTTTCGGGTGAACATATTTGAAATATTAATGATGCCCAAGTATTTCTTCGAGACCAACCCACAACTAAATTAAAGCACGGCATTAAAATAATTCAACAACACAGTTAACTTTCTCCCCAGAGTTTGCATCAAATAACTCTGTCAATGCTCGTGCGTGTTTCACTACAAGAGGTAATAAATTCATTTCAAATATTCAAAGTTTACAACATGTATTTCAAAATGTATGCGAGCACTTCTTAACATGCTAAAACCTTATAATGCACACCAAAATTGATTGGTAGCATGTGTCCTGGCGGAAATAGCCCAGTAAAGTACATGCACTGTAAAATTACAGATTAAAATTAATTAAAAAATAACAGACAGGCCGGCAACCAGTTATGCCTCATTAAAGTTGCACCGTCCTAAAAACAACTTTGATTAAACACAATGAAAAGTCATGACCCCGTGAGTAGTGGACGTGCTTCTTTAAACTAACAAGGGCAGCCAAAATGGACGGCTCTACTAACGACACACCACACACGATTTAAAAAAAAAAAAAAAATGAATAACTACATTGCCCTCAAAATAACATTATAACTTCAAGTAATCAGAATCCCACAGAGACTATTTGCCCCAATACAAATTACGCAACATTCCATTACTCATTACACCTTCCAACACAATTATTTTTAGAATATTGAATTTTCTGAACATTTCATTACTGACAACTAATAACCGCCGAGCCCAAAGCGTAGTTCTCTCTCATGACGCCCCCAGTTGATAGTAAGGTAGCTGCAGACCAAGCCCACAACTAGCAGGCAGTAGGGCATTGAATCACAACGGCAGTGCATGAAGAAGTGACACATTAAATTAAAAATCGCGCCGCACTCGAGAAACGGCAGGCGGGGTAGGGGTTATGGAAGGAGATGGGAGGGGAACCAAGCCTCCAGCTGTGTCGTCGAGACACACTATCAAAGTGGCGGGAATTTCAAATGCAGATACAATTATGTTACACGTAAGATAATTGTATACAGTATTTGTTGCTAATTATATATATTTGTATTCATCCTTTTAGTTAATCTGGACTTGTAATATGATACACGGATAGCTTCGTGAATATATCCAAAGTGTATATGGTGGGGAATGGTGTGTGTATTTACACCACCACCCTTCCACACACTAAGTACATGAAGGGCATAATGAAAATGCATGTCTAGTTCTTTTGGTAACATGTAGGCCTAATGAACTTGGCCCATTTCTTTTAGTTTAGATTAGCCTTGGATAAATTTACAACGATTATATTATTGTACAGCTTGTTCATGGTAATGTGAACACTTATGAAGCAGTCTCATCAAACATTTTGCCAATAAATATATTTCATTATGGTCTATGCCTTTGTTTATTGTTTTCGTAGTTTTTCAATAATATTTGTTTATTTCCCTACATCGTAAATTCGACGAGTGTAAGGTTAATTTCGGCGAAAGTGTTTGATTCCTAGCCTATGTATATAACTGCTTCTGTATGAATACGAACAACGACGTATATATCGCATTTTGATTCTCCATTGAAGTAAAAAATTTTCGCTCACAAGAACATCAAAACAATGCCGTCTCACGAAAGATGTTATATTAAAGGACCCCCCCCCCCCCCCCCCGGCATTTTTTCGTATCTCAAGAACGGCAAATTCACACACTGTTTCCTTTTGCCCTCGAAATAAAATAAACAGTGACCAAACAAACATAACTAGGTGAAAACAAAACTGGTTGAAATGCCAACCTAGCTATAATACCAGACAACGATAGAGTTAGGCCCATACTTTTTTTTTCCAAAACTACAAAACATAACATTCATGTGGATTATGCTATTCTTGAATAATCATTTTGGTAAACACGCATAAGGCCTTCTAAAACACGTTCGTGTTTTCAGCCATGAGTGGTCAAAATATTGTTTTGGTCATATGACATATGGGGTAATTTTCTGGGGAAACTCTACTGACAACAATAAAGTGTTTCGTATGCAAAAAAAAAGGCTTTAAGATTGATATTTGTGTAAAAAAAAAAAAAAAAAAAAAAAACCATCTGAATATATGTGAATATATTTATTCTTCAGTTATGTTCATTTCCAAAAACCACAGTTTATTGCAGAATAATAATACTCTCCATACAACACAAGAAATAAAGGACTAATTAATTTACCCGTTGTCAACTTAAGAATGTCCCAAAAGGGACCTTCATATTCTTCGAGTCAGCTGTTCAACAACCTGCTCCATTAATTGCAAGAATTATGCCTTACAAATACGAAACTCTTCAAAAAAAAGAACAAAAAAGTTCTTAATAAGCAATACTTTTTATTCTGTAGACGAATATTTATCATAAACACAAAACATACTGGCCACTACGTTATTTTAAACAAGACTAGAAACCCCCATGGATATTCAGTGTGAAGTCTAAGACCAATGGAATGTGTGCCTTTGTTTTGGTTTTTATTTCTTTATAGATTGGAGTGGCCGCGGACGCAGCACAATTGTGCAGAAGAAATTGAAGAATGAAGATTAAATATTGAAAATTCAAGACTATTTGTATTTTATTTTAAAATTCGATAATATTATAATACTTTGATGTTTTGATATTGTTCTGTAAATAATATGTTCATGTGTACATTATGTGTTCATGTTCTGACTAGTCCAATGTCTTTGTACAAACTTGTATTCGAAAATACCAAATGGATGCTATTAAAAATAAAACGGTCGCATCATATCACAATGTTTTCGTTACAATCACATTTTACAGTCTTTCCAATGTAAATCCAGTACAAAAGTACGAGTGACTGCCATTTAAAATATGAAACAAAACGAAATTTAAAAGAAAAGGATGAACAAAAAAAAAAAAACGAATGCGATGGAAATGAAACTGCAGTTGATCGAATTAAAATGATGAGATAGAGATAAATATGTATTTATACATATAAATAAACTTGTATTAATAAATATATTTATAGGCTATTCGCAGTAAAGTGAGCATTTTTGAAAGTTATCTCATCTGAAATAATAGTCAATAAATCTATTTTATTCAAGCCTTAGATGTTAGTTTCCATGTGCGGTGGAATATACACACTGTGTTTATTACTTACATGACAATATTCATTTAAACAGGTGGTACATTGATAAAAAAAAATGGCTGACAGGATAAAAAAATTTGGGAGTAATAAGTGCTCACTTTACCGTGAACAGCCTACATACAAATTATTTTATATATAAATACAATTTATATGTAAATATATTTTATACAATATTTATATATAAATGTATTTCTTTATATAAATGTATTTATATACACAAATACATATTTATCTCTGTTGGGATTCCATTGACTATTATTTTAGTTCATGTGTGTATGTATGTATGTATGAATATATATATTTATGCGCCCAAAAATAAATTCAAATTCCCCGCCATTAAACTGTATTAGAATTCTCCGCTGCCGGCTGCAAACTTGATCTTTAGTCATGACCAGTCGCAAGGCGCTACGACCGTAGTGCGTCCTCGGTCAAAGATATTAACATAAGAGATACCGATCTAGTAACACCTTACTTTTCTATGGTGTAAATATAAACGTCAGTTGTGTGCGTATGCGTGTGTGTGTTCTATGAAGCGTTCGTTTGGGAGTGAAAAGGCGAGTTGGGTTATGGTAATACTACATACTCTGCATATTTGATTTGTTCTCTAAATTAAATAATGAGAATTGTTATGGAATCACGGTCACGAACCTTTTGTACCGGTCCTCGTTCGTTTATATTGGATTGGATTGCTAGTCTAAAAACAAGCAACATCCTTAGATTTAGCGTAATGTTTAATAGTAGCCATTTTGAAAACAAGTGTTTATCCATTAAACATGCAAAGTCTCGCCTAAAACGAACTTAATGTAAAACGTTATGGCAAGTCTACAACCAGCGTTAACAGGTTTAAAAATGAAAAGTATGTGGGTGTATAGGTAATTCTTAAGAATAGGGGCTTTTCTGCAGAAAAAAAATCTCGTAAAGGTGAATAATTCCACTCTACTAATTACACAGAACAAGAATTTATTAGGGGTATCAACATTTGATCAATAGAAACCCTAAAAAACGGTAGTGGGGATGTCTCAGAAGATCAGGGAAATTGTGGGGTAAAATGGGTGAAAAATATGGAAATAACGTAATAATATTTATTCATGAAAAGACGTTAAATTGCACAAAAAACCGAACCCAACATTAACTAAATAGACAATATTACCAATACAAGCTACAATTACCCTAGCGGGGAGGGCTATCAAGATCACGGAAATTGTGGGGTTAAAAATATACAAAATATGTACATTTTCATTATAAACTTTTACTCCTAAATTTCCCTTACCTTCATAGCCCTCCCCACTATCTTATTCGTAGCTTGTATTGATAATATTGTAATTTAGGTCATGTTCAGTTTTGTAAAATAAATATGTTAAATTGCAAAAAAAAAAAAAAAAAAAAAACATTATTTCTCAGTGCAAATAGGCTACACATGACAATAATTTATTGTGAAACTCCAAGCTTCGCTATGCATGATGCTTTGCGTCACCATCAAAATAAAATTGCTGGCACACCTTGAATCGCTGTTTTTGGGTATTTACTCCCCTGCTGGCGCTGGGACTCTGGCTCAGTGCATAGTGTTTGGCTACACTTGTACAGTATTTTTAAGTGAGAGGTGGTTATGCTTGAAAATCATTTATGGGGAAACTCCAAGCTTTGCTGATGTGTGATGCTTCACGTCACCACCTAAAAAGAATTGCCGGTGCATCTTTAATCACTGTTTTGGGGATTTACTCCTCTGCTGATGCTGGGACTCTGGCTCGGTGCCTAATGTATGGCTATGCTTGCACAGTATTTTTGCAATTTAACATATTATTCGCCAATAATATTAATTAATGTACATTTGTTTCACTTGTTTTACCCCAAAATTCTCTGATCTTCAACCCTCCTCAGTATTGATTTTGGGGTTTCTGTTGGTCAATGTTGATGCCCCTAGTAAATTCGTGTTCTGTGTAATTAGTAGAGTGAAATTATACCACTTTCCAAAAAAAATTTTTGCCAAAAACTTAAATTTAATTTAGTCAGTACTCACCAAATCATTCGCTATTCATACGGTGTATACGAATACTCACTACACAACATCGGTCCATTTGACCACACTACACACACATTCACATGCAAGATATCTGCCTCATTTCTTGTGTAGCAATGGGATGAGCTGATCATCCTTTGCGGGCTAAGTGCATCACACAACGCAAGTATTTATTTCTAACGCTGTTTTGGACATTTCTCAAGGCAAGTCTTTTACCTTCATACTCTTTGTCATATTTTTGGGTGTCTAATGTAGGTGATGACCAAAAGGAACTTAATTTATTTACTAATGCTTCATAAATGGTGGAAAAATAGCAATTTATGTTCAGGTTTGAAGCACCAGCAAATTAATTGCAAACATTTTATGGTGTAAAAAATAACTGTATGGATTTAGGTTTGGGTGAAACGCAGCTTAGCTTGCTCTCAAGGACAGCATACTATGTTCCAAGAATTAATTCATTAATTTTAAAAGTGTTGTGCATTCAGATAATGTTTTTAGGCTGTCTAGTTGTGTAGGACAACTGTGATGGAATTGTACTGTTCATTGTGTGGTAGACTCCTTTTTTTTTTTTTACAGATGAGTAGCAAAACAGCAACAGAAACAGTGGACCCAGTGAAAGAGGAACGTGCTGGGAAAGTCAGGGAAGTTGGATCACAAGCCATATGGAGCTTGTCATCGTGCAAACCAGGTGCCATATCAGCCATGTTTATACGTAGTTTAGATTAGTTACTGTTTCCTGTAGACTGCATAATGCTGGTAGTACAGATTAGTGGTGTACGTGTTTGTTCAGGTGTACTGCATGACTGGAAGACCTGTGGTACCACTAAGCATTTTTTTAATTTCACATTTGTTAAAGTTTTTCTTGCTAACGCAATTAAAAACAGTCAGGAGATTGATACAATGTTTATATGGAACAAGTAAGAAATTGTTCAGTTTCTGTTTATTTGTGCCTTCAGTTTCTGCTGAACTCCTTATTTTGATTAGTCTTTATGGCTACAGAAACAAGTCAGCTTCTACCAAAGTGATTTGGGTCTAACTCCCATGTGGATCCAAGCCTTAATATGAGAAATATGGCAGACATTGCAGAGAGCTGGTGGATTTGCCCAGAGGACTCCTATTTTGCGACTTCTTGTGGGGCATACGAGACTGAAATCCTGGAGCAAACTTTGGATATGTGTGTAGGATTCGGAGTGGACCAGTTGAGAGATGACTGCATGGAGACGTATTGGCAGTCTGATGGCCAATTACCTCATTTGGTGAACATACAGTTCCGACGCAAGACTACAGTCAGTGATATATGTATCTTCACTGACTACAAGCTTGATGAGAGCTACACCCCTAGCAGGTAGTGTAATGTTAGAACCGCTGTATGTACAACAGTGACCTTTACATAATGAACAAGCATGTTTTTAGAAAATTATCTTTAAAAAAAAAATACCTTTTATAACGGTTTTCTACTATAATCAGTTTTACATAAAGGTTAAAGTAACTGACCTCTTTGAGATTATTGAGGGAGTAGGAACGTGCACAGTGTACAGAGAAGATATCAAAATTATCCACCACTTACTCAAAAAATTTCAGATCATCATTAATGATCAAGCTGTATGCTATCACCCGTTACTAATACTGCAATTATATTTTTGCTTAGCTCTTCGTGATTGTCACAAAATATAAAAATTTCAACATTACTATACGTTTTAAGTTTTGCATCGCCTATTGTATCGTACGCTGTTCACGGTAAAATGAGCACTTTCGATAGCCCTGCTTAAGATCTGTTTGTATGCTTCTTGCGTATTCTTCCACCGCATGTAAAATTAACATTGCCAAGGGTGTTATCACTTTATTAATGCATCGGTAAAGTGAAACTATGAAACTATTATAGAAATAAATATTTTACGAATTTGGTAATTTTTAATCTTATAAGCATTTTAAAAAATCAGAACATAAAAGAAATAATTTTGGTACCAACATATATTAACATAACACTTTTAATTCAACGTTAAAACTTTCCCTCAGTTATTGCCAACTTCACTGGGAGCATGCCAGTCAATGTGCCCATTAAAGTGTATGCAGGTAAAGGCAGTGAAATTTTTCGAAGGTTCATTTCAAAAGTGCTCGCTTTAAGTAAACAGTCTTTAATAATGATTACTTAAGAAAAATTGGAACTAAAAGTATTTTTTCATGAACATTATGCTCTGTATTAATCGGAAATTGGGTAAACCCAGATAAACCAATTTATTCTGAAAACATGGTTAAAAGAATTTACAGATTTTGCTGCAGTGACATTCTGTGGTTTTGCACATCACCTTAGCTTGCCCATAAATAGTTGACTGTTCTACAGTGCTCGTTAAATCAAAACGGCACTGGTTGTACAAAATGGAATCATTGGTATTTTGAAGTAGTAGTTGTTTCAATTTTGGCCTATTCTGACCCACCCCTGCTCCCACACACAAAAATTGCATTACGATTTTACTTTGGCTGTTTTTGCACGGTGGCAAAATACCATGTTATATGTGGTAAATAGTAGTAAAACGGTTCCAGTGAATTGGTTCTTAAGATCAAATTTGACTTATTTTGACTATGACCCCAAAAAGTTTAGGAGAAATAATATCCTGGACAAACATAAAGGTTCTCCTCTTGTCATCAAAGAAAGTCTAAACAAAAACTGCTAAGCAGCTTTTGGCAAGCATGAGCTAAATTTTCACTGGCCTCTTGGAAGAAAATCAGTTGGTTAATTATTTAAATGTTAACTTAGCACGTCTATTACCTGGTCCTTTGTGGACTTGATACACAACATTATTGGTAAAGTCCAAATGCAGTTGCGTTGCAATTAGCATGGCTTCCTTTGCTGTCACTCTGAACAAGCAGTCAGACAACAAGCACCTTGCCAAGGTGAATGATGGGAAGGATGTTGTTGGCTTGTCCTTCCTCAAGCGATGAAGAGAGCTGCACACATGCAGTCTCCGATCAATACTTATTCTGCCTTGCCACACCTAGCCCACCCTTACTTGTGGTAATCTTTGCTTGCCATTATCCAGCGCATACACAGAGAAACTGCGACTAGAGCATTGCGTGAACTCTCTCTCTCTCCTGTAAATTTACTTGTTTCTGTTGTCTGAATATTTCACCAGCAGTTATTAATTAGTTTTGTTATTGTTTTCATTAAGAGTAGTTGCTTTTCAGTGTGTCTTCAGTGAAACATATTGGTTACGCAGTTTCATAAAATAGCCTGGTTTGCCATTTCCAGTGTTTTGAAGCATATAAAATAAATTTATGTTTATGAAGTTTAACGGCAAAAGTGTGGTGAAATGGAATTGGAATTTCGACTGGATCTTCATTGCCTTTAATGACTGAAAAAAAAGTAGGGCCTAACCAACTAAGATAACAATGTATGGATGAGGAAAATAAATGCAATAAAAATGTGATAACAGTAGAACCACAAATTTATGAGTACTCAAGGCCATTCTCAGGAACCATAAAAAAATCATAAGAATTTTTTGGAAAAAATTACAAAAATTCTAGGAAAAATGTAATAAGTCGCAATAAAAACTGATTAAAAATACGTTTGCGAGTCCACAGCAATAAAATACATGAGTTATAGTGTTGCTACTCGTAATTGGCATGCCGCAAGATGAACAAAAAACCTGGCAAAAATCAGTCGAAAACTCCCACAATTGTGATTTGAAATGAGTGTGCCGCACTGTGCCTGAAGGAAAGGCTTGCCTCGCACAACATGTGAAGGAATAAAGGGAATAACTGTTCTCTCTCACCCCCCTCTCCATCCTACAGCACCAACCTGCAGTTTCTGCACCTAGCCTAATTATCTTGCCTGGCCATTGTGCGCTGAGCAACAAGTCCGGCCAATAACAGTGCGAGTTACACACCCTCACACCCTTCAGCTAATAGTCTGGTAATTGCTTTGCCTGTTGTCTCAAACGTTGTGCATATAGGCTTTTGATGGTAAAGCGAGGACTTATGAAAACCATTTATATTGAATAATAACCAATGAACGTATCATGATGGCCTCGGATGTTAAATTTTAATTTTGGTGAAAAATATACACTATGTTTAATAGCCACGCGAAAATGTTAAGCATAAACATGTAAGAGAAAAAAAAAGTAACCAGGGCCCCTAAAGTGCTCAGATTTCCGTGAACAGCCTATACCATTCTGGAGTATTCTTTATTCGCAAGACATTTGTATATTGAATTTAAATAGTTTTTCACTAATACGTTGTCTGATTTTTTTCTCAACAGGCTACTGGAAACTGACTTTGCACTTGTTAAAGTGCATTGGTGCCCAATGTTTACATTTTATATTTGTGACTAGGGGTGGTTGTGTTCTGTTTTGAGGTACAGCAGAAGCCCGAAATACAGTGGTTCATGTACTACGGGTCAATTTATATCCCCCAACCTGAATAAATGATTGAAGAGCGTGATGTCTTTTATTAGACATGTGGGTGGTTGGGATGTAGGGAAGTCCGGGGAGGGGGCAGGAGCGGGCTCTGACATGTGATTTGAGAGGGGATCCACTTTTCTCACACGAGTGTGATACAGTAGTATATGAAGGAAAGTGTATAATGGATGGAATTAAGTGCAGTTACACTTTAGAGTTCGTTAAAAGTAATTATTATGCAAGATAAAATGGAAAACAAATTGCCATGAGAAAATATGTAAATCCTGAAAGTGTCACATGGTGATGCCTTAAGGAGGAGAAACTAGACAATGTGCCGAAAAATAAACGTTCTAATTTGTTTGGAGGTGTGTGTGTTCCCCCCCCCCCCCCCCCCCCCCCCCATGAATTCTTAAAGTAAACAAATCAGTCCTGAAAGTTGTTAGAGGGTTGTTGAAAATTTAAAATTGACAAATAAAACCAATATTATGTGAAAATGTTGCTTAACAAACCATAGTGTCATGAGAAAGTACCTATTTCAAGAATGTTTCAGCAACTTGCTTTGAGAAATTATTATTGTGAGTAAAATATACACTAAAACCCTGGTATAACATTTTTCAAGGGGTCATTAAAATAAAATGTTATTTGAAGGAAAATGTTACAAACAGGAAACAGTATTACACCTGTAGGGACACGTCAAGCAAAACAAAATTCTAACATAATAATTTTGGTTTATAAATAGCCGATTTAGTTCTACAAAATCTTTATCTGAATCATCTGATGCAAAAATATTAGTGATATCTATTCCATGGACTATAGCATCATCAGTTAATGCACCATGACATGTATTCTCGGGATTAGTTCACTCACCTACTCTTGGTTATCTTAGTAGTTTCCAGGACCATCATATATAATATCCTTAATACTTCTCTCATATATACAAGCTGTTTTCTGCCCTGCATCTGTTTGTAGGCTACTACATTGTATTGTCAATGTGTCTCAAATTTTACTAAAGAGAAAAACTGCATTTGAGATGTTGCAAGGAATTAAACAAATATGTTATAAGCAGGAAATAAAAAATATTATCACTGTTATATACAGGAATAGAAACCATTAAGCCTTATGGATAAATGATAGGACCATGAAATAATGGTGTTATATGCTGCAATGTTATAACAGTGTTCTACCGTACATCTGTTTATTTTAATAACATTGCCTATATGTGTATTTAAGTGTTTCAAACAGGCAAAATTAATATTAATGTGGTGGCAGTTGGTAATTTGTCAGCTTCGAAGCAGACCAAAGGCAAATTACAAAAATACGTCATAGACAAAATGGGTCACGTGACCATTTTGTTTACAAAAAAGCCAATTGGAACACTGTTTCGTTCTACCCTCTTTCTTTATGACTGCCGTAACGTTGACCTACTCAGCCAACCTTGCTCCTGCTGCCGTAGCACTCCTTGTGTGTAGTTTCTGCACTTTTCTTTCTCACTTCCTCCCAAATGAAGAGGGGAAGTGCCACCTCTATCTCTTGTCACAAACACGCAGCGAAAAACACAGCTGTTGGTTGAAAAAAATCTTTGCCTGGAACATATGGTATTTCAATAGTTCTTGCTGTGATACTGGTTCCATTTTCACTACCAAAAGCTAGCCAGATAGGCTGTCACTTCGAAATAGCATAGCAAGCTATAACGCAGGTCTAAGTTATGTCTCCCAACAGCAGTGTTATACAGGTCTTGTACTGTATAGTCTGGTTTGGAAGACATCTGCGTATAAATTGTAGTAATATTTAATTAATACACTGCCAGATTTTCTCTCTAAAAGCTACTGAAGTGCACTTTGCACTTGTTAAGGTGACTCAGTGCCAGTAGTTTTCAAAAAAAAATTTGGCAAGGGGAGTTCATGTAAGACCTTTGAGTATACACAATTTGGAAGACGTATGTTTATTAAAATAATTTAATATTTCCTTTTAAAAAACATGTAATTTTTGTGATTAGAGACAATTAAAGCTGACAACACTAAAAATGCTAATGTAATTTAAGGTATAAAAGGATCAAAAAATGACAATGATCACTGGTATTGCAAATAAACGTAACTTCAACACTTCTTTCAGGGGACTGTCAAAAAATTAATATACATCTGGAATTTCAATAGATGAGGGGGTCTGACATGTACATCAACAAAATGTAACTTCTAACCTTATTAAATTTCATGTTGAGTATAATAAGAGTTGTACATGTCTTTGAATGAAGTTTAACTGACAAAGACAATAAAAACTGCAATTTTTAAAACCAGTAATACTGAAAATAATACATTAAAAACATATAATTGATTGTAATTCAATACATAATGGAAGCCAACTCTAAAATTTCAAACTCTCTGACTTCAAATGAAAGCCAAATTTTGAATTTTCCATGTGAACTGAAGCAATTGAGAGCATGCGGATGGTTATCGATCTGGCAGTGTGTTCCTGACCAGTGAGATGGATAAGGGGAAGCCTCAGTGGCAGAATGGCGCAAGGACACCATGCTGGTTGTTAGGTAACTGCTCTCTGTCACTAAACCTGTTTTAAACACATACTATAAAATTATGTTATGTTTTCACAGCAAAGTGCGTCATATGTTAATTTTTTGATTTTGCTCATGTAATTAAAAAAAAATGTTTTTTAATGTTTATTGTCAAAATTATGAAAGAAATATTATTTTTAATTTAATTATTTAGTGAATTACCTAATAATGTTATAAACAATTATTCTTTAAGTTCATAAAGAAGGAGACTTGATGAACCACTTTTATGTGAACAAGCAATGCTGCTTTGATTATGAGTACAGTATTTAGGAATACAAGTAAAATGTATTTTGAAACTGTAAAATCATAATGAGCAATACTTACTACTTCAATTAATGCCTCGTGTAGCATTACTTCAAGCTTTCGGAATAAGAAATGCTGGTTTTGGACTAATGTACTGTATATGAATTCTAAAATGTTTGTGTGGTATGTACTTATGCTAGACATCCTATATATGTATCTAATTAATTTGAAGCACTGTTTACTATTTAGATCAGTTTTTGTAGTACTGGGGAAGCTTCACTATAGCGAGACCTATTGACTGAAAAAATTATCGCTATAGCCAAATAAGTACTACGTATAGGAAAAAATTAGTAATCTTAAATTGCCTTTAGAAGTAATCTGCTTTCTGATGCTTCCAGGCAATTTGATAACGAAGGCGAAAAGCAACACAATAGACGTCATCGGTGCTTAGCGTAAATAGAAATAAGTCAGTTAAAAATAAAAATTAGCACAACTCCACCACCGACAAACCCAACAAGCAGCGGAGCCATCTACAAGTCAGGCACTACTGGTACCCATAACCTTACATTTAAATTTTTCTTAAGAGGTCAGAAAAACAACTCAACTGCAAAAATGTACATTCCTTCCCAAGTTATTGTTAAATTATTTGGACCATAAGAAACCTAACATCGATGGCCCCTTGGCCAGTGCTGCTGCATAACATAATTACCTATGAAGTTTGCAGCCCTGGTCTCTCGGCGCCTCCTACACCCTCGCACTTCGCATGCAGCGGCCTACCTCATCTTCAAGCAACTGACAACTTGATTTATTTACTGAAATACCAACTATCGACTTAAACTTATTGAAAAGCATGGCCGGGGCCATTCTTCCTGCCCAGCAGGGAAGAACGACCCGACCACTCACCACACCTCAGTTTTACCCCATACTCACCATGACTACATGCTGCCACGGCCGTCTGCCAGGCAGCACGCCCGGCGACTGCTCGCACCAGCTGTTCCTACTCGACTGCTGCTGTCCCACTCACGACTTCTCTAGTAAGCCCGTCCATCGTCCGTGACCTCGTCACACACAGCCGATAAATAACAGCTGCCTCCCCTGACGTCACGAGCAAAGTTGACGTCATGGCGTGCCAAGCAGAGGTAGCCACCACAGCGATTTATACATTGATAGCTCGCCGCCAACTCCTCAGTACAACATCCCAGCTATTACCAGGGAAATCGTTGAAACCTCTTGCAGCTGCACTCGTTGCTCCGAACAAGCAGAAGATAACAATTCTTCCGAACTGCTGAAAGGGGGATAATTTCCCACACCTGGACCAAGAAAAATACAGCCAATCGCTGTCGCTTCAGAAGAAGCCTGCTGATTCAAATGGTGACGAAACGCTTATCAAGATTAAAAATAACGAGTGACCTCAGTTCCTTAAGAACCTTGGCAGTCCAAAAAAAATTAAACGACTTTATTCTAAACTAAAAAAAAAGTAAAGTAACTGTTTCCTAATCCAATTCCACCATAACTTAACTGATCTAACCTTAAAATTAAAATTAATAAAAACAAAACAAATAAAGTCAGCAAATTACGAATATCTGTTCAAACTAGAAAACTATATAAAAGAATGAATTCTAAAAAAGCAACTATCAGTTAACTTCCCCAACCAAAACCCAGACATTTAGCTTAAGGTCACGCCTTTGATACTGACTTCCCCACAAACACATTTGGAACTAAACAATCATGAAATTATTTATCACCAAATTACTTTATTTATATATATAAAGGCAACAAGTTTCATATGAAACCTAATGAACTAGTAACAAGGAGGGCTTAACCCAACCAAAATACTCTAAATCCCTAACCTAACCTCCAAGGAAGGGAATGCCATATGAAATACAAAAAGATAAATTAATTAAGGGTAGGCCTATCAAATCTTAATAAATAACAAAGGGATAGGAAACTTCCTGCTGTCATAAAGCTTCCAAACAAAAAAGATATAGCCAGCAAAAATACCACTACAGACATCATGCTTAACAAAGAAAGCTTAAATTACCTCAAAATCATAAAATAAAAATTTTTAACCCCAAAATTTGCATCGTAACAATATACTTGACCTCATTTGTCGTCAAAAATTGTTTGAACAATGAGCGTTTTGTATTACTAAGCATAAAGCTCATTTTCAGTAACTTCCTGTGGGGGAATCTGAGAATTTATTTCAATAGACACACGTCTTTTGAATAAACTGATATCCTGTAAGGGTTTATTCGTAACCGTTTGTCTAATAATGGGATAAGCACAGAGCCTGAGTGCAGTGTAAATTGCGACGTGTGTACGGGAAAATTAGAGGACTGGTTTTGAATGATTAATTATTAACAACAGTGATGAAATAAATTTTAATTATCTTCATTTATCCATTTCTGTCTCATAATTAAAAGTTTTTTTTTGCAGTGAAATATAACTAATTATTTTAATTAAGAGGCAGATATTTGCCATGCGCGCAAGGTGTCACCAACATGTAGTGAGGTGGAGGTTTAACTCCTGCCACTTCCCCTTCTCTGTTTGCCCGTCATGAACAAACTGCCTAATCAATAATCTCTCAGGGCATTCTCAGCTGATTGAATGCACGCAGGACATTCAAAATTTGACTTCCATTCGGTGTCGTATTATTTTCATTTGCAGATGGTTTGAAAGTTTTAGATCGGCTTGCATTTGAAGTCTAATTACCATATTTACTTCTGTATAGTGCGCACCATGATTTTTGCAGCAAGTTCCAGGGAATATTTTTAAAAAATAAAATTGCACCAAAAATTTTTGATGCCCGGTTAGTAATTATGGAACAAATTACAGTAAACTCCCGATTAACCGGGGCCAGAGAAAACACGAATACGCAAATTTGTATTTAAAAACCCTGATAATCGAATTTACACATTTTTTACTATTAATGGATTAGTGACACTGGCTCCAAAAATTGTGACAAAACACAGTACCTATTATACATTTCAAAGCAAACACAAATCATGCATCTTATGTGCAGGATTTTAAGTACACTATATTTTAACTGATATTTATGTTGCATCAGGTGTAGTTAATTCACGGCGCATCGAGTATACACAGCCCTTAGCCGGTGCCAGGCGAGCGATAGATCAGCGGTCCATAGTTGTGTTTGTGTGTTGCTTTCTCAACGTGCGTCACTCAGGCAGGCCCGTGATGGAAGAGTTAGTTGAAAGTTTACAATGCTTTGCAATAAAGACTAGATTTTAACGGGAGTTTAAATGAGGCAACCTGGCATTTCTTTGTGGCACCGAATTAATGTTTATAACACACCATGCTCAAATTGTTTTACTATATTTATAACTTTTCTATGATAGCTTAAATTGTCCTTTTACGCTTTATTAATGTTGCAAAAACGACAAGACAAACAATACAGTGAACAATGCAATGACCCGGACCGGCAATCGATAAACTGGCAAGATTTGGAGGTGTGCCGGGGGGAGGTTACTGAGGCAGTGTCCGAAACCGAAATGGTAAACTCGTTATTTTGTAATTTGTCATTTCGTAAGTTTCACTTTAGAAGTCGTCGACAGTCACTTGTTAGCACTCACTGTGACACATTTTTACGTTAACAGTAAAACATATTTTTATCTTAATTTAATGCTTAAACGGACATGATATTTATACAATCATCACTGGCATGATGCATATACATTAATAAATAAGACAATAATAAGTTATGTAATAACGACTTCAAAAAATTTGTTGCGAATTATATACAAACAAAGCACAGCAGTTACTTGCTTTTTAAAACATGCCTAGTGTATTTTATGAACAATTATTTATTATTGAAAACATTCGCGCATGTGTTCGTTTGGTATATTTACTAACATCCGCTGCTAGATAGAAAATACAAAATACTGAATTACTAAATACGTTACCATTTTTATACAAAGTCTGATCACATGATTTTGTCAACAAAATCTGCCATTTTGGACAGTGCCTGAGATGAGTCAGAGTACGATCAGATATGCACTTCAACGGGCGGAAATGAACTACTCACACAGGTCTCTGCGACAGTCTGACAGTTTAAAGAGATAAACATTCGCTCAGGCAGCACAGAGATAGATGACTTGCATTGCCGCTGCTTGTTGAACGACACACTTTACAGCATTGCTAGCCTCTGCCACGGAAACAATGAGTCGGCCGGCAACATTTGGGTGTCATTTGCAGCACCAGGAGGGGGGGGGGGGATGTAAACACATGGTAGCTTTAGTTTGAGGCGTGACAGGATTCCATAAAGGGATAAGGGGGTTGTGACTTACACATAACTTTGACACAAGGACTGAACAGTCACAGGGGTGGGCTGAAGGGGAGGGCAGACAGAATGGGCTAACAGAAGGGTCGCTGAGAGAGGAAGGGAGAGGAGTGATGTATGATGTAAGATAGAGAATGAGACAACAGACAGTTTTGCCGCCCTTCCCTCAACATCCTTGGACAATTTATGGCTACCACTCCCCCTTCATCCGTTTTTTTTCTGTGTGTAGCATGCACCGCAGAATTTTTTATTTGGGGAAGAAAGGGCGTGCTATGCATGAGTAAATACGGTATATACTGTATTTTGAAATGTTATATTTTTTTTTTTTAAGGAGTTGAGGTGAAAGGTTTTTTAATGTATTATTTACAGTTATACTAGTACAGTAATACTTCAGCTCTAATTATACTCAAAATCAAGTCTAATAAAGTCAGAAGTTGTATTTTATTGACGTAAATGTCAGAACCCTCATCTACTGAAATCCTGCATGTATGGAAATTTTTTGATAGTCCCCTAAAAAACGGTAAATAGGGAGTCTACTGTAACAAATGGAACTATGGTGAGTTTTCTGTAACTCTGCTGAGTTTGTTGTTACGGGGAACAGGATCTCCATCCGTGCTGGGACCAACTTCAATGATCTGCAGGAAGTGGAGGTGATGGATCTGAATGAACCTACCGGCTGGGTGATGATTCCCATCAAGGACATCCACGATCAGCCCATACGTACCTTCATGATCCAGATCGCAGTGATCAGCAACCACCAGAATGGCCGGGACACCCACATGAGGCAGATAAAGATCCACTCCCCAGCAGAGCACCATGGGGCGACAGGCTTGGAGGGCATTAGCCAATTTAGCTCCCTCGAGTTCCGACAGTACAGCTGCATACGGTGAAGTGTGTTTTAGGAATTGTTGAAGAGACTTCCTTCATCCCAAACAGAATGTGTCGAACTGACATTGCTGGAAACTACATTACCTTGTGCCAGAAGTTCACATATATTTTTTTTAATACTGTGTGGTTACGTGGAATGTAATGTAGGATTCTCTTTCAGTATTTTTGAATGGGAAATGCCAGAAGTTTAAATTATGTAATTGAATTCAATTAGGCCTGAATGTGGAAATTAAAGGAAAAAAGTTAGATATTTCCTCGTTTCTAGGGATGGGCCGATGCCGGTGCCATGAACCGGCTGATATCACGACCATCAGCGACATCTGAACATTATTATTTGCTGATTATTATTCACTGATTAGTAGTACTCAGATTACTTCAGTAGCATGTGTTTAGCACTTACCAATTCTATGTCAATGAGCATGAGACTGTTCACTGTGCGATGCCAGCGAGGGCTCATAATAGAGAGAAACCTCGTAGTTACAATCCTGTTTATTCAGTTTTCCCATAAGTGTCTTTTTTTTGGACTGTCCAGACAAATATCCTATATGAACAGTGTTAAAAAAACCTGCATGCTAAATCTCGTAAAACAATAATTTACCGCATCCGTTGATCAGATATTCTGTCTGATACCCAAAATATATTTGGAATAATTGTTTTTTGATTATTTGTTCCTGTTTGTTTTACCGTATTTCCTGTTGCTAATTTGCCAAATATTGTGTGCATCATTCGTTTTTGAACAATATGTGATTGCAAAACAACACTGATAATCGACAACTGGTGCTACCGATAATATTGATTATATTCTGATGACATGTTGATGGGGATGGTCTAAAATTAGATTTTGTGGATTAATGGCTAATCCTAATCTGATTAATTTGCAAATGGCTGCAAAGCGGAAGTGCTTTGCTGGGAAGAAAAATGGCTCACATCACAAATGAAACGCCCACAAAAGTTTTACAGTGTAAGAAAGATGCTGCTACCATACAGCCATGTTAGACACACCTATTTCATTGCGATTAGCTTTTCTTTCAGAGTAAATAAAATATATCATATTATTCACGTAATGGCATTTATTCTTGAAGGGTTTGTCATAAATTCATGCAAAAATGTTTTCAACCAAAATATGTTTTTCAGCACTTCACAGGGGTAGTTTTGAATTGAGGTTTAAATATTTTTTTAGAAAGTGGTTGTCTTCCTTTCGGGTAAATACGGTAAAGATAAATTTTTTTCCCAGCAAAAGAAAAAAAATGCATTCGGGTACATGAATTTCGGACAGTTTTTTTTTTTTTTTTTTTTTCCCCTACACTAACAACAATTTTTCTTGATGTCTCAAATAGTTCAATACAATAACTTGACAATATCGAAATGAATTTAGTGTTCATCATAGATATGATGGAAGCGCTGCACCGTGTTACAAACTACTGTGATCACAACTGTATGGGCTCGGTTACAATGCGAACAACTTGTGAGTGCTGATATTGATAAAAGTGTTTGGCTGTCTTGTGATGGTACTCCTTGTGCATACATGGATGAAAACATCTGATGTAATTAACCTGTGGAATCATCTTGTTTGTGTGCTTAGAAACATTCATGTGTTATGCAGACTTGAATTTTATGTTTACATAAAGTAATTATTCTTGCATTTTATGTGTTGTTTTTCAAGATTTAATCAGTTGTATTCTGTCATTAAGTGCTATAGTGCGAAAACAGTTTAAACCAAAATAGACAAAAACCTTAGTATGTAATGACAGTAGAAAATGTGTAAAAGTAAAAATCCTTTTGGGAATAGTTTTTGTTTCTTTATGTAATGGAAGAATTGATTTTATTGAATTATTCAATATGATATGTAATAATTCTTTAAGAAATTTTTTTTCTGAGTAAAGTTGAAATGAGACTTCTTTTGTTATTAAAGCCACATTTTGTATATAAATTCAGAATTTTTTGGTTTTTGGGCTTGTACCAACATAAAGTCTGCAGTTTCGACTGAATGAACCTCATTCTTACAAACTTCGTTATTACAAAGTAGCCAGATTTTGGCCCCTTCAGGTTTGTATTAATGAGATTCCATTGTAATATGTAGGTACTTCTCAGTAGCTACCCTTAAACCATCTGTATATGCAAAATATGATGAAACTTCAGTTTCCTGGTATAATTTTTTTCTTGATACTCAATTGGAGGTCAAGGTAGCATTTTGAGGTTTGATTTTTGGGGAAAATTCATCTGCCTATTTTCGGATAAATATGGTATATGCAGAGAGATAAAATTTTTATGCTTTTGAAGAGTACAGCAGTATGAAAGTAAATTCAAGTTTGTGAAGTGTCACCAGCTACATGGAGCCCTTCATGCAGACCAGATGCAGCTCCGAACATACATTGGTACATGTGTTGGCAAATAATGCTGAGCAGCTTTTGACAGAAGTTAAAACTTAATTGAGAACAGGGCTGATTATGAATAATGGAATCCTGGCTGTAGCACAAGGCTGGTTGTTACACCTTGTAGTTGGGCTGTATTCTCATCCCAGCACAGTGTCAACATTTATTTACTGCTTAGTTGAAAATGGTGTCACATTTTGTGCTTAAAATATAATTAGGATTATGGCGGTTGCAAAAAATTTGTCTGGTGTAAAAAATGAATGTTAAGCATACAAAGTTTATTGCTATCTTTCTGTGTGACTTGTAAGGTTGAATTCTGTACCTGTTACCTAATCATAATAGTACAGTCCCTGTGATGAGAGAGGGATACCGTGGTCAAATTACAGTTTTGGGTAGTGACGCCAGTATCACAATAAAAAAAGTTAGTAGTGGTTTCTTTACTATTTGGCTGGTGCTTGGCCGGTATAAAGAACAGTGCGTGAGGCCTGTCTAAGTGGTACAAAATCAGGTGCAACTGTCACAGCCTGGTGAATGGGCTAGCCCTTAGCAACGGGTTTACCTTTGAAGCTGCTGCCCTTGTTGCTGCAAGGGTGGGTGACTGCTGTTGATCTCACCAGGATGTGGAGCACTGTTGATCTTGTTAGTGTCCGGAGTAGGCTGGCGGTTGATGGTATTGAAGCCTCCAAATCATGGGTTAGCAATACCCAGGGTAGGTTCTCCTCTGCGTATGGCTTCAACCAGTGGATGTGGTGACAGCAGTCTTGATGAGTGGAGGGAAGAGTGGGCAGTATGAACTCTGCCTTGTGGGGGTGTACTGCAAAGTGTGAGAGGAGGAGTTGGATCACAATTCAAGTAGTTATTTCTGGAGGCGTATGCTGCCCCTTCTAGACTTTCTGTGTGCACCACCCTTCTGGGTGTATGGCATAAGAGAAGGTACAATTTACCATCTCGTGAAAGTGAAGCAGGTGGCGTGGTCCTTATGTGTTCTACCAAGGGTCGCAGCTGCACAGGCAAGAGGTGTAACATGTACTCCTTTCATCCAGCCCCGTGAAGAGTGGTGGATTCCCTCAGGCTGTACGTCACGACACTTGGATGTGGTAACCATAGGGGTAAATCCTCCAGAACCAACACTTACTCCTTTCCAGCCCCACAGAGAGCAGTGGTGTAATATACGTTGGTGAAGTTGGCTATCCACCTAGTGGAGGTCTTGCTAATGGTTGGGGCTCTACCGTGTTATACCCTGGGACACAGCATGGGTAGTCTAATGAATGTGTATTTAGCTTTGGTGTGTATGGTCTTTTGGGTTCACTCTTAACAGATTAGTTTCTACCTGATGTTAACACAGTGACACTCAGAAATCAGTACTCAGAAGTAATTTTAGATCACATGTATATTCTGTGTGAATAGACACGGTGGTCTGTATTACCTCCTAAAATTAATCTTGAATTGACACAGAAGTTAATCTACGCACAGCCAGGTGAAGGAGACCTAGTTTTAACCCGAAGTGAAGGTAACAAAACTGCTAGGCAGTTTACTGCAACTTTTCCTAACTATCTGCCTATGTTGTCCTGAAGTGATTGTTGGTGGTTACTACCATAAGGGTAGTAGTAAGGGGTGACGTTACTGTCTGGTAAGTAGTGATAATCCTGAAGGGATGGCCGACGATCGTTAAACTGGAGGGTGCTAAGGAAAGAGCTGTCAGCATCTTCAGGAGTGGTGATCGAGTCTTCCAGAACTCTTGAGTACATTGCCATGGGTGCAAAAGAGGCTTTTGGTGGAGCAGGCTGCAATAGTAAACGTCTTCCGGCCCCAAGAAGAGCAGTGGAACTGGCAAGACTCGAGAGGCAAGCTGTCATTGGCTTTCTCCAGCCCAGTACTGAGCGGCGGAGGAAACGTAGACAAGCACTTGCACACCAGCCAGCCAGCAATCAGAACAACAAGCTCAACCGATCCAACATCGTGCAGGTATACCACTGAGAGCTGTCCCGCCAAAACGGAAAGTAGTATAACTTGCAGTACCAGACCTGCCTTGCCAAAAAGCAACCAGGCCAGTACTGTACACTGGTCGTGCTCCAGTACCACAAAAGGACTTAGTCCAAGCCAGACCCGGGTACCACTGCATCTGTCCTATCACCCACCAAAAGCACTAGGCATTGTGTCATACCTTTCAATTGCCACAGGACATCATGCATCAAACCGAAGGGATTTAATTAAGCAGAACCAGGCCAGCATGACCCTGATCCAAGCTAACCGCCTACCACCAGACTTCGAGGATTCTATTAACACCCCATGGCGCTCAACAATATCGTGTCAGATGCAGAAACTAACCACTATGAACAAGCCGCCTCAAACATGGCTGAAGCCTGACACAAGTGTTGCTCCAAACCTAACTGCCCTGGCATAGGGAAATGCGCATAGAATGTACCTGTTGCCAACAATGCTTTCACTAAGTTTGCCTTGACTGGGCGGACAGTCAGATTCACGGACTGTCTCAAGTACAGATGCGACCAGTGTTGTCAAACCCAAACAATCTGTCTTCTGTAAGACGCTGGCCAGATGAAAGAATAACTAGCCCAGGAATGGTTTACCAGTGCGAAATGTCAGCATGCCATCAAACGTAGACAGCACAACCCAGGGCCAGCCTCCCACACAAGCACATCATGGTGTACAGAGTAGCCACAAATACCAGAATTTGCGAGGTGCCCACACAAGGACCCACTTGTGTCCACGGCCAAATGCGAGGAGTTTGTGCTAATTAAATTACTGAAAGCAATGGGTTACCAGGGTACAAGCGAAACTCAAGGGCAAAGCCCTGTAATGGTGCCAAAAAAAAAACTGAATTTATCTCCGAGTGGTGCAAACTCAGTAGCCGCCTTGCCACACAGGTTACTGGTGAAAAGGTACTGGCGTGCCTCATGACAGAATTTTATAAATGGACCCAACGGCCAGACATAGAGGTGGAAACATCATCCGCCACAAGGTACAAATGTATCTGCGAATATTTCCAGACGGAGGCGAGAGCTGTGCATACAGCATGTAACTTGCATGTTGCTACCCAAGCTGAGAAACCTTTTACTAATTCCGAAGCTGCTCACGGTGAACGAATCAGTGGAACGAGCATGTGAAGCAGAGCACAATTTCAAGACACAAGCAATTCTGGACCACCCAAGAATAAATAAGCCCATTGAATAAGATAAGCAGTCTGAACGAAGAGTAAAACCACCACCCCTCCGGCCACACCTCAGCTTCCGAAATGCTGGTACTGCCCAGAGTATCCCTTTCATGAAGACTGTCCACGGCAGCACAATTAAGATGGGCCATGCAGAGGAAGGGGGCACAACCTGTGCGCTGGGTACCACCCAGCAAGCAGCTGACAGGAATGCAACTTTGTAGGCGGGAAACATCATGGCCGGCGAGTGAAACAGGCTTACTCCACCGGACCACATCAGCCAGCTCCTAGAAGAGGAAGCCGAAGCACCAGGAGCCCCATGTACTGAAATCAACGTCAACGGGAGAAAAATTCTCACTCTGCTCGACTCAGCTGCAACCAGCAATTTTGTACACTGTACGGTGACATCTTGATAGAGGAATGAAGAGCATCACTGCACCCACAAATGTGAATTGTAAGGCTGGCCAAGCCAGATTGCCCACTCAAAAGTCGATGGGCGAACCACTCTCATTGTTGAAATTCACAAAAAACTCCAGACATTCGGAATTCGTCATCTCGGGAATCCACAAGGTTGTGATACTGAGACACCCCTGGCTCCACCAGCAACAGTGTGTAGAGGATCATGGACAACTTTAAGCTATATCTGGGTGACAAAAACTGTGTGACTATGAACTGGGAACTCTGCCTACATGCCGTTGTTACTCTGAATCTGAAAGAAGGGGATATCAGCCACCAACTCGGCGAAGAACAGTTTCAACAATTGAATAAAGTTCTCGACTAACACTTCAGCGCTTTCAGATTCAGAAGGACTTCGCCAAACCAGAACTATACAGCATGAATTATGGCTGAACACAACCACACCAGTCTACAACAGACCATACAGGATATCCATTAGTCGTCACCATCTCATCATGGAACAACTAGAAGAGACGGAAACAACAAGGAATCATCGAGCCGTAGATTCTCCATACAAATCGCACGTGGTACTGGTTCCTAAGAACTGCAGCCAACTGTGATTCTCTGTCAATTACAAAACTCTGAGTGATACTCATCCCATTGCTCCACCAACCATCAATCTAGCGTACACTTTGTGCAACATAGGAGAAGCAAAGATTTTCAGTACCCTAGACATGCAGTCAGGGTACTGCCAAATCGCAGTGCACCCCGACAGCAGGAAACACACTGCTTTTACCAGTCCAGATGGAGAAACCCTCCAGTTTCAAGTCACGCCTTTCAGGCTCAGAAACGCTCAGACATTCCAGCGGCTCATGTCGGCTGAGGTACTGACAGAATATACGGGGCAATTCTGTTTCAAGTACATCAATGACATCATTAACTCATGTAGTCTCACCCAAAGGCAACTACCCTCAAGCATCCAAAGAAGCAATTATGCAACTGGTTGCAGCCACTAAAAATAAATCAAAATGATTCAACCGCAGATCAGCTAAAGCCAGTTAGCACATCACCAACAAGACCCAGACATCCAGGACCAGGCGGGCAACCTGGGAAACACTAGCAGACATTAGTGTGCGTTACACCTGGGATGACATGAGCAGCAGTGTCACTCAATATGTAAACAGCTGCGAGATGTGCTGCAGGGACAAAGCCTACTCTATGTGGTAACCTACCTCAAAGCCTAGACGACCACGCAAGCTATGAATGCACGTTGTCACAGACTTCATGGGGCCCTACCCCCAAAGCACTAGAGGACCCTATCCACTAGTCATAACTGACCTATTCTCAAGATGGATGGAAGTGTTCCCCCTGCCAAGCCAGGAAACCCACAACATTATTGGGAAATTTGACACACAAATTTTCCCGTGCTGGAGCTACCCACAATCCATCCTCACAGACAATGGGACCCAGTTTTCAAGCCGGAAATGGCTGACAACCTGCACTGAGTGGGGAGTTGAAACCTGGACAACCCTCCTCCCGCGCCCTACAAGCCAACACCACTGAGTGGAAGAACCAGGAGCTCAAGAAAAGCCTCCGTCTTCGTCTTACTGTGGGTGACTACAAGCACTGGGATACACATTCCAAAAATCTTGTTCGCCATACCAAGACACACAAACGAGGTGATTGATTTCAGCCATAGTGCTCTCCTCCTGGGTCAAACGCTCCGATGTCCAGGGGATTATTAATTGGATAGTGCACCTACCGAAATGTGTCTTTCTGAAGATGTCCGACTTGTCACCCTGGCCCGTACAGACAATGCAAGGGACTCCCAAGAGGCCTACATACAAAGAAGAATATACCCACGACCTTGTACTAGCATCTAAGCCTTTGGCATGAATAAAGCCACTCCCTGAGCATAACCAGCAGTCAGTTCAGCGCAGGCCTGGCCAAGAAATGGGAGGGGCCCATAGAAAATCATAGGACATCAGGAGAAGGTGTACTGGATGGGAGATCACTGCGGACGCATCCGCAAAGCCACGAGTGGTCAGATAAGGCCCTTCTCCAGAGATAGCATCAACCCAGAAGTACACACTGCCACCTCAATAATCTCCAAAACGATGCTGACGAGCCAGCAACAATTGCCGCTCCAAAGGTATGGCAGTCGCCTCCCACTCAAGTGGAGTTCCAGAAATCCAAAGTGGCAGAATCTATACTGACGCTATCCTTTAACTCCCACTAAGTTTAAAAGCAAGTTTGCTGACCGACAAGGCAGGTAGACTCCTAGTACCAGCAAAATCTCTTGGCAAAGCCCGTTGGACAGTGAGCCACATAAACGACCACCATCAAGTCTAATCACAGAGAACATTGAAGAACCTAGTGCTGTCAACACGATCGAACAAAAGTCATCATCTTGACTGGCAACCCCAGCGAGAAGACGGTGGTGCTGGATTACATTGCAGCTACTGCTGAAATGCTGAGATGTACCCGCCAAAACTGCCAGCCAAGACGAGGCCTTTCTAAGTGTTGTACTCCAGCTTGTACCGTTAGCCGGCCAGTACCTGGGCAGCGTGGCAACTCAGCTGGCTGTGGCGCCATCCAGCGTAGGGGCTGCTAGCATCGAAGTTCCGGCATCACCTGATGCCGAGGCGGTCACCCAGACCACTCTTCTTGGACAAGGGGAGGAGTCACCCATGGTTGCTGTCGAGACGGGGTCTCTTCCGGGCCTCTGGCTCAGGTGTCCTCAGTCGGAGGGGGAAGGAGAAGACAGCCTGCCACTGATACTGCCCCAGACGACTGATGTGGCCCCGGTATCACCTGATACCCAGGTCGATCTGTCTGTGTAGCTTCCCGGGAAAGGGAAGGAGCAACCCACGAGTGCCGATGCGACAGGGGTACTAAGTCGACATCTGTCTCCGGCACCACGAACCAGAGGGGTAGAAGAAGAGAACCAGTCGGAGACTACCTCAGCCAGTCGCCGAGGTCCTGGTGTAGTCTGACACAAGGGCCGAGCCACCAGCGCAGCTTCCCACGCAAGAGGAGATGCCAAACTGCTACGGGGTCTTGATGTCACTAGATACCTATGTTGATCTGTTACTGGCACCACCAAGAGGAGGGGGTAGAAGAAGACAACCAATCATCGAGACTATCCCAGCCGGATGCAGAGGTCCCGGTGTCGCTAGACACCAGGGTCGATCCGCCAATGCAGCTTCCCGGACGAGGGAAGGATTTCCAAAGCGAGAACGCAGTCAAGCTGGAGGCCACCCCGGGCCCCCGGCTACAGCATCTGCAGTCTAAGAAATGTTTGCACCAACTAAACTACCACCTCCATCATCGGTTACCCAGGCAGTAGCTCATCACAACATCCTGGCCACTGATCGTCCCTCAATACCTAGTGGTCAGCCCATGATCATTGCCGGGGACAGTCCTTCCACGACGAAACCACTACAAAAGTGAGTGAAGTGCTCCGCAGACAGACTTAAATTTTGATAGCAGTCAAAATGCCTACCAGTGAACACGTACCTGTCAATTGTACGTCATTCAATAATCAAAACAGTGCAGTTACATACAGTACAACTCTGTTTAGACTTTTTTTGAAGGGAAAAGCTTTTAAAAACTTCTTATGTGGGAAACCAAAAATTTTAGTCTAAGACATAATTTTGTAGTGACAAAAACACTGTGTAGGCATTAATATAAAATAAAACCAAATAACCCAACAAACAATGTAACCAAAAAATAGTCAACATTGTACAAAATTTTAATGCATTTAAAAAATTTAATACTTATAAATTCACGGTGGATAAATTGAACAGTAATTGATATATTGATTTATTTTCTTGGTTTGTGTATTGTTTTGTCCCACTATTTATATTTTTAACTACTGTTTTTGGCTAACTTGTAATGTTTACATTTAAAAAAAATAACACAAGTATATGGCAAAGTAGCGGGACTACTCACACTGAAAGTTTCTGCTGGGAAAACATCTCACGTGGAAACATCTTAAGCACGTTTTATTGCAATTAAAAACAATTCTGGATGCTTACCCTAGCACAACACTCTCAAGCAACCAGTCGTAACAGTTGTGTGAAATTACTCTCACTAATATTAGCGACATATGTAACTTAGCCAGTGCAGTTCAATGGCCAGCCATGCCATTCATAAATCTTATGAACATTTTTGAATACCCCTTAGTGCTAGTTCCACTTAACATTTTTTGAGAAGACATAAGAGTGTAAAAACATTTGAAGCAAGCCATGTTCTTGTTGAAAAGAAAATTGACAGAAATCATCGAAAATTTTTAAGTATTGTTGAGTGCAATTTAGAGAGACTAATAATTCTGCGTACTTTATGTAGAAAATCTCAAGAAAATCATTGATATACAGTGGAAGCCCAGAATACCGCAGGTTCGGATATACCGCGGGGTAGTTTATGTCCCCCGGCCTGAATAAATAAATAAGTGGAAAGCGTGCGCTCAGGTAGGCGTGTGGTCTGTTGGCGGGTGGTCGTGAGTTGGGGACATTGATGTATGAAGCGGAGGGAGCGGTCGCGTGTTCTCCCTCCTTTCAGCTCGGAGATCTATGTTACTGATTCATTACAGCCATTATTGTATGGTAGTCCATATATGCAAATAAAATGTGTTCTTATATTACCATATTGGTAGGTAAAGCCATGTGCATGTATGTTACGTCAGAAATTTTTGACGAAAAAATTGGGATGATTAATATTTCAAGTAGAATGCACAAAAAATTTTATAGTCACGTAAACATTGCCTAAATTTCATAGAAATTCAACAAATTGACGTGAATCGCATCAATCAGCATGTTTTCCCAATACCGGGCCACTGTTACGAATTGAACCAGTCCTGTAACGGTGGCGGCTGTCTCGCTGCCACCCACCAGAATAATCTTGTAGCGACCGACCGACAGCTGCCCAGCCCCGACTATCTAGGTACTAGAAACAACAGCAAGCCGCCACGTCAATCTCCTATTATGTAATCGTCTATGTAATCATTATAATTATGATGTAGAAACTTGATTATAAGGTATATATATATCGGCTATGCTGTATGTCTTTCTATTATCGAAAAAAAAAAAATTGAAATTTGAGGCAGGCCTCAAAATTTGTGTTTCAAAGTCATTTACAGGTCTATAATTAATCTCCTACAGGGTATAGCTATATGTAATCATTATGATTGTGATGTGGATACTTTGATTATAATGTATATGTATCGGCTATGCTGTACGTCTTCCTATTTAAAAAAAAAAATCCGAAATTTGAGGCACCCTCAAAATTCATGGTTCCAAGTGATTTCCAGTCCTATAATTAATCTCCTATGGCGTATAGCTCTATGTAATCATTATAATTATGATGTAGACACACTGATTATAGTGTATATATACCGGCTGTGCTGTATGTCTTCCTATTTTCGAGAGAGAAAAAATCTGGAATTTGAGGCGGGCCTCGAGATTTATGTTCAGAGGTCATTTACAGGCCCATAATTAATCTCCTACGGCATATAGCTCTACATAATCATTATAATTGTGATTTAGACACTTCGATTATAATTTATATATACCGGCTATAAGGTATGTCTTCCGTTTTTGGGAAAAAAAATTCCGAGAGGACAAGTTATTGCGGAACAAGGCTTAATGCAGAAAAGCCGTCTTTCTTTGCATGCCACACATTATTAGCTTTTGCATTTTACAAAGGAAAACTAAAACAAAACAAAAAAAAAAATCGGATAAGCAAGCGACATGTTTCACAACACGTGAGGCACTGATATCCCATCTGCAGTGCAAGCGTGCATTCGACCTTTGGACATTAGCTGCTTTTCTCATTCTCACTTCCTCCCATACCCGCCCAGCAGGCAGCGGAGGGGGGGGGGGGTGAACCTCCTCCTTCGACCTGCGTGACAAACAACTCACAGCGAACACCGTCCTTGGTGGAATAAGTACATCCTTAGACTGGATAATGCTGTATTTTTTAGTTCTCTCACTTGGGTGCTGTCAAGTCCGGTGATGCAGATAAAAAAAATAAAGTTCCGATATCAAGGGTTTAAACGGTTAGACAAGTTACGACGGTAAATAACAACTCTTGCTCCGTGTTTTGATAGATAGGTGCCACGGCACATTAGAACACTGGCTTTTTTTTTTCTGCTACTGTACTCTCTCTCCCAGAATAGCGCGGAAAGCTATAACGCGGGTCTTGAGTTATGTCCCCCAACAGCCATGTTTTATATTGGGCTTTTACTGTATAAAAGCAACTCAAGTTAAATTTGTTGTAAATAACAATATTCTTTACTAAATACTTTTCCAGTGTTGCATTCCTCAAGAGATCAACAAACAAACCAAAGAAATTTCAAACCAAATGAAAGTTTACAATATAAATATTTCAGGATATTTTGTAGTATTCGGTGCCTTGTTTTTTTTTTTTATTATTCTATGCACTGTTTTCTATTTATCTGTATGTATGGTGGTGTTTGCACATATTGTTTTATATATATACTTCACTTGCCGTGCACTCATTTTGCAAAGCTTAGCCAGTTGGCTGAGATAACGGAGGCTCTCAGTTTAACTAATCCCTTAGCTTTCTATTACATGTAACTTCTCCTGCTGTGCGACCACAGCAGGACAGATAGTTTAGACACGCCTTTAAGTGAGGGGCTTTTGGCATTTTATTTTCCTTAAGGGTCAGTTTTTTGTGTCGCCCCAGTGTCTTGCTTTCCTTCCACAGGTTAAAATCTGTAAATCACATATTGTACACACCTAAACAATCAGCTGATAATGTAGGGCAGCACACTACAAAAACGAAGGCTGTGAGCACTGACACCAGATACCCCATCTTGCACAATAAGAAGATGCAGAGTTCTACTCAGCCTGGCACAGCTGCACAAAACAGAGGAAGAGGGAGACAGAACCTGCTTTCCATGCAACAGAGAGAGAGAGAGAGAGAGAGAGAGAGAGAGCGTTGTTTAGACCACCCAGCCATTTCACAAAAGTCAGCGCTGCCGTCTGCGGCCACCTGCCATCCATGCCGCTCCGAAGAGCAGAGTAGAAATGCACTGACCAGATGCAATTATAAAAGCTGATAGAGAGAAAGTCCTTCTTGTTTCTCGTTCCTTTGCCCAATTAAGACTATGCTGCAACGGAGGAGGGGCCAATAGACACTATTTTCTACATATAATTAAATTGACTTATCAATGTGCATCACTCTGCCGCATGTTTCCACTGAGGTTGGTTGATTCTACATACCATGATGTTCATAACTCGTACTGTTTATCCACGGCTCAGGATGGATGCTTAATTTCAGATTGTACTGTTCGCTGGCCAAGCCACTAAAGCTATGAATCGAGGTCATCAGAGTACTGTAATGCACCACCAGCTGGCCCTACTAGTGCAATTGCAGACACATGCACCTAGATCCAGCGCTGGCTAGTGACGTGTCAGTCCAGAGCACCTATGCCACGTGTAACCCCTCTCCAACCCGAACAAGGGTGTGCCAACCAGAGTAGAAATAGCGGTGCACGTCCCTTGTAATGCATTCTGTTTTGTTCCTTCACTGCACTGTTTGGTACCGAAGGAACCATTGGCCCCTCTCTTGGTCTTCGTGGTACTCTTGGTGCTGAAGAGCATTCCTCTAACGTCTTAACCGCACTCCTGGTGCTGAAGACTCCTATTGTTCTACCAGTCGTCTATGTTGTTAAACACTTGAGAAGCTTCTGGCCCCTTCAAAGAAACACCTTAGCATAGTCAAGTTTAAGTTATTTTCATAGCACTTTGTCTACGTACCCATTAGGCTAGGAACAGTTGGCCTTCAGCTTCCGTAAGCTCCAACTGGTAGGCAGTAGTGCAACACCACCATTGTTTATTTACTTCATAGGAATAAACAAGTTAAATAATAATTTTGAGGTGTCCTGAAATACAATACTATTTCTAATGGTAGGAGTTTTAAATTACCGCCAAAAATAAATTAGTATCCAGCTCAAAACAAATGAGCTTTAAAGATACTTGCTAAAGTTCTACTTTCAAGATATTCCTTTGCCTCATGCTAACTATAACAAAATTTATCAGTGTCTAGAAAATTACATGACAGGAACAGTGCACTGCATTTGTGCATACTCAGTGCCATAAAATTTCCTATAAGAACTGTTTCTTACTAGGCATCACCAACACGCCTATTTTCTCCGTTTTTATTCAAATTAATTATAAATGAAATATAGTAAACTCCCAATTTTCCAGGGTGATGACTTGCTAGGGGCTAATGGTTTAACCAATATTCACAGTTAGAGTAATGGGAGGAAATAAATGTTTGTGCATCCATACTGTGCACATAGATTATGTAAACAAGTAATATAGTCTAGCAAGTTCAATTTTTTTGATTGCCAGTGTGTGGCAATACACAAAATCCTGCATCAGCTGATGCATGAACACTTGCAAGACAATTTCACAATGACTATTTTGACAGCCTATTTGCACAACAGACGTCTGAGAAATATGTGGACAGGAAGGAGATAATAGACACACTAAAAATGTTTATGTATTTTATTATAACAAATTAAACATCATTCTAGGATAATGTGTAGGTGTTTGTGATAGTTTAGCTTAGTTCGTCTCATCTTTGTAGGCTCTAGCTAGTGCTTGCTAACGTCTCCATGTGCATGCTTCATATTAAATGAACAGGCTACACATCTGCCACACAGTATTTTTTCAAATATTTCTATATTAATTTGACGTAATATATTTCAAACCGAAGTTGTTTTTTGAGCCCGCACAAGATGAGAAATTTACTTTTAATAGGACGTGATAGATTCTTTTGGGATACAGCAGTGAAATAGGTGACAGTTCTGCCATCTGTTGGACAGTGTGCACTGCTCGCTTTGGGAACCATGCCCCAACTAAATAACTTTTTTTTTAATGCGTAAAATGCAAATATGCATACAAATTCTCTGCGAGCTCTACAAATATTATAACATAACATATTTCTGTGTGAAGCAATTCTGCTAGCTAATAATTTGGATTCTGTCTGCAATTGCCGAGCCTTTCTGCAGTCTACTCACCATTCCATTTTTTTTTGTCCCAACTCCCCTCCCACATTCAGTGCCAAAGCAAAAATATATTTTTTTTTATTTATGAAAACCCTGTGTTATTGGCGATAGAATCATTTTTCCGACAAATAACATTGTTTTACAATGTGATATTTTGTCATCCAGTCGCACTGTGTGCCATGGTTAATTTGAAAAAAGCCTCTGCATGTATGAACTACTGTAAACTACCCAATCTCACCTTTTGGAGGAGCAGATGCCAGTTTTTTTTAAATACTTTACTACTATGTATGAAAATGTGCTGTCTGACAATTTCCCAAATTCTTAATACTGCCAAGTTTCACAATGTTAAAAACATGTGCAAGTACCCAAATACTTTTTAAACAAAAAAAAAATGGATACCCAAGTTACTTATACTCTAAAGTATTTCACACACTGCACTATAACTATCGCTTAATGCTCAAAAAATTTATTTTAAAAGGCCTAAATGCACTTATGTGAAAATTACACTTGCTTTGTAACCCTATTTAAAAAAAAAACAACTGCCAATGAACGATAGCCATAGGCACGTCTGCCTACATCACATTTTCCCCACTTGTTCTAAACCTTTTCCAGATGTTTTAATGCATGCGTGCATAATTTATAGTGATATAAGACATCAAACTGTTGAGACAACAGCATTTGTTAGCTTTCTACCGCTGTTGCACCTGAAAAAATACGTATTATTTGTGCTAGCGCTTGTAAGTAAAATGAACAGCCGAAGTATTGGATCAGCTTGTGGCATGCTGTTTAGGTTTCACAAGATGGCCGTAATAATATTGGGGACACTGGATCAATGAGAGCATGAGCAGAAAATCTGTTAAACATACATAGAACATTCTGCAACATGCGGTTTAGGTTTCGTCAAAAATCTCCTTGTACCCCGTGTGGTATGCATCGCAGGTTTCTTTATTGCTAAAAGTTTATAAAATATTTGTGATGCCTTTTCTAACAATGCTTATTAGAAAATTATGTAATTTGTCTTTTATAAATGTTCATTAGTTTTTGAAAGTTATATGCGGGCTATATGTCTTCAACAAAAACCTTTTAGATGGGATTTACTAAAATAGAGCTAAATGGAACAGATCTAGGGAATTAAAAACACCACCCTATTAGGCGGGAAAGTCTTAAGCGAGTTTTAAAGGGAAGCTCTAGAAATTTTACCCACATTGTAAAAAGTATGTTATAAAAAGCTGTATCAGGAATTGAACCATCACTACTTTATTCAATATTATGCTATGCTTAAAAACAACAATACTGTAAAATACATTTTATACACGAGAACCGGGATTGGAATCTAGAATCAATTAAATAATTGGCATCGGAATAAAAAAACCTGGACTCGACCCATCTCTAGTTGTTTATATATTTTATTTTGTTTGAAATATTACTTAACAAATCCATACATGCGTAATAACTTTATAGCACAGCAAACCCATATTCAAAACTGCTGACATGGATGTGTGCATTGGACATTTGTTTACAAACATTTTTCTTCAAAGGTATAACAGCTGTGTTAGTAAGATGTATATGGCCATGCTAATTAATTTTACAATAAGACAATTGTGATTTGGCAGTAATATCTGTTCATATCTGCACTTCTAAGGAATAATTTTATCCCCAGCTAACCCACCTTATAAATCAGTGATTTGTGAATGACTAGTGCTATATTTCCTAGTAAACTGTCATGTCACTGCATCGTAGGTAGATTTGTGACCCTGTTTTTATATTGATGGTAATGTGTGGTCATATCGACAGCTCTCAGCAATACTTCAAATTTTAACACACATACATTTTAAAATATCATTTTATGGCAAACTGTACGCAAAACTCTTGCCAGGCACAGCATCTTGGACAGATTTGCTGCCCTATTTTTTATGATAATGTGTGCTCATGTGTGACTTTTTTAGGCTTGCCTGGATTGTAAATATCAGTTTACTATGCATGTTATCAGATGGAGGAAACTAATCCTAATTCTCATTCCCCCCTCTGGTCATGCACATTTTTTGTTTGCTGCTAGCTCTCTCATTTGGCCAGAGAGCAAGCATGAGAGATACAAATAAGAGGAAGGGAGCATTCTAAAAACACCAGTAGACCACCCAGCCCTGCACATTTCTCCACCAACCACCACCAAGTGGCTGTATGGGAGCAATGGCAAGTGTGAAGAGGGGAGAGCAGAAAGGAGAAATGAACCTAGCCATGGAAGAGGGGTAGGGAGGGACACAGAGCAAGAGGGAGACTGGGGAAAAAAAAAAAAGGAGCAAGCAAGGTGGGTTGGCAGATGACGAGCGAGAGGGAAGGTGGAAACAAGGGATGCAGAACAAGAGGGAGAGAAAGCCATCTGGACTGGTGAAGGGCAGTCCGTGCACGTATAAACATGAGTGAGCTAATAATTTGTTATTCTTATTATTTTATACTTCCTTAGAAACCAAGTTAAAACATTAAAATGTACAGTATGTACACAAATTTCTGAATGTTTTGGAGGGAAATTTTTTTTTTTAATGTTAACCTCGTAAATATGCTGCGCCACACATTTGGCCTCCACAAGCCAAAATGTGGTAAGCCTACTCCCTAATGATTTACATGTCTAATCATCTTTGCTGCAAAAGAAAGATATATTTACGAAATTTTAGTATCTGAATATTTCCTATTGAATTGCCGTATTTACCCCTGCATAGTGCACACCATGATTTTTTGCAACAAGTCCCAGGGAAATTTTTTTTTTAAAATAAAATTGCACCAAAAACTTGTACCTATTAGTAAGTAAAGAACAAATTATACTTTTTTACATTAGTGTGTGGTGGTTGTGATATGTTTGGAAAATACTTTAATTAAATATCTTGGATGCAAAAAGGCAAAATAAAAAAAAATTTGTTTCCAGCTGCATTTTTCTCCTTGCTCCTTTTAGCAGTGCCCGGCTCTTTTTTTTGCCATGCTAGAATGTCACACTACCCTTATAGCAAAAAAAAAAAAGGGGGGTCTCCTTGTCCCTCCCCCCTTTCCAGTATCATGACTCGCTAGTCACTGCCATGGAAACAAAGAGGGATGTCGGAATTATCGACCGGCAACATCTACATCTGGGTGTTATTACAAGGGGGTGGGGGGGGGGGCGTAAACACGTGGCAGTTCTGGTTTTGTGGCACAACAGGATACCATTATTGGGGGGGGGGGGGGCAGGGTTTCTACCTACACATAATTGAAGGGGTGATGTAAGAGGGAGAGATGAGACAAAAGTCAGTCCTGCCACTTTCCTCAACATCCCCGGACAATTTATGGCCACCACTCCCCCTTCCTCTTTTCCCAGTGTATAGCACACACCCCAGAAATTTTTTTCCTCTATTTTAGCAAAAAAAGGGTGCCCTATACATGAGTAAATACGGTAAAGTGATACTTCAAACGTGTAGACAACCTCCTGTTGTCATTAGAAAAAGAATTACACAGCAGCATGCAACCACTATGAAAACATTTCTTGGCACCACAACATTCAGTCGGAGATAGATTTCAAACTTTACGTTTACCTAGCACTGGATATAGTAAAATTGGCATGAAAGTAAGTTATCTATAGATGAGGAAAAACACAAATTCTTTAAAATCTTATTTAATTTGTACATAAAATAGATCAAACTACACACCCAAATCTGACAACTATTTCCCCTTTAATGAATCTGCACACAATATGTATATATTTTTTTACATTCCTAACCATCCCTTACCTAGTGTAGCCTCAAAATGCATTTTATTTTAAAACAATTATAAGTTAAATCAATTGCAGCTACACCAATCAGTCACTTTAACACTGGTTGACTTTTGCTCATATAACACTCAGCAAGGCTGCTATGACAACTGCAGTCATACTATGGTACCTTTTTTTTGTACTACACATGGTGTATTCAGAATAAAAACTTACTTATATGGATACGAGCTTCAGTACGCTCGTGCAATATTTTTTTTTACACAAGATAATTATTTTACAAAAATAAATTCTCAGACAACCACACTAACATAAGCAAGGTGCAATATGTACATTGCAGGCGCAAACACACACACCTCCAATAATTTCTTACACGTGTTCTTGAACATGTTTGTCAACATGAAAACCATAAACTAGTTTAAAATTAAGCTGTATTGCCAGAAAGGCAACAACCACCTTTGTGCTTCTAGCCATGAGTCAGATGTGGAAAAAAAAAAAAAGTGATTTTGAAAAATCTCCAAATGCTGTGAGAAAATGAAATAATTTAACATGGTCCCAGTCAGTTCACATACCAGAATTAAATCCCTTGCATGAATGTTGATTTAGTATATTCCTTTATGGAATGTAAATGTCAAGTCCATTGCATGAAAGTTCCATGGACTGTTAAAAAGTATTGGAATAGCAATCCTGCGACAATGCATAAAAAGTGCAGCTGTTGTACCGCACAATTAGGCTTTTGAGAGCAACTCCTTAAGTGTTGCCTCAAGTTTGCGGGCGTCTGCTGAAAACTTCCGGATGCCTTCTGACAATTTGTCAGTTGCCATCTGGTCTTCATTCATCTCCCAACGAAATTTTGCTTCATCCATTGCATGTTTTTCAATGTCTAGTTTGCGAGCTGAAAACAAAATATTATACTTTATGTAACATGTGTTTTTCTGCCATAATTGCTCATTTAACAATGTTTGTAAGACTTTCATTTGTAATTTTTACTAGTACTTGCATTATTGCCTGCCATTATGATTTGTGTGTAAATGAAAGTGAGATTAATAGAATCAGAACTGCTAGCAGAGAAAATGAGATGGGCTTAATTTTTACCTATCTTGTCACTGAGCATCTGCTGAACAGGGGAAGTACTAGAGTCAAGCTCTTCCAGCAGTTTTGGAGATATGGTGAGGAGGTCGCAACCAGCCAGTGCCAAGATCTCTCCTACAACAGTTCAACATGTCAGATTTGCTTATCACACTACCATATACACTGCAGGTTTTAACCATGTTGATATTTCAATATAAAATCAATTTTTTTTAAGCTAGAACAATGTTGTAATAACAAAATTCCCTACTCCAGCATACTGTCATCTTAAATTATCACACACAAAAGTAAGAAAAA
Source organism: Dryococelus australis (assembly GCA_029891345.1). Lineage (NCBI taxonomy): Eukaryota > Metazoa > Arthropoda > Insecta > Phasmatodea > Phasmatidae > Dryococelus > Dryococelus australis. The sequence goes on along the minus strand of CM056998.1, from coordinate 35,117,863 downwards.
CCCACATTTTACAACTCTGGATTTTGCAACACTAGCAATTTTACATTCTGATGAATGATCATTAAACTTTTATATGGAAAAAATTATAGACAAAAAAGCAAGAAGCTGCCTTCAAAGTTCGTTAAAAATACGTTTGTTATCATGCAACAATAAATTAAAGAGGTTGTACAAGTCACAACCTGTAAAATAAAAAACTGTTGAAACCTTTGACTGGGCAGTGCATCACATGTAAAGAGAAGTTTTGTCTTCAGCATGCCGTAGTGCAGTTATGCTCAATACTGCACTTATAGTAACAGTGTTACAGGGTGTCTAGCAGTGTAGATTCACGTAATTTATGTGCAATTCCCATACATACAGCCAAAATTTAATGGTGTTATTTTAATGCACATTTCACGTATACCAAGAAAGATTTACTATGTGTGCATCAATACGTACTTGCCAAATTCAGTTGCAATGACTTTGGGTTAAATGATTACCAGAAAAAGATTTTTGCTCAACTTTATTAAAAATAATCATTTTAAATACTTAACTTTATACAACTGCACGAACAAGAATGAGCATCTATACAGGATGGAGGGCTGAATTCGACAATCTTTGTGAGGTGATTATGCAAAATCAAGTGGCAAACATATACAACACTTTGTACCTAAACCAAATATTACGGGCGAAATAAGTCCCCAAAACTGGAGATTTTGAAAAGTACATTTACGAAATATAGGATACCAGGTGAAATGAAAGTGCGATTCGCGAGACGTTTTAAGTTACTGGGATCTTCAACCAGTGCTAACTCTTATACAGTAGGTGTGCAATTCCATGCAGGACATAACATATTGATATTGCCTACACACCTGTAACTGTATCATTGCTACTGTGTACTGTGCGGGCTTTTGAACATTGAAAATATTTGGTGTGGTAGCATACAGTAAAGCCAAGTGATAATGGGTACCTCATTGCATTTGACAACAAAAGCTATGGTATTACCTAGGTTTTATTGTAGAAACATGCATCACCAACAAGGCTCGATGGTACGGCCCCCGTGTTCGACACACAGTTCACATAGCTACTCCAACGATTGTCGGGACACGTTTAAAAACACCCTCATTGTCCCGAATAATCCCGGCAGTTGCAACAATGCAGGCAACAAGGTCTTCTACGGATTCCACCGCGATTTCATACACCAGGCACATGTAACCCCTGAAGTAATACTCCAATGAATTCATATCGGAATCATGGAGGCCAGGGAACATGAACCCCATGGCCTATCTATCGCCCAAGGAATACGAGATTAAGGTGATTGCGCGTACATCGCGAACTGTGGGTTGGCGCACTGTCATGCTGGAACCACGTGGCCACTCGTGTTTTTAACACGGGACCTCTTCGAGACATTGACACTGAATTGATGTTGATCCCCGTGGATGAATGGGGTGCGAGGATAGACTTCCGCCCACTCGTGGATATTTTGACAATTCTGTATACCATCATGTTGAAAGGATCTCTCGTCCATGAAGAGAATTTATTTGTCAAAGTCAGGGTGTGTTCTGCATTGTTACAGAAACCATGTTGGAAATTCCACTCATCTAGGATAATCCACAAGACCCATGGCATGCACACATAGTACATGGAATGGATGCAGTAATTGCTCAAAGCACTCGACCAATGGTGCTGCAGCTTCAGTTGAGAACTCTTGCAACAATACGCATACTCGCATGTAGTGATGCATGACTCTTTTTGAGATATAGGTTTTTAACGACTTCAACTCCATCCCTCGGGTATTTTGCAGGATGTTTGAAGAGTAAAATTATTACATTAAAAAGTTGTATTGTACTGTCTGCCTTGCAGCTTTTATTATTTACTCGTCCACCGTAATTATGCTCGGAGAACAAGCAAGTTCATTTACTCTCCGCTAGATCGCACTAGTAGTAATAATATCACTTTTGTTTTGCATCCCCCTGCAGCCGGCCGGTGGTGTCACAGAGACATGTCATGCATTCGCATCCACTGCTCAGTGAACACCGCTCACCCTAGTGGCACCAGACAATGAGCAATGGGTAGCTGCCCACAACTAGTATATAAGCTAAGAGACAACCTGCATCTCTGCAGCAGTTTTTGTTTCCAGCACGCACTGCTCTGATCTAATTAAATTTACAGTCTTCAATCCCAGCAGCCACCGCTTGGGATCTGATACACCGTCTTAAGCTTAGCTTAATCGCCATTGTGCCTAGCACGCGTTGCTCAGGCCCAAGCCAGTCAACATGTCAAGTACTGTATTGTTGCCATAGATCCAGCACGTGATGCTCGGAACAAGCCCCCTTGCCAATGGTAAACATCAGCAAAGCTTGCAGCAGGTTAGGTCTATGTCAGGAGGTAATCCGCTATGTACCCCGCAACCCTACACCCCCGTCATCACTTGTGATCGCAGTGATTCCTATTCTAGTCTTTGTCAAAACTATTATCCTGTCACATTCATGCTTAGTTTTCCAAGCCAGTGACAGCGAAATCGTTACGTCGTTTCCTACAACACATACATGTTAAGCAAGAGAAAATCTGTTAAAGTAATTTTCGATGCACTCTTTTTGAGTCGGACACCAACCACCCTAACAATAGTTATCTAGGTTTGAAGCCCGCATAGCAGACCCGAAGCTAGAGTGCTATCGCCATGTGTTTATTTTCTCGAAAATAAAATGTGCATGACCTTTAACTTGAGTACCTACCATGTAGTATTCGCACCTTCTAGTTACGCTTGTCACGTACTGTAGGTATTCATTGGGGAATTTACTAAAATGAACACATTTCGAGCACAGTTCACACACTAGAATTAGCCTTTCCTTCCTCTAATCCTGGATTGTGGGAACAGAAGAACCCTCACAGGTACACTGTCTGTGAAACCACAGTACTAGTTTGGCGATTACTTATCCCTGGAGCGGACTCTGCTGAGGACCTGCAAACCTCAAAGTGGTCAGACGACTACCAGACCACGCGTCCTAAGTGACAAACATAATTTTCATACAAACGAACACCTGTGTGTGCAATACAGCTTGGTGGGGCAATTTCTAACATCCTGAGGTCTTTTGCCAAAAGGAGGGGACTGAAGGAGATCAGGGAAACACTTGTTGCATCGGGTTGAGGTCGCAATTTTCAACACACTCTAGTTAAAATATAGCTAGCCTACCACCTAGAGAACAGACGCAAGCTCTCAAGACACTTGCAACAGCCAAAAGAAGTTCCTGTGCCACAGCATCTGTTTACACCTCCTAACACTCCGGACCTGCTGCATATCCAGAGTGCATCGTCAAGTACTTTAGAAAGTCAGACTTGCCACCTACTCCTGCAATCACTCAGCCAAAACCAAATGTACTTCTGCCACAATCTATCTACAGACATCAGGAAATTCAACCCACATCACCAGCTCTACCTACATCGGTACCCCAGAACAATTCTGCCTTGTTGAAACGTCGCCCAGGTAGCTTTGTATCTGCCATTCCTGCCAAGCGCAAACCTGCTCTGATAAGACTTTGTGCCCTGCCAAGTAGCCACAAGGCCAGTTCTATATACAGGCAAAGCTCCTGCACCCTGGCAGAACTGAACCCTGGACATGCAGGTGATTGAGGTGCTCCTCCCAGGATTTCAAGTAGACAATCACATCATCAAGGTATGCGAAGCAGAGTTGCCCAATGTATCCTGTCAGTACTTCGGTTGACATGAGCTGTTGAAATGTAGCTGGAGCATTTTTGAGTCCGAAGGGTATAACTAAATTGGAGGGTTTCTCCTTCTGGTGCCATGAATGCATTTTATTTCTTACTGTGGGTGAACAGCAATTTGCCAGTATCGTAAGCCGACCTTGGCTGGGCCAGACCAACAAAGTTACAGTGGTGGTAGGTGGCAGCAGCAGTCTCCGTCAGGCCACCTTCCTTCCGCTAAACTCTCAAACCCCTCTTCAGCCATCCACACTCTACCCATTTCCTCCCTCCCCTTTACAGTCGGCAATCTGCTTCCTACCTGCTGCTAGGTCATGCCCATACCCCTCTGCTCCCTTCCTCATTCCACCCATGTAGCCACACCCATTCCCCTTTACTGTCCATCCTTCTAGCCATGCCCACACTACTCCAAGCTCCCTTCATCCCCCTCTCTTTCTTTCTTCCTCTCCCGTCAAAGCCTTATTCATCATCAGAATTCTCGCCCTCTTGTTCCTAACACCCCCACCCCATGTAGATGCATCATCCACGACAAGAAGCCCCTTTTTCTTTGTCCTACTCTCCCTCCCTCCTGCATAATGCGGGCAGTGTGGCACTAGCTGTCTCATCTTTTCACTACTTCCGCCTCATTTCTACTCTTTTACAGTTGTGTAAACAATAAAAGCTGCCAGTTTTATTTTAGCCAAACGTTGATTTTAGCCATCACAGACATAGATTAATGCCTACCGTTAAAATGTGAGCACTGTTGCACAATTGGATAACTTCCACTAGCAATTGTGGTGTGAATTACACCTTTTGCCTTTTAAATTTTAGCAGATATAGTTATGTGCATAGCCAGTGGTTTTTTTTTTAAGTAGCAAACAACACCCAACAGGTATAAGATTGTATTGTGCTTTCTGGTTAAGATGATTTAAGTTGCATAAATCTTCTGGTTAAGATGATTTAGGTTACTTAAATATTTGATGAATAGGAGGATGATTCTTTATGTCAAGTGCTGCTGTTTCTGAAGTTCTTCCTGCTAAATGTATGCAGGCCAAACATTACAGTGCCTTGAAATGTATTAGGTGCAACTGAAGTAAAATGTAACATGCTTAAGAAGGTACCCTTGAAATTGCTTGTACAGGTGTAAAAATTAAAAAATACAATGGTCTTGTATTAACTGAAATTGCATCAAATCTTATACATTTATGTCTGTAAAATAATTTTTTCTTCTACACTTACTGAATGTGTCATATGGAACACCATTGTGATGTTTAACAGGTACCCTTTTAATAAGTTTTCCTGCTTAATAAGCCTAAATTTGTCAGTAAAAAAAAACCACGTCTTAACAAGTTTTCACTGTATTTTCGGAATAATCGCTTAACTATGAAATACTGTGGATTTTCGATGATTTGTTCCCATTATTTACATTTCATTGTATTTCTTATCGGGAATATTTCAGTTTTTGAACACTATGTAAATACAAAACATGGAAAATCATTAATAGTGATATTGATAGTATTGTTCACATTCTGCAGCAGGCTTTCTTCTTCCTCCTACGTCTGTACAGTGTTTGTAGGTTGACTCTTTCTTCTTCCTCCTACGTCTGTACAGTGTTTGTAGGTTGACTCTCTTCTTCCTCCTACGTCTGTACAGTGTTTGTAGGTTGACTTTCTTCTTCCTCCTACGTCTGTACAGTGTTTGTAGGTTGACTCTTTCTTCTTCCTCCTACGTCTGTACAGTGTTCGTAGGTTGACTATGAGAAACAATCTCAAAATCTTATTCTTCTTACATATTTACTGCACTCTTAGGTTGGCAGCATTGAGAACAGATGACACAATCTCTGACACTATCCAATATTTTATGGCCTTTTGTTATCCTAAACAAAATTTGAAATGAGGTTATAGTTGTGGTGGTACGTAATATAATGGGTGCGTGTTTGGTTACAATTGTAAAGGTTTGAAAAAGACTTGGCAAATAATGATTGGCAAAAATTATTTACTCAAATTGACTTTAACTTGTAATGGCATTTTGGTTGTTGGTAAAAAAAAAAAAATGCATTTTGAGGTTCCTGCACGACTCGTTTTCTCTCAATGGTCCAATGAAAAACGAATAAGAGAGATTCCACTGTATACACTATTAAGTGAGGTGTCAAATATAAGTGTTAATTTTGCAGTACAAAACAGAATTGAAATGGTGGTTTTCTAGGCCATGGACAATTCAAACATCCTAATAACCATTTTGAAATACATTAATGTTACTGGCAGCCGTTACACCCATCGAGCTAATAGTAACCCTGGCAGCAGAGATTAACTGGGGCATTTACCAGAGTAGTTATGACTCATGGGAGCTGTGATGGCTGCTTTGGACTGTGTACTGTAAGGTACCATGGTCGCACCTGGTGACCGCGAGTGGCGGATGCTATCGGAAGAGCTAATCAGGTGCACTAGGTCCACAGCTGGCTGTATAGTGCTACCACAGCAGCTGCTGTACATGTTGGGTTTGATATACTCTAACACATAGGTGGCTGAAATGAGGCGGAGGCATCTTACACAAGTGGAGTCAGTCACTACTTTCAAAAGTTTGTTTGAATTAGCTCACCAGTAATTACTCAGCACTAGTAGCCAAATCCCCCCCCTCCCCCCCCCCCCCCCCGGCTAACCCATGGGTATCTTAGTTTTAACAGTTTCTGTACTACAGTTATTTTAATTTATTCTTATTTGTAGCTGAATTGGTTTACACGAGTTCCAACTTTAATTACAGTGTGATTATGTGGAAGAAACGCCACTAACCTAGCATATCCATTTCTAACAAAATTTTGCTGGGGCTTCCAAATATTAATTCAAACCAAAATATCTACCAAAAATTATGTAAACCAACAGACTGTTAACCAAATTATTTTTTATTGCTACACAATCAATTTTCTCTAATGTAAATACATAAATTTAATTTTCCAGCAAAGCAAACGAGGCATTATATATTTTTTTACAGCTTGTTATTATTCCAAATACACTAAACCTTTCCTATAACAAATGTATGGGGAACAAATATTTTAACCGAGGTGCACAGGATATTTATGACTACAATGTATTACTGATCGTTAAGACACCTGTTTTCGCGACACGCAAAATACAGTTTCTCTCGAAAAATGACATACCTTGCGAAAAACAACAAAACACATGAAAAATATGACAAAAATACATTTCCATTGTGAATCTTCATGTTTACAATGCTAATTTTAATCAATTGTGTCAATATGTAACCAGATTCTGAAAGTTGACAACTGATGCATTAAATGTACACCTCCGAAACAATATCGCCATGTTTCGGAAATAAACTGATCTCTGCGACTTTCTAAAATAAAAGTATACAAATCTGATAAATAGAACAATTACGTAACGCTTATCTCAAAAATGGTAGCAAAATTTTCTGTTGCCACAAGGTGCAGGCCACGCGTTTATTCGACAAAGGCAAACAGTATGCTTCATAGATTCGTGTATCTATGGTATTACCAATGTTTTTTTTGGTTATGTTTTATGTAAACATGTTTTTAAAATTATCAAGGTTATGTGAGGTTGACTTGTATCTGGTGCTATTTTGTTTTGACGAAGTACAGTAACATATTAGTTACAATTCTGTTTAGTTTATTTTATTGGTAGGGAAGGGAACTTTGGTTTATCACATTTAACGTCTTTCGCGAGAGAAAGTAGCAATTAAAACTGCTCATTGTTTTGATGATGCAGTGGAAAATTTTGCTCATACACAAATAACATTCAAATTACTATAATTCAGACGTTGTAACGTCACCGAAAAAACAAAACATGATAAATGTGATGCTATGATTTATACCAATGCGACAATTACACAAACATTTTCAGTAAAGTTGAAAATCGTTGGGTTTTTTTTTTATGAACGACTCTAAAATCAGTGAAATCAGAGTGGATTCCAGCAAGTAATGTAGAGACTGAAAATAATTTCTCAATGTATGGGAATATAATGACAGACAAAAGAACAAACCAAAAGCTGTTTGCATTTTACGATTACGTGTATGCTACCTTATTTTTGCGCCATCACTAAAATAACCAAAGTTTGTGGCAATATGAAATATGTGCGAGTCTTGCATATTTTGACCAAATATATACCATTTTTCTCTGACAAGTTTCAGCAAAATTTTTGACGAAATCTATCAAACTTCACCACAAACATGTCTCTCTACTTATTAATTTACATTATAAAAAGTAGACAGAATGTACAAGTACTCACAGAGTGGTAGTCGTGTCGTGTATACACACACATAACCACACAAAAGTCAGACAAACATGGATACGCGGTCGTACAACATTTCGCTGGCTAGGCCAGCTGATCAGGCGGTGAGTGGTGCGCATCTGAGCGGAAAATGCGTTAGTCTGACTTTTGTTCAAATGTGTGTATATAATGATGCCACCCTGCGAGTACTTGTACATTGCCTAAACTTTATAATATAATCAATAACCTAGCGGCCTATTCCTGCCATGATCATTAATTTAATTACTTATTTTAGTTAAATGCAAGAGGTTTACCTATGGATCAAAAACTTCCTGAGTTTGTTGTACATACAAATAAACACACGTAAGCCATAGATACCACACACGTAAATAATCTCACCACTGCACAAAAGAGACTGATGTCATCCTTACTATGTGCGCCACTCGGAAGGGAAGGGGGGAGGCAGCCCGATAGTGCTAGCTGCTGCATGAACAGCACGTTGTGCATCAATGTGTGTAGTATGGTACGTCGTTCATGCATGAACGAACTAGGAATCCATTCACTGCGTCTAAAGACCCACTTGCCAAGAGTAACCGGTGACTAGCTAGTTTCTTTTGTGTAAAAGTGTGACCCCCTTAAATCAGAATCTAATGCATGCCTGAGGAAATGTTATCTCCTCCTTACATCCCTGCCTTAATTTGTATTGTAATATTGTTGAGTGCTCACCCACATGGTACACATGTGTTCACGCAGACATGAACTGAGAAGCTCTCAATTATTCCGTTATTTTTCCAAGTGCTATGTTGTGTGTTATTTTGTTTTAAGACGCTGGTAAATGATTTCACATTTTAAGGAAAATAAACATTCAAAGACGCTTTCAGTTCCTGCAGCCAAGTTCACAGAACAAATTTCCAACAGTTTTTACATTAATTTTCACTTTAATTAATTTCGCTGTTTGAGAAGGGTTTAAATGTATGTTTCATTCTTGTTAAATTTTACTATAGTGTTTTATGTATTCTGCTCGCCTGTCCTGGCATTATTACTTGTGCGAATTTCAGACACACTTAGCAACAATAACGAGAGACTGTCCTACAGAGTTCTGAACATTCTAATTCACGTAAAATAATCTACTGATTATTTTCCTGCACTCAGTCGACCTGTGATGATCCTGAGAGTAGGAGATCCTCTTGCTTTTCCAAGTAATTGAAAAGCTGGCGCCCTGGGAAAACTACTATCTGAATCCACCTCCATCGACAATCTGGAGCAGCATTAAAGTAATCTGGCATTGTACGCCGCTTGCAAGCTCCAAGCCACCTCAAGACAATAAATAGTTTTGTATGCCCATCGTGCCATAATTGCTGTGCATACTGTATTGACAGATACAATTTTGCATAAAAACTGCAGTGGTTTCACACAGTAATTTTAGCATTTATGACATAGCTATATGTTGCAGTACATTTTTGTAAACACTGCAACATTCTATAAAATGTTCGGTTACGATGGGAAGAGAGAAAATCTGAATTAATATTGGTATGGAATCATGGTATAATGTATTAGTGTATTTTCATAATATGCCTAAAGTTATCATGTAAAATTTAAGAGAAAACAAAAACTCATTGTACAGGCGCAAGTTGTAACTGGAACCAACAGTCATTTGTTATAACAAAATGTTCATTATTGTGAAGTTAGTTAAAGAGGTTATTTAGTGTAGTAGTTATGAAAATACAGTACACTCTCTATATATATATATATATATATATATATATATATATATATATATATATTATATATATATATATATATATATATATATATATATATATATATATATATATATATATATATATATATATATATATATATATATATATATATATATATATATATATACAGACACACACACACACAAGACCACTTGCCTGTGTTCCTGAAGGATGCACCCATCACAACAGTTCTGTAGTTAAACTTCTTGTAGTAATTGTATATTTTAGTAACAGAAATAACACCAGGGTCTTCCTCAGGCTCAAAGGACTTGGTACTGGTGTTGGAGATGTACCAGTCGAGGATGCGTCCAACAAATGGGGAAATAAGAGTAACACCAGCCTCTGCACAAGCTACGGCCTGGGCGAAGGAGAACAGGAGTGTGAGGTTGCAGTGTATTCCATGCTTCTCTTCCAATTCCCTAAAACATGTCGCTATTTCATTCATGGTTGTCTTGTCACATTTCATTTTTAATCATGCTTGCAAGCAAACATGTATACTTCCTTGCTTTACCTTTGAGTGGGTGCAGATAAAATTCTGTTGCACGCATTACGAAAAGAAATCACACAATATAATTTCACTGATTATAAAAGTATAATAAAGCCACTCCTACTTACTTGGCAGCTTGAATGCCCTCCCACGTCGATGCCAACTTTATTAAAATGCGTCCTTTGTCGATGCCCACATCTTCATACATTTTTACCAACTTGCGGGCTTTCTCCACACTAGCATTCTTATCGAAGGATAACCTGCACAAAGAAAGTTGCATCTTGAAAGAGATAACCTCAACACAGTAAAATCTCACTGTAATGCACATCTAAAGCTTCAATTTTTATACTTAGTAATGAAAGTAATTTATACTGAATCTTATTTTTAAACCTTTACAACATGGGCTCCATGAAATTATTGCACAATTTGTCATTTCAGTTAATAAAATTTAAATATACATACGAAGCTAGGATAAAATGTTACTTTCTAAAATATGAAAAATAATAAACAAATTAAATCATGCAAGCATAAAGTAATTTGATTTGCAAAAACACCCTGCTGACTTATTGGTGAAGTTTCCTTTTAAAAAATCACACCAACAAATAACACTTATCTTTTGAAATAAAATAATATTTCGGTTAAGAAATAAATTTTATTTTTCTCACATTTGTAAAACTGGATATAACACTGGTGTGTGTGTGTTTGTTAAAGTCACAAATAAATTTTTAAATTGTTGCGTGAAGCGAGATTTTGAATAAACAAATAACAGTAAAATTTGCTTAAGACGTTCCCATACGAGATATTTTCCCAGATAAAACGTTCAGTGCGAGTAGTCCCGCTACTTTCCCATTTACTTGTGTTATTTTTTCCCGCATTTAACATTTTATAAACTAATCATTCCCACACTATAAGATCAATTTTTTTCCCAACAAAACTGTGTTTTCAAGAAAATTTTACATCATTAATGAACAATTATATCACTAATAACTACAATCTCAAAACATGATGACGTGAAATGTAAACAAGGCACTAAAATGTATGTCCCAGTGTAGCCAACATCATTTGGACAAAGTTCTGATGTAAGTGAAAATTTTCTTTACGTTAAAGCTAGATTTATCTAAACTGCACTAAATTACAGTAGTTCCCATGCCTGCCGAGGGCCACAAGTTCATTTAATAGATGCCATTTTGTTAAATAAGTTGCAGTGGTTTTCTTTCCTAAGTTATGTTACGATCTGTGGAATTGGAATTGTATTCGCACTATGTATAATAAAAACACTGCACCAGAAAGCTTCTTACACAATAGATAACTTTAGCATTTGACTTTACGTTTCCTTTCCTCCAACAAAACCACCAATACACAATACAATGGTAAAGTCAAGAGTTTAGACAACTGAACACTGGTTCTGCCAGTTTCGTAAAAATGTGCATCTTGTTATGTAAATAATTATTATATTATCCAAAAATGCATTTCACGTGCCTTTTATAAATATAGGCTTAAAATTTATACTAAAAGTTTATTTCAAAACAAAAAAACTAATTTGTTTACTTTATTAAAATATGTCAATTCATATATTTCCTGTTCATTTGTTTGCCATTTATTTAATTTAAGATAAGCTTAGTTTAATATACAGAGATTAAAATTGCCCTATAGTAAAATAACGCACTTGACTTTAAATTTCAACTTATTCGAAATTGTTAAGTCAAGCTCCATAAGAAACAACATGTTGGAAAGCAAACTTAAACTCAAATGTTAAAGTTTTCAATTGTGTAAGGGCCTTAAATCGTAATAGAAATTTTCTGTCACAAATGTTTTTTTTTGGGAAGAAATTAAGTCAGAATTTATTTATTTTTGTACGGAACCATGAATTAATAATATTTACAGGAATACAAAAATTCAATGTGTGAGTTATTGATTAATAACATAAATTATTATGTTTTACAACTTGCATATTTAAAACAATCAATGTATTAAATTACTGCTCATTACATTTAATTCTAACAAAAACTTTCAGTCTTTCAAAAGGGACGGCAAACATAAATTATAACCATAAAAAAGTTGCAGTTTTCTGGCTGATAAGCCATAACATATACATAACCTCACTTTGTAATGCAAATATTACGAGTTACCAAAAAACAGGTATTTTACAATATTAACAATGGGACAAAACAATAAACAAACAATGAAAATATATAAATAAATAAAGAACTCTGATGCCCTTCATGGTTAAGTGTATTGTATGAATTCAGTTCTGTTTTCACGCAGTTGCCTCTTCACTGATTAAAATTAAGTACTGTATATATAAATATTTGATAATGTGAATAAGGTATAGACCCAACCCTGTATTTCAGGCCTAAACCTCCATTTCAGTTTTTGGTTCATGTTTGACATACACAGTATTTATTCAATTACTGTTCAATTTATCCACAGTAAATTTATAACCATTAAATAAAAAAAAAAAAATGCATTTGAATTTATGTACAATGTTGACTACTTTTTGGTTATATTGTTTGTTGGATTATTTGGTTTTATTTGATATTAATGCTTACACTGTGTTTTTGTCACTACAAAAATCTGTCTCAGACTAAAATTTTTGGTTTCCCACATAAGAAGTTTTTGAAAGCTTTTCCCTTGAAAAATGTCTTAACAGAGTTTTACTATATGTAGGTTTATTTTGGGTGTGTGTGTGTGAAACAAAGAATAATTACGAATACGTCTCTTACGCTCTCTTTGCTCACTGTGTCTAGCTGTTGCGTAGTGACGCCAATTGAAGCGGCTTCCTTTTGTGAAATCATGAGCATGGGGGAAAATGTGTTTACCTTGAAAATGCAATGAAATAATTGCAGAATCTTTGTATCCGATTCAGGTACGTAACTAGGATGAATGTTTGATCATGTTAACAGTAACCCTTTAAAGAAAATTCAATTATGTTCAAACGCATTGCGCTTAAAAAATGTGGATAAGACAAAGACATCAAATTTCATACAGAAAATACCCTTAATAAGGAAGAAGCAAAGCAAACTAAACACTACCACAAAACATACGAATCTCATTAAGTGTGAAAGAAATTATGTTTTATTAGCAGAAAGAATTACATGAAAAATTAACATTACTGATGAAGTAATAATTAAACAGTTCAGAGAAACCCATGAAAATGATCAAATTGGAAATGCTGTCGATATAAGCAAATTAACTCTGCGTTATCTGAAAACTATCTTGCCTCACTAAAATAACCTGACAAAATTAACAATGTTTGTAAGAAAACTCGTTAGTCTTGATAAATTAATTACAATTGAAAATTTCATAATGCTCGGTTGTAAAATATGAAATCTATATTCATTGGCCTCTGGATAATATTAATTTAAATGAACCACTCCCTTCATGAAAAATTCTGAGAATAATTTAAGTCCAAAATTTGTTTTTAAAAATTTCTGATTTAAAATTAATTTCGAAGTCAAAAACTGCTGAAAATTTCTACTGCGCACATGTATAGTGGAAGCCTGGAATACTGTGGCCTGCTATACCTCGGGCCAATTTATGTCCCCCGGCCTGAATAAATAAGTGGAAAGTGTGCAGTCACGTAGGCGTGTTGTCTATTGGAGGGTGGTCGTGAGTTGGGGATGTTGATGGAGGGGACTGAGGGAGCAGGTGCACGTTCTCCCTCCTTTCAGCGCTGAGATCTATTTTACTGATTCATTACAGCCATTACTGTATGTTTTTCCGTACTCTGTTCTGTTGGCGTGGTGCAATATCTTTAACGGAAGAATTCCTAGTGATCCCTTTTTTACGTAATCCTATTACACCTTTTCTGCTGTTTGGTAAAAAAAAAAAAAAAAAAAAAACAGTTACTGTAGCAACCCTTCCATCTTATCTGAGCGTTGGATAAATGTAGGAGAATCTTCCCCCATATTCCAAGCTGTATATAATACTTGCAAATGTCCTACAGTCACACATTTACTGGCACTTACACAACATGAAATGTGCGTGTGTTGTATAGCATTACACATTGAAGCAATTACAACTATTCAATGCCAAAATATTTAACTAAAATAAGTTCAAACATGCTGAAATACTGTGATAAAAAGGATGTGGACTTCTGTGGCACATTCGGTATAAAACTGGCTTGCAGTGCGAGGAGTTCTGAGTTCAGATTCTGGATAAGGTAGGGACTGTCATTTACAGGCCTATAATCAACCTCCTATGGGATAAAGAGCTACGTAATTATTATGATATAGACACTTTGATTATAATGTGTAGATAGCTGCTATTCAGTATGTGTTCCCATTTTCGAAAAAAATTCTAAAATTTGAGGCACACAGTATTATTGTCTTGAAGACATGCACGTTAGTACAAGCATCTACAGACTGCAGACAAGCTATTGTGGACAAGGCTTCATGCAGAAAAGCTGCCTTTATTAGATGCCACAAATAATTCACTTTTTTTTTGTTTTAGTTTTGTAAAATGCAAATCAGACGAGCAAGCGACATGTTTCACAACACGTAAGGCACTGATAGATATCTGCAGAGCAAGTGTGCATTCACCCTTGTTTGATTTTATTTGGACATGAGTTTTGTTTCTCATTCTCACTTCCACCCAACCAGGCCCACCAGAGGACAGAGGGTGAACCCACTTCCTCCAACCTGCTTGACAAACACCACACATTGAAAACCGCCCTTGTGTCATACGTACATCCTTTGCCTGGAAAATGTATTTTTTTTTTATAGCTATTCTTGCTTGAATGCATGTGACCTCATTCATCAGACCATGTTTCTCTTCTTCTGTTTCCCTCCCTTGGGTACTGTCAAGTCATGCAGATTTAAAAAATTAATTCTGATAGGAAGGGATTAAATGTTTCATGAGTTATGGGAGTAAAAACTGCACTTTCGCCATGTTTGAAAGATAGGTGCTACGTCTCATTAGAACACAGACTTTTTTTGCTACTGTACTCTGTCCCTCCCAGAATGGCACGGAAAAGTTGTAACGCGGGTCTGAGTTATATCCCCCAACAGCCACGTTATATCAGGCTTTTACTGTATAGCAGTTTGTCGCCATTGCAGAACTATACCCATAGGAATCCATACTTAATCAGTACTAGTGGTGGAGACAACAGCTCACTCAGATATGAAACACTCCAGAAACTAAAATCAATGCGTTTCGTGCCTTCTCTTCTGAAATATGCCCTGCATATTTAAGTACTTAGGTGCCTCTCAACACCTTCCTATCTTACGTTGGGCAGTTTTACGCAAAATTTATGACAGTTTTGCAGGAGCAAAAATGATGCTGAACAGCTCCACACTGTGTCTAAAGAGAGAGTCCTGGAGGGGTTCTCCGGATGATAATTAAAACGCGAAAAATCCCGGATAAGAGTCACTTCCTGAGATGTAATCCAATCTTATCAGTCTCTAATTAGTTTCATTTCTCCATGACAAAACTTGATTGACAACACCAGGTAATGTGCAAAGAGAAATCTGCAGTAAAATATCAACACTTCCAAAGATAAGTGAGACCAGTCCATGTAGCAAAATAAACTAAAACGAACAGAAATGTTATTGTGATTTCAGCATTTAAAGCCCTTTGTTTATGTTTTAGTTTATTTTGAGTTGAATGTTTGTTTATTTTGAACGTATTCTTAAAGCCCCTATCCTTAGGAATAATTAGAATTGTAATTCAGGATATCACCTGAAAAGTCTTATTTATTTACTCGTTTGTCTACATTTAACATATTTCGATAGTTTAATTTTTCATTAATTTTGCTATGTGAACTGAGCTCAATTACTTTTGAAGTCATTAATTATTTTTGTCCCTGTTTTCTCTTTGCACTTTACCTGGTTTAATCAAACAGGTTTTGCCATGGAGGAATGCATTTAATTACAGTATTGATAAGATAAGTGCCATGTCTCAAGAAGTGACTAATATCTTGGAATTTCTCATTTTTAATTAGCATCACCGTGTGAACATTTTTGATACACACTACCTAGACGCTATGGAAAGTGGTACATCGTAATTTTTGTTCGGCAAGAATTCATTAATTTTACACATACCGCCTACCTTAATAATTAGGAAAGGTGTATGAGCGGTGCCTAATTTGATTAAATATGCGGGACATGACAAAGAAGAGGCCCTAAGCACATTGCAGTAGTTTTGAAGTACTACGCAAAACTACGTGAGCTGCAGTCTTCACCAATACTGCATAAGTATGGCCTCCATTGGGTATGGTACTTCAATTTTAAAGAACTGTTACGTATGTGCACTGCAATCATTTCGAACAGTTTTGATTGTCAAAATAACTTGAACTGTCAAGAGTGATTTTGGGATTTTAAACTATTTTTTTCTGAAATTAATGAAGGGTGTAACCATTTGTCTGACATTAACCAGAAGCCAGCAGATAAGATCTTTTGTTCTGTAGTCGTGCAAAACCATGAACATTATAACGAGATTAACTTCAGAGTATACTATGAGACAGTTGAATTTTAATTCATGAAAATTATAAATTTTGGTTGCTAATTCTTGAGATGTGGTTCAGTATTCAGATATATTACAACTGATTTTACTTATTTGACAGACACAAATTTTTTTTTTTTTATTTTATAAATATATATCTGGGTTTTCTGCACAGAATAGTTCTCATTCATCATTGAATTCTCAATTTTTTCACATATCATTCCTGCAATAAAAATACAGTTTCCACACGCCAAATGAATGGCTTATGTTTTGTGTAGTACCGTATTTTGCTGTGTATAGGCCGCACCAAAAGTTTTTGATGAAAAATTATGGATGATTAATCTTTCAAGTATAGGCTACACTGAATTTTTATATTCCTGTAAATATTGCCAGGCTTCATCGTGCTAGTGCGGAGCACAGCCGGCAGGACAACAGCAAACTATGACACCAAACTAATTAGTTTACAGTTTGTGTCGCCACGCCGGCATCACACACAGCTGCTGTTACTACTGGTGGTAGAGGAGGGGGAAGGGAAGGGCCCAGAGAGAGAAAGAAAATAAATGTAGCGAGCAAGCAGGGCTGGTGCTTAGCAGCTGATGAGAAGATTGAGGGGGAGAGGTGAAAAGGAAGGATGCCGAACGAGCGGGAGTAGGCCGAGCTGGGCAGCCTATAAGTGTTTAAAACACAAGTGATAAGCTATTCAATTTTTTCTTTTTTTTTTTTTTTCACTTCCTTATGAACCAAGTTAAAACATTAAAATATACTGTATGCTGACACATTTCTGAATACTTCTTTCAGGGGGAAGGGGGGGGGGGGGAGTTTCTTTTCATTGCCAATATCTCGTAAATAAGTCACACCTCCCTTTTTGTCATAATTTTTTTTTGTAAAATTGTACTATACACACCAAAATAATGCATTTGAAAGTAGTTTTACTCTTGAGGGTAATTTCATGTTTGAGTGATATATTTCATATAAAGGATATGAAATTTTGTTTTTTTGTCTATGTCTAAATGCAAAAAGGTAAATGTTTCCTCACGTAATTCAGTAATCTCAATATTTTCAATTGCAACTATTTAAGATTTCATTTAATAAACATGATTTTTCCAGTTAAAATGAGTTATGTTAATGTAGCATTGTCTGTAGGTTAGAATATCTTAATGGTTGCATTCCTACAAAGAGTATAAATTCTCATGTGCCTTGTGCTATTTCTGAGTGTGCTTCCTGTTTAAATTATCAAGGGTTTAGTACTTTCATGCGTCTTCTTTCCTATATTTTCTGCCATTTAAAAACTACAAATTTGGAAATTGTGTGCTCATCTTATGTACGTATCCTCTAAGGTAGCGCATACATGAGTTATCAGATTGCAAAGAGAAAGATGCCAGCCGGCATCTGTCCAATTCTACACACTGCAATAGTTCATTATATTTTCAGATCTAATTTCAATCAAACACTAAATTATTTAAATATTCCCATACAACCAATCATTCAACATACACACACAACACAACAGTTGCAACAAAATCACACTCCAAGTATAACTTCCCTAAAATTATACTTCCATGTTATTCGTACTGAAAGTTTAAAGTAACGTATTTTGACACCGGCTAACAGGCAGCGAGTGTTAAGACCATGATGGCACTCACCACCATGTGACACGTGGGAAGCACGTGCGCAAAGAGGCCTTAAACTGGACTTTTCCATAACGGGAATATTGTATTTTTTAAGTGTTAAATATGTTTTCTTTTACTCCAGGTTCATAGTGTTTTTATATTTAATATTTGTAAGTTCATAAAGTGTTGCACCATAGTTGGTTATAAATTCAAACTGCACGTTGCGCGGAGATTAAGAACAGTTCGACTCTGGCCAGAATGACGTAACAAAATACATTAAAAGTAGACAAAAAATTACAAATAAAAAATGTACAATGTCAATTAATATTTTAATTTCTAAAGTACCTTTTACTTTTCAATATAAAATATTCAACTCTGCGTGCATAGCACTTCCACTAATGTGAACCCCGTAGGCGGCCATGGTAGGTCAGTGCGACGCTTGCCTCTGGGCAGTCCGTCTAAGAGATCTGGCAAGGTAAGACGCTGTCACGTACGCACTACAACTTTTGAGCACTGATGTAGATTACAATAGTCTCAATTTAGTATACTGGTTGACCTTTGCTTTGCGTACATTAGCCAGACATTTCCCCAGCATTATGCTTCCGCATAACTAAATAATTTGTGCCCTTGCAGCTTTTTGAAACTTAACGAGGAGAAAGGGAGAGAGATGTCAGAGAGGCCACGTGACCCGTGCATCTTGAATCGTGTTAACCACCTATGCTAAAAGCATTTCATTGTAATTTCTGTATTATTGCTGCATGCAATTTTAAGGGCTTTAATTCTATGTATGGATTTGAGGGTATTTTTCATGTTTAATAATTTTATGACCACATGATCAGATATCCCCAAGTCAATATCTGCGCCATCCTTGTGATTTGAGGGCTTATTTGTGTAAAATCATGTGTACCATAGTTTAATTCAGGGTTCTATGTATTTTTATTCAGGCTTCCGTGTAATTTTCACGTAAATTGATGCTTTTTATGTATGACCACCCAGTCATTTTCATGTTTACTTTTTCCGCCATCAGGCATTCTACAAGCATGTAAATGTTTCAATCGTCAGGGGAATAATTTTCCCAAATGAAATACCAATTTGTTTGATCATAATTCACAGTTTTATGGAGAAATATTCCAATTTCACCTGCACCACGTGGTCTGCTATGAACTTTATCCAGCGGCACCCGCGCCATCTAAGCTTGCTTTCAAGCATGTGCGTGTTTATTGTAGTGCCCCATCTTGTTACAGTGATATTTGTGTAATTTTGTAACTTTGTACGGTGATATTATTTCCATCCTAGCCGGCTATGTGTATAGACAGTCACCACACTAAGTAGGTGTTGGAGGGCGAGCCCTGAGTCCGCGCTAGTGATGCCAAATAATCACACGTTTTCATGTTCAGATTCATCTTTGTAATTCTCTGTGCCCTGTCTTCAGGAAACACCTTCAGTCCACTCTAGCAGCTATAGACACCTTTCCTTGTGAAGGCTGTGTTATCTAACATGACGGTAGACGTCATCCATCTAGGAATGCGCTAGAGTAATTGTGAGCAGGGGAGCACCCGAACGGAGTTAGCTAGACACATCCGAGTTTATCACCATTAAATTTCTTGGCACGTTATTTGTATGGGCTGTAAAATAAAAAGTAAGTCTCAAAGTGTTCCAATCTCTTATTTGTAATGACACCATTTTTCAGTGATAAAATGTTTAGTAATGCAAAGTGTTTTGTAAGTATGCTCGGGTGAGATGGACACACAGAACCCACAGCATCCCTGAGAACCCCGAGTCTCAACAGTGCGGTAATTGGGAAGCACTGCTGGTGCCAATCATCAGTAAGTCATTTATGTCTTTGTTCGTCTTGTCTCTCACTTGACGGCGTCAATGTTAAGAGTGAAATATTTGGGCGGGAATTTAAAATTGTACATTACAGTGAAAGATACGTTGATGAGATTTTCAGAATAAGAATTTTACTGTAAAATCTGAATGCTCTTGGCCGGGGGGGGGGGGGAGGGGGGATCACCACCAAAAAACGCACAACCTTTACTACATTTCAACATATGCCCATGGTGTTACCAAATCTAATTACGAATAATTTACTTATATTTTAATGACCCTGGTAAGGTATAACTCTATGAATGTGCTACTTTGTGGTTGTATCATAATTAGGAATCATAAAAATACCAGTACTTTACTGGAAAAGTACTGTGCTGGGACATAATTAACAAAACATTTGCCAATGGCAGGAGCAGTAATTATAGTGCAAATTTTGTTACGTGTAACCAAGAACACAATTTCTTTGTTGACAACAATTGGAACATTGCATAACAGTGCTAATGTCTGCAGGATAGGCTAATAATTTGGAGCCAACATGACAGAAGGCTGTTATCTTATCATGACGACTTAACTACTTGGCAATATCATGCAGGTCATATACGAGTCTTATTACATTCAAGAAATCAAAAACTCTCTACCACAGTTTGAACACTACATCTAAAAGCTTCAAATAAAATACTTACTACTGGTTTGCCAACTACAACATGCAAGGACGAGACAACTTTATGAAAAGCACGTAAATAAAGTTAGGATAACAATTTACTTTTATTCTAATGAGCTGTTACAGTTTTTTTACACCAAAACCAATAACATAGGCATTATTATGTGGCATCAGTTACAAAATTACATGAACAGATTTTCTTCTATGATTCCTTATTAAATGAGAACCAAAAGTTTTGGAGTAAATTGTAACCATCTCTGTGCTCTGAACATCAAAATTTTGACTATGTTCTAAAATAACTAAAAATGCTTGGGTTAAGGTTTTGCTTCATCACACACATGTAAGGCACTAGCAATGCCAACCACTGAGAAAGCAATACCTCCCATGGGACGAAACATGGCAATGAAATGAAGACAGCAGCAAATGAAAAGAAGATAAAAGCATGTGCATTTAATTAAAACCCTAAAATGCCACCTGTAGCTAGAAAGTAAACTTAAAGGACTCTTCTCAACTGGAACCGCAGTGGCTGAGAGCGGTTAGCCATCTCGCCTCCCACCAAGGCAAACCGGGTTCAATCCCCGGCCGGGCCACTCCCCGATTTTTGTATGTGGGAATTGTGCCGGATGATTCCGCTGGCTGGCGGGTTTTCTCGGGGATCTCCAGTTTCCCACACCCTTTCCTTCTAGCACTGCTCCATACTACCTCAATCACCCTCATTGGCTCTCAAGACCTCTGTATTGAGAGCCACCCAAATCTCTTCACTCACTCTTTTTAAAAGCAACCTGCTTTATTACATTCCATAACTTGTTACAGGCTAGCAGCACATAAAGAAGACTCACTAATATTTCCAGTATGAATTACTGTACCTACACATTTTATCGGAACAGGTCGGTACGAATTTCTGACGAATACAAGACCTACCTTGCATCAACCTCAGTAGAAACTCTACCAGGAATGATTTTGAGAATCTCCGCTCCAAACAGCACAAACAACTTGTCCATGACAGCCTCCAATTGGGCAGCTGGGTTTCTGGAATAATATGGGTATCAAGTACTACAAGCCAACATGAAGATTCAATCAGTACAAAACTATTGTAAAATATGAAGTACACGTGAGACCATGCTTTAAAAAAGTTTTACAACATACTGTATTCCTCCTCATCCATTTTTCTTCTGTAGCAATTCAGGTCCCAAATTACATAAAATATGCCCACAAAACCTCGTTATGTTTCACAGTGCAAAAAAACAGCACTTCCATGACTAAAATAAGATTTAAATGTTTGACACTGTAATTGCATGATTTTCTCATTACGATAAATTTATAAAGTAAAATTACCACATGCTACATTATTTGTTTTGCGGTGTGAAATAGCTTCCAAGAGAAGTCTCTGCAATATTTCCAAGATCCATAACAGTTACCAACTATGAAATTAAGCTGCAAGTAAAGTAATAATTTGGCAAAAAGTTAAAGCCTGATAAAACCTTTTTTTGAAATTAATTTGCTGAAGTAATTCTGCCACACATTTGTACAATTTCAGCCATTTCCTATTTCACACCTATTGCTTACTATCCAGTGCAATGTAATCCAGTAAATATCATCTTTCTCAAAAATATATAGGATAAAGAAGAAGACAACATGACCTGACAAAGTGTTGTAGAGCTACCCTTCTCACAGAACACTTGAGTTACACTGAGACAACATGACCTGACAAAGCGTTGTAGAGCTACCCTTCTCACAGAACACTTGAGTTACACTGTCCTTGTGTGATATAACAATAGACTGTACTATGCGTACAATTGTCATGATGATGTTCCCAGTCTTAGCGAGCATAGATACAAAATGCATGTAGCACATGCCAACTACACTGATACGACTAGAGCACAATAGGAAATCTCCAAACATATCAGGAAACGTATACTCAACTTGAGCAATACTTTTCTACGCTTTGTCACATAATTTTAACCATCTAAAACTGTGTATTATAAACTTTATAAGTTAAAAAAGAGAAAAAAATGTACTGCGTGCAAGTCACTGTCCTTGTACAAGTGTCCCAGCCGTGCCAGAACATTAAAGAATGCACTTTACACCACACTCCATTCACAACAAATTTGGCTTATGAAGGTTTCCACAAAGTGAGAGTGGAATTGTAGAACTAACCTCTAAACACACCTGGGTTTTCACCTTTAGTAGTTTCAATCATGATCTCCAAGACTCAACTCAAAAAACCCCACAAATGTATTAAATTCTTTTATTGTAAAAATTATGTACTAGTTTATTGTGTTTTTTTAACTGACCTGTACTACCTGACTTCTTATATCTATTTGACCCAGCATTACCATTTTCATTTCATTTTGCAAATGCTATTTGTTCCTTAAATGTTTTTTTATCTTGTCATCCAAATGTTTTAGACCGACACCACCTGTAGTTGCTCACGTATTGTCAGGACAAAAAAAAAACACAACCAATAAAAAACAGTTTTATAATTGTATCCTGCTAATCAAATGGTTTTATGGATTTTTTAACTCAAACTACATATAAATTTCTGTTTTGGGTGCAACAGGCTCACGTTAGAAGAAGCTGTAGTCTCGGAGGGCCAAGATTTTTAATTTAATGCCCGTCGTGATACACTAACTGCTTCCCTAAAAATTCTTTAAACTCTGTTCACTGTGTTTTTTTAATGAAAGCGGTATGGTACTTGTAAGTTCGATGAAGACCTGTCTGCAATTACACTATCCGAACTGGTCTCTCAGGGCAAGGGTACTCTGATTGGCATGTCCCAAGTCAAAGCATTCACAAATCTGATCTTTTGTCCAAGTTGTCATAACATGATAGAAAAAGACGACTACAGATACTTTCACGCATATTCGTGAAATGTTCACATTGTAAATGTAAACAACTGACTTGCAAGATGGATTTTCTCAAGACAAACGTGATGAAACGCTAATTAGTGCAGTCTGCGTTCAGTCTGAACTATTTAATATGAAGGCTTAACATTTAAGAAAATTCTTGGATGTCAGTTGCCAAGCTTATCAAAAATAAAACAGATAGGGCTTATATCATAAACATAAATAAGTATTCAAACTACACATCTCGCAAACACTATATAATCAATAATTCAGCAATATATAAACCATTACGTAACAACTAATGTGCTGAATTTACTGCAATCTATTGTCATACTCTGAAAGCTCACTTTCGGGCAACGCATGAATGTGATATCACTTGATGTCAAGATTCAGACACGTCCTGTCCACAGGTATAGCCAATTGTAGACAGGCCTTCACACAGCAACAAAAATGCAGTGTATAAACATTAAAAACTTAATAATACACAAACTTCAAAAATTATATCATAACCTGTTATTTTCTAAATTTCCACACATTCTGAAGTCTCAAATATAATACTGCAACAGTAATAGTACATAGTACGGTTCGTCACAAAAAAAAAAAAAAAAAACCAACGACATACGCCTGCCATTTATTGAACTGTTGTACCACTGAGCGAACCGCATGGACACAGGTGACTTGTGCCAAGATTCTACCGCACTCCGGCTATTTCCGAAACATTATGTGCTTTCTGCAAGGAAAATTAACAGTCTGTGCCCCATAGCTGCAAGGAAAAATATTGCCCATACCTAAAGTAAGGATACACTATTCACAGTCTAATGAGACAGAATTTATTGTTGAAATAAAATACTTTTCCACTTAAATTATGAAAGAAAGATCTATAAATAAGAGGCCCTTATTCACAAGAGCCAACCCTGGGGAGGGGACAAGTTGAAGTAATATTTGTACAGTGACAAGTTGTAGTAAAATGTATCAACAGCAGTGTTAACTCCCTCTCCCCAAAAAGTAATTTTCCTCTTATTTTAGTTGGGTAGTCTCACACACTATTCAGATGCCAATGGGACCCTGTATGTAGACTATCGGCTGGCAGAGAGAGGGAAGATGATGCAGTAGTTGCTAGGCAACCACCTCCTCTCTCACCAGGTTTATGCGTTATGGAAGAAGGGAGCAACATTGGGTATGACATTGACAAGCTACAGCTGAGCATGCCTGAAAATAGCTGTTATCTGCCTCCCACTGGCCACAAGGAGACTGCTAGTTACCAGGCAAGCACTTCCCCTTTCACCAGGCGTGTAAGGGGAGGAAGCAAGGCTGTGTCTGGCCTGACTATGCCAACAGCTGAATGGAAGGAGAGGAGAGCTCAATGGATGTCATGCTTGATGCACATTTCAAACAGTTTGACTATCTATGTTGTTTACAAGAAATTGGTGTTCAGTGCTGCCACCATATGTAACTAACATTACACTGAAAACAAGTCCTGTTAAGGTATTTTGTCAAGTATCTAACCACTGATTCACATCCGTATTGCCGTATTAATGGATTTTATCCATTCTTACTGATTTTTAACACTGTAACAATATCCAAACCCATAGTTATTTTTGTACTTTGCTCAAAGCGGCCGCTGCGTACATGCAACACTACTGTGCCAGTTTCACTGATGCATTTGTTTGAAAGATTCTAACAGAGGTGAATAATTAAGCTAAATATTTTGGACATACACCATTGCTTCAATAGCATATGTCCAAAATATTTTGCTTCATTCTTCAATGGCGCGGGTATACAGTTATCTACATATTTCTGTTCCTGGCTGTATGATCACATGCAAAGGCCAAGGCCATTATTGAAAAAACTTTTGCAGCGAATTGCAGTTTTTACGCACGCAATCCGCATTTTGGTGTTTTGTGTTTGGCATTGCTATCACAATGGTGTGGAAATAAAAATTATTGCAGATACAGTTGTACAAACAAAAGTATAAGTGTGAGTGGAGAAAGGAATTCCATATTTTGAACATTTTAAACCAAAACAACTACATTAAATATATAAATGTCTTTCATATCCATTTTTTTTTCTGTACTTTGTAACTTTTTTTAATTCCAATAATTTTACAGGATTTTTATATACAGGAACCAGGATTTCAACTTCAGGGCTGGTGGCAACCCTGTTATAAAATGTTTTTATAACAGTTTACATTTCAGTAAAATGAAAATCACACCCAATATTTCCCATAAATAAAATGATTATATCAACAACTTAATATGAGTTGATTTAGTTACATTTTATACCCTTTTCTTCAACTGTGTCATTTCAACATAAAAAAATTTCAGTGCTCTTTGGCAGCAGTGGAAAAATGTTTTCTTTAGTAAATTTTGACTCCTGAATTTAATTTATAGTGGATGCTAACTAAGCAGACTATTCTGGCAGCCACAAACAGCTCCACTGCACTGATAAAACAACCAGAAACATACTTCCAACACATGCCAAAGTGCCAAGTATCAACCTCCAACAGAGGAATTATTATCACGACACAAGGTTATCTGATAGGTCTTGCCAAGATTACACTGTTCTTTACTTCTCTGTAACATTCTTATATTAGCTTGTGTTGTATGGTCAGCTAAAATACAAACCATTAAATAAATGTTATGAACTTCACTTTAAAACAAACAGGCTAAAATAATTGAATGTTTTGAGATGGAAAGAATACGACACTCTTAAAATTCAAAAATGCTGTACCTCTTAAATTAGTTCCCCCTCTCCAAATAACTTGCCTTAAAATATACTGAACATTATCAAATGAAGATGCAGAGAAGAAGTCCAACATTGCAAAGGAGATTGTTTAAGGTAAACAGAATCAAATCTCTATAAAAGCATCTAGAAAATTTCAAGTGGGATTGTTAGAATTCATTTAATACAGTTTTCTAAATCTGGTCACCTCAATATTTACTATTTTATAATATTTTGTCAATTTGCATTATTTAAGTATTTGCAACAGACTAAACCAGTTTTTGAAGAAAAATCAGATGTTGAAATTAAATATATTTTAAAGTTTGAAATATTTTCTGTGGCAAGTTGACAACAGATACTTCACAAACAATAATATAAATATTTCAATGTCTCAGGGCAAAAACAATATGAAAAACAGATAAATCACAATAATGAAACCCTTTATTATACTCCTCAAATTACCAGGAAATAATGTTTGCAAAATGCAGTATGCAATGCAATGTGGTGTGTTGAGAAATACTGAATGTAGAGTGAGTGTTCATTAGGTTATTGAGCTGGTTCTGAAAGCTTTCAAAAATAAAATTTTTGTGTGAGAACTCTAGATATAAAAAGTGTAGGCCTAGACCACAAAACCACAAGTAAAGTAATAAAACATACAATATGCAAAGAAACAATGCAATTCAGTAGAAACATATCCAATAGAAATGTGGATACTAACTACAATACAAAAACAGTGAAGTAGAAAACAAAATAATTTTAACTGGTTTGAAACTGAGTAAAATATACAGGTTTTCCGGGCATAAACGTCCAAACAATGGGGCCCAAGACCAACCAAAATGACCAATACATATGTGGTCCGATTCTGGACCATTTAGAAGTTACAAAATTTGTTCAAATTTTATGGACCTACTATACTAAGAAGGAAAGGAAATGATTGTGATGAAAGTAAGTGACCCAGGGAAGCAATATTTGTAGAAATGGTAGCTGACAAGTGGAGTCACATAACCAAACATCATTCATGCTATTGTCATTACAGCGATCTGGATAGTAAAAACATTTGTGCAAATGGCAGTGATCCAACTTTTATTATGACAATGCTATGCCTCAGTGACATTTCATCAGTAACACTTCCACCTAGCCGGTTTCTCCAGAAGAAAGAACTAGACAGGCAACCTGCCTTTGACACCATCGAAGAAACAATTAGTGTTTTGAGCGAGAAAAGAAATGAACTTCGAGTTGATGAGGTCTTTAGAGCCATTTTTTTTAAGCAGAGGAAACTGCAAATGCATTAGGTGTGACGATCACTGTACCTCATACCACCAAGAGGCAAACATTGCACTGCAACGTTCCTGCAAATACTGCTGAAGAATACTTCAGAAAATCTGTGTTCATACCTATACTAGAAGCTGTAGTCAAAGATCTCAAGTCACGTTTCCCCAGTGAAGTCCTTGACGTTTATAGATTGAATGTGTTTTTACCTGGCCGTAGAGATGACAAAGCAGAAGAAAACATCAAATTCTTGGCAAATGGGTACTGTATCATGTTCGCGGTAAGTGAAAACTATCTGCAAAACCACCTGAGAGCAGAGTTTTTGTTGTGGACAGCTAAATGGAAAAGGTGGCAAGAGAAAAATGAGCGTCTTCCACAGTTTTGTAGCGAAGCAGTTGAGGAGTGTGACAGCGTGCTGTATCCTAACAATAGAAATTTTCTGTGTATATTCTCTTGCTTGCCTGCGAGTGTTGCTAGTCCCGAGCATACTTTTTCCACTTTGCGAAGAATTAAAACTTTGCTCCGGTCACGCTGTGGACAAAACGTCCCAATGGACTTGCATTAATGTACATACATAGGGATATTTTGATAGACAAAGAGAAGGTAGTTAGTAGTTTTGCAGAAAGTGCTACTCCTCGAAAATCCTCGTTTTTGGTGTGATAGAGTGTAAGTGGCTGCCTTTTGAATGCCAAAAATTATGTTATGGAAAAAAAATTAAAAGAATTGTACAGTTTGGTCCCAGGATATGTATAAGTAAAATTAAATAAGAGAGGTGACTGTGCAGGAAAATCAATTTTCTGCTGAAATACACTTTTTTTTTTTTGAGAGGTCTTAATATTGACCATTTATTTGATAACTATGATCATTTCTTCATTTTAAATTTACTATTTAATAAGAGAAAGTCACTGGTATTTTAAGCTTCATTATCCTTATTTCTGTTCACAATAAAAGCATAGCCATTCTGCATTTCAAAAATTGTAGTTTTATGTATTCCCTCCCCCTCTATATTGCTAAAGACATATTTTCAGTTTTTAAAAAATATGTTATAATTTCCTATAGCATAATGAACCCAATTTTTTGCAGATGTGATTATTGTTACTAATACGGCAAAGAACGTATATCCAGCCACAGAATTACTTCAAGATAACTTTTATATGCTGTCAGCATAACGTGAAAACCAGACAAAACTCGTGTGACAACATAAGATGTTTGAAGATAATATTTTTAAAGTCCTTGAAATGTGCTGTAATAGTATATAACTGTACAAAGTAAGAGTTATGAAATTTTTGTGTGTGACTTAAGGTCATCCCTTTTTATAAGTTTTTTTTGTCATTTACCTGTATAAATTTTTAAGTGATACTATTTGTGCTCAATATTTATAATGCATATAACATTTAAGAATGTCTGTATATAAGGTATTTGTAATCAGATTGGTCAACATTATTGACGAGATAAAATGTTAGCAAAGTAAGTTAAAATAAAACTCATTTTTCTTCCTTATATTGTGGTTTATAGTTTTTTACGATACAGTTAATTATAATACCGAGCAGTGAGAAATTTTAAGTGTGTTCATAATAAAATCACGGCAAAGTGTATTTAGTTTCTATGTTTTGATGCCTCTTTTCTTTGAATTGTATTGTGCTGTGATTTGTGATTGGAACTGCAACTGAAGTTATTAACAACATTTTAATGACTACATGGAATAAAAAAAATAATAAAAAATGTTGGCAGTTACACTCCATCTTAAAGTTTTCCTTATTTCAGAAACTTTTTTCCTTACATAATAAACAAGTATTTGCCAATAACCACACACAAGTAACCAGGAAAATGCAATTTATCTATGACTGGATAAAATGTAATTAGAATTATTACTTCCAAAGTTTAGTGCATCACAAGACAAATCGCCCCCCCCCCCCCCCCCCGATGAATGCTTAAATCAGCCATTGCATCACACACATTAGAAACACCATTTCATAACATTCAAAAAATGGCTTTTTCAAAGCACTGTTTCTCAGAATATACACATCAGATTCATACATAACTACTCGAGAGCTCTGGCTTGAACCTTCCTGCAGACTTTCCATCAATAAAATAATAGTGTCACAGCTGAAAGTCTCA
Organism: Dryococelus australis; assembly: GCA_029891345.1. Lineage (NCBI taxonomy): Eukaryota > Metazoa > Arthropoda > Insecta > Phasmatodea > Phasmatidae > Dryococelus > Dryococelus australis. The sequence continues at coordinate 35,088,204 of CM056998.1, read as the reverse complement.
CAGAGGTAGATGCAGTGTGACAATACTGCATGACAGTTCAGAGCCTTGTGCTTAGCGGCGATGGGGCACTTGGTGTGCATGGCCATGTCACCCTTATTACTCCCGCACTTCTTGGCCTCAAACGCCGAAAAAAGCTTTACGAAGGTGGCAGCCTTAACATCAGGTCTTGAGAGCCGATGATGGTGAAAAGGTGGGGAAAACAGGAGATCCCCACAACCAGCAGCATTGTCCAACACAATTCTCACATGCAAAAATCGGGAAGAGACCACCGGAAATTGAAACCAGTTTTCCTAGGTGGGAGGCGAGTAGTCTGACCGCTACACCACCATGGCCAACCGAAGAAAAGAGATGTAAAATGTAGGAAAGAGAGAATAAGAGGTATGCAAAAAAGGTGTAGGACAGCAATTATGTACAAGCACTATACAAATTTCAATGTTTATTGAATTGGAGTATGTATAGATTGTATAGGTACTATCGCCTACAGGAAAAGTTTACTGGATCCACAGAAAAAAGTAGACATAAAACACTTTCACCCAGTTCTTTCTCAGTCACATCATACCATCCCTGAGCAGTAATGGCCATCCATCAAGTTCCCTCATCCCAGTACAAATTTCCTGACCCACAAATGCTAGTTGCCACACGTATATTCATGTTTATTTTTAACATAATTAAAGTCTTGATTGATATATGCTAAGTGCTTGTCCCAAACCCTGGGGCAAGTATTCAATTTACACCATTCAAGTGTATTAACTTTAATTATTTTCAAAACTTCATTATAAAATTCACAAAAGTCTGCCACATCAGATAGGGTTTTCTCATACATTTGGCATAACCATTCAATACAACACGCATAATATGAAAATAATTAACAAAACCATTCATTCATAATTTAGACGCCTTAGCAATGCATGTTCATTCATATGGATCGAAAATTTCAAGTAGGCCTACCATTTAGTTTTTGCCAACCAGCATGCTTAAAATATAATAAAATATATGTACAGGATGATTTGCAATTAGACTGACAAACTTCGGGAGGTGATTCTTCATGAAAAAGTAAAAGGAAAACATGTGAGACACTTTATACCTAAACCGAATATTAAGAGAGGTATGAGCCCTTAAAAAACGAGGTTTTAAATTGTATTCGTGCAAAATATAGGTACCAAAGTAAAATACAATGACAACTCTCTGAAAATTATTGTATATTATCGGGACCTTCACGTAAGATAATTATTTAGCACAAATACAGAGCAAAATCTAGTTTTTTTTAAGGGCTCATACCTCCCTTAATAATCGGTTTAGGTATAAAGTATGTCACATGTTTTCCTTTTACTTTTTCATAACGAATCACCTCCCAAAGTTTGTCGGTTTAATTGAGAATCATCCTGCATACATTATAAATGCCCCATGTTAAATTCATTTAAAGCTTGAGATAAGATACTGAAGCTTAATCACAGGAATAATTTACGTAGTGCACTATTAGAATGAAAAGCTAGGTACATGGCTTACAAATTATTTAAATACTTTAACAAACTTGGTGTGGTGTAAGATGCTAAACTGAAACACAATTCGCTTAGATCATGAAATGTCAAACACACATGGCACTGACCCCAATTGGTAACACCAGGCAGTTATAATCAACTCATCTCTCAACACTAGACGAGAAACCAATTTTCAGTATATGAATATTCTGAACCATTTTCTTTTGAACACACTGATATAAAAAAAAAAACGTGTGTGTGTGTGTGGGAGGGTGGCGGGGGGGGGGGGGGGGGGGGGTTAACACATTTCTATAACATGAGCTATAAATGGTTACTAAAACATTCAAGCATAGATAACAGAATTCTGATAACCAACTGTTACCAAATCTCTGAACTGGAAAATCTAGCAGAATTTCTGCAAACAATTCATATCACTTTCAACAAGCACCACTGTACTCAAATATATGCCTGTTTTCAATATCTTACATTTACCTTAATTTAAGGGACTTTCGCAATTGCCAAAACTGCACAAAAAAAGAACGTTCCACATGGCTGGCTGTTAATAAAGTACTTCCAAAAATACGATGCACATAAGGGTTATGCTATGCGCCAGCACTAACAGTGAAAGGCAGCTGGGTGAGCTCAGCGTAAAGCTTTCACTGCAATCTAATATTCTTAGAAAATCTCTTGTAAACCATTTAACCCTATCAACTAAAATTCCAGCCAGTATTTAAAGTGAATGAAACGCACAGCAAGCAATTCGCGGTGACCAAAATCTCACAAAGGCAGGTTAGACACTATTGAATGGGGCAACAACAAAAAAATTACTTTATGCCAAAACTTAATTTAGACTGCGGCCTGAAACACACAATTTTGAGAAAAGAAACGTTGATGCACCAGAATGTAGCCACTTCACCGAAAATTCTGAAAAGTATCCACAATAAAGCATGCACCACGACTTATCGTTATGAAGAAGTTGAAAGCTGCTCAAGCTGCATGAATATTTGGATTTAAGCCAAACACCGCTGCATGCAGAAAATTTCAAATATGCTCATGGCGATCGAAATTCATAAAGTGGATATACGTCGTGCAGTACATGGTGGCAGAAGGCCTTGCAGACTATTTAAGTAGTAACAGAGGCAGATGACCAGCAGACAAGGAGAAAATACTGTGCACTAACTTATATAGGTTAGCAATAACCTAATGACGTAGCAGGGGAGGGGAATGGCAGAGAAGGCACAGACAGGATAACGGAAGGGGAACCGAACAGACACAGAGCAGTCTCTGCAGGTTGGAGCACCAGAGAAATTCTCAACGAGTGACAGTGGTGCCAGCAGCTCATGTTACCAAATCATTATCATACGTTGGCCATCATACAATACCTGTAATGCCAACAACTCATTTGTCTGTAGCCTGTTCCACTATTAGTACATACATTCTCCCCACACACACACACACTAAGCAAGTCTAGTTACCTGATATGGAAGTGACCAAAAGAACATTTAAGTGGTTTACCCACCATAGCTACAATCCAGGACCCATAACTTGGTACATTTAAACTCCCTCAGAACTGAGGCATTTTACTCCGCAGCAATAACTTACTTGCCGCCAACCTTCTTGCCATATACAACTGCCTTCTCCACTAGGTGGGCGTACTGAGGCATGCCTGCTGCAGACAGGATGAGAGATGGGTTGGTAGTCGCATCTGTTGGCTTGTACTTCTTCATTGCTACCAACACATTTCAATTACCTGTAGTTTTACAAGGTTTCAATTTTCCCCTCACCTCTTTTCGCCAGTTTTTGACAGTCTGTTACCCCTTGTATGCACTACACTTAGGTATATACAAGTTTAACATCAATTCAAATGGAAAAATGAGATATTTTCCAAGTTATAAATGCAAATTCACACATACCTTCAATACATAATCAACTTAAGCAAAATTTCTGAGGAGAAATTATTTTTTTTTTGGAGTTTGCAAATGTAGCTTGGTTATTCCTTGAAAAGGTGATTTTTTATTTATCCTATATTACAAAATTACACACACACAGTCGAAAGTTATGAAAATCAGAAATTTTACGGAGCAAAAACCAGTTTCCAAACACTTATTAATAGAAAAAACATTTTCACAACCCTCTGTACAACAGAATTCCTAACACTGCGACAAGAAATAATATGGGCTACTTATATGTAAATACACACTTTATAATAAATATTTGTTACATCACAGGTTTTTCTTTCATGTGAGGTGAAGTGCAACTAATACATGAAGGTTATAGAACTGGCCAAGGGATATAACATAACATCTACGTTTATTTATGAAGCTAAAGAAAAGTGATTAGGGCCTACATGCAAATCTTTGCCATCCTGCTTCCTAACAGAATGAGTAACATGCCTGGAAAACCACATTCAGAAACGGCTCTAGAAACTATGGCACTTATTTGCATGTAATTTCATTTCTGTGGCTATTAGGTGAATTAAATTTTTTTTTCAGCACTTTCGTGATTTTATTTTACTTTCTTCCTGATCATAACATTTCTTCTCACAATGGCATTATTTAAATGTGAATCAAACACACAAATGTACCAATGTGTAAATGAATCAGCAACTTCCATGCAAACTTAAAAATTTTCATTTTTGAAAAAGTTATGTGAGAGGCTGCGTCTCGATTTGACAGATCAAGTACGGAAGAGCATGAATCATAGTATGAATTTTGTCGATCCCAACACAGAGGCAAACATCCAAAGGATAGAGCATGTGTCTCGGGATGTGGTGTTTGAGGAGTTTCAACACATTGAATAGAAGCCGAAATGTCCTAACGCAAGTTTTGGTGGCTAAATCCTCAAGAATGTATATTCACCACTTACATGGGTAACAAAAATTAAAATCTAGTTTTTGTGTGGAGAGTAAGTGTAGTTAATTGTACTGTGTAGTGTTGCATGTGAAATTAGGAATTGAAGGTCTTACGTACTGCGGTAATTGTCTAAATAGCAGCTGTTTTGAAGATGTAGTAGACCAACAAAATAAATTAATATGGGTTGTGCATGGCTTACCTGTTCAATATTTACGGGGACGTGACAGTAAAGTAACTAGAATGTCCAAAATAAAAGTTAAAATACAAGTAGTTTGGCAGCTTTGTTTACGTTGAGCATCATGTTGTATAGCCCTGTAATGTACCACGTCCATAGTACTTGTACCACGACTACAATAAAAATATGCAGCTAATGAATTAATAAAAGATTTTCAGTTTGTTTGGTTTAAGTGGGAAGACTTAAGAGTTTGTATTTCATTTGTATCTGATATCAGTACTGCAATGTTTTGAAATTAAATTAAAACACTTACATAAAATTGAGATTTTACGCATTTGTTAGAAATATACAACAATGTTGTGCCAGTATACCATTATTTTGAATATCCTGTAACATGATAGAGTACCAACGATTTTTCAAATGTGTAAGTCACATTTGGCTTGTGGAAAATTGCTAAGCATTAGTGTAACGTCTGGTTTTTTACTGGTCAGAGGTTTGTGAAGTAAGAGTGCTTCTGCTCATTTTATTGCAATTAATTCAGTTAGACATGTTAAATCAAATAATTGTGCAAAAATAAGAGTGTTTCTGTGCTCATATATGCATGGGAAAAATGAAATTATTATATTTGTGCAGTGATTTGAGTGTGTATGGAGTGTCACCAAATAGAATTCCCGTTGTCTCGTGCTTAATCATCTATGTTGTAAGAATGGAGAGTGATTGGGTGAGTACCTAACCAAATTAAGCCTAACTCCACGATAGGTTGTTACTGTGATCATGTATGATATTCAAGAGTAGCCTCCTTGCGCAGAAAAATATCGTGCAAGCGTAGCCAAACATTACACACCGAGCCATAGTCCTCAGCACCAACAGAGGAGTAAATCATCAAAATGGTGATTCAAGACATGCCGGCTGTTTTTTTTAGGTAGTGACCGCAAAGTGGAATTTCCCCAGAAATGATATTCAAGAGTAGCCCCCTCACACTGAAAAATACTGCTTGGATTTAAGAGCAAAACATAAAATTGTGTGTGTATTGCTAGTATTGTGTATTTAGGTATTATTCATGATAAAAATAATACGATAGTTTACATATTTTTTCGGACGTTTTACCCTGTTCCCTCATCTTCATAGCACTCCCCACTATTGCCTTTCACACTATGTAGAGAGAATATAGTGATGCCCTCATTAAATTCATATCCAGTGTGATTAGTAATGTCAATTCATACCATTTCCCAATTTTTTTTTTCCAGAAATGTAGCAATTTTTACAAATACCAAATAGCACTCTCTGCATACAGCACTCTTTATATTGAGTTCTATTTATAAAATGTTCCATTTGCACTTTTCTACACTACCCCTGGGCTGTGTTCGATTCGCCAGCTAAGGGTCCTTACCTGGCTTTGTGCCCTTAAAAAGTGCATCTCGGATGTGACGTCACACAGCCATTGTCCGAATTCACAGTAAGTGTACATTATACTCTCGAGAACATCCCCTTCAGCCAGGGGCATGAGCAACTTGCTGTTCTCGAGACCTAGATAGTTTTCGATTTGTATTTGTTTGAAATACTTCAATTGTTCGTTTTTTTTTTTTTTTGGGTTTAAAACTCTGCACGGCCGTGTAAAACACTTTCAAACATCACAAAAACAAAAGAACCTGGCATAGAACCAAATTCGACAGAATTATGGCAGTGTCTCAATTGGCCCAGAGAGCACAGGCTTGCTCACGCGACGTCATTATGACACCTGAGAGAACACTGTCTCAATTTGTTGGAGCACGTGCAAAAAAGCAAGAGCACGAAGTTGTATACTCGCTGGCACCATATTTATTTACATTATTTTCTTATTTGAAGAACGTTATAGTAGCTTTCTGGGACAAAACCAGGCTGCATTTTAAATGTAAGTGAATAATTTCAACTGTTTTACAGAGCAAGATAACATATGCAACATGCATCCATAAAAGTATAAATATGAATTTCCGACTGTCACGATTTTTTTTATCACTTTGCTGTAACGTGACGGTAAAATATATAACAAAAATAATAGTATTGGTAAAATATAACACAAAAATATTAGTATTTTAAGAACTAATGATTATTGTGGTAGTGCTGTAATTATTTTGAACACACACAAATTACTTACAATAGCTATGACCACAAATTCAGCTTAACATAACTTCCCGCCTTTTGGCATCAGCTGTTTGCCTGACGTCGGAGACAAACGAGAGAAGGGTTCTCTCAATTTCCACAGCGAGAGCACGAGAGAGCGCTAAGAATTGCTCTCTCGAAAGTATTCTTTAAATTGAGACACGGCCTAAGGAATGCGTCTCTTGGACGGAACAAGGGCTCGTGAAACAGGAAAGGATCAAGGGCACATTGTATTGAAATCGAACACAAGCTACTCATAATATAGCAAAACTCTCCGAGACATTAGCTACAAGCAGCAAGCATGACTAAGCATTTATAATAGCTCCAGACTTCTTACTAACTACGGTGTCATATTACAACATCTGCAATTCAATAACAAACGGTTTCAACTGACAGTATATTTTTTAGTCATTTCAATTTTTTACAGGAAAAGATAAATACAAAACAGCTGTTTCGAAATGTTACCTTCAAAATCGCCAGTGTCTGCTACAACTACTGTATACTTTTTCAAGTGCGCTAATGAACTAGACATTTTTAATTTTTTCGCATCAGGTCCCTTGTCAACGTCTCCCATCTCGGATACAAACTTTTCTTGATACCTCCACCTTCACACAACCTTGCCAGCCGGTTGCGAGCAAAACCACTTGGAATGGCCGATATTTATCAAAAATTAAGTTATCGATATTTTTCGATAAATTAACGTCTTAATCGACAATTTTAATGTAATAAAATACTTTATCGATAGATTATCATCGATTATCCATAACGGATGAAATAACAATGAAAGGAATGATATATCATTATCAACAACAACAAGTAATAACATAGGCAACAGTTATTAGAAGAAGCGTTTTTAACCTGGCAGAAAATTAACTTCTTTCCCCATTTTCATTTCACGAAAAACAAAGGTTCATGATTAGGGGTAGAAGTAAGGAATATCACTCTTACGTACCCAAAATATACGACAAATAAAATACAATTGGACATTATCACAAACTTGATGGCTGGAAATTAAATGTAATTTACGGATTTTCCTTTGCAAGGTTATAGATGACATGAAACAAACAGGGGATTTGTATAGTGTAGTGTTATGAATGTTATTTTGTAAAGATTTACGTTAAGGTATAAAACCAGCCTGCGTGTTTGAGATTGCAATGTATATTCCTGTGCATGAGAGCATGTAAGCGATTTATGTACTCATTTAATACAGTACACGGAAATATTAAAGTACAATGGTCTGAGATGTTGCGGTTCGAAAACGTAATTCAAATAACATAATCTACAGCAATCTGGCAACAAATCACAAAGTTGGTGAATCGATCACCAAATCAATATTATTTTCGTGTATTGAGACCGACGTGGAAATTATATTTTGTGGAGGCTCACGAAAAGCAGGTTCAGGTAAAAATAAATATATTGTCGAGGTAATGAAAATCATAGAACCTATTTTTTTATTATGCAAATTGTATAATCCACTCGATTATTAATAAGGAACACAGATTTTGCGGGGCGCATCAATATTTCTGCTGATGGGGAAGGCTATGAACAGTAGCAGATGTGGTAGCTGAGGAGACTTGGTCGACTGAGGAAGTACTGGACATTGAGTGTAGGCAGGATAAGTTCAACATCTTCAGAAGAGACAGGGATGGGAGAGGAGGAGGAATAATGGTGTGTGTAAGGAAAGGGCTAAAAGGGGCGGTAGAATGGGTTAATGAGGATGTCGAGGTAATGGAAATTAAATTGAATTGTAGTAGTAATAGGAGTATTACTTAGCTGGCAGCGTATAGACCACCAGGACAGGGATGGCAAGCAATTGAGATGATCAAGGAAAGAGTCGATAGACTAAAGGATAGGCAGTGTGTTGGTAGCAGGGGATTTGAATATGCCAGGGGTGAAATGGGTAGAGGGTGCAGAAGGAATGGGTAGCATGATGCAGAGAATGGCAACACAGTCAGCAGAGGATTAGTCCAGGTAGTAGAAACACCTACGAGATGGATTGAGGAGTGTGTTGGGTCGGTGCTGGATGTGGTGTTGGTCAGACCGAGGAATGCTATAGTTGGTGCAATAGTATTGGATGATATAAGCGACCATCATATCCTGACTGTGGAAATTGGGATTGGCAGGATGAGGAAAGTGCAAATGGCAGAAAGGTTGGTGCGGCAGTATGGGAGACAAGCAGGGGCAGAAATATTCCTGAGAGACAAGTTTAAAAAATGGTCTATGAAGGAGGGTGTAGAGGGGATGTGAAGGGAGTTCAGAGGATCAATGGAGGTTATGTTGGAGAAATTTGTGCCAATGAAAATGTTACGGACTGGGGGAGAACCGCCATATTATGGACAGGAAATTTTGAAAATGAAGAAGAAGTGCAAAAAATTATATGCTAAGTGGAGAAATGAAGGGATTATAAGATCTAAATAAATGTTGAAACAAATGGGTAGTGAGCTTGAAAGGTCGATCAAACACGCAAAGAAGTATTTCTGGGGAACATGGTGGAAGAAGGAAAAGGCAAGGAATTGGGGAAATTGTTTAGGTATGTTAGGAGGTTAAGGGGAGGAGAGGAAGGGATCCCTCTGCTAACAGGAAGGGATGGTAGGCATGCGACAAATGACCAAGAAAAATCGGAGATGCTGCAAGGACAGTACTTGCCAGTGTTTGAGGCAAAGGAGAGTTGGAAAAGGAGGGCAAACAGGGTTCAGGGGGTGTTTAGTGAGTTTAAGATGAGGGAGTGGGAGATAGAAAGGGTAATTAGGGGTTTGGAGAGTAGTAAGGCAGGGGACCAGATGGAATATAAAACGCAGCACTAAAGTTTGGTGCCAGGGAGTTGGCAAAATATTTATAAGTGCTATTTAAAAAGTCCTTAGGAGAGGGTAAATTACCACAAGATTGGAAGTATGCTATGGTGGTGCTTATACACAAGCAGGGAGCTACAGACCGATGAGTCTCACATCAAGTACATGAAAAATAATGGAGAGGCTGGTGGTGCAGTATGTGGTGAGGGTTATGAACAATAGGAATTGGTTGGAGGAGTCCCAGCATGGTTTCAGGAAGGGATTCTTATGTGAGACTCAGCTCGCTGGGTTATTAGAGGATTTGGTGCAGGTAGTTGATGAGGGGAAGCAGGTGGACCCCTGCTTCATAGATTTTGAGAAGGCATTTGATAAGGTGCCTCATGGGACATTGATGAGGAATATGGAGGCGCTGATACCAGACAGGAGGGTAGTGAAATGGATAGAGGACTTTCTCAGGGGGCAAAGGCAGAGGGTGAAAGTGGGGGAGGCAATATCGGAGGAAGAGGAGGTTACGTCAGGGAAGCATGCTGGGTCCTTTGTTATTTACCATTATGGTAAATGACATGGGTTTGGGGATTAGAGGAAAAATCAGATTGTTTGCAGATGATTGTGTTGTATATGCTGAGGTGGAAGAGTGGGGCGGAAATTTGCAGGTGGACATTGATAAGATATGGTTGTGGACCAGAAAAAATAAAATGAAGATAAATGTAAGAAAAACTAAGGTAGTGAGGTTCACAAGGAAGAAGATGATATGCAGGGACATGTACAGATGAGAGGGACAAGAGATAGAAGAAGCATCAGAATATAAGTATCTAGGGATTGTACTGCAGGGAGACCTCATGAGGAAAAAAACAGGTAGAGAGGGTGGTTGCAAGGAAAGAAAGGCTCTGGGTATGCTGGAAAAGGTGCTGAATGGAGTCAGCTGTGAGGTGAAGGAGAAGGCGTATGGCACAATGGTATGGCCAGTGTTAGAATATGCTGCAGCAGTATGGGACCCGTATGTGGAGATGGAGGTGCGAGAACTGGAAAAGGTGCGGAGAAAGGCAGCAAGGTGGGTGAAGGGTAGGTGGAGAAGGGAGGTGCAAGTTGGTGAGGAAGATAGGGGACAATAGGCCATCAGTGATGATGAAATAAATGGGGTAGAGCTTATTGAAGGACAGGAGGAAAATTGATTTGTTAGTCAGGATGTACAGGGTGGTGAATGAAGAGGGAGTGTGGGGAGGGCTACACTACAAGTAATTTCCTTGATCTTCATTGATACCCCCACTATCAATTTTTGTGTTTATATTGGTTTGGTTATGTCTTTTTGGCATTAAAGTATTTCCATGTGTAAATATTATTATGAAGTACATAGTTACCACTCGTTTTACCCCACAATTGGACCGTGTTCTGCAGAAAGGAACTAACCAACCATGCAATTAAATTGAGAAAATTAGAGTTTAAGATAAACTCCAATAATCAATTCACAAGATGAAGTTGGCTGCCAATATACATAACACGCACTCTCACTTGATCACGAAATGTGTGTATCCAATTTTCAGGAGAAAAAAAATTAGTATTCCTCATTATATAATAATAACTAAAAATAGATTGTGAATTGGTTCCTTTCTGCAGAATGGAATATTCCTATGTAATTTATTCTTTTTTATGTTCGAAGTAACATTGTTAATGTAATAATCAATGAAATAATGCAATATGTAAACAAATTTATTACACGAAAGTAAGAAACTGTTATAATTAGTTTTATGCAGTTACACATAAAACTACTAAAACAATAAAACTTGCTGTATGTAGTGCAGAAGGATAAATTGTTTTGTGCCTCATATGAGACAAACTCCCCAAATTTGTTATACTGTTCTTTTCTGGCTTCAGATGACAGTCTCTGATTGCAAATTTGTGAGCAATTGTAATTTTACACCTTTGTGTTTGTAATAATTTTCGTTTCTATTTGGTTTTCTTTGTTTTCTTCTTTTGGTGTTTAATTTTTCTCTTGCACCCGCATCTTGGCCCCGGAGTATATAATAACAGAATCGGGTAAATTACTATTATACTTTTCTTTATTTTTCCATATACAAACCTTAATCATTTTTCTGAATTTGCTTGAATTTAACATTATTAGATCTACGATCATTTAAACATCCTTTTATCATGCCTAAAGCCTAAATCTCCTAAGCAATCTGTATTACATTGTACATTACAAATAAGAACATATAACTAATAGAATTTGTTTGTCAACAAAATAATCAAACAACTCACATGGTGCTGTTCTGTTGAACATATGTAATTCAATACCCTGCAGAAAAGAACCAAACCACATGGTTCCTTTCTGCAGAAAGTAATTCTGCCAAAGAGCATTCAATTTTATTTTTAAGAAAGCACAGATGACAGAACAATACATTTTTAGGTTGGGTCTTTTCATCAGATTGTAGAATATGGTGTAGCGATTCAGTTTACATGTTAGACTTATTTTTTACAATTTTGTAGGTTGGTTCCTTTCTACAAAAACCGGTCCAATTTCCCCTATCAAAAAATTGTCATAGGACTATTTAGAACCCATTCCATAAGAATATTCAGAGTTTTAGGACTCTAACATTATTTAGGTCAGCTTTGAGTCATTTTAAACATGCCTGAATTGAAGATAGTTCTTACAATTATTTTTAATTAACATATTTGTTTTCCACCACATAGCACATTACACTAATGCACGTCAATATTTTCCCACGATCGTGTTTAACAATGATACAACTGCGAGGTTATTGATATTTGTTGGATTACTTCTTTAAAGGGACATCATTAGTTGAATAAATATTAGAACGCGGGAATAACCAGTGAAAAGAAAAAGGCACATTAAATTAAAGCAAGCATTTCATGTTGCTTATTTGTTGTTATACAACCTCAAAATATAGCGGTGAACATGCTGATGCATGCCGTATGCTTCTACCCCTTAAGACAGTTTGTCCGTCTGCAAACTGCAATGCCACCATAGCGGGGTTGCGCACTCTCAAAAAGGGTCGAACATGTGTCCGGTCGCTGGAGCGATCAGGCACAGAGGAAGAGCAGGACACGCCGGCACAAGTGCAGCCGGTGGTTACGATTGAATAGAGAGATGCCGCGGTAGGCAACGGCAAAGGATGATTATTCTGTACTTGCAGGTTAAGGCCTAATTAATGACTTTATTCTGTTTCTAAATAATGTTTATGGTTTGTTTTGAAAGTATGGTTTTATTTGATGTGTTTGCAAGGTTATGTGATATTAATTATCTTTCGTATTCCATAGAGTGTTTTGTATATCTCATTTTATCAGTGTTTATATAGCAGGAATATTTGTGTTGTTTTCAATATGTTTATTTACTCATTTATATATCGCAATGGAAAATAATAATGCAAGTTATGTTGTAAAGAAATTCCATTTCGGGAGCTTAAGTCTCATGTAAGTTTTTAATTGTCGAAAGACGTTTCACAGTGTTACCGCATGGCCAGTTCTACCAGCCACGTGCAATTCATGTCAAGTGCCCTCATCGAAAGGATGAAGTTTTACCGTAATAAAAATGTGTTTGTGTTCTTTCGATACATTATTTACTTATGATGCAGTATGCATGTCAGGGGACAGGTTCTCACAATACTCACTCATATAAATCACGTAAGTTCTTATATCCGAAAGTGTTCTGATTTTTGTTTTGCATTGTATGTGCGTTTGGGAGGCCCTGACAGACCATGTACACGTGTAAATGAGTAGGAGCTTTCCCACCAATATTAATAATGGGGCATGACTGATCGACAGACTATCGTTTAGTAAACCATGTTCATCTGGAGCAATAGTCAACAAGGTGGATGTCAACAATTCAACTTCAACTTCAACATTTATGTCGCCTGACGGTATATGGCGCCTGCTGGGTATATTTATTCCTACATCTTATCAGAGCTCCAGAAAATACCATCCCAACCATTTTCTTGCCTCTGCCTCGCATCAATGCACACAAATAAGCTTACAGTAACTTTTATTCTGATCATGTTTATATGTATTGCTACTTACTGTTTATTATATTTATTGGAATTTATCAGGCTGCACTTAGTATTTCGTCGGAATTTTGGCAAATCACGATAAAGAAATGTGTTTCAAACACCTAGGGCAAATGTACAATGTTGTGATAGATATGCAAACGTGGATGTAGATAATTAACTTCATTATAAAAATAGTTCACAGTTAAAGCCTATAAATAATGCACATTAAATATTTGAAATTGGCACTAAGCTGGGAGTCCAAATGGCATTGAAAAATTAGAATTTTAGTTGAAAATTGGTTAATAGGTTATGATTTGCCTGGTGCCAGGCATCGCCAGAGGCAGTGCCAGAGTTGTAGAGCTGACTCTTGCTGATGCTCTGGATCGTGCTGTTGATGACCAATGCCATCCTTTCTGGGCTCTGTGAAGAATGAGTAATAAATGCTGAAACTAAATCTTCGTGGAATATCAGGGTGGAACTCATGCCGCCTGAATTAAATAAATTTAAATAGTTCAGTACAAAACACTCCTGAATAAATTCGTAGAATACACACTGGAGAAATGGTGGGAAATTAGGGTGCTATGCACTTTCTTGAGTGATTGTATCTATATGTCCATAACTCTACAAATTTCTCCCGGTACAGAACTTTACCTGGTGGTGATGGTAAAACTAATATAAAATGCCACGTGAGTCACACAATGGTTTGTTGTCAACTTAAGGTCCCAGTAGCAATGCATACCAACCGGGAGTGAAGGGGTGTTGGCCCGGGTGGCTATACATGAAAAAGGTTCCGGTAATTTAACATCTATTGAAGATTAAAGATGATTAGTAAGAAAAGTTGTAGACCACCTGGACACGCACGACGCAGAACACGACACGACGCACCCCTCCAGCTGCCGAGCGATGACTAGTTTGGTGCATGGACGGGAGGATCGGCAGTGACAGACCCATGCATCACATGGTGCTACTTAATTGCACACATATACCATTAAACTTACTTGGGGTCAAGCACAAATGAAGGAGGCACACAATAAATTGAAGGACATTGGGAAATACATAATGAACACTAATTACAGATTTGTGAATGAGATGGGAGTGAAAATCGTTAAATGTAAACAAACATGAAATCACAGAAAACAATGGTGAATGTAAATACGCCTCATAATGGCTTTTATACTTACACCTGTCCCAGTCTCTCAATATGTTTGAGTATTACATGAACCATTAATTACAAATTTTATCTTTAAACCACTATTGGCAATCATTACATATAATTCCGCCATGAGGAGTAGCTGGCTGTTTGACCACACACTAGGACTCCTACACTTATCTGCCTCCGCTTCACCGGGCCTGCCCTACTCTACACTTGTACTCCCTTGCACTGCCTTGAGGACACTCGCCGGACACAACACTCTGTTGCTCTCTGTGTGGAGTGCGCATCCTTTCGATGCAAATCCCTATCTGTGGCCAGCAAACTGTCTGGGAAGAAGCTGTGGTCGGCGTCAAATGACCCCCACCCCCTTTTGGAATACATTTACAGCCATTGCATCACACACAACAGTGACATGTGTATCGCTGATTTCGGCTTGGCCGCAGCATGTACGAGCTATTCTGCCGCAGTACAAGACGTGTAGACTGCCGACGCTGCTGTAGTCCTTGAAGTCTGCTGGGGCACCTGATCCACCTCCCCATCCGGTGCAGGTACAGTGAGCCAGCCGACTCGATGTCCTCGCCACATGCATCACTGCTAAAGCTTGAACTCCTCCCCTGATGACTGTAGCCGTGCCGCCGTTGGGCACGGCCCAGATCGATGATCACTGTGGGGGTTGGTTCCCTGTGTAAGTCCCCACAACTGGCTGAGTCACACGTTGCTCCTCTACCCCTGCACAGACTGCTGCTGGAAACACAACACTGGGGATCAAGGTGTTCGCTGGTAGCTGGTCATACAGAGGTGCTGGCACTGATTCCAGTTCCGGCGCCCTACCAGTGGAGCACACCAGCACCGCACCGTTGACCACTGCGGTAGTTGCCTTCTGACGTGTCCCCTCACGTGGCAAAGTGCAGGGCGACATCGGGCTTTCTCCACCCACTGCTGATCCTTCCATCCAAGGGCTGACAAACCTTCGTCACTGTTGGGTTTGGGCCTGAGTACATTGGCAGGGGCTTCCCCATCGTGGGTCCCTTGGCTCGTAACCTCCAACTTCTTCTGCTGTTCTGCTTCTTCCTCACTTGCTTGCTATGAACCAATGGCCCTGTCTGGAATGGAGTCAAAGTTTACGATGATGTGGCCCATCAGTTTGACCCCTTATGAACATGGTGGTGTTCGGCATCGAAGAATCTGGGTCCCCAGGAAGTGTGGGCCCACCTCTTCTTGCCGTACTGGCAGTTCCGAGCTCGGAAGGTCGATCCCCATCAGGGGTCGTCGCAGACTCTCATGCAGCATCGTCGGGGACATCTCCTGGCGACTTCCAAATGTCGTCATGGTAGGTCCACGCCTTCCCCCCCACCCCCCCACTTTTACCGAGTTGTCAGATCGTGCTCTACTGATATTGTATGCTTCGAACTATCTTGAGTAATTATCTGTAATTACTAAAATGAATATCTTGCTGCTTACTGTTTTTGAGTAAGGCCCCATCAGATCTATGCTAACGGTCTCGAACGGGCACTGCGGTGCGAATGGCTGTTGTTGTTGTTCTCCATCAGCACTGCAGGGCTTAAACTGAATACATTCCTTGCACTACTGTGCCAATTTTCGGTGCATTATGTCAGGCTGGGCCAGAAAATGTGGTCTTGTATATTACGCATTGTCTATTCCGCCCGTTGGTGTCCTGCTACACTGCATGCATGCGAATACACAAATATACGTTCCCGGCATTTTTACAGTACAAACAAGTACCACTTATTTTAGTTGTTGAGCACACACATCTCTAACCGTCCATCTACGACATGCCACTTTTCAAATTTTCAATCGCAGATTTTTGTTTTTGCGAAAGAGCACATTTCCTGTGCAGTGATTACTTCCTTGCACAGGTCAGAAATTAGTTTCTCATTTGCCACGACAGTTATTTGATTTGGTTGGGCTTCCCAGGACGATTCCGGTCCATCTTGAAGTAATATTTCCTCCCACCCTGCAGTGTCGCACACTATCACACTTTCATCTGGTGCTCGAGAAAACGTGTACGCAAGATCGTTCTCTTTACCCGGGACATATTCCACCATAAAGGGACGTGCTTGAAGCATAAAGGCCCACCAGGTCAGTTTACTGTGTCCTTCGCGCATATTGTGAAGCCACACCAGGCACCTATTATCAGTACGAAGGGTAAAGTGCTGATATTCTAGATACGACCTGTATTGTTTAACTGCCCAGACCACGGCCAGACATTCACGCTCATTTATGTCATAGCATAGTTCAGTTGCTCCTAACTTGCTGCTGGAAAAAAACAATTACCTGCTTCTCTCCCGCCTCTGTGCACTGGTACAGTACTGCGCCTATGTCTTCCTGGCTCGCATCCATCTTCAGGTATAGGTGACATGTGGGATCGTGCCTGGCTAAGGTGGGTCATGCCTTAAAGCTCTATTTAATGTCCTGGAATGCCTCGTCTGCTTCTTTTTCCACACACGAACCTCTTCTGTGGTGATAGTAAGTCTGTTAACTGTGGAGTAATTGTGGCAAAATCCTTAATATGCTCGCACAGCCAGTTTATCAAGATGAAAAATTTGTGCAGTTGTTTAATGTGCATGGTGATGCGTGCTTATTAATGATACTCAAATGTTGTGGTGTGAGCATATTTCCAGACTTGTAAACAATATGGCCTAAGAACTCTATATATGTCTGACCAAGGTGGCATTTGGTGGCGCTCTAGGACAATATACGGATGGTGTAGGTGTTCCTCCCATGTCTCTGACCACACAATTATATCGTCGAGATATGCTAGCATGAAATCTCACATCAGGCCGTCTTTTACTCTCGCCGTCATTTATTGAAAAGTTGCATGTACTCACTTGAGACCGAAAGGCATTATGCAAAATTGGAAATGCCGGCCATCCTGGGTCGTGAAGGCAGTTTTCTCACGATCCTCCTGCCACACGGGGATCTGGTAATACCCGCTAAATTAATTCAAAGATGACAAAATTTTGGTATTTCCTAAGGTACTCAAGGTGTCCTTAACACTTATGTATCGTGGCAGCATGCTATGTATCACCTGATAGATCTAGTGAAAGTCAACACAAAAATGCCATGACCTGTCTCCCTTTGATGATAGTGTTACAGCTTAATTGCACCATCTGTCAACATTTAGTGCACCTGCTGGCATATTATTTTGGCCTGATGGGGAAGGTAACTGTGTGAGCCACAATAGATAGGCTCGTACTCCGCAACATTTGTTCTTTGTAGGACACAATGCTTACCAAAGATTGCTTTATGTTCAGTTAGTAAGTGCTGGAAGGCTTCCTGACACCAAGGCGGAATGTTATGCTGAATGTCCGTTAACTGCACATCCGGTTCGCTATCTGCTACAAAGCGAACAATGTCGTAAACAGTTCTTATCTCCTTAGTATCAAAATGAATATGCCTGCCACTGTTTCCCCGATCGTATTCTGTTCCTTTAACCAACGAATTCCTAGAATACAGTCTTCAGTGATTTAGGCTGTTATTATTGCTTGCATTTTTGTTTCAATGTCACATACTCCGACAGTTATGTCGGCTTGACCCATTACCGCATTACACTCCTGTCTCGTAGCTAACTGGGTTATGAGGCTCGTGAAGGTTACATCATGTTTGTTTACAACTGCAATTGGACGAAATTGTGAGATGGAGCGGTATCTTACAGTGCATGACACTTTTTACCTTTTACACTGGCAAGAATTAGAATGAATTGGGTGTTGCTCCCACTCACCTGGTTTATAAGGGCTTGTTGCAGAGTTATATCCGATGTATCCTGTGTGACCAGGGTACAGGGCGTGTCCGACGGCCTTTCCCCTCCTTGCCGTTTCCCTGCTGTTGTTGGTTTCCACCTTATTGCTTTACTTACATAAGTGTAGTTTTGACAATGACTTTGCCAGAGATATAGTTGACCCTCGCGATAACGATATGGAGTTTGTGGAAGTTGGCTTCTATCCTACTTCAAGAACTTTGTCACACTGGGTTTTCCTGCACGATCCGTGCCGTTGCACAATTATCCATCACGACTGCCAGTGCTGGATTTATATTCGTTTACATAGAACTGTCTGCATTTTGGAGTGTCTGTGCTCCTGTCATGCCCGTTTTCAAAACTTTTGCTTTTCCCGTGTGTCATCTTGCAGCGTTGGCCCACGAAATGGTTGCAGTGCACTGCATTCCAGGATTAGCGCAGCCCACAACAACTCTTCTACAACAAGGCACCAAAACTGCGCAGAACTCGTGTCGCGCCGTCTCCACTACAACCTCTAGTTGCCCATGCTCTGGTAGGTTCGAGTGGAACTGGCGAATAAGATGTAACTTCGTCATTATGAAGGCTGTCAGCAGCCCGCCTTCTTCCTGCTCCTGTAGCATCAGCTTGCTCTGGGCTGCACTGTTTGGAGCCGAACACCCCTCCGAAGCGACACTGGTATGCCTGTAAAAACTCCGACCATGTTAAGCCATAATGGTGGATAGATTTCCACCATTTTCATGCACTGTTCTCTAGCTGCCTCTCAATGAAGCCAGGCCACTCATCCTCATGAACACCGTATCTCTGTACATGAGACTGACTGCCTTGTAAAAAGGCAGTAGGGTCTTCATTCGGATCTCCTGAAAGAGTTGGCAGGTTCTGGAATTTACAATGGGTGGACCTAGGCATTGTTCTGCTGGACTACAGCGCTGCGTTTTCTAAGAACTATTGTGGCAGAGCAAATTGGCAGGTCCAGCTGTAAGCCATGTTCTGTCCGTACTGTAGTTGTCGTGCTGGTGTTTATGGCGGGGTTACTGGAAATGAGAATGCAGGGTTGAGTGGTGCAGGTTGCTGAAATGTCAGTGGTTTAGGGGTAGTTGTTTGTAGGCTGGACTCGGAAAGTTACGTTCGGCAGGATAGGCAAGAATGGTATCGACTGGCTGATCGGCGCTGTAACTCGGACAGGAGTTGTACATATGGGTTCCCTGGTCGTGCAGTCTCTGCATGTGAACTGCCTCCACTGGTAGTTTATGCTTCCTTATACAGTCCTGCCTTGTGTGTGAATTCTCACCCCACAGCAGTTATACTAACACTTCTACCTGCCCGCTGCTCCTTCGCACCCTGCTCGTCCGCAGGTTACCCCAACTTGTGGTACCTCAGCGAAAACATTGCTCCAGTCATGCATGGTCCAGTTTTGAGTATTCACTTTAAAGAACATGTTGCATTCGTATGTGAGTACCGAGATCGTTGCCACTTCTGTTGGTTGTAGACACTCTCTATGTTTCTGTATCTGCATTGCGCACACAATAAAATCGTGGTACCCTGCCATGTGCATGTGACACTGGTGCACCAACTAGGTTGATTAAGAACTGAAAACTTTTGCACTTGTTGGTCAAAATGTTCATTTGGTTCGTGAGTCTGAAATTGTAATAACTGTGGTTCACTGTTAATTTCGCTGTTGTCCGCAGGACTGTTGAAGGCTGGGCTGGATTCGCACGAGCAATCACATAGTTGCCTGTTTCCCTCTTGTTCATGCTGGTACCAAGCTGAACAGGATGTAAATACAGTGAACACCAAAGCACTGGTGCACACATGGTGTGGTAGTCGCGGGTCGCGGATGCTCGCTGTAGGAGGGGGCATGCACTACCCCTCTTACTGCTGAGCCCTGCTGTGCACACCAAGAGGGAGACGACTGGCCGGCTTGAGAAAGGGGAAGCAGGCCTCGCCCACATGCTGTTGCGCTCGATACACCACTCAGCTGGCTGGAGTGGGAGGTGGGCGGCTTTATGTGATGCAGCCATCCCAAGATGGCTGATCTGCTCCTCCATGACTTGTTCCTTGTCTATAATGGCCACTTCTTCTGTTGTTTGGCGCACTTTCTGTCATCTTGTGGTTGCAAACTGGGTGTCCTGTAGGTGTCTGTTTGGCATCGGAAGTTGTTGAGCCCCCTGAGTTGCTATACTGTCATTCCCACGTTGCTGATATCAAGAAAGTAGCTGGAAAATTTTCGTAGTTGAACAAATTTGAAATTTGAGATCTTGGGAACAACTTACATTTTTACCAAACTTGTCCTGTTGGTGTGGTAAAACTGATAAAATGCAATGTTGGCTACACAATGGTTAGTTGTACATTTAAGTTCCTGGTAGTGACGCAGACCAACAACGAGTTGACAGGTGTTGTCCTGGGTGGCTAAACGTGAAAAAGGTTTTTGTAATTCAATGTCTATTGCAGATTAAAGATGATTAGTAACAAAAGTTATATGCCTCCCGGGCACACACGACGCCATGACTAACACCTCCAGTTGGCGAGCGATGACTAGTTTACCCTAAGGACAGGCGATGGCAGGACCGCATGTCACACTGCACTACTTTCTTGCACAAAGTACAGTTTAACTCATTTGAGGTAAACCACAGATGTAGAAGGCACACAATAAATAAAATAACACTGCAAAATTCATAATGAACACTTAATACAGGTTGTTGAATGAGGGGGTGGGGGGTGAAGCATATGCACTGTAAACAAACAAGAAATCACAAAAAACACTGGTGAATGTATATATATGCCCTACAATGTCTATTATATGTACATTTCTCCCAGTCTCGCAATATGTTTGAGTATTGTGTGAACCATTAACTACACATTTTATCTATTAATCGCTGTTGGCAATCATTACATATTACTTCGCCACACGGAGTAACTGACTGGTTGACCACACACTAGCACTCCCACACTAATCTGCCCCCGCTACACCTGGCATGCCCTATTCTACATGTGCACTTCCTTGGTCTGCCTTGAGATCACTCGACTAACACTGCACTCTGTTGCACCCCGAGTAGAGAGTACATCCTGTCGGCGCAGGAAACTGACTGTGGCGGGCAAATGGTCTAGGGAGAAACTGTGGTCGGCGTCAAAATCATGCACACAAACAGAAATATCACTTAACACGCAGATGTTATCGAAACACACGAAACTGTATATTAATATTCAGAAACTTATCACATCTCATTCTTCGATACATGACAAGAAGCATCCGATGATAATGTTTTGACTGAAATGAAAATGGTTGAACATATTTACTAAATTTATTTTTATCACTTACTGCCCATCTATATGTTTACTATATAGCTCTTTGGCCAGCAATCGTCATCAGGACGAAAAGTAATAAATATTTTGTTATGATATATGGAACTTAATGTTTTAATTTTAAATGTTTCGTGTGGATTATTTTGACCACAATATAGTCCACCTTGATCTTTTCATTTATATACTCTATAAAATCATGGAGGAAAATACTTAACTATGGGCTACGGTTAAGGTTTATTCCACTTTGGTAAAGGTATGCCTAAAAGCTAAGGTGTACAGTTTAAATTGTGTGATCTAGGAATATAAGCGAATTGTTTGAAATGTTGTTTCCTGCTATGGTTATATTTCTTAAGTAAGGCGAACTATTTAAATTGCCGATTACAATTCGACGGTAACTGTCTGAATTTTTATCATTTTCTAGTGAATTACATGCAGTTGCGATAAACTATTTTATGCTATACAACTCTACGAAAATGAAAAAATTTTTTTTAACAAGTAAGTCAAGAAAGATAAACAAACAATAAAAACTCGGGACACAGTTTTTCCATTATTAAATTGTTTGTCATTCGTGGTTAGGGTCACAAAATAAAAAAATTGTTACTACATTTCGTGAATTTTTCTAAACAAATATGTGTGCCTTAAACGTAATATTTAAAACTTATAATAACAGCACTTAAATACAGTGCATGCTGCTCAAACTGTAAACATGAAAAAAAAAAAAAAAAAAAGTAGAAACGCCCACATTAAAGAAACTCTTTTAGGGAAGTACCATTATCCCTAGAGGAATTGAACCTCTGCAAACTTAACTCAACTCGTTAGGACCGTAATTATAAACTAAAGATGTATCGAACCAGTTAATTCCAAAGAGCTAACTAACTCGGTCTTCGTAAAGAACCGATCATAAAAGTCGTTTGAAAGACTAATCTCGTTCGCGAGTAAGTCGGGCTTCGAAGAGTCGAGAGTGTAGATGTAAAGAGTGACTCGTTTCATTATGCTGATGTAAAGACATGCGATTGCATAATACATGGTATTTTCTACACAGTTTAAGGCTTTTTGTAACTATTTTCGTAACATTTTTGTTGTTTTTGAGAGTTTGGTGAATTAAAATTTGCAGATAATTCGAGAATGCGCAGTGAACATTATTTACTTAATTTTCCCAAACTATTTTGATGTCGAAATACTTGGAAAAATAATAATAAAATATGTTGAAAATCTCACGCTTTTATGCTCGAGTGCTTTTGTCCACACTTATAAATACATGGCCACAGAGGTGATACGTCCTTTGAACACAACTGTTAAATGCTATCGTCATTTGGGCTGACTGAGCGTAGCGTACCCCGAGCCATAGCTACCATCATTCATGAATGATTCGACTCTAAAGAATAGCGACTCGCGAGTCGCCACTCTAGACACTACTCTCTAAAGACGAGCGACTGGCAAGTCACTCTCGACAGCGAGTCGTACGTTTTGAACGACTCGCTCGCGAACGACCCATCACTATTATAGACAACATCCTGCAGTGAGCCGATAAACTGTTAGCAGACATTCGTTCAGCTTTACATTATTAATAAGCTCGGTGCAGCGAGTGCTGTTTCGAGCTTACATTGTGATTCTTAAAACTAATCATAAGGACTTAAACTAATTCATTACAACTTCTTTTAACTATAGATCACAGGAAAAACACAATGTGCTAAAAACATGTACGTCAATAAAAGGTGTAATAAGCAATTACAATACAATTATTTACATATTTACAATTGGGACTTAATATTAAAAATCTATTTACATATATTCATTTGGGTGAACTTAAACTAAGAAATGTAAAGACTATTTACATTCAGGGAAAAGTATAGACTATGTACACACAGATATGATATGTACAATGAGAAATGAAAAAGACATTTAGTAAGAATTATATACATTGTTTAAATGGAAACTTTCCTTACTTCGTATTTTGGGTTGACAACAACTTTATTTTAATACCAGGTAGGTCTATCTTATGGTTATTGTATAGAGAGGGTGGCTTGTTTTGTTGGTGCTCGAGTAGTAATTCGTGGTAAGTGTTATCAGGATGCTTTATTGCATTTACATGTTACTACAATAGTCAATGTTGATTTAAAATTTCTATTATACATGAAATTATGTGGACTGTTTGTTAAAAAAACTCTTGATATTTCTTCTAAAAGTATGGTCAGAAATGTTACATGGCATTAGAGGTTATATTTCCATGGAAATACTTACTTCGTATCTTTTTTTAGTCAGTATTCATATGACATTTTACAGTTATTTTTGTTTCATTTTAATCTAATTCTTTTCAGATTAATGAATATAATCATGAATGGGAGATGGTAATGAAATGGTGACAGGTTCATGGCCGAGGACAATTCAGAATGTGTTAATTAACCTATAGGACATGCTGGCATCAAATGGGAGGCGAACAACATGAAAATAAGAGGAAGATAAATGAGTGAAAAAATTACATTTGTAGACAGTGATGTGCTTATATACGATTGGAATATGGTGCCCACTGTTTGTTCTGTTGTGACACAACCAAATATCCAAGTTGTTGCCTTCAAGATAGTAGCTGACTATTTGAATGAAACACTTTCATGTCTAAGACAAATGAATATACAAATAATACTGATAGTTGAGTGCTGGACCAGTATAATTTCGAAAATATTCCACCAAATAGTAGGTTTGTCAAAAGTGCTACTCACGATGAATTGACAAATCTAGCCTACATAATATTATATATGAAGTTAGACATAAATATCAACACCTTGCCACAATCTTCGAACATGCCTATTCCAAGTGAGTCAGACCCAGATGATCCTGACTGTGTTACAGATCCTAATGTCAGTATAAAAATATATTACATGGGGTATTAGAAAGAGTAATAAATAATCATACCCTCAGACATGTGGGAAAAATTGGACAAAGGAGATACAATTGCATGGAAAAATCTACAATGACTATGCCAGAACGAAATTAGATGGGTAGTATGCTGTTAAAATTTTGCGGAGGGGGGGAGGGGGCATAATGGAAGGAAAATGGGACCTTGCTGAAAGTCAATGGTGTGCATGAAGAATGGCAAAAGAAAATGTAATGAATTTTCTGAAAATGCTAAGAAGAAATTTTTACAACTTCCGGGGAATGAACTGGGATAAGAAGGAAAAATATGTATCATCTTTGGTTATTTTTACTGCTCCTGTAAATAAAAAGCTGTCAAAGAAATCTAGGAGAGCAGGTGCATGTAGGCATTTCATTAGTTATGATATCAGAAAACCAGAGCGTAAGAAGTTCTTTCTTAACACGTTGGGTATAAACGAGTGGATAGCACAAGATTAGACAAAAAAAACATGGCAGTTTCTTGCATTCTGTACCGGAAATTTGTTCAGACAATGATGGGTCTTGTACTAAATCAGATGAGCAACACACAGTACCATGAAAAGACTCAAAGTAGGAAGACTTCCAAGTTAAAAAAAAAAAAAGCATTTCAGATGGAAAACTAGCTGAGTTAAATATTTTCTTGGAACATCTTCCCAAGCTACTGTCACATTACTGTAGAAAGGATCCCCAGAAGTTTTGTTTAAAGCTAGTATTTACTACTAAAGCAGATTTATATAAATTGTAAAAACAGAAGATAATAGTAGCAAACATACCTTTCCTGTCAACATGCACATTTTACAAACTTTTCGATTAAATGAACTTATCAATACACATTCCAAAGAAGGACGAATAAGGTCGGGAATCTAAGTGGTGTGGCTTGAACACTCACAATGCACAATGTCAAGAAAGAAAGCGCAAGAACTGGTGGAATGAAAGTGAGGGGGATTTGAATGCCTCTGTTTTGGTGTCTTCCAGATATCCAGGTACCCCTTGTGCCCGTTTGTACCATCGCAAACGCAACAACCACACATCAAAATTCGACCGATCGTCATAAGGTCGCGATCCCGATCAATGCAGGTCGACAATAACGGCATGTTTACACTTTTGTTGCCACTCTGCAACCTGTGGGCCACTATATTTTTAATTTATTACGATAGTAAACTCTCATAATTAATTTATATGTTGTCCAAATGAGTGTTACACCTTGAAGTCACCACCTTTAGAAGCAACAACCATTGGAGGGAACACTGGGGTAAGCTCCCGTATTACCCCCCTCGGCTCTTTAATTTAGGATGTATACATTCACTGCAATAGTTTAACTTTGTTCAGGAACATTTAACTTCACTTTTATAGCTGAGAGGAGGCATTTCTCCATCCTGAGGTAACATTCCAAGACTTCACGCATCAGTACGCATTTTTTCCATTTATTGGTCAGCCAAAGCCCTCGCCTTATTTTGCATTAATGACCACCGGCAGGTCTACGAGTGCCGGGTTCGCTTTCAAAGGATAACATAATTTTTTACATTAATATTCTGCCATACACTTTTTCATCAATAAAACTGTCACACATTGACGAGGTTGGTTTTATTGAATTTACTCTCGTAAGTACATCGGGCACTGTGCCCTATAGCAGAATCAGTATTAAGTGAAATTTCAGTGTAAAAAGTTTTGTTCTTACGGGATCTACTTAACTTAAGCAGGGCCAACTCAGTGCTAGTATCGGCGTGCGAAGTGGCCAACAACTTCGTCCCTTAGTAAATGGTTTCGTATGACAATAAGCATAATTAGTTGGTAATAACATTAACTCTCCTTCAAATTGATCGTGTATCCGGAGATCGCTGCAGGCCGTCGGCCGTACAACCCCATCGTTATCATTCGCTCTACCGAACATGGCGCCCGGCCAACATCTTTAGTTCCTGTCCTACATCTGTTCCTAGGTATGATACACATCACCATCACCATATCTGGGGTGTGCTGCAGCAAATGTGGCTGGTCCAACTCGGGCGTATGGAACAATAGTCTGCACGAGCAAGCCAATTGCCTAAATGTCAATGTGTTTTTCCCAACAAGGGCTACTCGAACATCACAGTGCTAGGAGAGCACCAATTACACGTCAGTAGCCTGCTCAACACAGCACGTGGTCAACAGGCTACACTACAAAGGTAAAAGTGCGACAAAAGTGCATCGCAACAAACAGCTACAAACTTGGTGAGTAACCTGACATTCAGACACCTAGAAAACACATACGAAATAGGAAACATTACAGTCATTTCCACTGCATAAAAAGATGCTCCAAGCACAAACATTTCAAGCAATCATTAATTACTAGTGCATTCTCTGCTTTTTGTCATACAGTTTTTGTAAAATTTACTATAGAAAACTTGTCAGATTTGTTTAAACTGTAGAGTGCATATGTGTTACACCAACGGACGTACAGTGACCCGAGTGAGAATTGCAACACATCAAAAGACGTATCGTGTAGGCTTGCCTGTCTCAAAACAACCTACTGAGTTGGGTTGTTACATTGTTACTTTACTTGAGCTGACGTTTTAACGATTACAAAAACACACTGGTTAGATGTGGTAACAAGCTATGAATAAGAGAACAACTGTAAGCTAAAACAAATGCAGTCATTGGTCCATCAGGTATCACTACCGGCAATTGAGGGTGGTATTTCAATACCAGTCAGCACAGCCTATTTTTTAAAAGCAATCCAAACTTAATTTAATTTCGAAAAATTTCTCACAATTTTTTAGAATAATTTTTAAAGCTTTTCGAAATAAAAAATTCACTTTTCTGTGTTTTCCCATGAACAGTTACAAACTTAGAGTGCAACGATCACTGAACATATAAAACTTTCCAAAGCTGTATTGAAATACTTAAAAATTTTAAAACTTATTGACAGAAAGTAAAGAAAACTTTTGCAGCCATTTTCAGGAGCATTTTGCAAAACTTTTCAAAACTGTTGTGTGGCAAACATAAAGAACAATTTTCATGAAAATTTTTCAAAAGTCAACAGTGAATTTTCAAAAACGTTTCCAAGAGCCATTTTTCAGTTTTAAGCAAGCAATATACGGGAAAAACATGAGTGCCCCGTGGGCAGCTGTATCACATGATGACAAACAGGAAACAGGGTGCCGGGAGAAGCAATAAATAACCCCGTCCCCTAGCATCCTGTCGAACAGTGGGAGGGTCGTGCACTACTGCAACAGGTTTGACCTTGACACATGGCAAGCAAGACAGCTGAGAGTCGCGTGTGACCTTGGACAAGCACAGATTACGTCAGCCACCCCAAACAAACACAGCATGGGTTTTTAATTTGACTTACAGAAGTTAATATGTAAACAGTGCAATAAATTCGCATCAGTTGGCAACCTCACTAGCAACTTTTCAATATGCATTTGCAAACCAGAGTCAGAACAAGAACAGTTTCAAACGACACCATTTTCATCCAGTTCTGACCCAGCAAAAGAATTATGCGCTTCTTTCGGGACAAAAGAAAGACGTGCGATCATTACCGTTTACTGTAACAAATGTGCAAAAAGCATGTCCGCGAGAGAAATTGTCTACCAGGGAACGAGAAACATATAATGTGTTTACTAGCGCATACTGGTATGACGAATCCCGTACAAGGAGGAGAGCATTGCGGTACAGTCACACCCAAAGTATCGCTGTAGGAACCAACCAACCAACCAGCACCCATTTCACAAGCGTCTTGGGTTAACGTTCGCAACCTTCACACTGTCAAGCCGTGTGATTGTTACATCTTAATGTACAGGCGCTCCAAACACATGTCAATGCGATAAACTGTCGGTAAGGAAGCGCGAGTCATTTAATACGTTCACAAACGGCTACTGCTGTGATGGGTGTTATTCAAGTTATATCGAAAGGCAGATTCGTAACCAAAGAGATGCTGTAACATCCACACCAACAGCGCCCATTTCACAAGCGCCTGTGTTTGTGTCCGCAACATTCACACTGCCAAGACAGTGTAATGACAGGCTATGGAACAATAGAAAACGTAAACACGCAGTAACGGACGAGCCGCAGCCTTGCGAGAAATTCCACAGGAAAGCGATTCCTCGGAAATCCGCAACGCACCAACGCAGGTATTTCGCGACAAAAGACAAGGCGAAACAAGGGCAAACTCGTCGGAATACCTGTGCAGCAATACAAGGACCAACATCAGAAAGCCCAGGTGATCAGTTGGCGCAAAGGCGGTGCAGTGGTCAGTCGAGAGTTGCGCACAATCACACAATCAGAGTGTAACCAATGCCCAACCGGACCATACTGTCATGCCCCAACCACATGCGTGCACCAGCGAAGCAGTCGCATAAACAAGTCCATTCGCAAACGCTATGGACAAACGAGTAGTACGAGCAGGAGAGGCTGAGTCCACAAGTGAAATAGTCGAAAACTTGTTTTCGACTTCAGAAGGGGAAACACGGATGGCAGGTCTACGTGAATCGCCATTAATTCCCAGCATAATTGTATATATCAACCTGACAGTGACGCGTACACCGTTACAAACACAACAGCGCGTTTTTTTTTTTCGCCCATGCAAAATACGGGGGGGGGGGGGACATAGCTGCCTACTGTATGACAAACAGGTCACATGGAATCGTTCAATGCCACCAGCCAGGAGCAAAGGCGTCAAAGCAATCAAACACAATATACAAAAAGTCTGCACATCCTGGCATCATTGGTATCAGAGGGAGTGATGCAAACAACAGCAGTCAGCACCACTTAGGGGTCACACTGACAGTGATGCATGGAGCAGTAGAGGGTCACTGTATGAGCCAACCTCTCGGGTGAAAATGTGCAAAGTGGTACAGGATGGTGCAAGTAAACATCAGCACAAACACAAAATAGCAACAGGTTTCAGCTAATGGGGAAATGGGCCACATCCAGCCAGAGAGCCACCAAGTCGCCTCATCCTCCTCGTTCGAGCGAGTAGTAGGAACAGGACCATAGCGACAACTCTCCGCCGAGATGGAAAGCCCCCAAGACCTTGGCATCAGACATGAATGTGACCAACAAGGAAGAGACAGACAATACCAGCACGACGATCATCACATCATCAAGCATCATCATCACCATCATCGAAGGAGTCACCAGCATAGCATGCACAGCAGCAAGAAGTGGGTCAGACCGGAACATCCGGATGCGCAGCGTCGTGGCTCTGACTTCTGAAAGCATCCATCAAAGCAAGTCAGTGGGAGCAACCGTGGGACCAATCAACCCACAGGGAAGTTTCCCAACAGTCTTTGCTGAGGCATCTAAGAAGACACCCATCCCGGCTGACCTCACATCAAAGGATCTTCTCACAAGCGCAGGGGAAGGAGCAGCAGGAGCATCATGTCCACACATGGACCACATTCTCTTCCCTCGCCAGAACAGGGAGCATCAAGAGGTTCAATGTGGCTGTGGCAACATCACCAGCATCATCATCATCATCAGCATTAACCACCATGCATTGCTTGCAATGGGGCCAATCCCCTTTGCTAAGCATGTGCTACGGAACTTCATCACCATCAGTAGGGCCACAGCCCTGGAGTCATCAGCATGGCAGGCACTGCTGCACGGAATGAGCCAGTCCGGAGTGTCACCACACCCAGTGCAGAGACACTGACTTCGGGTGACGTCGCACAAAGCAACTCAGTTGGGAAAGGGGAGGGCAACTGCAGGCCCGAACAGGCCACACGGAAGCCGTCCACAGGACTATGCTACGGCGCCGACGAAGACAATCATACCGGTTTATCTCGCATCGGAGCACCGCATCAAGGTCGCAGAGTAAGGAGCAGCAGTAGGAGCATCATGTCCACACATGGACCACATACTTTTCCCCTCGCCAGAACAGGGATCATCAGCATCTACCACCATTGTGCACTGTTTGGGATGGGGCCACTCCCCTTCTTTTATCAGGTGCCATGGCACATCGTCACCATGAACAGGGCCACAGCACTGGAACATCAGCAGCCAGCGTAGCACAGCTTCATCGCAGGCCTTCCATCTTAAGGTCCCGCAGCGAGCTGCAACCGCCGGCATCCTGTTGCACCTAGTGGTGTGACAGTTCCTTGGGGGTCTGCAAGGACCAAACTGTTACCATAGAGGGGGGTGTTTGACATGTTCCAGGCTTCCATGTATCCCTCGTGCCCGCTTGTACTATTGCAAATGCATCAACCACACAGCAACACTCGACCGATCGTCATTAGGTCACAGTCCCAATCAGTGCAGGCGACACTGAT
This sequence comes from Dryococelus australis, assembly GCA_029891345.1. Lineage (NCBI taxonomy): Eukaryota > Metazoa > Arthropoda > Insecta > Phasmatodea > Phasmatidae > Dryococelus > Dryococelus australis. The sequence goes on along the minus strand of CM056998.1, from coordinate 35,057,423 downwards.
GGTGTGTTTACACTATTCTTGTTGCTCTGCAACCTGTGGGCCGCAGGCCACCACATTTTAAATTTATTACGAGAGTACACTCTCATAATAAATTGATATGTGGCCCAAATGGGTGTTTCCCATGAAGTCACAACAGTTAGACGGAACAGCCATTGGAGGGAACACTGGGGTAAATGGTGCTGCTTTATCCCAAGACTTTTCAATGTGCACGATATTGAAGGGCCTCGTGGCCGAATCCAGAGTGCGACATGGCTCCGAGAGGTGTCAAAAGATGGAGAATAATATTCCCAGCAAAAGTGCAAAGTGGCTCCCTTTCAGCATCATTTAATTAGAGTAATAACAGTGAGTTTCAGTAATTTTTGGCAACATAGTTAAACAGGGACACTGCCCGGTTTGTCATAGAGAGTTACACAAATCTCACAGTGGACAGGGCATAGCCCTGCCTCTTTAAAGTAAACCACGCTTGTCCTCGCAGGAAATGAAATGCATATGCTTTTTCCTATTTTTCGCCATATCGACATACACCACTATTTATGTATTAATTATAAGAGTGCACGTCTTCATTCATCGAGAATCAGCCACGAGGCATCATTTCATTTAATATCACCCTTCAAGTGCGGTGACATACTCGTGGCATCACATTCTTACCCATATCTGGGGCTCCGGCATTCACGGGTACGTCACCAAAATGTTTAAATCATTAGTCATAATTATGTACAGTGTTTCATTATTTAATCATGTAAGATGTGGTTACATTTTTTCATGATTGCATTTGGCGCCAGGTTCGCCGCATGGTGGCGAGGCCGCCACCATGTTCTTCATTCGGGCTTCAGCACTCGTGATAACCTGCAGGACAGGATGTAAGCACCTGTGTTACCCCCCTCGGCTATTCAATTTAGGCTGTATGTTTTCACTGCATTAGTTTAACTTTGTTCAGGAACATTTAACTTCACTTTTATAGCCAAGGGGAGGCATTTCTCCACCCTGAGGTAACATTCCAGGACTTCACGCATCAGTAGGCATTTTTCCATTTATTGGTCAGCTAGGGCCCTCGCCTTATTTTGCATTAATGACCACCGGCAGGTTTAGAGTGCCGGGTCCGCTTTCAAAGGGTAACATTCATTTGTACATTAACATTCTGTCATACACTTTTTCATCAATAAGACTGTCACACATTGACAAGGCTGGTTTTATTGACTTTACTCTCGTGAGTACATCGGGCACTGTGCCCTACAGCAGAATCAGTATTAAGTGAAATATCAGTGTAAAAAGTTTTGTTCTTACTTGTCTACCGGTACGTGGTAGGCACAAAGTTCTGCAAACGTACTCTTAGTCCAGCACAAACACCAACCGCAAAGTGGAACAACGGGTCAAACGTGAGGACATTGACGAAATTATTTTGGAAAACAAACTGGACAATACGTTAACCAACAACAAGCAGCCCCTTTAGGGCAGTGATTTGCTATGTGCCATTGGAGGTACATTTATCCTAACATATACCTAAAGCAAATGTCAGCAGCATAAAGAGTGCATAACCAAAACCGAATTCGAGACAGTGAACCGTATGAACTTTGTGTGCGAATAGTGCGAACAGAACTTTAAAACTCAGAACAGCAACACAATGTATAACTGGGATGACATGGTCGCCGAATTTAAGCATCGAATTACCGGACCGCAGACAGTGGGAGGTCATGGAGAAAACCCCATTCGAGACGTAAACAAACCGGAAAAGAAAATAAGGACTTGGCAGAAAAACAACAGAAACATTGTGTCAAGGAGGAAACAACAGAGAAGGAAGAACTGTCAACAATGTGCAAGTAACAGCTGTTAACCCGCCTGTGCAGTGTGCCCAGTCAACACTACCTGTATCAGTCCCTCAAACCGTGCAAATGCCATTTCTGCCGCCTACTCTCTATTTACCGAATTTTTCTGGGTATTATTCTGCTCCAAATTAGCCACAACTTCTGCAAAACCTAACCAACTCCACTCCCCACTGCTACGCCCATTACACTGTACCAAATCAGCTACTGTGGACTCCACATAATCCACAGCTGGTCACAGAGCGGGACAAAAGAGGAGAAAGCAACAATGGTGGAACTTAACCTTGAAAGCAGCCGAACAAAAACGTCAACAAAATTTCAAACGCTGTCGAACTTTGCAAGTATCCCGAATGAAGATCAGCGCCCTTCATCCGGGACTGCACTACATGCCTGCAAAGATACGGCGTTTGCGAGGAAAAATGGGGTGGGTGTGCTGAAAACCAGTTCCAGGGTGATGCGAAGAAATGGTGGCAATCCAGTAATCACTATGGCTTTGAGTGGGCAGAATTTCTGCACTCATTACAATGCCGCTATGGTGATGCCTATGTGTCTCTGCAAGCACAGACCAAGTTAACGTGGCAGGAGCATCAGCCAGATGACCAGCTGTCAATGTTTATCAACAGGAAAGCACACCTTGTGAGGAGATTTCACCCCCAGCTGGCAGAGCGTGAAGTGCAAGAGGTTGTGACAGAAATTGCGTAGCCATAATATCATGCAGCACTGGTACCGTTACTCAATAGTAACGTGGATGAACTGTTGCATGCCGTGAGAATACTGGAGCGAAGTGCGTGTCAACCACATCGTGAGAGTAGTGCTGTAAGATGGCGCCACGAGCAGCAACCAAAATAAAGTTCCAAACAGCGGGAACAACCAAGGATTTTGCTTAAATTGTATTGCGGACAGAGCCGGTACAAAACAACGGTGAAAACCGGGAATGACAGTACGTTGGGGAATGTCAACAATGCCAAAATGGACAGTGTGTCGCGTAGCGTAGGAAAAAAACAAGGACACCTGTGGAACGACAGTAAAGTGCCAGACACACCATGCCACTACTGTAAATCTGCCTTGCTACCTACCACAGAACTGCAGCCAGCCAGGTAGCCAGCCAGCAGGGATATGGTGGGCAGTGGTTTGGAGGCTGGATGTCTCTGCCCTCCACTCCCTCCCTTTGTTCCACAGCAACACCCAGAGTTGACCCTGCAGAACACACTGGTACAACAGGTTAGTGGTAACATGGCGCAGTTCATTTGTATCCTTGTCGACCATGTCATACCCTGATTGACACGGCCACATCCCATAATTTTGTTCAACTGCACTTTGTCAACAAACATGATGTAATCACTACAAACCACGTAAATCGCCTCGCTACTGGCAAACACATTAGCGCAGCACAAGGGCAGGTACGGTTACAATATGAGTGTGTGATTTGAACACAATAATGACTGCAATTATTACAGCATACACATGGGAGGATGCTATACCAGGAGTACCATGGTTATCGAAACAGAACAATATCGTAGAGCCAGCAGCAAGGCATATCTATTTCAGAGTGGGAGAACGGTGTACAGTATACAACATTGACAATGGTCAGATGACAGTATAACTAAAGTTTTGCTTAGTGAGTTAGACCATAATGTCCTGCCAGAACAACAGGCTGCATTCAAATGTATGTTGGAGGAATGTAGAGAATTGTTCGCTATGCATGACGCAAAGCGTACAACAACTGTAGTGGAACATGCAGTCCCACTAATCCAAGAAGGACCTATATACACTGCCCCACATAGCTAGATGCCTCATCAAGCTCGTATCATACGCAAACAAATTAAGGAGATGCTGGCAGATGGAGTTATTACACTGACGACCAAAAAGGGAGAGAGCTTGCGCTTTTGCATAATTTTCGCCCCATCAATCAGGCAACCATTAGCACTTTGCCACCTTACATCAGCGGCACCTCCATCTCGTACACCCGTCCACATCAAAATAGCTTGCCCGAATGTGGGGCAGGTTCTTACCACATTTTGACACCCTGACAGATGTCAACCACACTCACATCAATCATTAGTAGATTAAATTTACAATGCCATAAAGTCAAAATACGTGTTTATAATATACTATTGCTGTATACTTTACTAGACATATCTTTTTCAACACTGGATACATCATTTGTGTGTTATAAAAACTTGATTTATTTACGTGTTTACAATTTATACCTTCAAAATAAATATAGACGTGATTAGGTAAGTTAATGCAGTAATTTTTTAGCTTAAAAGTTGGCGAGGTACAAATATACATTGTTAATTCTGTCCATTAAATTAGATTATACAATCATTTGTTAAGAAAAAGTGACAATTAGAAAACACTCGTAAGTATTGTATCGGCTAAACGTAGCAACCCTGCCTCCACAACTCCTGCCTCGGCACTGTATGTAAGAAGTGCACCTAACTGCATGACGTCCAAGGTACTGCCAGAGTTCGTGACTGTCCCATGTTCATGTCCAGCAAGAGGCAACTTTTGAGTGCAAAATAATTCTGGCCAACCCCCCCCCCCCCCCCCCCCCTTCCGCCAAAGTAAATTTGCTACCGGGGAAATGACTACAGTGAGAGGGCCACAGCGGTTCCAGAGTTCCAGCAACCTCCTTCAAGTGCCCCCACTGCAAATGTTATGTCCCAGTGTGTGTGTGTGAAGGCAGTAGGTGTGTGGCATCATCACAAGGCAATTTTTATAAGTGTCCAGTCACTTAAATATTACTCAAAAGATCTTAACAGAAAGTTTCTCCTGTTTTACAGCCATTCAGAATGACTACTTACATCGCCGGATTGATGATAGTGTAGGTAGAAGAGTCAGTTTGTCACAGTAAAATCAGGTTTCAGAGTAATTCGGCCGACGTGTTGGTACTCCTTGTTGAATAATAATTACTGATAATTATTAACTGGTTTGCATGCTACATCATTGCCTATTCAGGCTATCCACACGCCCCAGTTACACGTGAAAAAATTGTACAACGAATTAAAATACACAAAAGCAAACACAGTTGAACCGATAGACAAAGGTTACACTTTGGTGGGAAGTAAAAGTCTGTAGACTGACCTGAAATAATAAATGCTGTTCCTTTCACGTAAGTTTTATTACAGGTTCCGTTTACAGGCAGGTCCCTGTAGGAGACAACTCATTATACACACGCTAGGCTTAAGCCTGCTGGTAAGGTTACACTGAGAAACGGCATGTGGCCAATAATTATTAAGTTGTAATTAAAGCTTCCCCAGGCGATGCAAGCACTGGGGAAGTGGATAAGAGGTGTACCAAGCAGCTTAAACTAAACGATTTTAGAAAATAAAGTATATTGTACAAAATGTGACGTGCGCAACCTACTCCTCTGGACGCTGAGCTCTAACTAACTACGTGAACGTGATGTGCTAGCTGGCTTGCCACGCCGACAAGTCACATGGAACTACTTTCTAACACAAGTAGCTACACTGGACTTACCATGCTTACTGCATGCTAAAAAGACATAAACAAAACCTCCTACACAACATGCTTAAAAGTAACATAGAAGGAACGAGGTGCGTGAGAAGTGGATAATAACAAGTGGCATGAATAAAACAGAAAATAATTAAAGGCACATTACACTGCGATTACTAAGAAAACAGGCGGCTTTATTTAATTGCTATCCAAATCTAATAAATATGTATTAATTGGCATCTGCCTTAAAGCCTTAACTTGCCCTTAAGAAATGAAAATAGATCACGAGGGTTCAGATTCCTCCGCGCCATACGGCTTGTGGCTTCTGTAGCCAGACGCTACACTGAATGGCACTTACAATTACACTACGCTGCATTACCCGCATGATGTTTCACACACCCATGCATGATGACTGCGCTGGTAAAGTGCGGATGAACGCTGCGCTGGTGGATTACTGAGCATTGGGCAAACTGTCTTAGACGGGATTGCGGCATGCGTCACTAATCACACCCATCCTGGGGCGACAGTGAACTCACCCAGCTCGATTCAAAACTCGAGGGATTAATTATTATTTTTTAATTATAGTGATAATTGTGTGTTTAATCAAATGAACAAAGAAACAGACTGGGAGAGACGGCCCTGGAGATTAAACATAGCACATCGCATAGCATATTTGCTGCCAACATAATTGTGTTATTTTTCATAAACTGCTGTTTAAATGTAATTAGTGTTCTTGTACTTTCTAATGTAGGGTCATATTGCTTTTGTTTTTTTCTTGTATTTATTTTGGAGGCCTATGATTTGTAATTTTAGTGTTTTTTATGCGCTTTTGGGCTGAGCTTGTGGTGGGTCTCTGCCATTTTCTTCCGTTGGTTTCTAGTGCTGGCCAGGGGTGATCACGGGCCGCGTGCCTCTGGGGCTTCACTGTTTGCTGCTTATCATTCAGCTGCAATGGTCATATTTTAGTAAAGGAACTGTAACGTAACTTTTCCACTCGGAGGCAGCACCACCCCAAAGTCGCACCAGCTCGAAAGCACCAGGATCGTTTTAACCATACAACTTGTTTCATCGGCCGCACATTGTTTTTGTACCACATTGGTTGCTAATGCATTATAGCTGTTGAACAATTGTAAGTGCCTCTCAGTAGGGTTTTCTGCAGCAAGTAAAAAAAAAAACCTCTACTCTTAAAATGGTGCTTTATTTCACTGCTGGCCGCTTCACGCACACGTAATTTTGTGCCCTTAACTCACTCAACTACTGCACCCCATACGGGCCGTGAATTTTGGCACAAGTTTTATTGGCCTGTGTGAGATGGCTGTAACAATTTCACTCGGAAATTGGTGGCTTATGGGTGGGGGGGGGGGGCTATATCATTAGACAGGCATTCAGGATCGCTACTTCAACAATACGTCGTCAGCGCAGAGTAAGTCCAGAAGTAACCACGTGGGTGAACGGCCCGTCCCTACAGAAGAGAGGAACTCTTGAAATTCACATCTAAATTATACTAACATTTCTTCAAGTCTGGCACCGTAAATTATAACTACCTGTTACCTGCTTCTGAGCACACGACAACACGTTAACACCTAGGTCACATGGTCATCAATCTGTAATTATGCTGTTACTAACAACGGCAATGCTGCATACTATGTTGTTACATACTACTAAATAATCATGTCCACATTTTCAAAGAGGAAGGTGAAGAGGAAAGTGCGCGCGCATGCTACCTGTTCCACTTGCACTAATACAGTTATGTTATCAAGAAAAAGTTTATATTAAGTAAAAAATAGTAGTGGATATTTATGAGGTCTGTAAAAACTATACAATATTAGGAACAGAGGGGAAAGTCCATAAACAATTACAGTAGAACCCTGTTATAACATATTTCAAGGGGTCAGTAAAATAAATTATGTATGTAGGCAAATGTTATAAGCAGGAAGCAATGTTACACCTGTAGGAACACATCACGCAAACCAAATTCTAATGTAATAATTTTTGTTTATAAAGAGCCAGTCATCAAATTCTTATAAATCTTCATCTGAATCATTTGATACAAAGATATTCGTTAGGTCCCTCAATTCCATGGAACATAGCATCAACTAATTCACGACAACATGCATTCTGCAGGCTTGCTCACTCATCTACTCTTTGACCTCGTAGTAATTTTCAGGACCATCACCTCTATAATAGTTAATACTACAAGTATAAATGGTTTTCTGTATCTCTTTCAAGGCTACTGCTTTGTTAATGTGTCTCATATAGAGTTGTGAAGAATACAGTCACAGTGTACCGATGTGGTAAAATAAAAGTTGAGTATTTAATGAGTGGAATGATGGGGTGTTTACAGAAGATGCTGATGCATTACGTGTCCCTATTATTGGTATTCTGACGACCTCAGCTCCATCCTGATCTTTAGCATTATTGAAATAGGAATTTATATTACCGTTCCTCCACTTGTCATTTGAGATTGTACTGTCTACTTCTAAACTTGTTTTATTCACAGGCCCCACACCCCCCTCTGAACAAGGCATGTAGCACGAGTAAATTTCTCCACCACTATATAGCACTAGTTTTATCGTTCGTCTTTGCCGGCCAGTAATGTTACAGCTGCCAGTCACATGCCATCACTACACCCCCCCCCCCCTTTCTCATTCCGTGGCTACACCATCGTCTTCATGATGCTGGCCGATCAGCGGTGGGCAGGGCACCGCCCAATTTTTAGTATAAAAGGAGGTCTCATTCTCACCTCCCGGGGTACAACGCATTTTGATTTTGACTCTGGCACTCACTGCTCGGAATAAGTCATCTGCCAGCCACACCCCGTATTCTTGCTCCTCTTCCAGAACCCATCGCATGGAATACATTAGACCCTTGTAGTATAGTGGTCTGACCACTCAGCTACGTTAGTTAGGCAACTCGGCAACTATCTCTACAAAGATCCCTGCTAACTCCCATTCTCCTCTTCACCACAGATGTGTTCGAGACAGGAAAACTCCTATTCTACAGTCCTTCTCAGGACTGGTCATACCTCTCCTTGCTTAGTCTCCCTGAGTGGTACACAGGTCAGCGTTACCATAGTACACATAGAGAACTACAGCAACAATAAGAGAAGCCATTCGCTTAGCCAGGCCATGCCATGCTTACAACACAGCTCAACCAAGCCCTACACCGGTTACCTCTACCAGCTACCACAACATATGAACGGCTTCCGGGCCATTTACTCGTGCCGACGTGCAGTAGCGAGACCGTCACCACGTTATTTCCCATTACTAGAAACAAACATGAACTGAACCAAAACCTTGAGAATCACCTTTCCTGTAGACCTAGTACCTAGCTCCCAGTTGACTCCACAAATGCAAGAGAAAGCAGGTAATCACGTGGAACGTGCTGAAGCGAATCAACAGATTCTTCTGTTACACCCACACACACTTAGCTCGGCCCATCTTTTCATCTACTCCGTGGGTGGAACAGGGATACCTTACAGGTACACTGACTTCGGTACAACTGGTCAGCTTGGTGACCATCAGCCTCTCCACTGCAGGCTCCTGCCAAGAGAAATGGACATTCACTGGGTTGGGGAGACTTATCCGGAGCAACACCCATGCATCTGACCCTAGCCACTACAGCCCGACTTCCTGCGCATAATGCAGTTCCCACCAGGTACTGGAATAGTGTCCCCTGTCTGCCCATGGCTAAACACATAGTTGGGAAAAAAAAGGAGCTTGCCTTCCACTTCTCGGTTGGGGGGGGGGGGGTGTACTGTGCATCCCAAGAGATGGGGTCTCAAGGAGAAAGTGAGGTTGACAATACTTGTCTCTGGATTCCTGCAAGAGTATTTACTGGCCTTGGTGGCCTCTATCACCAGACTCCAGACCAGAGAACACGTCCAGGCTATAAGGCACCTGCAGGACCCAGTGAGGCCAGAGAATCCTATGCACCTCTTCAGCTACGCAATACGCACAGGCCCTTCGGAGATTCCACATTGGATTGCTGAATTGATACGCCTATCCTCTACTCCACAGCCTCCCGCCGTTGCATACAGGATTCCCGACGTCCTCCATCCAACACCCACACCTCAGCCTAGGTCACCAAAGCCTCAACCTGTACTACCCGTTGTTGCACTCTCGCTCCCAGTGTGTCATCGCCCAGGCATTCAGAAACCAGTAGTGGCTCCTAAGCGCCCAATTGCACCCTGCCAACAGCCAACCAGGCCGGTCCTTTACAACAGAAAGGTTCCAGCATCTCGGAAGGACCAGAACCCAGAAACCTTACAGAAGCGCTTGGTCTAGCTCCTGGCACAGTAAGAATTAGACTTGCACCCTCCGCCAGCACCAATGGTAGTAGTCCTGCGTCAAAGCAAAAGAAAAGGATTATATGACTCAAGCCACTTATAAAATGGAAGAATATTAAGTAAGTCCAGCAAAATCACTTTCTCACTCCAAATATTAGTTAACTGAAATAATTATAATGTAAAATTGGAACTGAAAAATGGAAATATACATATCAATAAATAGCACTGCAGCAATATATTTTATACAGTAGTTTCTAGGAAGATGATATGTATTGTGTTCATTATACAAAACCTCTAATTTGTTCAAGTAGTCCATTTCTACAAGACCATACTAAAAGAACAGCAATTTGATAATTTTTATTTGGTAGTCTGTCAGCTTTGGAGTTGACAACATTGGGTTATGTAGTAGGTAAACATTTTGTTAATAAAAAGTGCTGATTATAACATAGCCTCAGCCATTTAATTATTTCATATTGCATACTTGTTAAATCAAGTGTTCCAAAAGCCCAAAAAAATGTTTTTCCAAATCTGCTGAATTTGACTAAATTGCAGTATTTGAGGTTATAAACACAATGAACACAAAGATCTGCATATAATTACAGAAATAATGGAAGTGAAATGCCACAGAAAATAGAAAGAAGACTGTTGAAAAAGAAATGACATTCAAGTCCTGTGTTCTCCATGACAGATAAATAGAGGTTTCTCGAGGGGCTATCTTCAGATTGTACAATTCAATAGATAAAAGGATAAGGCATATTTTCATACCACTTACAGAAGTAAAAGTACAACACAGTTAGTGTGAAGAACACCCATGTGCATTCAGAACAGGAGATGAACATGTTGAGATCCATCCACACATTGCTTCTTTTCCAGTTAAAGAATTGAATTACACATCTTGCAAACATACCGGTACCTGTCTGCCGACTTTCTGTACCAAACAATGTACAGTACATTAAAAAATGGTACTAACACACAACTGTCAAATACAGCTTTTACCTAACGTACCTTAACAAATACTCCAGTCAAAATTTTGAGAAACAGGTGGACATTTACTTTGTAAGGTAAAAAAAAACCTCAACTAGTACCAAATTCATAAATAACATAGTAAAACATGCAGCTGTAGCTGGACTGATGGTTCATTTAAATCATGCCAAAAAGTTCTGTAAAGTAAAAAGAGATTTAAAAAAGCCATCAAAGAAATCTGATATGGTTCCTGGATTTGTGACTACCATGTTATGGCATGTATAGGCCGCACCTTTAGTTTTTGATGAGAAATTTGTGATAGTTAATATTTCAAGTGACGTAAGAAAGAAAAAACACAGCAACATGTTACACAAAATGGTATCTTATCAATGTGCACTTATAAAGTCACAGCGGGTATGCAAACTACTTAAGATATCTTTCTCTTGCACAGTAGAGAAATTATTTTCTTATATACTGCATTTATGGGTGAGCTCCAACATGTTTACATATTACACTTGCGGGATGAAGGAAATTTTGTTTATGAACACAAGTGAACAAATAACTGCATGTGAGTTTTAAAAAATTTATAATCCAATTCAACTCAATTCCTTCCTGCCTTTATGAATGAAAACATTAAAATGTACTGTGTGTATGTTGACAAAAATTTCTAAACATGTTTTGGAGAAAAAAATGTTTTCAAAATTGTTTTATGCCAACATTTCATATATAAGCTGCACCCCACTTTTTGTAGTCATATTTCTTGTAAAAATGTGCAACCTTACACACAGAAATACGTATATACAGAATTTGGAATATCCTAGTGCAGGAAATTGCCTACCTGATTGAACAGAGATTTAAAGCGTTTAGTGTTTATAATATGCAAAGTAGATTTATATACACTTTGATTGGCAGTCAATCAGAATCCAAAACTAGGAATAGAATATTGAAAAAAATAACAAACACCTAGTGATAAAAAAGCACACAGAAAAAAAGAAGATTGATTAAGATGAAAATTAAGAAACTTAATGCTTGGCTTCACCCCTTTTGCAGCAGAAATTCTTCATTTTCATGTCACAGTTTCAGTTTCAGAGGTATTATTGGAAATGTTTGATCACAGAAAATTTTAAATTACTAAATGTTTAATACTTTTGTATCTTATTTGCACTGAGAGTTATCTCCTGCTTCTAAAAAGGCAGGAACATATTCGTAAAATATAAATATGTTCTCAACATTATACAACTAGCAGATAACACACAATTGAAATTCAGCACATCAATATTAAAAAACTTGTAAAATGTAACTTTTCTATAATCATACACTGTCAGCAATTACTAGGAAACAAAATTACGACACAAAAATGAAGAATTCCTGCAAAAAGAGGCAAAGCCGAGGATTAACACTACAGTACTGTTAGCTTCTACGCCTGAGGAAATTTGATTGGCTATAAAAGCCACAGAGCCTAAATATACCACCATCCTCAATGCAAATCAAATAAAAAGAGAGAATTTTTTTTTAGTTAGGTGTAACGTATTGTGGCATGCATAGGCTGCACCAGAAATTTTTGATGAAAAATTAGGGATAATTAATATTTCAAGCCTAGGCCAGGTGACAACATCAAACTAATTAGTTTGCCAATCAGTTTTAATGTTGGGTGTCCCCTTGTCATGCTGGCATATCACACATGCATGCATGCACACATACACACATTCATGCATGCACACGCACACACAAGAGAGAGGAAGAAAGAGAAATTATAAAAATACCTCCCATCGCCAACCAAGCTACTGTCTGACAATGGCTAGGGGGAGAGTTGCGGAATCAGGGGGGAGGGGTGAAAGGGAGTGGTGATGAAACTGTCATTGAAGTGGTGGGGAGGGAGTGTAAGGGAGGGATGCCCAGCAAGAGGGAGAAAGAAAATAAAAGGGAGAAAGAAAATAAAAGGGAGCCAGCAAGCTTCGGTGGCTACAGTGGCATGTTGAAAAGAAAAAAAAAAGTGACCCAGGCTCTGCCTCCACTAGATGACCCAAAAGTCTTTAAACAGAAGTGATAGGATATGCTTCAATTTTTTTTTACTTCCTTAGAAACTGAGTTAAAACATTAAAATGTAATGTACGTTGACAAATTTTTGAACATGTTTTGGGGGAAATTTTTTTTTTATGGCAATATCTCATAGCACCCCACTTTTTGTAGTCATATTTTTTTGTAAAAATGTGCAGCCTATATGTGCCGAAATACAGTAATTGGTGTTTTACAAGTTTTTAAAAGATTAAGTAAAACAGACATACGGACATGGGTGAAGTAGCTTGGTTTACAAAGTAAAGTTACATGACACTGTCCAGCGAGCTGATTACAAGTATCGCATATCACAAGATCTGATTTACTGAGAAGAAATTTTATAGGCATATAGCACAATTGGAAGTGAGCGAAGTAACGTCTCATTTGTTGTTATTGTACTGCAAATGTTGGAGTTTGATGACATTGCAAAGGTGACAGTACCAACATGTGAGTACGGATCTACATTTTGTGTGACCAACATTGCAAGAGTTAGGTGCTATTCATCACAAGTACAGTTGTCTGCAGAGCTGAAAGCAAAGCAAACACTGCACATCATTTACTTTAAGCTAATTGACCAAGTAAATATAATACAATCTAATATGATGTAAAACCCTTTTAATTATTCACAAGATATTACTTACAGCAGTCTTTGTAGGCTACATTTTAATTTTATAGAGTGAAACATAATTAATGAATATTCATGGCTTAGCTTTTATAGGTTATGATTTTATTAAGTAAAATTAATACGCTAGATTTGATATACTGTCCATTTGAGCCTACCGTTATAGTTATAATTAAAATTACAATATTACATATATGCCCTATACTATTATTTTGATTACAAGCATTAATAAATACTTTGTAGCTAATATTTTGATTAAAAGTATTAAAATACTGTATTTGAGTATTCACGTCAGTTGAGTATATAAATTAACTTTGTATTTATATTGTGCTATTAATGGCTACCTAACCTTTCTTCCTCATTTGGTGTACGTAATGGAGAAATATATACAGCAATTCCTTGCCAACCATGGTATCTTCAAACAGGTTTCAGTTATGCGCGGATTTGTTTTTATAGACCTTTTCTCCGCCCTCCCGCAGAACAAGTTTCTATAATCCACAGTTTTCAGTTTTTGGAAAACTAGCCTTTACTGATGTTAGTGGTCACGCATTTCTCAAGCTGCCATCATAGAATTCGACATTTGTTGTCCCAAGCAGCGTGAAGCAATAAATTACTTCATGCCAGAAGGGGACTGTGGTGTTTGGTGGTGGGGTGGGGGAGTTTCAGACCGGGTCAATGAGAATTCTTTGCCCTAGTCATATACCACGCCTCTGCCTTAACCTCTCTGTAATTTGTCGCTTCCGTTATCCCTCCTCTTTTGCTAAAAAAACAGCGGCACATTACAGACTAGTTTCTGAATCGGTGTATGTATAACTTCAATTTTAATTCAGTGTCCTTTTGTTAATGATTTTTTTTATTTATTTATGTACGCCCATGCCTACGTAAGGTGCTAATTTCTTTGGTGAGCAACAGATTTTTTTGTGAAGTCAATTTTATGTGTCAAGTGAATAAAGGTATGTGTGTGCAAATAAAATGTGTTCTTATTACCATATTTTGGTGAGTAAAGGTCCGGCCACAATCAACATAAGAAATAACAATAAAAAATTGAACCCACACATATATATGAGACCAGCTACAAAACAACATAACGGCGTAAGATGGCATCCTGCTTGCAATAGCAGCATAAATAGTATTGAATATTTTCAATTCTCTTATGTCAAGTTCTACGGTGGCCAATCACGAGACATTTCCAACCACAAGAGTCAATGCAGTGCAAGTTTATAACAGGAGCATAGTTATTAAATGAACTTTGCGGTACAGTTCAGATTTCTGTTTATTTAAATAGTCAATGGAATTATTAACATGTATAACACATTTTAAATAGCCCAAAACACGAATCCCGCAAAACTTTCATCATCACAAGCAGATTAAAAAAATAAATACCAGGTTAGCCAACACACTGTTTGTAAATATCCGCCATACATGTACACCCCTCAAGGTGGTCGATATCTATTAAAAGGTCATATCTAGAGCGCTGCTTTCTAACAGTTACATTTAACCCCTGCAAAAGCAAAAGCTGAATCGGCTATTAGATCTTCAGGGTCCACCGGAAACTTTGCAATTTTGAAACCGCCATGCTGTCAGAAAAATTAAACGAAACTATACTAAACTCCTCACACATCCAAACTATCTACCACATCTGCGCTCTGTCCTTTCACAATAGATTTAAGCATGATGGTATCCCCATTAACAACTTTTGCTGCCCAGTGCACTCGAGTGTACACTAACTTAGTTTTGGGGAATGTCCGGTAACCAGAAACATTCTCCGCCACCTTGTCCCCGAGCGCAAAGGGCTTAGTCACTCCACACTGCAGACTATCAATACGGTTCTCTTACACACACACACTCATTCAATTCAATCTTCTGTTCACATCGTAGAGGTCTGGTCCTTCACTCCATGGTTCGCCATCCTTAATCGCATTCCAGTGCCATTTGCCAGGGATGTGTGTCGTCTTGATCGGTGATTGAGGGAGGATGGGAGGGAGGGGGATATGAATTCTTGCCTGGTGTAACCCTCCCCTTTCTAGTTCATCCAGTCATTTAGTCAGGTGCAGCCGGGAAGGGAGCCTGTGGACCCTTTCTGATCCCTCTTCCCCTGCAGAATCCCTCTCTCAAGCTGGTTTCCCTCAAGGGGTAAACTGTCTGGTCATAATCGGAATGGTGTGAGATTATTTTAGGATGCCAGCCAGAAAGAAGGACTAGTACCAGACCACGGTGTATCCCATGAAGTGCTTGCTGTAGTCATAGGTACGCCTCCCGTATGTATGGATGGCATCCTTGAAGATGTCAGATTCTTCAAATCTTTCACCTCTATGCCAGTAGCACTCCATGAGCAAGCTCCAGAGTGCATCCTTCTGCGTTGGTAAGCCAGCCTAGGTGACGACGAGCCTATCAACTGCCTCCATTCGGGGGAAGAGGATCTTATCTCCCCCCTCCATTTGGCCAACTACAGTGGCCAATATTACAATATTCGACACCTTTAATCTACTGAGGTAAGTGCCTCGTACAATTTCATCGTACAACCACAGTGGGTCTTTCGGGTACGCCCCCACAGGCCAAGTCTGTACGGCCACATCCACCATGTTTTCTCATCCGGCCAGTTAATAGTCACTGTTTTCTCTGTGGAATGGGCTGCTTCATTCCTTCGCACCAGTTGTCTATTAAGAAAAACCTCTCTGTAAACCTTGGTTTCCATCGGTTGTTCAGTTCGGGCCTCCTCCATAGGTATCTCCATCTCCCATACCTTTCTGGCACTGTCCATGGCGCAGACCGTTCATCTGTTATCTTGTTTGAGCTTGCTCATACGAGTGATACGAGCAAAGCCCTCCCGAACAAACATCACTGGGTTCCAGGCACAAGGCCACCCATCTTCTACCTTTACCAAATGACCCTGGCCTTGGTTTCCTTGTTGTTCCAGGTCTATAACTTTTAACTCTTGTTATAGACCTGGACTTGGGCAACACAGTCCCCTTTTTCATGTTTCTTCCTCCATTGTCAAGCAGCAGCCAGGATGGGGGCCTGTGGACCCCTATCTGATACCCCTCCCCCCACTGAACTCCTGCATTGAAGGTGCTCTGATTGCACCCATGGACAAGAACTTCTTCCTGTCGTGATGAGCGCAAAGTGAGAGGGCCCTCCTCACACTCATTTAGGAACAGAATTCTTGGAAAGTCGTGTTCATCCATCTTGGGTATTCACATCATCCCCGTCCTCTGATTTATCCCCAATCTCACCGCTCAAACTGCGGCTCGACCACCAGACATTGAACTCTTCCCATCTTTTGCCGATAAACGTGAGGTATCTAAGCACCTCTGACGCCAGGTTCCTGTCCCTGAGCATGTCCCCGAGGCGAAGAGATCCATGTTTCCCTTCAAATTCTATGCGTAGGTCCTTTATTTTGGGGCACTCCACTGCATAGGCTGGGGTGTCAGGCACCCCACACACCACACAATCTGGGTGCTCTGCAACAACAGCAGTGGTGGCCGAGCGACAGCTGCCCAGTCCCGAGGATCTAGGGCCGAGCAACAGATGCAAGCCGTCATGTACGGCTGTATTGCAGAGGATCTCAGCGCTAGCCCAGCTACGTGTGCACGGCAATGTATTCACTGCCAGCCCCAGCACACGAATGATTTAATTTGAATATGTATCTTCTTATCTATTATCGATAAATAAAATGCTGTGTTTTGCTACAAACACACGGCATCTCCAACAGTGTGTTTACTGTTTTGTACGTAATACACCCAATTTTCTAGTAATGAAACACTAAATAGTCAGCCGACTTAACCTATACCCTCTTTCCCCATAAAAGCTCGTATTCTTCTACCATGGTTTTTTCTCAACCTCGATGTTTTTAAAAAATATATCCCCCGCAGTTGGCAAGGGATTACTGTATTTTGCAAGATTTAGGGCCACTTTTACACATATGCATTAAAATTTCTGTTGAGAATTTTAAGAGCAATCCCACCATCAGTGTCTGGAACAGGTTCCTGTTAGTATTAATATTTACTTTATAGTCCTCGCCAACAAAGTTGTGGTTTGTGAGTTTAAAAAAAGGTTTTCAGTTAAGTTTTAAGAGTAAATAATGTTTATAAGGACTAGACCAACATAACTTTGGCAATAACTGAATGAAAGTTATGATGAATATTATAAAATACTAAAAAAAATGTGTTTCATATCTACATGAAAGCAATGAATTTCTAATGGGACTGACTTGACAGGGGTTGGTTCCGCCGGATCAAATACCCCAAAGTGTAGATTGACGATCCCCAAGGACGTATCCTGTCCGCTTGAATAGGCGGTAAACATGGGGTGTGTATTTTCATTAAGGCGAGTGGGAGCTTCAAAGAGGTCCTTGGGAATTTCTGGTGTAGGGAGTCTCTGCGGGTGGTGCAATGCCTGAACTTGATCCCTCGGTGAGAGTTGCCTGAGTGCGGCCAGGATGGGGTTAAGTTCCTGCTGACGCCCAGAGGCAATGAGCACCTTTCTTACCTACTCTCGGACACCACTACAATGGAAATAGGGCATTGGAACTGAATCACCCTATACATCCGTGCAAGGAGGAGCAGGTGATGTGTTGCCCTATACTGGTGTACAGCCACATGCAGTGTCTGCCAGCCAAAGACGGTATCCCTATCCCAGCACTCGGCGTTGTAACGCGGTGAACACTGGGAAACAGGTCTTGCCGACAGACAGTCCCAGCATGTGGGCGAGTGTCCCAGAAGGAACAGTCTCCCCCAACTTAGGAAACACTAACTCCGGTGCAAGGAGCACGGTGGAGCCACTGAGCTAGGCAAGCTGACCTCAAGAGACTGAGTACCTAGTGTCGGGGCTCTACCGTTCTGTCCACCATGGTGCACAGAAAGGGTGGCCATTCAGTGTACGTGTGGGTACTCTATTAGTGTTTGCAATTCTGAGTAAATTCCCTTGGTCACCTGCTATCACTTGGACGAAACCGAAGTCCACTGGGAGAGGAATTACTTCTACGGGAAAGATACCCTTGAGTTGGTTAACAATCTGTTTATTCCTTTTTATGGAAATAAATATGTTTGTATCTCCCTACCACTTAATGTCAGCAAGAGCTTATGAAAGCTTAACATACCTTGAGCCAGGTGAAGGCTATCTGGTCCTAAGCTAACAATGGCACGGTAGACAAGCGTTATGTAGCTAATTTAAACTGGTACTACTCCTCTGTGTGTTTCCCAGAAGAGGCCACAGTGTGTAGGTGTGTAGATGACATTGGCAATTGTTGGACCTTCAGTGCAGAGTGCGGTAAAGACTAAGCTTGGTAGGAGCAAGGATGCGGTACAAGCGAGGTAGAAGGATATCTCCGCAACAAGCTGCGGTGGAGACAAAGGAGTAGGAAGTTTCCTTCGGTAAGGCAGGCTGGTCATTAACTCCGGCAAGGTATGCGGCAGAGAAAATGAAGACTGGTCACACGAGCGGGCGAGCGACCTGCTATTTATACTCTAGCTGGTGTACCCCTATGGCCAGCTGGAGACAGTTGGTCGTTGGAGAGTGGATTGTTGTAGCATTGCTTCCTCTAGGCGTGACGTCACCGGCTGGCTTGAAGATCAAGATGCGACGGAACGTACTGGTAGAGCCATTTGGCAGCATGCTGTGGTTCTAAGTGCCTTGGATGCATAGACTCGGTGGCTCGGCCAGTGAACAGTGCAATCTTCAGGCTGGAACGTCCATTCTTGTCATTGGTAGACAGTACATCTAACGTCTAAACGCGTGGTAAGAATGAAAACTCCGTAGGAATAGAGCAGGAAGGCTTACTCACTGATGAGGTAAATCGTTTATTCATTGTTGAAAAGAAGACATGCATCAATATGATTAGTTTAGGTTTCCCACTACCTGTCTGCCTACTTACATTTCGGTTGTGAACTGCCACTTGCTGTGCTCTTCTCTTAAGATTATTATACTCTGCTTTCAAATTATTTGATGTTTTTGGTAGAAGATCATTTTGGGAACTAAACATTTGGTTGTTATAAATTTTCCACCACCAAACTATTTTACGAGGCGTAAAACTTTTTTGAGGAATGGTTGGATTTTACTGTAAAATCACACCAAAGTTTTTAGAAGTCAAAATGTGTTACTCCACCCTAGGCTTTACTTTTCACACACCGTGTTATGGCATCTGTTCGCTTGTTGTCAACAATTCTTTTTTTTTTTTTATTAGTTAACCAGCAAACTTTTTTAAACTTTCTTCCGCACGGGTAAAATTAGTACACCTTGACTGCTTCAATTTCATAACTAAACCCTCCGAAACTACCACAACATAGGAAAAATAACAAGAAACTTTTTACGATGCTGTTATAGAGAACATGAACTACTAACCAATAAGAACGCATGTTATATAATCGAGCTAACAATTACAACTAAAAGGAATACACCCTTTTGTAGGGTAACAAAGAGAGTGAAAAATTACTGCAAAATTAAGTCCACGTTACGCTGTCGTTAGCTTAGTGTGGAGATTAAGTTACAAGCAGTTTAATGCAAACCTGTAAAAGTGGCCCTTAGAAAAGTTACACAGAAAACATGGTAAATACTTTCTAAGGCACATTATGGTAAGTTATAATCCTTAAGTTATAATCCTCAGAACATAAAAATAGGACTTGCAGTTTGTCATGTAAAATGCAGATATTTTTGTTTAATGCAGACTTTTGCAAGTGTTGCAAGAATGTCATTTCACCACCGGGGGAAAAAACCAAATGGTGTATTACTTGGAAAAATAATATTGCTATGATTTCATCACAGTTGCCACTATGACCCAACAAAATTATTTTACTTTTCACATAAATTGCATGATCAATATCCATGTAAAGTAATTTTAAGCATAAAACTTATTAAAATTCTTAAAAACTGAATTACAAAATATTACTTATTAAGGGTAGTTCACATTTTAGAACTTTGTAACCAGAAATTATCATTAGTATTATAATAGTTTTCCTGCTTTTCAAGATCATAAATTTTTGTTATGGCAGAAGCTCCACAAAATCATAACAAAACACTTACCACAGATAGGTATGTGATCAGATCACAACTAGTAGCACGTGTTTCGTTAGCACTCTGTACATATAGCAATATTTAGTAGGTGTTCGTAATCAGCCCACTGGCCAAGAATATTCAGTCAATAATCAGCCCACTGGTCAAGAATATTTAGTGAATCATCCATAGCTGCAAATGCATACTTTAACATTCTTTAAGTTCTTTTTTTTTTTTTCCACCTTGATATTACATTATTCTTTGCAGTGCTTAAAGAATACTGTGTTAAGTCTTGCTAAACAAACTGAAGGTGCAGCATTTGTACATAATGTAAGCTGAATATGGAATATGTGTGAAAAGTTGCAACAACTATATTTCATATGTTATTATATTACTGATAAGGCAATTCATTATGAAAAATTGCACCCTACCTTGCCTAACCATATGCAGAGCTGACACAACTGTTCATATTTCATAACTGTACACAATTCATTTAACAGCTGAAACAAGCATGCCTTTGATAATCTCTGCAATTTTGAGCACACTTGTTAAAATCTTACAGCAAAAAAATAAGTCATACCTTCCACACTTTGAACAATTAGGTTAGTTACTGCACTAATCATGAGTCAAAATTCTACAATCTAGGACTTTGCTGTACAGTATTCATGTATTTTCTAATTTGTATTCCTTCAACTTCACATTTTTAGATTTCTGAAAACCGTAAGGCATTCTATAAATCTTACACAGTTTTTGCAACTATTTTATGACAAAAAAAAAAAGGCACTCTGTGGGAAAAATTATTAGATTCAAAATACACTTCATGTTTTAAACATTAATTTGTAATTTCACATGTACATGGTATGGTAAACTAGGCCACAAATATGTATGTACACTGCTGGACATGGAAACTGCTACACCCACAATTTGCAATTAAATCAAGACCATATAAAGTAACAATTGCATAATGCAAATGGTTAAAGTGACATTGCAGAAACATCACCAACTAGTGATACAAGGTGTGCTTGTGGTCAGTACAAAGTGCTTAAAAGAGCCATAAAACAAGCTGGAAAGGCAGAAGTCTACATGTTAAGTGGCAGATCAGTATGTCATGGCATCATGCTTGCGAAGAATACCACTTCCCAGGCCCATTTGAATGGAGCCGTATTATAAGACTACACGAAGCTGGATGGTCCACTTATCATGTAGCCATTCATCTTAGACACAGTCTCATCACTGTGTACCAGCATACAGGTTGTAAATCATAGAGAGTAGGTACTGGTCCTGCAAGATGCACTAGAGATAGAGATAGTCGTATCTACCAATGTGCAGTAGCAGAACTTGGTACCACATCCAGAGAGACCCTGCAGTCTGTGGAGCCTGCACTGCATTTGCCCGTCTCAACAAGAACCATTTTTTGCTGTATGAACGAGACTGATCTGCACGCATGGCGTCACTGTGCAATTTGCCTTTGGTCACTCGGCATTGTGCGGCATGCTATCAACGATGCCACGAACTATGTGTTCTCTGACGAGTCCTTCACACATTATGTAATGTAAAATAAATTATGTTTGCAGCAGGGTTTGGCACTGCAGTGAGCAACACAACAATCGTGCATTGATTCGTAAACGTCATTCTTCCCAGATACCAGGTGTTATGGTATGGATAGTATGGGGTGGCATCGGTTATGACTCTCTGCCCCACTTCTTGGTTGTTGTGAGTGAGTGAAGAGAACTGGGCAGCTCTTAAGAGAGAGGCCTTAAGAGCCAATGAGGGTGATCAAGGTGTGTATGGAGCAGTGCCAGAATGAAAGGGCAGGGAAAACATGAGATCCCAGAGAAAACTCGCCTATCAGCAGCATAGTCCGGCACAATTCCCACATGTGAAAATCAGGGAGTGATCCAGCAGGGGATTAAACCCAGTTCGCTTTTGTGGGTGATGAACAGGCTAACTGCCCAGCCACCATGGCCCTCATGGTGGTTGAAGGCACAGAGATGTAGCAATGTGTCAATGGGGAGAACCCCAACACCACTTTCATGTACCTAACACTACCATGCAGCAAGATAATGATGTTACCATACAACTTCCCCCAACAGGCTCTATAAGATGTGGATACCATTCCTTGGCCCATCAGGTACCCATATTTGTCTCCTCTTGAACACACATGGTTTGTAGATGCTAAACAACATGCCCACTACGCATGAAAGACTAATCAATACTAATTTGTTTTATCAACTATCAGCATGTGATGGTTTAGTAAAGTTTCATATAATGAAAAAGGGCATAGCAATTTCCATGTCCAGCAGTGTATCACCACCTTCAGGGGCTTTTTAATGGACATTTGATGTACAATTGAATTCTTCACAGTTAAATTTATTATATTTAAAGCAATTACTAAATAAATAAAACAAATTTCTTATTTGTTTAACAAAATATCTCTCTATATACAGACACACTTTCAATTTTCAAGTGCTTCTGCAGTATGTTTTTAGGATACATGAACTGCCCAAAAGTGCTAACTTCCATCATCATGTAGTTATTAAAAACATCAATTACTAATCAAAATAGTCACATTTTAATTCCCAACAATCAATAAATCAAAGCCACAGAATTCAACTTGTGAACTTCATGAAAATTCTAAAAACACACACGTATACAATATTCATACAACACAATTGATATATAAGTGTTTACTCTGAAAAATTTCAAGTATCGAAAGCTGAGAAATAGTAACAAATTTGCAGGTCACTTATGTGGTTGAACTCTAAAGAAGTTGCATCTTCTAGTATGCTCAGTCCATGAGCAGGTTGTCAATATCTTGGAGTATATCTTCATCCGCTTTAATGTTTACAACATCTGTATGACTGTCACCTAAAAGTTCTTCCTCCAGTTCCAAACTGTCCCGTAACTTCCCTGCACTTGTGCCATTCAGAACGGATGGTTCGTCAGGTGCATAGGATTCGCAGTTCCCATTGACCTCTGTAGCATCCTGCCCACTCGTAGGATGTTCCAGCCTCTCCTGCATTTGATCAGATGCATCATCTGTGTTGGATGCAGGGGAAACGTTGTCGACCCTGCACGCCCAGCGCTCAGGGTTTCTCTGCAGCTTCACCGGATAACTGGTCCGCTTGAGGGCGAGTGTGCTTGACTTCTTTGGTGGCGAGGCATCGTCAAACACTATGGGTGAATGGGAGCGCTTGAGAGAGCCTGTGGCCACCTTCTCTGCTCGAATTTGTTCCAGCGTCTTGACAATAACATTATCGTCAGGCTCCTCTGGTGAGGCACGTTCCCGCAGCGCCTGTCTGCGAAGCCATGAACGCAGGTCTGGTTCTTCCTTGGCCTCATAACCGAAGAGTGCGGCCTGCTCTGCCTGAACCCTCTCCAGGCGGATCTCATCGAGTGTCTTCACGACCAGTCTCCGCGATGCAGTAGGTGTCTTTACAGGGGTGGTGGTGGGGGCACTTTCACTGTCTGATTCTGCAAGAACACGGTCAAAACAACAAAAATTAGTGATGGAATTTTGACTTCAAATGCTTACAGTGTTTTTACTAAGTAAAAGAAATCCAAAATTTTGGAATAGCTTTGCATTCAATTTTATAGTGTATTCTTGCAGCATCTAGCAGATCAGTAAGAGAAACAGAGGACAAAAACATTACTCTTGATGAAAGTTACTTTATTTATAAAATTTTGTACACTCCTATATTACAAGAAACCAACATGTTGCCACAGAAAAGGGCTTCTTTAGAGTATTATTCTTGGAGCAGATTCATTTCTTGAATGAAGATACATATTATACAAATATAGCAATACTAAAGCAGCTGTTATCTTGTGCTTTCAAAGAACAGAAAACACAAAAATTTAAGGACATTCCCATAAATAATGATTAAATGACTTCAAAGATAATCACAGGCAATTTTTAAATTTTCACCACAGAAATGGTGATAACTACAGGAAGGTAAGGGCAATAAAATTTTGGTGCACAGTGGACATCTTGAACTTCATGTTAGCCTGAAACAATTTAAAGGAAACTAAATCCCGTACATCTTGGATTTATCAATTTTTTGTCTCATGCTCTTTTACATTAACAACAGTCATACAATACAGATTTCTTAAAGTGTACTATTATGAATAGTATGATCTGCTGGTCCCTATAACTTGAAACAAAATCTGTACCGCCACATTTTGGAGAAGAATCCATAAATCCAAGATGGCAAATAATACCCCACTAACTGGAATGACATATTCATTAACCCTAACCATTTTCCACATGATGCCACCAGATTACAGGGAACTGTTCAGGTTATTAATGTACTTATATTCTGATGTGGTGATGAACAGGAATTCCTAGCCTCCTCTGTCATTTTAGCACTTATGTCCTTACACTTTGTATAGTCTATTCACAGTTTCTTCACACTTTCTGAATCAAACCTTTGAAAAATCACCCCATACATAACATGTTTGTTTGTTTCCTAAATATGACATAATTCTTATGCAAAATACTATTACACGAAGGCGGTGTGTTGTCCTTTATGTGTAATTTTCAAGCATCCGTTAAGATTTGTTTACATGAGGTCAAGGGATATCCTGGAAGCAGAACTTTAGCAGGGCTTCAGAAAAGTTGGAAGTAACTGTGAATGGACTACATAAACTCATAATAAAGCACGTACATGTAAGATAATGTAAAAATATAAATAATCAACTCTCAAAGGCAGAAGTCGTCTGTTCTCAATTGTGAATACACCTCTAAGCATTCCACTGTAATTCTGCTCTTCATAAAAAATTTTACTTTTTCATAAATGCACTTGCTAGGAAGTTGTAACCTACTGACATATACTAAAACCATATAATCTGTCTACCAGCCAAACTCCCTCCCCCTTTTTTCCTGTCATGAGTATTACATTTAAAAAACAAAACATGGATGAGTGTTTAGCCTCACTTAACACCAAAATGGGTTTAAAGTTCATAACTGAGGCTCAACATATCATCACTAATGGTGCGCAATGTGCAGAGAAGTTAGTGCACTTCGTAACTGATGGCACAGAATTGAGAAGTATATAAAACATATAACAAGCAGTGTTCTGAGCAAACAGGGCTGTGACTAGCACTGTACAGAACTCTTTTCTTTGAAGTATTGTTTCCTCCCAAGTAACATTAAGATGCATTTAGAAAATTTCATACAATTTAATTTGCCAGTATTATTCATCTCGAACAGGTGACTCTGCTAATAACAATATTAGAAAAGCATTTGCAAGGTAACACTCAACAAAGACATAAGAAATCCAATGAGAGATATAAATATATTTAACTACTTACGTTTTAACTCAAAATAAATACTTTTAATTTTTCAACTTTTGGTATGTCGTAAGTTATCTCCAAACATACATAAAATTATTGAAAAATACATTATTTTACACTAAATACATTAAGACTATGTTAGTTAAAACAAATTTAACTTAGCCACAACTCTACACATGTTCAAACCAAACATTTGTGGACAAATTGTACAAAATGAAAAAACGTGGACAAACCAGGGCAATATAATAAAAGGTCGTGAAAAGTGTGATATGTTTACATGACAAGAATGATGGACCTTTAATAAGTCTGTTAAATTTCGTAAAATGATAACTAAGTTGTAACTTGACACAGTCTGCTCAGACCTATTTCAGATATTATCATTTAACAAACAGTACACAATGGTAGTATTTAATTGGTAGTAAATAAAATTAACTAAGGAGTGTAATGTAGTACATTAGCTTATAGTGGTTCATAGTTTAATTAAGCAGTCTATAAAAAAATCCCAACCCATAAACTGCACATATTTTACAGACACAAAGACTGACATACTCCCTGTAAAGTTGGTAGCAATGTAGAAAAATTAGTTCCATTACTTAATGCCATATTAAAACAAATATGGTGCTTACATTTGTAAGGAACAAATGTATTTAATCTGGTCTATGCATACGAGAATGAGTTAGCATACCAGTAACATATTAACATTCCCAACAATTTCACTGCTACACTTCATCAACACATGATGACAGCAGATTTCATTTGCTTGCAAAGTTAGCGAGGGAAAGGGGATGGGGGGGTGCTGGGGTGCGGCTGCACGCTCATTTTCATAGAATATTTTCTTATGAAGATAGCATAAGAGAAATATCAAATTCGTTTGTAAGGATACAGATGTATAAGTATTACTGAAATATGTTTAAAAATCATTGGTAAAGGAAGTATATCAGATAAATTTAGGACAGAGGAGTTAAGATATGACCATGTGTTTGTATGGCTGGGTTGTGCCTGTGAAACAACTTGGAATTTTTCAAGGCTGCACTTCCATTTTCAGAACTCTGGTTTCGCTGCTATTTGCCTATAAGAATTAAGTAAGTTCACACAAAAATCTCTGGACTGAATAGCTAATTGGACATCTATCGCATGACAGTTAAATTATGCATACACATACACATACCAATACCACCTTTATAATGAAGATTCATTGCTATAGGCTGTTCACTGTGAAGTGAGCACTTTTGAGGCCCTAGTTACTTTTTCCTTTCAGCCACTTTTTATCCTTTACCACCATTTTGAATGAATTTTGTTATGTAAATAATAAACACAGTGTGTATATTCCACCGCACTCTTAAGTTAAAGCCAAAGGTTAAAAATAAATATTTTTATTGACTATTATTCCAATGAGAGGTGTTTCAAAATAAGTGCTCACTTTACAGTGAATAGCCTATTACAGCATACCATTTAGCATAATATTGTTAGTATTTGGGGGGGAACTATAAGTTAAAAAAAAAAAAAAAAATATCAAGTTCATTATTTTGCTGTAAAAATATTGTGGCTAACAGTCAAAACTTTGTAGGAAGTGGCATTTTTTTTATCAATCACAATGTAAAATAACAAATACAGATTACAGAATTCACAGGATGACTGGTTAACTAAAGCATCAAAATTTGTGGTGCAGTATATCATCCAACCAACTTTTAATGCCAAGAGTGTTACAACCATGTGAAGGGAGAAATAAAGAAAGTGGAAAAGGGGGGTTCGGTATATTCATGTCTTGCAGTTACGCAACACTGTCAGCACCACACTGCAACACATGCAGACATCACTTGTTCCAGCACATCACAGAAACAAACTACTGCATTACTACTATGCGCAAATACCTTGCCTATGTACACTTTTTCGTGTGAAATGGCAGGGCTAACAAGTCATCAAAAAAGTGACATTTCTTGCTATGTGTGAGGCAGTTTAATAATTGGTAACAAATAATATTAATATTTTGTTATGCACAAGACTATGGGGATAAGTGTGAGAGTTATATCAGTAACAATTTCTGTCACACAATTCAATTTAACAACACTAATCTCACAGAAGTAGCAATCCTTATGCAATAGTATTTCATATTTCGAAAAATTAACATTTCTTTCTAGAGCTGTGCTGACTCTGTACGGCAAATCCGTTGATGTGTGAAAAAAGCTTTTTTTTCTTACATTTAAGTTGAATTTAGGTTACTGTTATACTTAAAAAATGGTATTGGTGAAGTGCAGCACAACTAAAAAACTAAAGACAAAAATAAAAACAATACATTGGTCAATAATTTGTGAACATAGAAAACAGTAACAATGTGTACGGTGGTTAACTTATTTTGTTGCTTTTGATAGTTAAGTGATATAGGGCCTATTTAAAACAAAAATGGTGGATTGTTGTTGGTTCTGCAAGAGACAATAAATGTTATGCAGTACTTGCAAAATATATACTGTTAAACTTAATTCTTTCAAAAATTCAAAATGTAGGTTGATAATGTTTTGTGTTTGGGTACATTTTTCAACTGATTGCATAGTTTTTCGAATGTATTTAAGAAATCTACCGGATTATTGGTGTCCATTTTTAGCAGTGGAAGTTGAGCATCTTTTTCAACAATGTTTTCGTTTCTTAGAGTGAGTGAGTTAGTTAAGAGATTTAGGCGGCTCTTAACAGCAAGGTCTTGAGAGCCAAAGTGGGTGATTGAAGTGAATATGGAGCCAGAATGAAGGCGCGAAAAGTAATTAGAGATCAAGAGAAAACCCACCAACCAACGGCATAGTCCGGCACGATTCCAATTTTCGAAAATCTGGTGACCCAACCGGGTATTGAATCCAATTCGCCTTGGTGGGAGGCGAGCATGCTAATAGCTTGTTTCTTAGATGTGGTATACTGTGATGAAAGCACTTTGCTTCATTACATGGGAAAACTTTCAATGTTGTCACAGGCAATACTTATTAGTTATATACGTATAAGTTAATGAAGAATAACTCAGAACTAGCTGTAACCTTTTATGTTTGTCAAATCGGCACAAAATTATCTGCAGTTTATACACTGGCAGGAGCACAGATTTTGTCTAACACCCTTGTAAATAAAATTATGCCATATATTATACACTTTACAATGACCAAGTTAGCTATAGTTAATTAAACATCACCCTTTAAACTATACAAATGTTGACAGTAAAGACAATCAGTATCTGCACTTTACAAAATAGCAAAACATGTTCTAAAACTTCAATAAATGAAAGAAAAATAAAACAAATAGGCACATTTACACAGTTTACTAGAGAGCTCAAGTAATTTACACCAATACATTAAGGAAATGAGAGATAATTTTGATTTTCACAGAGTAAGTTTATAATGCAGTGCTGACAAAAAGATACTTCTTTTCTTTGGTCCACAAGCACACTGACCAACTCTAAAAAAAATATGATTGTGCCATGTCACACAATGCGTAGTGTCCAATATTCTAACCAAACCATAAATTTTGTTCAATCTGCCAGTGCTTGCTGGTAAGTGGTCAATAATGTCTTATCTGTGTGGAAAACATCATATACGTAAATCTGAGGATTTGTTAGAAGCCTATTGGCAAGAGAGACTGTGAGTACTGTATTGACTTGATTCTAAGTTGCACAATTTTTCATAAAAT
Organism: Dryococelus australis; assembly: GCA_029891345.1. Taxonomy (NCBI): domain Eukaryota; kingdom Metazoa; phylum Arthropoda; class Insecta; order Phasmatodea; family Phasmatidae; genus Dryococelus; species Dryococelus australis. Next base: position 35,028,277 of record CM056998.1, on the reverse strand, counting down.
ATCTTTCAGAAACAAGAGTGCGGTTTACAATCAAATGCCGTCAATGTTTTGACCTGAAAAAAAGTTTTTACTGCAATTGTATTATTTGTTTGAATAATTATTTTTAGTTGCTATGGCCATAGTCATTCATAGTAAATACATCCTCCAGAAAAGACAGAAAATTCCATAGAAACTGAGTGGGCGGATTCATGTTTGCGGGAACAGGATTTAGGGCGACACACAGGATCTGTACTTTTCAAGAATACCACAGCCATCTAGCGGGAAACCTAGCAAGTGCACGTTGAGTAACAGCCCAGCCATCTAGCGACTAGAACAATACTGCATGTTGGAGTAAGAACACAGTTATCCAACAGATCACACAGCAATTACATGCCGGTGAAATGGTGCGGCTATTGATTGTTTTTTCATAGAATTTCATAATGTACTGCTTTTTGGAAACGGGTTTACAGATTATCTTCAAACGAATGCAATCTGTCAATTGTATAGCTAAAAAATTACAGTTTCAATATTCTTTCAAAAACGTAGTCAATGATACTGTAAAATAAATAGCAGTTGTTTACACTGCAATTCAGTTTTCAATACAAAAACTACTGCTGTTATTTGACATTTGTAACTGATGAATTGAACCTGGGTCGTCTGAGAGCACGTGATGCAACTATTTGCTTCCAAAAGCAAAATACTCTATTTTGGCACAGCAAACTATATATTTTTTTTAGATGGAAGATAATTTTAAATGCAGAAAAATCAAACTTCCCAATGAAATTTCCTACTAAAGTGGTGTTTCAACCTGTGGCCTCATTAACGTTTAGCAATAATTTTTTTCAGGATTTTCCCCAAAAAAATTAGGCGTGGCTTAGAATTAATGGCAACTTAGAATAGAGTAAATACAGTATTTCCACGGTGCATGGACATTACACAAACAACAACTCAAGAAAACTGTTATATCATATACATTAAGTATGTCCCTAACCATGTGAGTTTTGTGCACCAGTGGCAAACTGTAATGTATCAGCTGTAAATATCTGCTAAGAATTAAGTCATTAATTGCACTCAGGACTGTATCATTATCTTTCTCTGTCTAAATGGTAAGGCATACATGCAAGTACAGCTATACTCCATAAATGCCTACATATTAACTCAATGTGACCACTTCCGAGCTGTGGACCACTGCAGTACCCGCTATTCAACATTTATTTCAGTTGCCAGTGTCAGTTTTTACCACTATCAATATGTTTGAGGATTTTGCGAATTTCGTTTTACTTTGCGTGTCATTTGATACATTGCTTCTGCTACTAGGGAGAAAAAAAAATACAAAGACAGACATTTGAACAAGTGTATGTGTTGTGTGTTTCCGTGTCCAGTAGTACTGTCTATTATTCAGATAATGCCACTAGTGACTGAATTTGTGATTCTGCTTAGAGATGTTGCAACAGTTATTAATACACCAACACAGTGTGTGTGTAATAATGCTTCTCTAAAAGAATCTGAAAAATGAATGTTTTATATAACAGTCATGCCCTTAAAAACTATGAGAGACTAACACACAAACCAGTAAAGTTCACTTCATGTAAGTACACTAAATTTTGACAGTTCTAGAAAAGTATGTAGTGTATCCTACTGCCACACCTGTTCTCTCAATGAAGAAAACAATGTCTGTAAATGCTATGATCAATAAAGGTTACCATTCCAAATTGTTTTAGTTTTGTTATGGCTAAGTTATACTGCTAGGCTTTCTTTATTTTGTTGCAGGTGGAGGAGGAGATTGCCGGGGGAGGAGGGGAGATTTTAATGTCTTTCATGAAATTGTATTGTTTTGCGGCTCTTCTTACAGGACAGTATAATTTTTAACAGCATACTATTTCAATAGAGCAGTAGAAAATTTATAACCTGGAAAGTTTTAACCTCACCGAACGAACAGAACACTATAAATATGTTGCTGATGGTTAATGTGAGTAATAAACATACTGTCTGTAAATATGTATTGTTAGCAAAATTAACCTTACACTCTACTGATTTTCGACAAATGTGAAGTTATTTTTAAGCTACAAAATAAAAGAGTTAAATTGGTAGTTTTATGTCCACATATATGTAAATATTCTAATAAAGTGGGTTTCACAATTATGCAAAGCAATGTGATGCAATGTTCCTGACATTAGCAGCCAATGATGAATTTCTGGTTATAGTGCATGGAAGTTTGTACTGAGATGCGAAAAGCAAATGCAAGGCAGTTTAGTCACTAAAATGGGTTATTTTTATGTGCTATACACTTTCCTTCTTTAAAAAAAAACAATATAAAATTTTTAAGTGGTTACAGTATTTAGAACATGAACAACTAATCATGCAGAAAACTTTGTACATCTGTTTTCCTTAACATAAGAGTAAACTATATAAATTTGGACACCTATTAGTATCTCTGCAACCAGTTTATTTATTAAGAAGTACACAAATGTTGTCGTCCTTATTCCCAGTCACTGGTGACAAGTCTCACAACTAATGTTTATCGCTCGTACAAAGCACAAACGCTCATTGCCAGCATCAAAATTCTGACTGGCTGAAGCTTGTTGCACCACACTGTCTCTCTAAATGGTAAAAACTGGTTAACTGTTTTGAAATACGTTATTTGCAAAACATACTGACTTATTGTTTGTGATTCCTATTCACAACTCCAGAACACACATTCTATGGCAATCTTTGGACAGTTTGTCTATCACTGAAATAAAAATAATTATTTGCAGAATCATTTAACAAACATGACACACTGGGTTTCCCGAAACTTACAAACTTCGATTTCAGAATGTTAATAAATTGTGGTGCTTCACGCCAGTATAGAAAATGGCAGACCAAACCATACACGAGCCAAAAATTTTACATTTCATACAAAAAAAAAAAAACATTAAAAAGCCACCCACACAACCAACTATACTTAATTAAAGCAAATACAAAATTAATTAACTACCAATAAAATATTCCAAAACCACTAGCAAGGTAATCACATGTCATGCAAGACGTACACTGACAATTATTTAAATATGACTTCACCTCATCTTACATATCATGACACCCCAGGTGAGGTTTGAACCCGAAAACAACTTGCTACGAGAGCCTACCAGCACGCCCTTAGACGCAGGGGCACCCACGGACACGTCAGCATTGTCAGATGTCACGACAACCCCCCACGTGTGATAGAAGCCAGCCAAGCTGAGTTAAGTGCCTAAGCTCTTGCAGCAGAGGCAACCCAGCATTACAGAGATGCCAACTTCCGCCACAGACTGAGGGATGGCGCTACATAGTGCAGCTCCACCCATGGAGGAGGAGCTCTCCCCTGCCACCCTCGCACCTCAGACGAGCCCGTGGGAGGGATCACCACCTGCTCTTCCTTAGCGTGGCCGACCTTAGTTCCCACCTCTATGCCATACACCCATACAAGTGATGCGAAGTGGCAAACTAGGAAGGCAGCTACTGCCTCCAAATCCAACGGGAGCTGTAGCCCAGCCCCAACTGCACTTTGCAGCATAACCCACCGGGAAGGAGTCAAGCCGCCCGACAGTTGGAGAGGCCTCACCTCCTAGCTCCCTACCTTCCTTGTTTCAGCGCCCATTCAAGAACGCCGGCAAGCCGCATCAGGTCATCGTTGACTTCTGTAAGGGACATACCGTTCCACTAGGGATAGCGAACCCATGGTTCCAGAACAGCAGGACCATCAGCCCTCCATGGGCACCCATCTGCACCGCCAACCGCAGCACCACCATCGCCCCAAGGATTGGGAACCCACCAGTTCTGGCTGACCTAGGCCGCAAAAGCAGCCAGTCAGGAGATACCCCGGGACACGCCCAATACAGGTAAACCAATGGCTGTGTGCAAACCAGTAGTACGGAAAACAGTCACGTCCACAGCTGACTTTGTGCTGTCCCATCAAGCCATGTGCCCTAGCCTATACACTGGCCGAGGTTCTGTTAGCAGCCAGTTAAGTCAGCCAAGCATACCGCCTGTGTGTCTGACAGACACACCAGACCGTCAGTCATCCGATGTCACACGTCAAAAGTATTTGTGGTGCCCAACGTGGGGCCACAGCGCTTGTTAATTCATTATTCAAGCAAAACTAGGCCAGCACGACCCTGAGATCCAGTTAAACTAGTCGGGAGTCAAATTGAAAGCCAACAGACTTCGGGGAGTCTGAAAACACTCTGTGGCGCTCAAGCATAACTAACAGATGTCATATACGGAAGCTAGCATAGCCGACCAAGGAGACGCAACTATCACCATAGCTGAGGACAGCTCGAAAGGTGCCATATAGCAGCTTGCCATGGTACAGGGGTAAATATTATTATACGCACCCACTGCCAATATAGCTTCTATTACCTATGTTTGAGATGGACAGGTAAACCGACGGGCTAGAGTTCAGATGTAGACGGCATATTGCAGCTGGCTTACTTGTGCCAGACAAAGAATAAATATGGTACGATGCATTGTCTGTGTGCAGACTTATCAACATACATTCATAGGCTGGCCAGATAAACGAATCACAAGACCGGGGTTCGTGTATAGATGTGAGGTTTGTTAACATGTGGAGGAATACCAACTGAATAATCCTGACATTCGCCATAGTATAACAACTACCCGGGGTAGCTAGGGCCTCAAATTCCAGAGTTTGCGGGAAGTTCATACGAAGACCTAATCATGTTTACCCTAGACTGCGAAAAGGAACTAACTGCATGATAATGAGGTTCCAATTAGTGATGGGTTGAGAGGACCCAGAAACAATTAAGAGAAAAGGCCCTCGAATGGTGGACTAAATACTGTGAGTTATTCACTGAGTGGGGGAAAGTTTTTATGGCCCAAAGGCCGGCATACCCTCCATCTTCCCGCACTGCATCTATACTCTGATGAGTAAGACAGTGCACAGCACACTCTCCTCTTCTCTCATCGGGCCATTCACATATTCATATTTCACAGTGCCTTTACACTTCAATTATATCGGTTTTATGGGTAAAACCCTGTCCTCCTCACCAAGCAAAGATATTTCAACTTCATTTTATAGAAGCCTTTACCTGAATATCCCTTTATAGATAATCAGAAATTTGCTCTTCTTGCTACTTATCATATTCCCCTAGTCTTCTTCCAATCTTTGTGGCAAACTCGTTCCATATCTTATGAAGAGCTTTAGCCATCATAATGTTCTCCAATCTTAAGTGAATGACATTTACTTCTGTGATTTATTCTAGCCATTGTGTAATGTCTTCTGTTTTAAGACATTCCAAAATCCCGTGATGGATTGTGTCGTCCACTCCACACACATCACACAGCGAAGATTGCACGAGCCGCAGACTGTAATGGTTGATGTTGATCCATTTGCTGTCCATCCTTGCCTTGATTTTAGGCAGCAGCGCGCGAGTTATTCTTCCACATTCGGAGGCATCCCATCTCTCTTGTCATTCCTGGAGAACATCATCCCCAATTTCTTCCTTCACTTCCTTTGACAGCCTTGCCACCCATGCCGCCTTCTCGACCGTGATTCCTCTGTATTTCCCCAACAGATCTATGGGCAACACACCCACAAGCACTGGGAGTGATTCATTTGGCACTGTTTTATATGCTTTTGCAACCGTCAGCAGTGACGCCCTTTGAGCACTGATGAGTTTCCTCGTGCCATACAAGTTCCGCTCTGTGATACTACATCACTGCTCCATATGTTGTTATGGCCTCAAACACTGCCTTATAAATTGTTCTTAGTGTACTGTCGTTGAGGCACCAACTCATATTCCCAATTATTTTTAGTTTCTGGAAAACGACCACAGTTTTCCGTGAAACATACTCAATGTTTTTGAGGAAGCTCATCTTGTCATCCATGATGACTCCCAGGTATTTAAACTCATGTACATTCTCTACAGGGCACGCGCCAAAGCGCACAGTCGGAGGCCTCTGAAGCTTCCCTTTAAGTAGCATAATCTTTGTCTTTTCTGTGGGGAATTGCAGCTTCACTCTAGTAGACCAGTCACAGATCTTGCCCATCACTTCTGCTGCTTTATCTTCCAGGATTCTTCTTGAATCTCCAGAGATCAGCACCACACCATCATCTGTATATCCAAAGACCATGCACCCAGGCAGCAGACCCAGCTCCAAAAAATCATCAAAGAGTATGTTCCATAACACCAGTCCAATGACCGATCTCTAGGGACATCCTTTCGTCAGCCGTTTCTTTACCTGACCAGTCTTGGCTGAATACATATTCCATCTCTCATTAAAGAAGTCCTGAATAACCCTATAGATATTTGCTGCACATCTCTTCTTTTTGAACTGATGCATAGCCTCTGGCCACCAGGCATTTCCGAATGCTTCTGAAATATCCACGAATACTCCCATAACATACTTTGCCGTACTTTCTCTGATTGCCTTCATAACATTGTACAGAGCAAAGTCTGTTCCCATTCCTTTCCTGAAGCTATACTGTTTATCACTCATGGTGCCTTCAGCTTCAAGTGCCATAATCAATCTTCTATTTACTAACTTCTCAAAGACTTCGTCCAGCCCTGGAAGCAACGTCAACGGCTGATAAGATTTAGGGTTATCAAAAGTGCTGGACCGATACCGTAACATCGGCTGATAAACCCAAAATCGGCATCGGTTACAATTGGCAATGGCCCAACCAAATCATTCCATCAACCCAAATGATTTAATCATCATGAAAATTACTGCACTTGGTTATCTTGCAGGACATGTTTTCACAAACAAAGAATTTAATTTTTGCAACTGAAAAAATATTTTCTTAATTTTATTTTTATCTTTAACAGGTAATTTGAAATTAAACGGAAACTGATATTGCTGGCTTCGTGGATGCTACATATTTAACTCTATATAAGTTATAACTGGTGAAATTCGAAAAATAAAATGTAATTAATCTCATAATACTGGTATCTGCTTTTGAGGTAGTTAAAATTTAATTTGTAAAACAGAACATTTTACCATTATAATATTCATTTTTTTCACGTAAACGTCAACTGTATATTAATCTATCGCTCCCACATCGCATATCAATATTTTGTTCACAGCATAATACAATTCAAAAATCAATAGCAAGGTCGAATGTTTATCGTTTTATGTATGAATCCGATTCAATTAATATTGAGCCGAATTTTTTCTATGGTGGTGGAGCTCGTTCATGGGCAGAATCATGTGTATTTTATTTATAAACGAACATCTCTAACCAAAAATGTTGGTGATATGATGTAAGTAAATAGTGCATACGTATAAAGCAGATGAATGTAATGTATTCACTGAACATGTGTGCAGTATTTATAAACACTGCCGTTTTTACTCATCTTATTTGTTATGTGGTTAGGTTCTTGACAAATACGTCATTTGCAACTATTGGGCAAGGTTGGTGATTGTAGCCAGCTGCTTACGTCACAAAGCCAACTAAGAATGCCAAAAATAGTTAATATTTTAGATTGTTCCCCAGAGTTTGATAATGTGAACTTTTTTTAATAAACTGACCAAAGTGCTAAACAGCAATGTAAACACAAAAAAATAAGTTTGGGGGTATTTCAAAGTTACTCAGACACAATAAGAATTACATATATAATTTGTATCGGCACTATCTGCGGGATTTGCCACAAGGTATCTGTATCTGTAATATCTGCGAAATGGGGTTTGGTCCCACCTCTAGTTATCAAGCTCCTATTATCCCCTTTGTATAGTATCCTTAAACATCCCTGTTTCCAAGGGGCAGGAAACACACCGCTCTGAAGGCAGTCATTATAAATTTCTAGCAGAAAGTCCTTAATCCTGGGAATAGCATCTTTTAATTATTTCTGTGTGCGGGCAGCTGTGTTCACGTCTTGCCACGCAGTTCTCAGGTAAGGAGGTAATAGCCCACTTAACCACCAAATTCCTTACCCGAACCCAGGCCGCAGAGGAAGAGGCCGAGAGTTTTGTAGGCGAAAAGTGCAAATGTATAAGACTTTTCCCTGAAGGAAATGAGGAAAGCTGCGTGCGCCACATTAGACACATGCTACTACCCAAATTATGTAATTTTCTACAAATTCCCAGGCCACAGTCAGTGGAAGAAGTAGTGAAGCATGCAAAACAGAGAAAAACTACCGGGAGCGGGTGGCCTTTGAGTGTAACAAAAGGTTCAAGGGAGAAGAGGAAGCAAAGCAGCAAGTAGGGGGAGGGGGCATACCCCTCTACTCCCCATACTCCCCTCTCTCCCACACAGAGTTGGTTCTGCCCTGGGAGGCATTTTAACCATGACTGCCCTGCGAAGCCTGCCGGCTGGCAGGTAGCAAAAGAAGAAAGCATGAGCGAAGAAAGCCCACTCCCCACCGAGTTATGGGGAAAATTAATGACAGGCCTGGCATCACGCCACAGGACTAGAGACGTTAGTGGAGGGGTCCTGCCCTCTGAATGCTCCCCATATTAAAGTGAGGGGCAACCAACAAATTACAGCTGCCGTGATCGACACAGAAGCCACCGGAAACTTTATTACAAGTAACCTACTCACCACCTACCAAGAACACTCCTGACACCCCAGGACGGGAAAGTGCAGATGACCCAGCTTAACCTCCTCCAGGTGGAAGGGAAGATAAAACTGGCTCAACATCTACCAGACAATCACCCATGTTGAGTTCTTGGTGACACCCAAAATAGGGGTGACAGTTGTTTTGGGACAGCCCTGGCTCCAGCAGCAAAAATTCATCATGTATTGCAGGCAACACTGTAGGGCAGATGTGCCCTTGCCCCGCCAGAGCTGAGGCCAAAGCACCAGAATCAAGAGGCCGAAGAAGAGGAAGAAAGGGAGGACGATCCCCTCCACTGACACCCACGGAGATTGAGCCACCTACCTTCCGAGAGCCAGAACTTGGATCGGATGCCGAACGGGGGAGTGTCCAACCAACCCTGACAGGGTTTAACAGCCTGTACCTCGTGGGGCAATGTCCATCCAGACTTCGCACGAAAGATTACTGCCTAACGCAGCCATATGATTGCCACCAGGTCTGAACTGTTGTAGTGGAGCCCCTTGGACAGGGAGCCCCGACTTCGAACTCCGCAACCCAACCCCATCCAGGAGAAGGATGAGTCCAGCAGAGCCAATGAGGCAGGAATGCCCGAAGAACACCTGTCACAGACAGTAACCCAGACCACGTCCATTCAGGAAGGCGTTGTCACCCACCACATCACGACGCTGGACGGCGTCAGGGCCATTAGCACATCATCACCTTTCACACAGTAGGATGAGCCCAGTAGAGCCAAGGCGGCAGGGGAAATAGATTGTTTCTTGCCCCTGATGGATACCCCAATGCCGCCCCTCCAGGAGGAGAGACCCCCTGACCGCCCCCTGGTGCCTGGTGGCCCTGAGCTTGCCACTGCCGGAGACGTGAACTCCGAGCCCTGCAGCCAGCCCACGAGAGATGCCTTCCCACGCTTGCCGCAGCACCTCTCAGCCGGGACACTACTGTGAGTCACCATAGTGGTCCACTTCCAAATTCATGTGGCTGAACCCTAAGTACGAGGCCTTGAGGAAGCGGGTCGTCTGATGTAAACTAGGACTCCAACCAAGGACTGTGAGGACAAACATACACGAGTTGTGAAATACCAGTATCAAAAGGTAAATACACAAATTAGAACAGCTGTTAAATCGCTGTTATCAGAGAACCTATTTCAATCCAGTAAGTGAAATATAAAGACAGACTGTGTAACACAGTAGAAAATAACCAAGCCATAGCTTATTAACAAAGTGCTACGTAGTATAATCAGTCAAAACAGTGCGAGTATCTAGCTGCGATGCAATGGACATACTAGTTCGAAACAGTGAATTACAAACTTACATAGTGAAGCATGGACTTCCGCACAGGTGAAGATTAATTAAGGCAATAGCTTGCTTACTCAATGACTTTCCAACGAATGCAAAATTGAAATTGTTGTAAATACTTTGAAGTGCTTTTGTACGTCTCTGAGGGTACTATGTTTTTATTTTTCTGTAGGTGGTCCATATGAAAATTGGTTAGTATAATATTTATTAATTGCAAGAGTACTCGTGTTGTAAATATTAGGAAGATGTAGGCCGGCCTAGTTAACGGCACGCCTAGCAACGGCACCACTTAGAACTTGTCACAAGTAAAATTACCTGCCCTGCGACCCGTAGGGAGCTACAGAGCAGAGGCACTTTAAAAATGAATTCAGCACCACAGCAGGTAAAAGCCAGCAGAAATGACATACACCTCATGAGTGGGATTTGTATAATCACTAATGTTAGACGATTTCTTTTGTGCTCCCCTGTAGTTAGTTTTTTTTCACGCAAAACCTGTTAAATGATTTTTGCACGTAAACACAGCCCTCAGCTGACTTGTGTGAGTGGCATGCTGATTATATAACAAATGAAGTGATGCAAGCATTCACCCGACACCGGGCCATCACCGCATGAAAGTTATCCTCACCAAGAGTAGAACCCATCAGCAGCCTGCTCGTCCAGCCAGCCGGCACACTAGAGATAGACAGCGCTACACCATGCCGAGAGCGAAAGTGACACACCACGTACTCAGCACAAAGTATGCAGAGAAGAGGAGCGCTAAGCCAACCTGACTTTCTTGAGTGTGACAGTACTACATCAATTTCACAGAAATTTTTTTCTCTACCATATGAGTGTACATTGCAAAGGAGGGGGCGGGGCGATTGAGGCATACTGGCAATTATTTAAATACGACTTTGCCTCATCTTACTTATCATCACATCACCCCAGGCGGGGTTTGAACCCGGAAACAACTTACTACGAGAGCTTACCAGCACGCTTCTAGATGCGGGGGCACCCACAGACAAGTCAGCAAAGTTTGTTTTGCCTTTTGTCAGACGTCATGCCAACCCCCCACGAGACAGAAGCCACCCTAGCGGTCGAGTTAAGCGCCTAAGCTCGTGCAGCAAAGGTAACCCAACATTACAGAAATGACTACTTCCGCCACGAACCAAGGGATGGCGCTAGTCCACAAAGGAAGAGCTCTCCCCCACCAACCCCACACCTCAGACGAGCCCACAGACAGGTGGATATGTCAGTGGACTGCCTCAGAATGGCAGTTCGCTCCACCACCTTGTGTGCTGGAGCTCTCTACCAACTCCAACATCTTTGCGACCTACCAGAAGCTCTTCAAGACCTTCACCAGCTACTCCCGAAGAAATCTTCAACCCCCTTCAACACGTACTACTCTTCTGGTCGTGCCACCAGCATCCCTTCTGGACAACAGTATTGAGATGGTTAGGGACAGTTAGTATCATAGTTACCTAACCACATATGCTCTTGTCCAGGTTAGACCCAGGTCCCCCTTTACATGGTTTACGTAGTCTACTTCCATTCAGTTCCCTGTTAGTTAGGAGGTAGTATGAGCCACCGTGTCTATTCCATCTATTCCTCACGGAATAAATAAGTTTTCTAACAAACCTCCCAGTACTGATTCGAGGGTGACTGTGACATTATCCCCCATACACGTCAATCCACCAGGGAAAAGCAGGAGACCGCATTATTACAACCCAATTCCCAAATCTAGAGTAGGATTGTGGGCTCCCTTAACTATGTGAACGTACGTCGTGAACACATCCAGAAGACGACCACCCATACTATGCACCTGGTGTGCAGTACGGTAGAGCCCCAACCACTAGAAACTCAATCCACAAGGCCGCTAGTCAACCACCATCCCAGCCAATTCATTCCATTCACTGCGCTGAACTGTTGCCGGAAGGAGTAAACGGGTACGACTCTGGTTGGCTCGACTTCAGCTTGACTGTACACCTAGCTAGGGATCATCATCGCCTGCTCTTCCTCAACGTGGATGATCGGGCAAGGTTTTGGTGTGTTTATCAGACACACGGGTTGTGCTTCGCTGACTTTACTGGATGCTAACTGGACCTCAGCCGGTGTATAGGCTAGGGCACGTGGCTTGAAAGCATAGCACAAAGTCGGCAGTGGGCTTCATACTACTGGTTTGCACACAGCCACTGGTTTACCTGTAATGGACGTGGCCCGGAGAAGCTTCTTACTCAGCCGCTGTTGCTGCTGAGGTTGGCTGGAACTCGTGCCCAGTCCTTGAGCGGAGATGGTGCTGCGGCTGGCGGTGGTGATGGGTGCCTATGGAGGGCTGATGGTCCTGCTGCTCTGGAACCATGGGTTCGCTATCCCCAATGGAACACGACGTCTCCGTCAGTCGCCCGACATCACGCATCAAATGTGACGAAAGATATCACATGCACATTGGTGTTCACTGAGCTGGGAATGTTTCACTGATTGGAAATGTCTGTATACTCCGTCATTTATTGGTAAATATATATTTTTAATTTAAAGCCAAAAAAATTGTACATTACATTAAAAAGATAATTTAAATTATTGTAAAAAGCTTTGAATTACAAATTTTTATTGTAAGAAGTATTTTCTTCCATAGATTTCATCAGTTTTGCCAAGATAACACATATCCCACAACTCATCAGCTGATAACAATACTTCACAGATGAGAGTATTTACTGTTCACATACTGTGTAGGTTAGTCATATTGTCTGTCAAAATTTAGTGTACTTATATGAAATACAGTGGATTACGTACAACAGGTTAGAATAGATCCCCAGGAACTTCTCCTGTATTGATACCTGATATGAAACGCGGGGAGGCAAACATTACTACAGGATCAACAAACAAAAATAAAAGATGTGCCTACTTACCGAAAACTTAAATTTTCTAGAAAAACAGGGACAACAATACTGAACATGCACAATTAGTTTTAACGATTACCAACAAAATATTAGTATGCGTATTATTAAAATAATAAACTAAGGGGCCATAACAGTTTTACTCAATTTACAAAACACTGAGAATTTATTCCTGGGACTTCCCTGCATCAACAAAAATACTGGGTTAAGTACCATTTAGGAATAAAAGCAGTTTTCTTGTGCTTAGACATTTTACTGTAGCTAAATACATTAATTTAGCTGCAATCACAGAAACCAATAATTAAATCACCGTAAGTACCACCTTTCTAGTAAAAGATTTAAATAATGGTGACAAGTACGTTATTAAGTTACCAATAACATATAAAAGGACAAGAGCACAACTACTCAGTCTAGTACGTGTCAACAGGCGCACACACAAAAGAGGACAACAGAGTTTTCACGGGGTTAACCATGTGAAAAATGTGTCGTCTTTCTTTGTGTGAGCCTGTCGACAAGTACTAAATTGTGAGTATTTGAACTTCTGTCATTTTATGTATTATTTCTAGTAAATGACTGTGAAACAACTGTTTGTTAAGTCATCCATATATAACTATACATATACATTTCTGACTGGTTTGTAGCAAGGACAATTACTGTAACGGAACAAAATGATTAGTGTGCATGTGTGTTTATGTATCTGTGCATCTGAGGTACAGGGCTCTATGTACATTTTACAAAACTGAGGTTTAGACGTAGTTTTATTGTATTTTTACACTCTTTTCCGAGGTACAAAGCACTACAGTATCTCCTGCATGAAATAATATGCGATTTAGCCTGTAGGTAAGGGCAATATGTGCCATCATGGTATTGTGACAAAGAGCATTCCTTTGATACACAGATGTGTACATGTATCTATCTATGTATAGGAGTGCTCCTTGCCATGATACCATGATGGCACATATTGCCCTTACCTACAGGCTAAATCGCATATTATTTCATGTAGGAGATACTGTAGTGCTTTGTACCTCGGAAAAGGGTGTAAAAATACAATAAAACTATGTCTAAACCTCAGTTTTATGAAATGTACATGGAGTGCCTTGAAGATGTCTTCATTGCACACTTGTGTATTCAACAAACAAATAATGGTAACTGCTTATTATCATATGTTAAAAATTGTTATTGGCATGAAAATTTTCTAGTTTTTTTTTTTTTTTTTTTTTTTTTAAGAAAATTAATTTTCTTGCTTTCTCGAAACTCGAGAAAAATTCCAAGAAATACGGCATTCTCAAACAGCAAGCAAGAAATTTAATTTTTTTTTCTCTCTCTCTCTCTAAAAAAAAAAAAGAGAAACTTTTCATGCCAATAACAACTAAGCAGTTGCCGTTATTTGTTTGTTGAATACACGAGTGTGCAATGAAGACATCTTCAAGGCACTCCACGCACGTCTTTAACCAACATGTTCAAGCACAATGCAAGCTTGAAACAAAACAAACATTCTAGAGTGACATCTAGATGATGGTTATCCTGCTTTATGTAGCACAAGATACTGTATTGAATACTGTGTCATTAACCAAACTGTTATTAAAATCAATTCATTGCACAGTGACATAAACCAAACAGTTATTAACATTAATTCATTGCACAGTGATATAACAATACATTAGGCATTAAAGGCACTGACCAGGAGGCCTACGCCTCACCAACAAACAAATTGCGAACTTGCCAAGTTGTGTGCTGATATAAGTAAATTTCACGTAGTTATATCAATGCAGACAAATATTTTATAACATAAAGGGAACACATATATGTAAATCATGTACCCTATTCTTCTTTTCGGAAATGCCAACCAGTAAGTTAACAATAATAAAACAAAAAACGAGCACCTTGATGAATGAAAGGTCCTATGAGAAAAATATCTCATTAGTAGAAATAAAATGGAATAATTTGTTTATTACTGTAACTAACCAAATACAACAGAGTACTTTTTTTTGTGAGCAGCGCATTTCCACTTATTGTGGATCAAGAGGCCAATACAATACGTGTATTTTGCTATTGAATCTTTAGCGAATTCAGCAAAACTGGTATTTTGGCACTCGTGGTTACTCTGCGCTTTGTAAGCTCAGTTCATGATGGAAAACATGTACATAACAAAAGTGTATGTTTCATAATTAAAGTAGGTATTCATTATGACGTGGTTCATGTTCACCTGACATTTGAATGTATGTTTCAAATGTAATCATATGCTAGGAAATCACATCATTTTTAAAAATACCAAAGGCTGTTCACAAATATGTATATTAACAGAAAATTTCTCATTCTTGTCTCAATTCTTGCAAAGAAATTTTTTTCTTTCTCAAAAATTTCACGAAGCCCATATCTTATTCTTGCACAACCCTAATATATATATATATATAATAAACAAAAATATTTCCTCTTTGCCCCATTCATCCATGTTACCAAACATCAGTGTTTAAATTTTCATCAAAAAATAGTATATGAGATACTAACCTGCATTAATTCAGAACCCTAAGTTTACATACATTCCAAATTATGAAAAATACTTTATCTTCCATGACAAAAATAATTTTAAGGGGGTTATCAAAGAAACTTACAAAACAATACTTTGGCTGTCGTATACAAAACTGTGTTAAAAAAAGTTGCACTGTAATTTCCACACATTTTTAATGAGGAAAACTCAGTTGAGTGAGTATTATGGAGTAAAAATGGTACAGAAAAAACCACTTTGACAATCTCCAGAATATTCACTAAATTCCTTGACGTTTCCCAGTTTTCCAGGTCGCTGGACATACTGTAATATGACAGCCTAAAACATCTAGTGATGCATATTTCTTGAACAGTATGCCTCTCTAGAAATATTAATTATCTTGATAATATGTTGCAATTTTACACTGTTAGCATGGCCAACAACAATAGACCCAGGCCTCAAAACAATTATAAAAAAAAAAAAAAAAAAGTGCACGCACACACGCACAAAATATATATACAAATGCTCTTATAGCAGTGTTCTGAATCTCCCAATTCAAATTTGTTAATAACTGTATGCAGTATCTGATGGGCATCAGTTTGGAACAAAGAGAGCAAAAGAATGAACTTTCACAGAAATAAATTTGCTCATAATAATCTGACCTCTAAATGTACGTATACTTATAACTATTTCTGAACATGCATATGCAGCTCACATTTTCTGTCATTTGTTCATGTTTTATAATGCAGTACAATCATCATATTTCTGATCGTCACTTAGAACAATTTATTTAGGAAAGAAAGTCTTATGAGAACACATTCCTGCCCAGGCAAGTGTGTCCCCATAATAACTTTTAAATACTTACACCTAAACTTAGTCAAACTCTATTTACAGTCATGCAATACCTAACAAGGACACCTAAATGACAGTTTTTATCTACAAAATGCTTGTTCTCAAGATTACAATCTAACAAATTATTTTTATAAAAATATTTTGAGAATTATTTAACTAATCTAAACCAAACATGGTACTCTGGCAGTGCATTAACACAACATCAAATACTTTAAAATATATTTATAGTAAAAAACTGCAACATTATACATAATTGTGTACACAGCATAATGGAATCGTAAACTGATATAATCATAACTTTGATAATAGAATAAACCATCAAAAGAACTAGAGACTAACAATTTTAAATGCTGAGCCCAAGTCATTTACCAATTTAACAGATACAGATAGTCCCTAAAAATTATTTTGCAC
The DNA here is from genome assembly GCA_029891345.1 of Dryococelus australis. NCBI lineage: Eukaryota > Metazoa > Arthropoda > Insecta > Phasmatodea > Phasmatidae > Dryococelus > Dryococelus australis. Next base: position 35,011,848 of record CM056998.1, on the reverse strand, counting down.
CACAGCTTGAGAACTATTAGATTGCCACAAGTGATTGCAACATCCTTAAAGAAATATTAATTGAACCAATGAGCATGGATAATCTATTAATACCCTGTCAAATGTAACGATTTAGACAAAAATGTTACATGGTCATAAATCTACAATATTTCTTATGTTTCTGACGTTTCAAATTTCTCGTGTGTCTCGATAATAAGTAAATAATGTTAGGATTATTATCAGGGAAATAAGACAAATATTCTCTGTAACCAAGTCTAACAATAGACACACTTAAAATATATAAAAGGACAGGAATTTAAGTACTCACAGCCTAGCACTTGTCGATAGGCACACACACAAAGAGGATGACACATTTTTTTTACGCTGTTGCATGATCCCAACGTTTCACTGACTAGGCCAACTTCTTCAGGCAGCGAGTTGTGCAAAACATCATGATCGCGAAACCGCATGAAAACTGTCTCATCCTTCATTGTGCGTGTTCCTATCAGCAAGTACTAGACTGCGAGTACTTGAATTCCTGTCCTTTCACATATTTTTGGTAGCCTAGCAGCCTACTTGTAACCTTAACTCACATAATAGACAGACTTAACATATTTCATAAAAATAAATATAAGAATAGTCACGGGTTTAATTACTGTTTTGGGAGACTAAAAATTTTTGGAAAATAAATGTTATAAAAGCCTTCAAATATTTATTTTACATTTCTTTAACTATAAAAACCATACATATTCAATATTGGTACACATTTAAAAATAAATTCTATGACAAATAAATGAAAACGAAACACATTAACTTTTTTAACACAAGAATATTTTCTTACAGATATGTTAATTTCTACAAATATGTTAAACATAAGTATGTCACAATTGTATAAAAGCATCAATATACATACCACTAATTTAAATTATGTTAATCTACAACTCAATCTTGTACGTAAAATAGAAATATAATAATAAATAAAAATGCAGAACCAAAGGGCACCTAAGTATAGAGAACAATGCATAGTTCTTTCCTTGAATATAAATGTTTTATCACTTTCCAAAATCACACCATAAAATAAAAAACATACCATTCTTCATTATATTTTGTACGCATACATTTGGAATGATGCAAGAATACAGCAGGCTATGGGAAACTATCCATGACCATTCTGTTTAGGTTGTTTACACCAATGGCCGACAGCTTCAGTTATAATAAATTATTTTAACACTAAACTATATAAAAACTCTTGACACATTAGGCAAGCGACTAAATAGCGCCTACAAAATATTAACACTCCTATTAACAGATCACGAAAAAAGTTGTGCTTGCCAGACATTATGTGACAATTTACCTCAATACTGTGGATTCTCACATAATTGATGCACACTTTCTAAATTTTGTTTTATGAAATCTAATTATACAGTTACACAAACACAATAAAAAATTCTCACACTTGGACAACTTGATACTGTAGGCATTCCAGGTAAGATAAAGATGAATCATAAGAGGCAATTATTGGCATTTTAATAAATAATTATCAGTGATAACTGAAATACTTATTACAGTAAATATTTTGCAGTATCGCATCACCACTGTATGTATACATGTCTAGAAATGCATGTATCAAAAACTACTCTAGCATACAAAATAAAAGATATATATATAAAAGTAATAACTAATAATGTTTATTATTTACACTCAAGTGTAGTAATCAGTAACCTGATTGGTAAGAGGCAGGCAAATTACCTTCCTAAATTATAATTTAATTGGTAGCACGTTGTCAACAAAAAATGACTCAAGTCAAGGGCGTAAGAAGCATATTTTTCCAACGTGGTCCAACTTTAAAGAAGGCATCCCCCCCCCCATAAAACCTCAGTTTCTATGTCCATGCCCATTAGAAAGGGAATGGGGTCTTGGTAGCCAAACTTTAATTTCAGATGTACTGTTTTTCGGCGTGTATAGGCAGCACATAAAATAAAATTACTACAAAAAAAAGGGTATGGCTTATATACGAGCTATTGTCATTAAAAAAAATGTTCACCCACAAAATATGTTTAGAAATTTGTCAACATACAGTACATTTTAATGTTTTAACCGACGTAGAAGGGGAAGGGGGGAAAAACTGTCCACTTTTGCAATTATTTGTTCACTCAGGTTCGTTAACTAACTAACCTTCATCCCGCACGTGTAAAATGTAAACATGTTGGAGCTTGGCTATAGATGCCATACATGAGAAAATAATTTCTCTGATGTACAAGAGAAAGATATCTTACGTAGTTCACACACCCGTCGCTGCACTACGAGTGCACATTGATAAGATGCCATTTTTGTAACATGTTGCCATGGTTTTGCTTTCTCAAGTCACATTACCATGTATGGAACAGTAATCGTGCAATGTATATTTGTAAACATTGCAACATAATACATACAAATTTTCTGTCACAAATGTTTTGTAGGGAGACATTAAGTTGTAATTTTTTTATATTAGTATGAAATTGTGACTTAATATCTACAGGGATACAAAAATTCAGTGCGGCCTATACCGGAAATATTAATTATCAATAATTTTTTACCAAAAACTTCTGGTGCGGCCTATACATGCACGAGGCTTACACACGCCAAAATACAGTATTAGATTTTTTTAAGACGTGCCTCATAATTTTAATGACCTGCACTGTCTTGATACTTTTCTAATACAAAATACTTACATTAAATTTATGTTATATTGACATAAAAGTAAATGCATCAACTGAAATCAACTGCTGTTTTAAGATACCATAGGAAAGTTACAGTAAACAAGGAACTCAAGTAATATGATCAGAGGTACATGGTGGTGATCGTAATACCAGTTGGGATCCGTACAACACCAATGTGGGTCTGAACTCCACAACCCCCATGGCTTCTACGCCGATGACCCAAGTTTGAACAGCTCGATTGTGTTTTTAATTTTTGCATCAGGAGGTACTGCCCTCAATATTTAGCAACAAGGTTCGTTCCAACAAATTCCCTCCTTTTTTTTTTTTTTATTCCTTTAATCCATATAAGACAAGGCTGTCAGAATCATTGTAATTTGTATATCATGACATCTACATAATATGTAATATGTTTACATGACTGCTGATAATGCTGTTTGCTGATAAATGAATAGCATCTGACTGGGGTTAGGCAGCCTGATATTCAATTTGAGTGTGCAGACACAAAAAAACACTATTTTTGTATTTCTGCACACCTTACCACTAGAATGATTTTTCAATAGAAAATCCATGCAACGCTGCAGAATTCAAAATTTGCAAAATAAGCATGGTTTTCTGAACAAAATTACACCACACATATACGGTGGATTCTCTAAACATCGTTTCTCACGGGACTGGTAAAAAATATTCCAATACATGTGGACTTTTAATGAATGTGGTCTTGAAATGCAGATAAATCTCAAATGTGACCACAGAATACAGTATGTTACATGGATGGAGACTTTTCAATCCATCTGGGTTCAATACATAAGAGGTTACACTGTACCTCTTCACTATTACATCAGCTCAATTGTTTTGCTATATGAAGATAAACATTCCTCATCCCCAAACCTATTTTCTCAGTAGCTTCCTTCAATTGTGTGAATTACTGTTGCCTCTTTTTAGCATCTTACATTATTAATGCTGGAACCTGGCACAATTCTATTCTTAATACAATCAATGTAATGCATTTCTCAAGATTACATTTAAAATTCAAACTTATAACTTAACAATCTCATTGATTTTCACACTAAACTACTGACAGAATATAATATCTGGAAACACTACATGACATTAAAAAGTCTGCTATTTTTTTATTCAAATCAGAAATTCCACCTCGGACAATGGCAACAATACAAAACTTTTGTAAGAATTTGTTGCATGAAGACAACTAAGAAATTATCTGTCAAGTCACGTTCACATAGTTGCTATCTACTAGCCCGTATTGTTAACCAAATGGGACTTTCCATAGCAGTGCGTACATTATAATGTCATGTAACATTTAAAATGCAACATTACTACAATAATTATGGGTATAAAAAACTTATTTTATTCTTATGAGAATTTAACTCTATGTTTAACACTTTAAAAGTTCAACGTTATGATTACATTCTTTACTAGATAATGGATAAGAGAGAAATAGAAAAATAAAAGTTACGGGTATGAGGTTTATGGGGAGCATGACAAAGGCAGGTCAGGATTAAAAACAATTCGTGCAGGCATGTGTAGGAGTAAAGTATTTGAATGAGACCACTGAAAAGGCTAGAATGAAGTGGTACGGACATGTACAGAAAATAGCAGGGCAGAGGGTGCCCAAACAAATGACGGAAATCAAATACACATGAAGAAGGCCCCTTGAAGACCAAGGAGGAGGTGGGAAGAACAATGAATGGCAGGAGTACAGGAGAGGGGAGAAAATTGGAGCAAGATCCATAAAGGAGAATTCTGGAGAGACAGGAGTTAGTTATGCTGAAGGCTACAAACAGCAGCAGATAATAGTGGTGGTGGTGGTGATGGTGATGATTACTCAATTTTCAGCTGTACATTTTTTCATACAGTATCTTTTAAAACCAAAGATGTATCTTAGGATTGACAATGACTTAGAATAGAGTAAAGAAAACAGTAATTTACACAACTAAACCACCATTGATTCTAAGTCATGCCCTCATTTTTTTAGAAATATATTCTGGGGGAAACTGTGCTGCATTATTTAACTAACCCACACTTTAAGTTGATGAAAAAAACTATATGTACATACATACAATTGTTGAGAAAACTATAACTACATCATACATTAGGAAGACTGCCTACTTTTAATACAGCCAAAAGTTTTAGTTTAAAAAATATCTAAACACGTGTTTAGAATCAACGAACATTCATTATCACAAATACAGGTGGTAATAAGGGTTCACTACTTCCCCTCTTCAAAATACACACAAGGAACAGTAACATTATCAGCATTTAACTTCCTGAATGTGAACTCTTCACCTTGAGATTACATAAATAATGGATGCAATTGCACCATTGACTAACAAGACTCAATCATAAATTAGATCTCAAATAGTCAATAGTTACCGCTACTATGCTGACAACAGTGTAACATTGACAACGGTTGTGTTATAAAACAATAGTGTATAAAAATGAAATTTTGCATGCTACAATTATGGCACACAAAATAACTGTACAAGTAAATCAATTTTCATGTTGACTTTCTATTATTTAACTGTTGTGACAGTACTCAATCCATATAAAATTTTTAACTCCATGCATACGGAGAATAGTATCTTACATGTTGCTTTTATTATATCAGCAATAGCAAAACCTCAGCTGCCTGAGAGATTTCTATTAAAGAACTAATGTTTTACCAGCAAGCTGCTATTGCAACTCCAACACATTTACATGAATGTTTACTTGATAGCTGAAAAATAGACCATTGCCTGGTCTCACAAGTATGGAAACTAATCCTATCCCCTACTCGACCTTTGAGCAGAACAGTAATTGTAAATTTGCCCTTTAATTAGGTATATGCATTCTGTTATTTAATATCTCTAGCTCTTGACAACACTCAGCACAGCTTACACAATGTGTGAGCCCAGTGGCAAAATAATTTCCCAAATCAGGAAGAGACATTCCTGTATGCACTTCTCTTAACAATTTTCATTTTAGTGTGATCAAATTCATAATTAAATGCTGTACAAAAGGTAGATAAAAATCAATAACCAAGATGCAAAGACATATAGAAGCGCGGCACGTATCACAAACAGATTATAATAATTCATTAGAGATTGAATACAATATATCAATTTCACCTTGGTGGACAAAACGAGTTAGAGTGCCCATTTACTGTCATTCTGGAGAACTTTACTAAATGTAGGGAGGGGCACTGTATATCCTGGTGCCAATAGTTGTTATGCCACTGCATGAACCTACTTTAGATGGGCTTTAGAACATGTACAAACTCCTCACACTGGAAAAAACTTGTATTTTTCAGATAGCACCTATTTTCCACATAGATTGTCATTTTGTTCATTTCTAGCTCTTGGTTTACATTAAGTAAGATACTTTGTTGGCATTTTAAAATATTTTTATACTCCTTTGGCTTTTCATAACACATTCCTTCGATATTCATCAATTTTCCAGCTTCAGTAGAAACCTGTTGTTTCGAACTTATACCAACATCCCTCCCTAATTTGTTTTTTTCAAGTCTCTTCATCCTAAATGCTTATATGGCTGGTTATACCATGGTGCAGTGCCCATTTTAAGACTTGTCACTAGTAGTTTATTTGTTTGCTAGATACTGTGACAGTCCTTCCATCCAAGTTTCTGTGCTTGCTCGTAATAGTGTTCAGTGATATCTGCGAGCAGATTCCTGTATACTGCACCAATAGCTCTGAACAGAGGTTGTGTCTTGCTGATCCCTAAGCAAGTGGGGTAACCAGGATTTTATCCTTACTGGTCATTCAAACTCTCCCACTTTCCAATTTCTGTAACATAACATATTTGTATTCTAGCTCTCAAAAAAATTGTATTCACAGAAAAGAATATGTAATAATACATTTTTCAGTGTTGTCTTAGAATTTCCAGTTTTATTAGAAAGATACTGCTTATTCCAGCAGCTCAAAAGCCATTTTGGTTCCAACCATTTCAATGTGGTGAAATGGCTATTCCAAGCATTTAGCAGTATGGGTTTGCAAACACTTTATAGATCATAAAGACTGCAACATGAATGTAACTCGATGTTCAACAACTCAACTAAATTCTGCACCCTTTGGCAGGTACTCTACCTGCATGTTTACAATACAGCTAAATGAATCCCAATAAAAGAATATAGGAGACTCCTACTAGTCAAGCGTACATTTTAATGTTATGAATGCATTCTATTGTAACCTGGAAATTCAAGAAATTTTCAAGATCCAGACAATTTAAAGACTTTTCAAAACCTTGAAACCAAAAACACTTAAAATTCAAAAACTGTAAGAACCCTGTCCAGAATAGCTGGTTGGACCTGAAAGTTGAAGGCAAGCACCTCTTGGAACCATGCCAGCGGGGGACTCTCCAACAGCGACGGTTCTGCACTGACCCACGATGCAGAGGGATGCATAATGAAGACCACACTATCTTCAGCCATCTTTGATGGCCTCCCCCATACACCAGCTAGGATCCTCGGCCAGCTAATTGAAGGGCAAATCATGCAGTCTGCAAACTCAAATCAGCCGAGTCACAGCAGCAGCAAAGAAACAGCCAAGAATAACTTTTCTTGTAGCATTGCAGAACTTGCAAACTAGAAACTACAATATTATAAATGCTCTACACAGGAGTCATATTTACATTACATGTGCAGAACTTTTCAAGCTCATGTTTAAATACCTGTGACTTCTTTAGGATAATTAGTTTACAATTACTCCACCCTTACTTTGAACATAATTTTCCCATAGAAAAAAATAGTTTTAGATAATACTATTTACATATCATGTACATATATTCCTCACTTTTTTTATACTTTGTAATGTATCAGTTTTATTTGCTTAAGAAGTATGAGCTTGACAATTGTCACATTATTAGTGCAATATAAATATGCATATTCAGAGATAAATTTATACATGGAAATAAAAAACAAAACCACAAAACTCTTTTTACATAACACAGATGTTTTCTCACAAATACAAATTAAGCAGCAACATTTAAATTAAAAAAAAAAAAAAAAAACTATTTTTTTGCTATAAATATATATACATTTTTTTAAATAAGAAGAATTCTTACAATTAGATCTACTCAGAAAGATTTGAACATAAAACACAATACTGAAGTTTACACTGATACAATTATACCACTAAGCAGTTATTAAGAAGTATTATGGAATATTATTTGTGATGCTATTTAATATCAATCATCAAATTTTATCAAAAATTTAACTGAGACAACAGCACTATCAACTTTTATAATGGTTTTTCAATGAAAGTGGACTGGGCTTAACAAGCTCGCTTCTTTTTATGTCTGCAACGTGTGTTCCACTAGCACCTCTAGGAGCACTCAATATCAACTGAAGAAAAGTGTTGATCCAAAAGTACAACCACGTAAATACTATGAACGAAACATGAGCAGTCCAAATAGCAAGTGACTATCCCAGCAGGACAATAATCTGCAGGCTGAGTGGATGATAGATACAGGAACAGGTGCAACCAACAGAGTAATCATAAGATGAAGGATTAATAAACTTAATTTTACAACTTTCACACCACGAAAGGTAAAGTAAACGGAACACCACAATTTCATACAACATATCTGAACACGATTCGCATGTAACTCATATTTCCACGGCAACCAAAAATCCACAAAGGAAACGTACACAGATATTCACCATACCACTGCAAAGTGACAACAGTTATCATCATGAGGAACATTAAGAGCACAGGACACTAAATTGGAAGAAGACGTTTGCAATGTACAAAATACTGAACAGTATGTGTGCTATGTCTGTAGCTTCTATCTCTTTTATTTGATTTCAAAATTTTCCTATATAAAGAGAGGAACAGTTCAGAGAAAGCCAAACATGAAAGGTACTTTTCTAAACAGAAGTACCAAATTCTGTGCTTGAAATGTTACTGTAACATTCTAATATTTTAACAACACAGCTACAACCCCACATCCCACATCTGGTATTAAAATTCTTTCTCCTTGATTGAAAATCCTCAAACTTTCATAACTAGAATAAATTTTATACACATATACTATGTGGTTTTATTAAACACGTAATATGTAATTACTTAATATTAAAATGCTATATAACTTCCATCAATTGTACAATGCAATCACCCACCTTTATAAGAAACAAAAACTTTTACATACAAAAGTTTACATAGTTCATTAAATCAGGAAATAATTTCAACTACCTAACTTCAACATGTGTTGCACAGATGCTATTAATTTGTACAACATACTGGAAAGTACTGACTGTCTTTAAAAACACCGGGACATAAGTAAATAAAACATTACTTCACTTATATCAGTATCATAATAGATAGTTAAAATGTTTAGAAGCACATATTAGCTTCTAATCACCAACCACAATTGTCGTAAAATCTTATTCCATATTATTTTTTAATTATGGAGAGTACACTTTCTATTTTACAAGGCAAGATTTTATAGTCATTTTTGAGGACCATAATAAATTTAAAAAAATTGGCTAAATTAATACAAAAAATTCCAGCACAATGCAAGAAGTCACAATCAAAATTCATTTGCGATCCCACAAAAATTAAATGACGGGTTGTAGCATCCATTCCTTCAATTGGTATGACGCAATATGAGAAATACTCTGCTAATGAACTTGACAAAAATCAATTATAAACTGTGGCCAGGGTGATAGTGGTGCACTGCCCGTGCCTTACAAGACAGTCCATGCACAGAACATGTGACATCACAAAAGAATGTTCTGTTCTCCACAGACCCTTCTATACTCCCAAGCACACAGCAATAATAGCAACCAAAAGCAAAACAAGTTAAACACCCTGTCTTTTCTCCCACCATCATCAGTAATCACGTAAAACATGCCCAAAGTTTTTGTTTATGCAGTGTTTGGTTTTTGGATGTGTTATGTGACAAGTGACATTATAAATTTGATTTTTGACTCTGTTTCTGAATGTTGAATTCAGATTGCATTTGGAATACACAGGATTGATTCTTAATAACCTGCTTATGGTAATTTACAGTTTTGTATTTCCACTTTGTACTCTGATTTACTGATAACCAGTTCACTTTTTTTTATTATTAAGACTGTACTTCAGATTTTACAACATGAGTGGCAACAAGCGGAATACATTCACATTTATGCAGAAGTTTGAAACTACAATGGGAAAAGGAGGGCGGGAAGGTGAAGAAAGCAGAGATAAGCAGTACAATAATTCTTTCTTGATCCTATCCACAATACTGAAGAATAGGCAAATAATTATGAATGCTGTGGAAATAGAGTGTTAGAAATAAGAAGGCCAAGAGTCTCAAGAAGTCAACAAATGCTGATCTGGAAGGGCAGTCTTCAAATAAATTGCAGCGTGCAAGTGTAATATTGCTGTGAATAATGCCACAGTACTGGTGTTTAAAAATTATGGGAGTTACTGCATCATCTGAGTGTTTATTTACTAGTGTGTATCACTTTAGTATTGCACTGTACATTATGTACATGGTACAATACATGCGTAGTTCAGCTTTAAACGGAATAGATAGTTTACAGTGCTTGTAAACTTTTCTCTTCTCTTTCTGGTCCTGCACAAATGTCTTTAATGCAGAACTGTTGAAACTGGATATGGTTAAAGATGATGCCACCACGTGCGGAGTGGCATTTCCAGTGCACATTGAAGGGGTTATACTATGTTAACCATCACCTACAGTCATAACAGACCAACTATTTCATGTTAACATTATATATAAAAATATATAAAAGGACAGGAATTCAAGTACTCACAAAGTAGTACATGTCGACAGGCACACACACACACTCAAAGGATGACACATTTTCCACGCTGTCGCGCAATCGCGTGAAAAATGTGTCGTTCTTTGTGTGTCTGTGTCTGTAGACAAGCGCTACACTGTTGAGCACTTAAATTCCTGTTCTTTTATATATGTTTAATAGCCTACCAGCCTACTTGCCATCTTAACTTACATTATGTATACTTACTACATTTATTTAGTGAAATGCTTGCTGTTTGTGACAGCGGTTTATAGAATATCAATCTGTGTTAACTCTTTAAACATGGAAAACTTGGAAATGATACAAGCCAATATTAAGTTATGCCTGAAATTGTACACTCACTGTTCTTTTGAAGAATTGTTTTTAATGCAACACAACTACACACACTATAAAAGCCATTGCTTTCCACTATACCCTTTTACCAGAGTAGAAAAGTGGGTGCATGGTGCCGTATTTGCACTTTTTTATGCAAAAAAAAAGGAAGGCAGTGTGTACGTTTTCTGGGTAATACGGTATTATTTTATTTGGAAGACATCTGACTACTAAACTAACATAAATAATTATTTAATTGATACTGAAAATAGACTTTCAGCTTGCTAGAAATTTACATGGTGGTGGTTGTTTACTATTTTTGGCAACAAGGGGAGGTCAAGTAAACCCATCTAGGGTATGATTTTGTTCAGAAGACACGTGCCTATGGAATTAAATCAATACCCATAAGAATCTTTTTTTTTCTGCCACAGATAATTAAACACAGACTTTGCACATTATTCTCAGAAACTGTGGCACTCCATAAAATTAGGCGTTCACCATAGTTTCCATACAATATACTGCATGTTTGGTAAAATTAAGAAAGGAGCATCTACAAGGGAACTAAATAAAAACCAATCTGCTCTGAAGTGGTAACACCTCATCACAAAAAAAAAACATACATTTTTTTATGTTGACGCATGTCACACTGATGCGCAGCTCGCCTGCGCACACTACATGTCAACTATTCCCCATCAGCGAGTGCTGAGAGCCTCGGGGCAAGTCATAAATGGCATACACAATTCCAAGTGGTTACAGGAATTATCCACGGGATGGACAGTTACAGACACGGAAGATAATTAACACGCTTAAATATTCATATTGTACTGCCCGCCCAAACTGTGACATGCGGTCGCCACCCCCGCGAAAGAAATTGTTTTGCCCAAAGAGCCACAGACCCACCGATAGCAGAGAAGAAAATTAAAAGAGACACTACAGGATTGCAGCACCCCTGCGCCCAGTGACGTCACAGCAGCAGAGCCTCGAGCGGAGGTAGTAAACCTGTTGTCAGCCTCAACCCAGGCTGATACAGAATGCTCGCCATCACCAGTACCCAGAGATAATAAGCTCCTGCGGAGAAAGGCTAGCATCACCAGAACCTCCGGGAGAGCCCTAAAGCAAAGATTTTGGACTATGTAAAGCGGTTCAGAATCGCCTCTAGCCAGAGTTCATCGGCTCACCAACCACACTGGTCAGTGAGCTCTCCCTAGTCTGGGCAAGGCCTCCTCCTCTCCCAGCTTGCAAAAGCACTACTAGCTCCTGCAGCTTGAGAAATCTCTACCAGCTCAACTACCTACACCATCTCATCCAGCAGTTCCTGCAACGTGTAGAACTCTCTTCACAGGTAACTTGACGTCCTTACCCTGCACCTTTTATCAGTCTTCTCCTTGACTCGGCGGTTGCAGGTCGTCGTGACGTCCCCTCTAGACACCACCTCTCGGGAAGTAAATTACTGTAAATTGTGAATTTTCTCAGAGTAACTAATATTTTTACTAGTTTGTCCAGGTTCACTTTCATCTGATTTAAAGTAACCAAGTAACTTAATTTAAGCATTTAGACTGTACGATTAAACCAGGATTCCCAGTGTCTTCCGAGACGTAAATAAATATTACATCAAAGTTTATTTGGTTGACTCCATCATTTATTTAACCCTCTCCTTATTATTACCTGTAAGTGTTTTGTTTTTCAAGTGAGTATTTAACTTAGTCCCTGTGAAATAGGTGTGAGTGGGCCGAACCCTCAGGAGACAGGGCTTGAAGGCATTTAGTCCGAAAGGACATACCGAAACTCCTGTACGCCCTCGCCTGTCCACAGCGACACTTCAACTCTCACATGCCAATTCTTCCGTCAGTGCCTTGGGCGTGTCTGAAAAGACAAAGAGTACGAAAGGATGCAGATTACACAGTAGAATTAGACGTAGAGAGCGACGAGCTCTACATCGAGAACTACTAAAATTGAATATTGGTCTACCAGTGGACTCCACTCGCGATGCCGAACCCCCATCTCCAGTACTTGAGGTCATCCCACGTCCCATTTTGCCGACAGTTGCGTGCAATCACAAATCGGGACTAAATTCATATCTAGGTATCTGTTGGCCGTGGCCTGACTATGAACACGTGAGTTAATACCAATCAGCTCAGGTCACACCCATCGTAACCAAGTCAACCCCTAACTCAGTGAAGGACACCCAACCACGTAAGACGTGCACAATCTGTACAGCAGCAGGAAAGGTAATAAAGATTCTTACCCCCCAAAACCACCCCTAAAACTAGAACAGTTCCCACCCCACTTAACTTTTTCCAGCTGGAAACCAACAAGACCGAACTCTTGGGGATAACCAGGTAGTAAAAGTAGGTCCGAGTTAGAATGACCGGCCGGATCACGATCCCCTCCATTGTAACTTTCCTACCATCCGAAGGACAAAAAAGATGAACAATTTCCATTAAAAAAGGTTAACAATTCCTATATCTTCTGATTTTATAATGCAGTCTTATAAGTAAAAACTATTTCACCTACACTTGGCTGATAGCAAAGAGAAAAACTTCTTCAGGCAGAGGAATGACCAAGACATTTGTTCAGACCATGACAAAGCTTACGATCATGATGGAGTGGATTCGACAATCATGAAAAACCCTTTGGATTAAAGAATGAAATATGAGTTTGTAACAACATTTTATTATTCTTTTGACCGGATAAAGGACACTGTATCCATTGTTAAGTATGCCAGAGTTCACCCAAAGTTGTTTCAAAGCCATTTTCAAAGGTTTCTTAGCAACATACAAGGAATAAAGCTCAAATGTGAACTCATATACTCTGAAATTAAAACACAAACACAGATAAACTAGTGAAGAATCAGAGTTGTTCCACTACAAGTTGCATAAGTTCTGCTTCTTTCATAAGTCATGCAGCTGATAAGTGTGTGTCAGTTAAATGAGTGAGATTGTTTGCCTAAAAACAACTGGATCAATTTATTAGAGATGGGACAAGCCCAGACTTTGGAACCGAACCGAACTAGAACTTAACCCAGAATATTTTTATCAAACCGAACCTGAACCGAATCTTTAAATTTGTACACGAACCAAACTCAAACCGAACTATGCTATAGTTCGTCGAACTCGAACTGAACTCGAACCGAACTTTAAAAATGTCTTATCCTCGCACATATGCCTTCATAGTTAAGCCCTAAATTGGTGTATGTATGTGTGTGTCTATATATATATATATATATATATATATATATATATATATATATATATAAACAAAATATGTAGAACCACCTTAAAAATACAGTGGATTATGAATGCTAAACAGTAATCAGTGTGTGCACACATGCATATCTGCAAATTAAGTACTTAACATTGATTATAGTGGTCCTGTGGATCATTTTAGCAGTGTTGCCCACTTAAGTAATGAGTTTTGATACTGGACCTCTGGACTTGGCTACGAGGTGCAACGTGAAAACAACATACCATACATATAGCCTTCATAGTTCAGCCCCTATTTGTTCAAGTATAAAACACAAAGAAACTAATACAACCACATTCATTATTTCATGTCCGATTGTTCAAACAAACACACACATATTTTTTCACATAATACATATACACACACACACTAACAACCTGCACAGTTTCACCACTAATAATTCCAAAATGTAATGGGCAAATTTTTCCTAGAGTGGAAAAAAAAATTACAAAATTAACATAATATCAACTTTTGGTTTTTATAGATTTGGTTGATATGATAATTTATCAGAACACTGGGAAATGTAAATTTCTAGTCATTTTAGACATGGTATGTGAAAACCACAAATTAGCAACAAAAAAAATGTTAATTGAAAATGTCATTTTTCAAAAACTCAAGTAAATCACCTATTTTGTATACAATCATTTAAATTAAGAATAGTGCCTGATTTTACACACTATAGATCTCAAGGTATAATGCTGTCATCATTGCTACAAAAACAATAATCAAATATGACTTGTTCAATAATTTTTGTTGTGTTGCATTGTTATATTTAAACTTCTGTGAAGTGAAGTACCGTATTTACTCATGTATAGGGCACACCATGATTTTTGCAACAAATTCCAGGAAAAACATTTTTTTTTTTTACTAATATTGCAATAACATTTTGTGTGGAAAATATTTTAATCATATAACTCATGGGGGCCAAAAGCCGAAATATTGTGGCACTCTGTACGGTCATTGTGGGCGGCCTGCTTTCTTTTTTGCTTCTTTTAGGCAGTGGCATGATGGTCTTTTTTTGCTGTGCTGATTCTTTTTTTTTTTGCTGTGCTGGTTCCTTTTTTTTTTTTTTGCTGTGCTGCTTCTTTTTTTTTGCTGTGCTGGTTCTTTTTTTTTTGCTGTGCTGGTTCTTTTTTTTTGCTGTACCAGTCCTTTTTTTTGCTATGCCAGACCTTTTTTTTTTTCTTGTTGGAATTTGACACACTACCCTTCTCTAATAAAAAAAAAAAATGTGTTGCCACTTCCCTTCACCCCTCAGGTAGCAATCCACTAGACTCTTCCCCTACACTTCCCTTTAAACTCTCATGACAGTTATGAGTGGATAGTTTACAACTACCACTTTACCACTCCTCAGAAATGTTTTCCTTTATTTTGGGGGGAAAAAAGGCTGTACATGAGTAAATACTTAGGTTAGTTAGTAATGTTTGTTTCTAGCATATTTTCGAACCGAACATGAACTACTGTAAATTTTTCGAACCGAACTAGAACGGATCTTGGACATGGCAATCAATCTCAAACCGAACCCGAACATAACCTTAAAGTTCGGGTTCGGTTCAAAATTTGAACGTTCAACCCATCTCTACAATTTATGACCGGGGAAAAAACCAAATTTACTCATGAATTTTTAGCTGTACATGACCATAAATGTACAAATTTCCTGGTTTGCCAGATAGTTTAATCACCAAATCCCAATTTAACCTTTCCACACAAATACAAAATACAGTATTTACCAGAAAGGAGGACGATCCTGAATCTAAGACGACCCCTTCCTGAAAAATATTTGTGAGGGAAAAAAATTTAAACCTGAATTCAAGACTACCCTTGTGAAATGCTGAAAAAATTATTTAGGTTGGAAGCATTTTTGCATGAATTTATGACAAACCATTCAAGAAGAAATGCTATTATATGAATAATATGATATATTTTATTTACGTACTTTTAAGAAAAGTTAATCACAATGAAATACCGGTAGATGTGTCTAACCTGGCTGTATGGTAGCAGTATCTTTCTTCCACTGTAAAACTTTTGTGGGCATTAATATATTTGTGACTTGAGCAATTTTGCCTCCAGGCTCCCTCTTTATGGGGGGGACATCAGATAAGCAGACCCTTGTCAAAGTTGACAGGTACAGTCAAAGCACTACAAAAATATGTACAACCATAGGACACACAGTATTTAAGCATGAAAAGCCTTTGTCAAAATCCTCTCTCTCATGGCAAGCCAATTTTGGAGGACTAACTGCTACCTGAGTAAAAATTTACGAATAGAAGCCCGTAGTAATTTCGTGCATGTAACACAAACTTAAATACTAAACTAGCACTGTTGCACATTTATGGTATTTGTGCATAGGTTTTGCATTGAAGATGCACCTGAATTGTAGAAGACCCTTATTTTTTCTATCCCTTTTCTGTCAAAAAATTTCATCTTCCTTTAGGGTAAATACGGGTAGGTGCTTTACCAACACTACTACAACAGTCTGAGACAGCATATCTTCAGGCAAAGATAAACGGCGGCCAACTGAGGACAATTATTTGAAAAATGAAGAAAAAGTAAAATCCAATCAAATCACTACCAGAGTTTGCAGTTACAACATGTAAAACCAAACATGAAAGACAACGAATCATAACTCCCCTACATGCACATATCATTTTATAAAATTGATTGTCTCGCCTGTCCATGTAAAATACTGTGATAAAATCTCCTCAGCTCGTAACTCTACCTGGAATATCTGTGTGGCATACTGCCACCGTGCAACACCCTCACTGTATAGGTTAAACAACAGACACCAGGATAGTATGCATGCATTAACAAAGTAATATAACACACTATGTCCAATAAACTAAATACATTACTCACAGCAAATATTGCAGGAATGGTCTGCAAATATCACAGTCAGGAAAGTCTCGTGTTTCATTTTGCTTTTCAAGGTGCAAATGAAAATGCTGGCAGTGACTTGATTGAATTTTTTTGCCCCCATCCCCTTCATTATCATAATTATCCTTGGCTTTCTGCAGTTCATGTTGATAGTATTTATTCATGTACAAAACATTGTGTGCTGGAAGTACTTTGGCGTGTATGAAGATACGTCGCAGACTGCTGTAGTTAGCTTTGCACAAGTGTGTCTCAAATATTCATTATTCACATAAAAAGGTTAAACTTACTTTGCTATGAATTATGGTGTTGTGTGAATATGGTACAACAGGCAATTTACATGTTTATGGTAATGTGGAAGTTTTTTGTGAATATATGATAACGTAAAGGCCAAAGGAAGAGAGAGGGATGGAGGGCAGTGTTGTTGAAAGGTTGGCTTGTGTCTATCACATGGTAAGTGAATGACATGAGGTTGAATGAAAAGTGAAGAATGGCTGCTACTGTAGAGAAGGAAGCACGTGATAAAGTAAAAGGGAGATGCAGATTCTGGCAGAATTACTTTTTTGTCAGTTAATGAAGTTGTAATATTACATAGTAATCGAGAAAAATTAAGCTTATGCACAAACATATAACAAGAACGTAATTGCTTTTGGCATCCAAGTTATGTAACATTAAGGATTATTTTCTCAAAGGAGAATATTTGGTGAAGCATATTCTTTTATGTTGAGCTTATTACAGTCTACAGATTTTTTTCATTTGAATATTTCAATAAATTTTAAATATTCCTTATTTTTACTTCATGTTCTTTCATTTTGGAGGCTTTTTACCCCTACAGCGAAATTTTACAATAGAGCATTAATCTTAAAATTTTGTTAATATGAAATGCTGTTAGAAGGGCTTGTTGAAAACCCTCATTAAGATTTTATCTGAATGCAACAGGAATGCTTACAGTAATTTCCTCATTTGATGTAGGTTTTAAAGGCAGCTGTAGTAGATGCCCTTATACATATTGCATTTTATTTCTCAGAAGCAGCTAGTAATAGAACTGAAGGAGAAGTACTGTGGGGCCAAATGGGAATAATTCATATTTTTATATTTTTTAATGTAATTTTAATAAAAAATGAGTAGTTGCAATTTAATTCGTGAACAATATTTGTAGGTATCGAGTCATCCTTTGAACAAAATATTAAATTTGTTATGACGACGCATGACACATTTTGGCGCTTCTGAGAAGCGCCCTCTACATGACCGACTTTGCCTCATCTTGAGTGGCAATCACTGAGGGGCAAGTTAAACCCAAAATAAAAACAGTAATGGAGGCAGGACATGTGAACCAATCCAAAGTTGACACAGACTCAATGCATTCATTAACCACGTGATCCACGCTTTTACTGTTTTCCAAGAATATCCAAGAAGCCGTCACGTCAATGCCCCTCCCCGAAGAAACGACCAATTACACTCTGCCTCTCCCGCTAAGAAAGTTCGCAAGGATTGAACTTGTGTTGCTGAAGGGATGCAGCCCACCCAGCTCCGTGAGCGCATGACGGCAAGATGTGTCATCACCTCACGCCGCTTGGGATAAGGGTCCAGGAACTTATGATGAAATAAGCTCCACCACCGAGAGGCAGGGTCGATTCCCCACACCCCTCAGAGTGCCACCGAACTGGGAAATTCAGTATAAAAGGGATCCCAGAACATGCCTCAAGAGTAACTTCTGCTACACCTTCTGGCTGCGAAAGCCATTGGTGTTAGCACAGGGCAGAGTCTCTCACCCGTGCCGGTAACTGCAGAAGTACAAGTAGCTGACGACGACACCCTCCAGCTCCAGAGAATCACAATCCACCAGAAGACTCTCAACCTCTTCGGCCACCTCCAGCAACCCTCGAAGGCCTTCCACCTCTTCTGCCTCCGCCAGCAGCTTCCAGAGTCGTCAACAGCTACCAGAGGGCCCAGCAGATGTCGTCCCTACCAATTCCTCCACTTTTTCCTTCTTCACTACCATCCAGGTATTGAAGGTCACAGCACCAATATCCCATTTGGATGACCCTTAAGGCCCTAGCCCAGCCATGTATTCACCACTTGGGGTGAAGGCCTACCTGTTGCTAACTGCATCTTTAGGTCCCTTACGAACAAACCCCATAATTCAATTAAGTGAATTATATGATTGGCTAATTGTTGATAAAAGTATTTTACACTTTAATTTGCTACACGTCATATTAGTTTGTTTCATCCAGGTTGCCGCCACCTGGCAGTTAATGTAATTTGATTTTCCGCACTTTCAATATAAAATATTTACATTCTTTTATAGTGGTCAGGAAAGTGTGACTCCCTCGTGCTGTAAACATTTTGCTTTTCAATACATCATCATTAAAAACATATTTTGATCCAGTCAATGTTAGTATTTTCATTCTTAGATTTTATGAACACCCTTTATTGGCCTATAAGAAATTTAAATAATTGAATATTAATATTTAATTAATTGTTCTCTTATCAATTCATTCCTGCTCACATAAGGCAAAGCCGGCTAACTTCCCATTCTGCTGGCCGGAGTAC
The DNA here is from genome assembly GCA_029891345.1 of Dryococelus australis. NCBI lineage: Eukaryota > Metazoa > Arthropoda > Insecta > Phasmatodea > Phasmatidae > Dryococelus > Dryococelus australis. Next base: position 34,992,411 of record CM056998.1, on the reverse strand, counting down.
GGCTTGGTCGAGGGGGAGAATTTCTGATCTGCTAGACCCTGGATGGAAAAGCTCACCTAGGAGCCACAACTGTCTACGTGAGGATCCCAATCGTGAAATTCCATCTTTCGCTAGAGAATGGCTGGATTGGAATTATAGAGTTTATCATGCTGGATAAAGCAGTGCTCTTAGAAGTACACTACAGGACCGCTACTTTACTTGGCTTTGTTTTACATCTTTCTAAATCTTTTTAGTTTATTAATTCGACCTTATGCCGCACTCACACAGAACTGGGGTAGAGCGCAGATTGAAATGAGCATTGAAAGGATTAGAAAACAAGATTTCACAACCAACCATTCCAGAAAACACCAAAGAGAACACACTATTTACGTCTCCCATCACACTAGCAGGTAGAATACCTTCAGAGCAACTGATAATAGTACACTTTGACATTGACGTCCTAGGACTTGATCCTGACCTGTTGCTCGAGTCCTACACTGCTATTCCTCTACACCTACTCCCGGAACCTACAAGCAGCACCAACACCACTCCTCCATAGCCAGCACCGTCCGCTGTTGAGTGGCCCGCCACCCCGCAGAGCCAGCTGGAGAAGAGGAGGGTGCCGCCGCACGAACAGCAGGTAAAAAGGTGAAGAGTGATTGTGCCTGTGTCCCTTTACTTTGTGCAGACACGTAAGCCAACTAGGGCCATACTACACATGGGTGCCCTGCCGAAGCACGAGTAGACATTCCTCGGGTATGTTCACCGTGACCCTGGCATCGCTCCATTTGATGGCCAGCACCATCACAAAATCACATTCTAAGTAACGCAGAACTTTAAATAGCAAATTTAGTTTATGGGTTGCAATCCCCAAGCTCCCATCCAGCCTTAACCCTCACAAGGATTACAATCTGAAACCCTGTTCTTTCAACGTGGCGAACCTGCTCCGTACTTAAGCTATTTAAGGGCTTGTGAACATTTCCTGCATTGGGCTTGTTATTGTGACTCATATGTTAAGGTTCTGTGTCACTCTTACTACTCGGGATATTGAGGTTCAAAACCTCTACATTCACCCTTTCTGAGTGGACGCTGTGCTTGTACACGTGATATGTTATCGCTGTACGAGGTGGCTTAAAATGCTTCAGTTAAAACAATAAGCATTTGTTACGTGTTGGTTGCTGGAGCTTAGAGATGAAATTGTATTTATGTAAAATCTTGAAGTAAATGTTCTGCGTTTACCTAATATTGGATTATAATATAATTTCTGAATCATTAGAGGGCACTAGATGCAAGAACACTCATAAGATTCACCAGCATCAAGTTTATGAGATAATGCTTGCTGCCTGATGCTTATGAGTGTCATCAGCAGCAAATGTGTTAAATACAAAATTTTAGATTGTTTGGAGGCAGCAAGAATGTAGTGTAGAAAGTGAAGCAGAAGGGTGGGATGAGCTCTTCTTGTAAAGTGGATAATGAGTAAGGACATACCAGTGCATGTAGCAAAGCTTTTTGTGCAGATTTTTGCAGAGATGCATACTTGTGATTGTAAGTGTGTAATTTTTAACTTATATGTTAATTTTAAAACTGATTACTTTTAACTTTTATTGTAAATCGCCTGGAGGCCGAAAATGATGACAAAATATATGCAAATTCCTTTAATATCTAGATGAACTTCTTAAAAATATGCTATGTATTTGACAGCTGATGCATTGCCCACCACAATATACAGATACATACACTGAAATGATGTGCTGAATAGGAGATCATCGTTAGTCACTCACAACTCGATTGTGAGGTAGGCAAGAAGCCACCATCGTGATCTATCGATATAATCTCTCACTACTCAGAAATCACAGTTGGAGTTTATGGTACTCATGTGGCATGCACATTTGGATTGTTTTGTAGTTATTGCACTGGTCTGATTTCATGCTATATTGTGCTATAAGAATTTATTTTACAAGTTTTATTTCAAATGGTTTTGTAGAAGACTTTTAATTCATCATTTTGATAAATAGGCCTATCTGATTCGGCATCCAGCAACCAAGTTGTGGTAATTTATTTCTGAGACTGAAAATTATTATTTTTTAGGTTTTGAATAAACATTGATGAAAAACTCTTTTTGAGGCTTTATTTTAACATGAGATTTATTTTCTTGTTTTTAACTTTTAACTTTATAAGTTAATTTTATTTTTAATTAAACTGTTAATCAGTTTGTGTAGATTTTGACTTCTAACTTTAAACAGTTAACTTGTTATTACTCTAACTTTAACTTAAATCAGTTAGATTATTTTGTTAACTTTCCCACATATGCAGAGATGGGGAGATACTTTTCATGTTTCATATTTTCCTCGTATCTACTTTTTAAATGAAGTTTTGAAAGATGTTTCATTTACTGCATCTACTTCCTTGATTTCTCCAGCTGTCCTGTTTTTTTTACTAGCAAGAACTTTTGCTTGAAACAATGCTGAATCATCGCTAAACATGTAGCAACAGATTTGTAATTTGCTACAATGCAGGCTAACTTATATTTTGGTACTGTATCATGTAACATGGCAACGTAAAAGATTTAATAAACTTTCAAAATTTTTATTTAGGTACAGTGGGTTGTTTTCTCATGGTTTCCCCTTGAAGCATCTGCATAACTCATACATATTTTAAACTGCCCTAAGATATTACAAGGGATAGCCACCATGTAAAAGAACAGGGAAGGGATGCTATCCAGAATCCTTGTGTGCTCCTACATGGTGCATGTAGCATGGTAAAAGTTGCGCTTCAAACAATATTCATACATTTTGTGAATGAGCAAAACCAGACAATAAGAAATAATTCATGATAAAATTTTATGTATAATGAGTTAACTTCCATTTCATAACCCAACAACCACAAAGAAACCTGCATGTGTAAATTGGGATCACAAAATCTTTCACATTTCATGTAGACCTATGGAACAACTATACTGTACATCCCGAGCACTGAACGAAAGATTAGACCGCAAACATAACTGCTTGAGTTTTACTAAACATTTATTTCCATGTTGCCTACCAACAAAGGTTGAAATCTGTTGCGATAAGAAAAAGGAATAAATAAATGTCTTAGATTTTGAAAGGCATGTTTCTGAAGCAGCATTGTATTGCTTTATTTTCGAAGCAGCATTGTTTTACTGTTTATTTTTGCAGCAGCACTGTTTTGCTTTATTTTTAAAGTAGCATTGTTTTACTGTTTATTTTTGCAGCAGCACTGTTTTGCTTTATTTTTAAAGTAGCATTGTTTTACTTTTTATTTTTGAAGAAGCATTGCATTGCTTTATTTTTAAAACAGTATTTTTTGCTTCAATGCAATTATGTATTTCATGATTTTGTTATCAGTTACTACTTCCACTTTGTGTATTACAATGGTCTATTACTTGCTTAAATGCACAGCAGGATGAACTCTATAATACCTACTCAACATTTTTCACTAATCTAAATTGTATGGTCAATAAGATAAAAAAAAAAAACATGAAAAAAAATACTTTGAATAAATATTTAACCCTAGAAGTGATGTCCTATAGCGGGTAAGGTTGTATCCTCACTATAATACCAAGGGTAACAAGTAAAAACATAGTGTCTATGATTACTGAAAACTGAAATTATATTTCTGAACTCTATTATCAGGTAATTCTTTTACTATCTGCAAACAGAATCACCGAAATCTCATATAACAAACATAAAAGATTATTAGGTATATGCACTACAAATAAATAACTGCAATGTTTTCACTCTATCAATTTATACAAGGTTAATCTTACTTGAAAGATGTAATCAGACACAGTCTTCTACATTTCATCCAGAATCAAATACCAGTTGTAGTAAAACTACTTTTTTTTTTTTCACGTAAGTAATATAAAAGCAACGTACCAGTTTTGTTTTAGATATCAAATTCTGATATTACTTTGAAAAAACATACAAGAATTCTTTTAGTTACTACAGCAACTAATTATGGTTACTTGGATCTTGATTCAGTGCACTGCAATCAAACTGTAAGCAATAACTCCCCACTCTTCTAACTATGCTGCTGAAGAACACGATGTTTTTTCATCTACACACCTCCAAGGTTCGGCAGCATAGAGAACGTGACACAGTCTCTCTCAACAAAAACAACTCTTAATAATTGCAGAAACACTAAGAAACTCTAATATATCAATATGGTTCAATTTCTGGGGCCAGGACAGTGTTAATTAACTAATTTCATTAATGCAGTTTTTGGTGAAATTAACGTCTTACCTACATGTTCAAAACTACAAAATTTAGATGTGCTATTCTCATAAAGACATATTTGTAGATTGAAACTTATTCCTTCTTTAAATGCAAAAAAATTGAAAGCAAAAGTAGTCTTCAATACCAAATTATTAGTATTGTTAATCAAAATTTTAACAAAAAAGTGTATATTTCTGTTTATGAATACGTCTGTAAATATGGGTGTTTGCACAGTTGTACAGCAAAGTATTGAAAAAAAGAAATCACTTTTTTCAGTTAACGGTGTTCGGATATGAAAAAACAACCTCATTTGGATGATATGGTGTCATAACGCAAAAAAATATATATATATATATATATATCCTTTGTGGTAGCCAAATTAGAAATGATGAGGCGGCCAAACAGAAACTATCTTTACTGCAGTAAAAAACAAATACTTATTGTGTCTTGCACACTGCAGAATATAAAATAGGCCATAACAGAGCTGATTCATAAAAAAGTAACTAAGTTCAAATTAATACACTATTTCACTAAAAACGCAAAATACTGAATAAAACTGATTTAAAATAAAAATTTCAAGATTCGCCAAAGAAAATAGATAAGTACTTAACAGTTCACATCAAGAAATGACTTCATCCTTCTTTGTAATACTGCATAAAGAATATGTGGCAATTTTTCTTTGTTGGTAGCTATAAAAACAAATTTAACATCATAAATGGGATTCATTTTATAAATATTTCCAATAACTGCACACTTTTCTCTGCTCTACCACTTTAGAAGCAGACACAAAAATAATACTGATGATTATAATTCTATATATGTATGCCATATTGCAAGTAAACTTATACACAAAGTAATGATAAAAAGTAACCAGCAACTTTTCAAAAATTTCTTGAAAGTAAGGTAGGTAGCACTGATCTGCAAAACTTCAGAGGCAAAAAAGGACACACGAATAAAGTCTGGCTTGCACAACAAAAGGTACACATGATTAGCTACAATAATCCCGCCTGTGTTTCCATACTGCCAACAGGGCAATCAAGCAACACTGAGATAATGGGATCCAACAATAAGTTCCTCACTCATCAAAACAAAGGACCAGAGATACAGACTAAGGATTACTTTTCACACAATTTTGGCATTCAATGCCACTAGTTACTACCAAGCCAAAAAATATAATTACTCAGTCACACACCAACTAACTACTGGACATACAATCAGTTACTTTTATCTTTAAGGAATAGTAACCACTCTCCAAACATCTTACACCATATTGGTAATAATAATATATGACTGGAAAACTATGAGAAAACTCTATACATTATGCTCACAACATTAATGTAATTTATTTACAAATAAAATTATCTGTCATACGAAAAATGCCATATATTAAAACATAAATATTCTTGTTTATATAGATTCCCTGACTTACTGCAATCTAAGCTAAATGTTAGACAATTGATCAAAACACTAAAAAATAATCACATTTTTGCAAAAACATTATGTTTCAGTCTAGAATTATTCCTAAGCAGCCCAGAACTCTTGATATGGGTTCAGGGTAGATATTGCACAATTCATTTTTTCTGGAAACACAATGCTGGCAAAAGCAAGATGCCTACATTGTGTTTCCTTACATTTGAAAATATTACCAGTTATCAGTTAGTGATTTAGGTGAACCCAGTACAGTTGTACTCCAGTAGGAAAGTGCAGAAAGGACCATGATGTAGGCTAGTAAAGGCGCATACCTTCTTCAAAATTCACTACTAGAGGATCAATCGGTGGATTTCCAAAGTTGGAGTCATTGCTGACACGACGTGGACCCACATCACTATTAGCCACACTCTCGTCATATGGAGCTCGTTCTGATGGCACTAGAACATACAGTAGCATAGCTAATACAATGTTACATGAAGGCACCTTCACAGAGCTAATATGGACTCATCTTGGAGAACATAAAACTCTGGGTGCGTGAAAGCCAAAATATTTATTCTTTTAGTAAACTGATAATTCTGCTTCTCGATTTCATTCTAATTTCATAATAGCTAGTTCAGGTGTTCATAAGAAATATCAGTTCTCTGTGTGGTGTTATGTTATGTACTATTTTGGCATGGTTCCTGGACCTGAAAAGACTAATATCGCATGTGATATATAACATACACTAAAAATATGCCTACATGTACATAAATAACATTGGCAGTAATATTTAAAACATCAACATTCACAAAAAAAATTGTTATTAAATACATTATATTGGTGGTACTGTGATGCAATCCTGCGAGCTTTATTCAACACACATATTTATTTCCTTGACTGAGTCCAATACACCTATATGTAATTTATTTTGAATAGATGCTTTTAAATAAATAATGATTAAACTACTTAATGTTTTCTACGGAATATTACTGAAAAGTTATTAAAACACTGACATAGTTTCGTGTATTTTTTGTTTTATTAGTTATTTAATATGAACTGATATGGGAAAAATGATTTTGCAACCCTAATTTAATTGGCAGTAAATCATTAAACAAGAGTGAAAATTAATTTTGAAATGAAATTCAATGGTATGCCTTATCATTGACTAGATACTAAAACAAGAATGGTGAAGTAATGTAAAGACTATTCATGATAACGTGAGCACTTTTGAAATCAACCTCCAACATATGTTTTAATGGGCACACTGAGTGACATACACCCAGTAAAGTTGGTAACGATGGATGATGGATGGGAAGTAGTTCCATATCTTAACGTTGAATAAAAAGTGTTAAGCAACCATTTCTGATCAATTATTTAGATAAGGCCCATGACAATGTTAATCATACATAAGGTGGAAGAATACACAATGTGCTATACAAGTAGTTCTTAAGCATGGCTTTCAAAAGTGCTCATTTTACCATGCATAGCCTATAGTTGTCAGTACAGTATACATTAAAATATTTTAATTAAAAGTGTTTTTCATGTAAGAAAACAACTGGGCAAAAATTATTATACTTATGCTTGAATAGATATTCACAAAATGTGTAGCTGGTGTCAAAAAGTATTATTGTAGATTACATTATCAAAATTTTGGGTAATATGGTCCAGCCTCTTACCTTTCTCTGAATATTAGTGATGCAGTTTTATCCATAGCTTTAAGAACATGTGGTAAATCTAAAATCTGCTCTACTTAAACCAGTTTCTTATTAAGTCAATGAAAACTGCCATAATACCCACTGCAGATATTTAGCTTACTACATCATATAGTAGACGTGGACCCCAGTTCCTAGGCAATTAATATGGTGGTCTCCCTCCATGATAATCTGGATTTGATTCCCAACACACCTGAATCTTAAGATTCACGTATGAGATGATGAAGAGAAAAAAGTTTCCAATAGCCAGTAAGTTTACTTGGGGTACTCCAAATTCCACACAGCTGCATCCAAACTAATGAGCACCACAAATCAGATAGATAAACCCCCAAATTACAATTTACTTTATTTGACAGCCAAGCTTTACTGTCACAACTTACATCCAGCAGACTCGTCTCTGTCTAACACAGCCACGGGGTCCCTCGCATTCTTGTGCAGGAAAGGACAGTGGGGCTTGCGACAGCCGCTCGGCTGGTTTTCCCAGTAGCAGGGGATCAGCTTGCGGTTCTTGCGCAGCTCCATATGGCGGTAGTTGCATCGCTGTTTTTCGCACTTTCCCTGTTGCCAATAAGAGCACGTCGTCTCGCAGCCAAGTGCTGATGGCTCATGGCGAAATGAACACCCATCACCCTGCACCAAACTCACATTACTTTATCCAGCCATCACTGTCTACAACTTAAAACTTATTGGAGGACCCAGCTCTCTTATGAGCTTTTAAGGGCAGAGAGAAAGTCTTACCTTCTTAAAAACATCACACATGCTCTTGTAATGAACATACACAAATGACATGTAGCTGCACACCATGTCCCACGGGACTTCATGCATTGACTAATTTTCATGATAGGATGAAAAAAATAAATGTTTGCATAATTTGTGTGTGATAATTTTAAGTTGTGCAGAAATTTTTCCAATCATAAAATACTACCACACTGGCTGACTACGGTTTACTTCAGTATATTTTAAGCGGTGTCACACCTGGTTTTTGCATGTGGAAATTATTCTAGATGATGCTGCTGGTTGGTGGGTTTTCTCTGGGATCTCCTGTTTCCTTCATCCATGCATTCCTATGCTGCTCCATATCTACCTCGCTTCACCCTCTACTACATTGTATTTTCAACAACAATGGACACACTCAAATATCATACACATTATTTATTTTTATATATAAATTATGCCCTTAGTTTGCGCATTTGTGTCTGTGATTCTCTAAGTTTTAACACTGAAAAAGTGCACAACTACACAGATCAAAGAAGGAAGTATACTAATTGTGTAAAAGTAAATTTTACATAGGATCATTAAACAAAAGCTGCTGTATTTATGATTATGTTCTGTTTGAAAATAAAAATTGTTCTTATCATAGAGTACATGAAGTTTGGCTTTCAAAATATGGAAAGAGAATGTTTTTTACTTAATGATTAAATGTACTTTTGTAAGCTGAATACAAAAAACATGCCCATGTGGACGTAAAACGACTTCAGTAAAGTTACAAGTTTTTTTTTGTTCTTTGTACAAGTTACTAGCAATTAGCCATTAATTTTTTATACAGTCAAATAGAACTCTACTGAGGTCTCCCAAGGCCAGATGTCTGGAGATGTTTTGAATATTGCCTTGATATTATACGCTAGCCAAGGAATATTTATTGTTATAGACCCCTAATCAGTAAAAAAAATCATATGCTGGGAATTGTCAGTTGTACATAATGTGATGCTGTCGGGTGAGACACGAGACGAACAAAGACACAAGTTACTTACTGATGATGGGCGCCAGTTGTGTTTCCCAGTCACCGCACTGTTGAGACTCATGGTTCTCAGGGATGCTGTGGGTTCTGTGTGTCCGTCTCACCAGAGCACACTTACGAAACACTTTGCAATACTAAACATATTTAATAAACTTCTTAACACTGAAAAATGTGTGGCGAGGATACTACCCCTACAAAAAAAACTTAAAACACTGTGAGACTTACTTTTTATTTTACTGCTCGTACAATAACGTGCCAGGAATTTTACTTGCGATAAAACTCGAACGTGTCTAGCTAACTCCATTCGGGTGCTCCCCAGCCCGCAATTACTCTAGCACACTCCTAGATGGATGACTTCTACCATCGTGTTAGATAACACAGCCTTCACAAGGAAAGGTGTCTACAGCTGCTAGAGTGGACTGTAGGTGTTTCCTGAGGACACTGCTACGAGAATTACAAAGATGAATCTGAATATGAACACGTGTGATTATTTGGCATCACTAGCGCGGACTCATCGGGGCGCACCTCCCAGCACGTGGTTAGTGTGGTGACTGCTTATAAACATAGCAGGCGAGGACGGAAATAATATCACCAAACAAAATTACACAAATATAGATTAAACAAAATGGGGCACGATATGAGTAGTCACAATAAACACGTGGATGCGTGAAAGCAACCTAAAATGGCACGGATGCCGCTGGATAAAGTTAGTAGCGGACCATGTGGTGCAGGTGAAATTGCAATATTTCTCCGTAAAAATGGCAAATAATGCTCAGACAAAATGGTAGCAGTGTTCCGGAAAATATTCCTCTGACAATTTAAGCAGATACAGGCTAGTAGTTCGCCTGATGGCAGGAAAATCAATCATGAAAGTGACAGCATGGTCATACATACAAAGCATCAATTTACATGAAAATTACACGGAACACTGAATGAAAAATATATAGAACCCTGACATTAAATAAAGCGCATATGATATTACACAAACATACCCTGAAAGTGCATGGATGGCACAGATATGTACTTAGCGATATCTGACTGCGTGGCCATGGGCAATAAAACATGAAAAATACCCTCAAATAAATACATAGAAATATAGCCCTTAATATTGCACGTGGCAACTAAACATAATTTACACTGAAACGCTGTTAACATAGACGGATGGCGCCTGATTCAAAGTTGCGCAGGCCGCATGGCCTCTCCGACATCTTTCTCCTCTTCTCCTCGATTAAAATCATAAAACCATAAGCGTGCAATTAATTAAGTTAAGCGGAAGCATAATGCTGGGGAAATGTCTGGCTAACGTACGCAAAGCAAAAGTTGACCGGTATACTAAAATGAACTATTGAAATCTACATCAGTGTTAAAAGGTTGTAGTGCGTACGTGACAGCGTCTTATCTCGCCAGCTTTCCTCAACGGCCTGCTCAGAGGCAAGCGTCACACGGACCTACCATGGCTGCCTATAGGGTTCACACAAGCGGAAGTGCTATGCACGCCGAGTAAAACTTTTATATTCTTAAAGAAATGGCACAAAAATAATTCAGATATTGATTTACATTTTATATTGAGATTGTTAATTTTCTGTATTTTCTCAATGTCTTTTATGACAGCATTTATGCCAGAATAATACTGTTCTTAGTTTTTACGCAGCACACATTTCAAATTCATAACCAAACATTGTGCAATATTATCAAACATACAAATATTAAACATTTTATAACACTAAGCCCTCAAATAAAGAAAGACATGGTGTACACTTAAAAACATAATATTTCCACTATGGGAAAGTCCAGTTCAAGGCCCCTTTGTGCACGTGCTTCCCACGTGTCACGTGGGTGGTGAGCGTCGTCATGGTCTTAACGAGGCTGGCTGTTAGCCGGCGTCAAATGTTTCTTTTAAAAAATAGTATAAATTATAAATATGAGGCTAAGATTTCTCCATTTATTAAAAACACTCACCCTCTAAAAAAGTACAGCATTTTATTGTTTAACGAGAACTCCAACTTTTTTTTAAATTTATTGGGATGCGGAAAAAATTTTTTCTTCTATGCAAAATTCTAACAAAAACATAAATTGTTTGAGTGTAGCATTAATTTAAAAAAAATAAAATTAATTAAAAATAATCTGAAGTTCCTTCCGAGCTGTTAGGATTTTCGAGTGATTATATTGGAGTAAGCATGTGGTACTTTGTGTTTCCCTGAAAGGGTCATTCCATGTGTAATCAACAAATGGGCTTTGCCACAATTTCAGTTTATGATGAAATTTGGTAGGTTATATGCACAAATTGTCTACACTCCAAAACCACACACACACACATATATATATATATATATATATATATATATATATATATATATATCCCCCCGCCCTACTGTTTGCAGCAAGGACAAGCAAAACATGGCATTTTAGTGTAGTTATATAATAAAATATGTATAAAGTTTATTTGAATTAGGAACAATGTCAGCTAGGGGTCTTTTTAAAGCTTAAGGGATGTACTTTTTTTTTTTAGCTGAAGTTTGATTTATGTTAAACCTAAGCAGAGATATTGGGGATCACATCTCAGTTTATTAAGTAATTAATATGTTTGGACTTAAAAAAACATAATGAAGGATTCAAAGTAACATGCCAGAATTTTTAACCTGTTAAACTAATGTGTGACAAGTATATGCAGAAAAAAATTTGAGCTGTAACTGATAATCCTTCCACCCAAAAACCTTGCAGGAATTTAGAACATTTTTGAAAATGCCATTTTCAGAGCTCCAAAAATACATGTGGGACAGGATTTAAAAAATTCTAAAATGCTACAATACCAAGTCATTACAGTGTACTTTAAAACAAAAAAAAAGTCATGTTGTTACTCCCAAGGGTTTAGGTACCACAGACCTTTGGATTGGCTGGTTGTCCTTGTGCCTTGAGGTGAGGTATGTGAACAAGAATCCAAGGATGTGTGTTTGGCTGGCTGGTAGCATGCTGTCATTAGTCATCCACTATATAGCAACAATTCTGGAATGCTAGAGGCCCAGTTCCCCTGCTCAGTTATTGATCTGATGAGGAGTGTATAGGTTGTGTGTTGTGTTGCTGTCTCTATACCAGTTTTATTTTAGTTTATCCTTATAGATTCAGTGTTTTAAGAGAAGATTGTGCAAGACAATTTATGCAGTTTAGGGTGAGAACTTTGCATTACATGATTGAAAGTTACCGAATTACAATGGGATGTTCTTGTTATATAGGCATTTCTACAGGAAGTGTGTCACACACTGTCTTACTCCAGGTCCTCTGTATTGCATAATATTTCTGAGTTTGCTGAAGAACAGAAAACATTATTTTCATCGAGAACTAATTGTAATGATATAAAAACCGTTTGTACTTTTCATAAGGCTGAATTTCTGGACAGATATTTTCATATTTACAGCAAGTCTAGTCAGACCCTAATAATGTCCACTCAAAAACTGTTTAAAAAAAACACTGCAGGAAATATCAATAAAACTTTCAGACTACAATCCTGAGTTAAATTTAAATCCAGGGAAACCAACATGCACATAATACATAACAAAATTCAAAGGCCAAATCAAGGCACAGACGTCAGTAGTGCAGATGAATGTTTAGATGTTTATGAACCTGAAACTGTTCTCGTTGAGTCTGTTAATAAAGCTCGTTCAGCACTTGGCATTTCTCCTGTTAAGATGCAGAATTTGTCAATGAAACTAGACTCTCACTGGTAAAGAAAAAAGTAAATCAAAGAGCTACTTTTGTTACAGAAAAGCTAAGTACATCTTTTGAGTTTAACATTTTGACTGACGATGAAAATATGTCGAAGAAGGTGAATGCTGATTTTGGTAATGAGTATGAACAAGTGATTCACAAGCTTAAAGACAAAATGAAGACTGCTTCTTCTACTTGCAAAAAGGTTAATACTATGAGTTTGCTTCCCAGCAGCTGGAGCATTGCTAAAGTACAGGGTGAGTTTAATGTCAGCTAATTTCTAGTCTGTCTGTCAAGAACACTGACTTAAAAGATTTGATTTTGCCACAAATAGGGAAGAAACAGGGTAGAAATACACCTGATGTTTCAATAAAAACTGTTAGATTTCTATGAAAATGACAAGTACAGCAGGCTGATGCCACGTAAAATAGATTGTGTGTCTGTTACAGGACCTGATGGTGGTAAAGTTGACATGAAAAAAAGGTTATAACCTTAAGGAACTTTGGCAAAATTCCAGAATAGGGGCTATTTTGATAAAATGAAAATAAATCTCGGAAAGAGGTATAATTCCACTCTACTATTACACAGAACACCAATTTACTTGGGGTATCAACATTTGACCAATAGAAACCCCAAAATTGATAGTGGGGAGGGGTAAGGCTATGAAGATCAGGAAAATTGTGGGGTGAAAAATATAAACATAATGTAGTATTGATGCCGTCGGGTGAGACACGAGACAAATGGTGACACAATAAACTTACGGTAGGTGGGCGCCAGCGGTATTTCCCAGTCACCGCACTGTGAGACTCAGGGTTTTCAGGGATGCTGTAGGTTCTGTGTGTCAATCTCACCCGAGCATACTTACAAAACACTTTACATTACTAAACATTTTTAACACTGAAAAAGGCGAGAGGTTGCTGTCACTACACGGAAAAATTTTATGCACTGTTAAACTTGCTTATATTTTGCTGCTCACTCAAAATTTGTGCCAGAATGAACTTTATGGTTGAAAACTCGGATGTGTCTAGCTAATTCTGTCAGGTGCTCCCCCAGTCCGTAATTAATCTAGCGTACTCCTAGATGGATGACTTTTCCGTGGTGTTAGAGAACACAGTCTCCACAAGGAAAGGGGTCTACAGCCGCTAGGATGGACTGTAGATTTTTCTTGAAGACAGGGCACCGAGAATTTTGAAATGAGCAGTAAACATGTGTTGTTATTTGGCATCGCTAATACGGACTCGTTGGGGCGCGACTCCCAGCACTGGTGACGGCCTTTACACATAGCCGGCTAGGATGGAAATAATGTCACCGTACAAATTACACAAATTACACAAATAAAGATGAGAGAGTATGGGACATGACATGAATGGTCACAATAAACACGCAGATGTGTGAAAGCAAACTTATGTGGTGCAGATGCTGCTGGATAAGATTCGTAGCAGATTACGTGGTGCAGGTGAAATTGCAGTATTTCTCCATAAGAACAGCAAATTATTGTCAGACAAATTGTTAAGTGATGTTGAGAAAAATATTCCCATGACAATTTAAGCAGATAGGAATTCATAGCGTGCCTGATGGCGGGGAAATCAAACATGAAAAGACTGCGCGGTTATACGTACAAAGCATCAATCACATGAAAATACACGGAACCCTGAATGAAATATTACACACAACCCTGAAATTAATTATGACACACATTATATTACACAAATAAACCCTCAAAGCACATGGATGACACAGATATTGACTTGGCAGCACTTAACAACATGGTCGCAAATGATGTGGCCGTATAAACAATTTAAACATGACAAAAACCCTCAAATACATACATAGGAATAAAACCCTTAATATTGCATGCAGCAATTAAATAGAAATTACACTGAAACGCCTTCTACATATGCGGATGGTGCCTGATTTCAAAGTTGCGTGGGCCGCGTGGCCTCTTCGACATCTTTCTCCTTTCTCCACGTTTATGTTTAAAAAGCCACAAGGGTGCAAATTATTAGGTTAAGCAGAAGTATAATGCTGGGGAAATGTCTGGCAAAACGTACGCAAGGCAAAGGTTAACCGGTATACTAAAAGTGAGCTTTGGTAATCTACATCATCGCAAAAAGTTAAAAGTACGTGACAGTGTCTTATCTCCCCAACTCTCCTCGATAGACTGCCCAGAGGTAGGGGTCGCGCTGACTTACCATGGCTGCCTACGGGGTTCACACAAGCGGAAGTGCTACGCACACCGAGTAAAACTGTTATCTTTTACGAGAAATGGCACACAAATAATTTAAATAAAGATTTACATTAAACATTTAAATTGTGAATTTTCTGTATCCGTTAAATGTATTTTATGATGGCGTTCACGGCTGAATAATAACGTTTGTATTCTTCATGCAGTGCACATTTTGAATTTATAACCAAACATTGGGTAACATTTTGAAACATACATTTTGAACACTTAAAACACTTGGGAAAATGAAATAAAACAAGAGGAATGGTTTACACTTTAAATAAATATCCAATTACGGGAAAGTTCACATTATGGCCTCTTTGTGCACGTGCATGCCCACGTGTCATGTGAGTGGTGAGTGCTGTCATGGTCTTAACGCGGCGGGCTTTCAGCTGGCATCAAACGACCCTCTCTCGAAGATCAAGACGGTGCGAGCAACTCAACTTTGCCCTGGCGGGCCCTGCCCAGCTGTGATCTGGGACCACCGGTTGAGGACATAAGAAGCATGGCATCGGAAGTCTCCTTACTCTGCAGCGTTTGCAGGGGGTGTAAGCTGGAGCAATGTTGTGGGGACGTAGTGGTGACTCGCCTCGCCTCTTGCGAGTGCTACAATGTGGTTTGTTGACATGTGGCGTCACATTCACTTCCCTACTAACTTCCCCTAACCCTTTGAAACTCTCTTGCCCTACTAGGCTATCCTTTGCTGGTGCAGGAAAACCTCGGAAAGATGTTACCCTTACACTTGTGGTATGCTGGTTTACGTTTTCACTTCTGTTACAATCATTGGTATTCATGCCTTAGGGAAACCCCTTAAAACCTGTGTCACTGGCACTGGTTGAGTTGCAATTTACGTGTACACTGTTGTTACCACTTCCCTCATTTACACACGTGAAACCTCTGAAGCTACTTTGATTTTCTAGACTACTATTTGGCTCTACAGGAAAACCAAGAAAACTGTGTTTCACTACTACTCGTTTCTCTCACTTGGGTGTGTACACTTTTGTCTCCTTCCTCCCCGCTTGGTGTGGAGTGCTCAGATGACGCGAAGCCCCTAAATGACATAGTGTTCACAGTGTTGTTGTTTTCATTTCCCAGATGCATGGTCACGAGACTGGTGGTGGTGTTTTGACATGTGCTACTTCTGTCATTCCTCTCATACCACCTGGTATGCAACGTCGCGCTTGCTGAAGTACTGGGCTTTCTGGCTTGTCCTTGCCCCTCTTCTCTACAGGTGTGTGGGCCATACACAGGTTGTCGCGGTGACGTTTCGTGACTCGTCGCAGACCCAGCTTCACCAGAAACGTATCTTGGCCGTTACTCTTACTGGCCCAATCCACTTGGGTGCCAGTCCTGCACAACGGTTCTTTACTCCTGTAACAGTGGGTTTTCCCTTACATAGACATACATGCCGGGCACTAACTCTGGCAGAGGCCTTCTGCTTTCCGGTACCCAAGTATTACAATAGTTTTCTTGGTTTACCCCAGCCTCTTCATGGATTTGCATTTGGTGTGCAACAATTTCCTAACGCGGTACTGGCAGGTTTTCGCAGGGTTCTCCAGGCTCATGCAGTTCACGACCCTATACCATTTCCACAGGTGTTTCCCCGGTTGTCGCATTCACTCGGTTTTTTAAACAAAACATGACCTCCGGAATCAATTCCACCCTTCTGGTGTGACGTGCTCCTAACCTGACGCGTAACTGAATTTTCACATCCTGGTTACGATGTTCAGTCGGGTTTGCCCTGGGGTGGTATGCCGGGGTGGTACGGTGTTCGGTTCCCCATGCGGTACAATAATCCCTCCACTTTCTTCCTACAAACTGCATACCATAGTCAGTCAGTAGGTACTCAGGATGCCCCCATCTTGGAAAAATTTCCGCTTGCATTACCTGTGCAACTGTGTGTGCATGAACATTACTAACTGGAAAGGCTTTGATCCATCAGGTAATCAAATCAGTGGCGGCAATGAGGAATCTTTTACCACCTTTGGTACGCAGGTACGGGCCCATGATACAGAGTGAGAGAGTTTTGAATGGCTCGGTTTTTGTGGAGCATCGCCATCTGTTCTCCGCGGCTTCCAGGTGTTGCATGTAACACAACTCTGCACATGCTTACGTACATCCCCTTGTACTCCTGGCAAATGGAGAAACTTTTGTACGTTTCTAAGCGTCTGTTCGGAACTCGGGTGGCCGTGTTCCAAGTTGTCATGCGCATATTTTAGTACAAGTTCCCGTGATTCCTTAGGTACGTATGTTCGCCATTTCATGCAATTACCAGGGGTTTTGATTGAATTTCCCGGTCCACTACTCTCCAATGTTCCGAATACCTTGTGGCACAATGTTGCCGGCATTGCGCAGCATCTGAGGAATTTTCTTGCACTGTGTGTACCTCTCTTAACACATCACAGACATTTAACAGGACAAGTTCACCGGGTGGGGTGGCGACAATGTTCTGCAAAACAAAAGCTGGAGTGTCTTTTGCTTGTGTGACACAGCAAGGTGGTAGCACCTCTTCCCACTCAGCATTATCTGTTACCGTTAGGTTCGGACAGGGGTTTTTGGACAGTGCATCGGCGAGTTCATTGGTTTTCCCAGCCACGTGTTCTTCCTTGAAGTCGAACTCCTGTAGCAGTAAACCCTAGCGGGCAAGTTTACTCTTCCCGTTATGCATGCCTTCCAACCAAACTAAACAACGGTTATCAGTTTTCAGCATAAACTGTCTCCCTAAAAGATACAGCTGGTACTTTCTCAGCACGTGTACAATTGCTAAACACTCTTGCTCGTTCACATGATATTTACGTTCCGCCTCGCCAAACTTTGCGCTGTGGTAGTTGATGATGTGCTTTTCCCCGTGTTCTCCCACCTGGTGTAATATGGCTCCAATGCCTTCTTGGCTCGCATCTGTCTGAACGACAACAGGTAACTTCGGACTATACCTAGCTAGTGGCTTACAGTTTTGAAAAGTGAGTTTGATGTCTTTAAATGCTTGGTCAGCTTGAGGTGTCCATACAAATTTACATTTCTCACATAGCAATTCAGTCAATGGTGCAGTTATTACAGAAAAATTTGGAACAAATTCCCTCAACCAATTTATCACGCCAAAAAATTTACGTGACCTGGGTGTAGGTTTGTTTTGTATCTCTTGTACATGTTGTTGTTCATTAAATATTAAACATTTAAATTGTGAATTTTCTGAATTCATTACATATCTTTTATGACGGTGTTCACGTCGGAATAGTACTGTTCTTATTCTTCATGCATTGCACATTTCAAATTTATAATCAAACATTGGGTAACATTTTGAAACATACATTTTGAACACTTAAAACAAATACCCCATTACGGGAACATTCAGGTTATGGCCTCTTTGCATACATGCGTGCCCAAGTGTCACGTGAGTGGTGAGCGACGTCATGATCTTAACGTGACAGGCTGTTAGTCGGCATCAGTATTTATTCACAAAAATACATTAAATTGTAAAAATAGAACATTACCTAAACTGACAATATTACCAATACAAGCTACAAATACAACAGTAGGGAGGGCTGTGAAGATCAGGGAAATTGTTGAGGTAAAACAAATATAAAATATGTTATTTTTCATGATAAAATTTTACCTTGCAATTTCCATCTTTGTAAACTGAATTGGTAACATTGTCAATTTAGGTAATATTCTGTTCGATCTGTTTGCAAACTAAACATATTTTCATGATACAATATTACAATAACATTACAAATAACACAAAAATACATTAAATTACAAAACTACCTAACCAAACAATACCTAAATTCACAATATTATCAAAAAAACATACTCTTACAAACACAATTTTCCAGTGCGAATAGGCTACACTTGAAATTCATTTTTTTCTGATAAACTCCAAGCTTCACTCATGCATGATGCTTCACATCACCACAAAAAAAAATTGCCCGCATGCCTTGAATTACTGTTTTGGGGATTTACTCCCCTACTGGAACTGGGACTCTGGCTTGGTGCATAATGTTTGGCTTTACTTGTACAGTATTTTTTCCTGTGAGGGGGCTATGCTTGAAAATCATTCTTGGGAAACCCACAGCTTCGCTGATGCGTGATGCTTCACGTCACCACAAAAAAAAAAAATTGCCAGCACACCTTGAATCACTGTTTTGGAGATTTACTCCCATGCTGACGCTGGGATTGTGGCTCGGTGCATAATATTTGGCTACACTTGAACAGTATTTTTCACTGCAAGGGGCTATGCTTAAATATCATACATTATCACAGTTACATTTAGGTTGTGTGTGTGTATCTTTCAGTAATATTGTGAAATTTGATATTGTTTGGTTAGCTCGTTTTGCAATGTAACATATTGTCTAGATAATTGTGATATAATGATAATATTTTATCACGAAAACACACATAACTGCAAAAATATCTAACCGAACAGTACATCAATTGAGAATATTACTAATGCCTGGTTGCACCATTAACAGCCCTGAACCACCTTCACAAGATCTTGGTTCAAAGATGATCTTCAGTTTGATCCGAGTTCAACGTACGAGTATTGCACCAATGTGAACGGCCGAGTTCTGATCATAGATCATCTGATCTTGGTTCAAAACTATAATTGAGATGAAACACTGTTTGTGATTGGCTCTCATTTCGTTATGTTATGATGCAACTGTTTAGTTTGAGGTTCGGAGATAATTTATACATATTTGTGGACATTAACTCTTAAAGACTACAATGTTTTACTATATAATTAAGTTGAATGCACTGAAAAAACTCTGTGTCAGTTGTTTTGACTGATTGGAAACACTTTGCAAACATTTTACCATTATTTTTAATACCAATATTATTGAAGAAGGTAGTGTACATAGAACTAGATGTAACAATGTTTTATTTGTTTTAAGTAAAATAATTGTTGTACAAACTTTACCGAATAATATTCATGTGTGTATAATGTTGTTTTGAATTCCTAAAAATAAAACTGTTCTTAGAGCTACCTGTTGGCGTATTTTCAAACTACATCTGCCGGCTATGGCTGCTCATTCGTGAGCAATAAATTTGACGTGAGATTTTGCTCGTGCGGAAAATTTGGACAGTTTCTGATATTCTGAATGGTTTTTCCAGTTTTCAGTTTTGCTTGATCAGAGAGAAAAGCATGAATTTCGTTTTCTCTTTACAAAACAGTAATACCATCTTTAATTCAATAAATGCATTGCATCTTTAGCCTTCGTAAAAGTTCTCAGTTTACATTCTACAACAGTAAAAACAACTGAATCCATTTTTTAACAATTTAAATACTACCAAGTTTATTTCTAGTAAATAAAATTATTTTACAGTGTTTTAACCTTCACATAAACTACATTCAACACAGACTTTTATTCTTTTCTGTTCACTTTATAAATCCTTACTAAAATGTGTAAAATGCACTCATATGTACTTGAATCCAAGATCATTCTCCTGAACCGCCAACAGGGACGGTTCAAGGTGAGGTTCAAATTGATCTTAGTTCGGCACGCAGATCGCAATGGTGCAACAGCCAAATGTGCTGAACCAGAATCAAACCGGTATTTGAACCTAGTTACAAATACGATACTGAGAAGGACTACGAAATGGAAGGACATTGCAGAGTACAATTTTATTACAAAAACGTACATATTTTCCACTAGTTTTACCCTGCAATTTCCCAGACGTTCATAGCCCTCCCCACTATCGTATTTGTAACTTGTATTGGTAGTATAGTCAATTTAGGTATTGTTCGGTTAGGTCGTTTTGCAACTTAACGTATTGTCATGATTAAATTTTACGACGGTGTACATATTTTTCACTTGTTTTACCCCACAATTTCCCTGTTTTTCATAACCCTCCCCACTAGGTTAAGTTAAATTTAATTTTGTAACGAAATCACAGACTACATCCCCATCAATACTACCTAACATTCCATTTGACTCTTCATACACTCAAATCATGGCATAAATTTTATAATTTCACTTTCTGCATGCTGATATTACCACAGCAACACTCATATTTTCGCACAATTATTTTATTTAACCTGTATAACTGAATTAATTGCAATAAATCACGCTTTTAAGATGCAAACCAATGATTGTTAAAAACTTAACGTCGGTTCTGCAACTTCCCAGAATGCAACTGTGACGTGAACAATTGATAATCATATTATGGGATATTCAAATTAATGGTACACTGACAACATTATGGTACATTTCGTACCAATACTACTTAATCATCATACACAAATCCAAATAATGTTACATGTACAATAAATAGTACGTCAAACATGTTGCTGGCCAAACATAAACACACAGAGCAGACCGCTCGTATATTTAATAAAAAATAATTTTTTAAGTTCTACTAAATATATCCTTAAGACCATGTAGATATTGATCAGCAGGTACACCTTGAGTAATCAACCAGAATTACATGTTCTTCTGACACTGTTTTACACCTGTTGTTTATACTTGAATAACTCAATTTCTGCAGCACCCACATACCCCGTAAATTACATTTTAAACATTAACAATTTGTTTCAAACTGCAATCTCACATTTAATACAATTATTCAACCTGATATAAATATATTTTACGTAAATTATACATGTTTTATAGCATAAACACACCAATCTCGATAACCCTCCTCTCTAACACATTTTATTTTCTTTACAGAAAACTACCTGAAGTCCCTCCAAAATTCCTAGTAATTATGATTAATAATAATAATAATATCTAACATATCCAGGTATTATTTTTCCGATTTTTGAAAAAGCTATTCTGGAGTTTTACCAGAACTCTATGCATTTTCAAGGAAAAAACACACTCACTCATGAAATTAGGGTTTTTCCAAGTTGGCAGGATTCCCACCCAAATTCTGTGTTAACTGTTTCATCAGGCTGTGAAAGTAAACATGGACTACAAACTTCTTCTGTCATGTAGTTAATGTCCAGGAAGTAATGAGCAGTGTGCAGTACTGCAAGAAGGATGGGATGGTAACGAAAAAATGGAAACAGAATTGAAATTAAAACTACGGGTTTCAGACCGTTGTGAGTTGTCTACTTGGTGTTCTTACA
This sequence comes from Dryococelus australis, assembly GCA_029891345.1. Lineage (NCBI taxonomy): Eukaryota > Metazoa > Arthropoda > Insecta > Phasmatodea > Phasmatidae > Dryococelus > Dryococelus australis. The sequence goes on along the minus strand of CM056998.1, from coordinate 34,970,345 downwards.
TTTAAAGAGTACTAGGATAAGCTAGTGGAATGGTTTGAACAACTTTGAGGCCACCATTTTATTGCAAAGAAACAAACAGATTTCTTGAACACAAAGAAGGAGGAAGAATTCATACTAATGGGGGATTTTTCTGAGAATTTTTTTTTTGTTGTACAAGATGAGATACAATCCTACCATTGGTCTAGTAACCAGGCAACCATTCATACTTTGTGTTGTACTTTAAAGAAGATGGAGAGTTAAGGAACTGTTGCTTTTGCTTTATCAGAGATTCATTGGAACACAACACCACCGCATTCTATGTCTTTCAAAAATTACTTATGGTCAGTCAAAAAATCTTTCCTCTCCGAAGTGAAAAAAATTATTTACTTTTCTGATGGTTCAGTGGCCCAGTACAAAAACAAGAACAACTTTAAACTTGAGTCACCACGAAGAAGATTTTGGAGTTCAAACAGCACTGCATTTTTCTGCCACATGCCCCGGCAAGGGACCATGTGATGGAATTGGTGGGATAGTTAAAATAATTGTGAGAATGGCAAGTCATCAGAGGGCAGAAAAAAACCATATCATCACTCCCCTAGATATGTTCAAGTTGTGTGTGAACAATATAAAGAACATACATTTTCAGTTATGTTCAAATCAGGATGATGAAGTTGAACTACGACTGCAGGCACGGTTCCAACTCGCCATTCCGATACCTCAAACTTGAATCTTACATAGTTTTATTACCACCAGACAAAGTGTTCTTCAAGCCTGTGTAACATCCCTTTCAGTGCAATACAAAACTGTTACAGTCAATAAGGAAGCTGAAGTTCAAAATCATACAAAACTAGAGCCAACACTGAGGGATTACGTGTGCTATGTGTATGATACAGAATGATGGCTACGCAAGGTTCTTAAAGTGAAAGTTCATGATACTGAAGACAAATATAGGATTCACTTTTTCCATCCTCGAGGCCCTAGCACCTCTTTCAATAAATCAGCTTGTAACAACAAAACTTGGGTCCAGAAAAGAAACATTCTTAGTATTCTCTCCCCCAGAGAGTTGTGTATGACGGCCACTGGAAGATGTCACAACATCTCACCACAGATGAATGAGCACCTGTCAACTCTTCTGAACGAATATATGACAACATAATAAATGTAAAACTAAAATTGTAAGTAATTCATATTTAAAGAATAATGAGTAGACATTTCAAGAGCTGAATATTGCTTCATGTGATAAATATCCCATCTGCTTGTCCTCATGTACGGTTAGCGATGTAGCTGCTGGTTTCCTAATTCAAAGAATAATGAGTAGACATTTAAAGAGCTGAATATTGCTTCATGTGATAAATATCCCATCTGCTTGTCCTCATGTACGGTTAGCGATGTAGCTGCTGGTTACCTAATTCAAAGAATAATGAGTAGACATTTAAAGAGCTGAATATTGCTTCATGTGATAAATATCCCATCTGCTTGTCCTCATGTACAGTTAGCGATGTAGCTGCTAGTTACCTAATTCAAAGGCTCGTGGCACCTACACCCGCAGGAGTAACATCATGATTTTTTTGTTTTTGTTTTAAAGTACGTTGTAAGGACTTGGTATTCCAGCATTTTCAAAAATTTTCCAAATCCATGCCAATTTTTTTAGGTTGAAGGTTTATCAGTAACAGCTCAAATTTTTTTCTGCACATCACATACTAGTTTAACCAGTAAGAATACTGGTATGTTACTTTGAATCCTTCATTGTGCTTTTTAAGTCAGAAAATCTTTAAAAAAATCCTTTAATAAACTAAAATGTATGACCCAAAATTTCTGCTTAGGCTTAACTTAAACCCAACTTCGGCTAAACGAAACAAAAGTACATTCCTTAACCTTTCAAATGAGTCCTAGCTGACATCATTTCTAAATCAAATAAACTTTGTACAGATTTTTAGAAAATAACACTGAAATACCATTTTTTGCTTGTCTGTGCTGCAAACAGTAGACTACATCAAAGAAAGTAAGTTTTTTTTTAAATATTATAAAAATAGATTTTGAGTCTAGATGATATAACCTAAAAAATTTCATGAAAATATAAAATGAAATGGCAAATATTTTTTGTAAAATTTGTTGATTTCATGTGGAAATGAACCTAAAATAAATACCACGATGAGAGAATTATTGTAACTTCAAAAATTTTTGTGATTTTGTAAAACTGTTTTCTTTGTTTTGTGTATTTACTTCATCTGTAGGGACACAAATTACTGTAGGGTGGACAAATCTGCAATGGTGAATTTTTGGTTCTTAAACATTTGTTTTTGGTGTTTTTTGGATGCAAAATGTAAGTTCGACGTGGATGGTGAAGCCTTAATTTAAGATAATTCTGTTGTCAGGATCCTTTGGTATGGGAAAAGAATACTTTCTATAGTTCAGCAGCTGGCCACAATCTTTAGAGACAATCTGCTATTCTTCTTGTGAATGCAACCAGCACTGCTCTTCATGCTAATTGCTTTTTACATTGTCATAGTAGAATGTGTCACAGATGGTCTGTGCATTTGTGCACAAGCACTGCACACGTTGTAATGTCGCAGACGTCAAAATTGGTGACTAGAAATCACAGATCGATTTTACTCACTCGGTAAAGACCTGAAACTTAAATAAAAGCACCATATTAAAAATTAAATAAAGAATTCAAGTCTCTGATTATTTCCTCTGTAGTAGTTTTATTTCAAATTCAAAATAAAGTTCACACTCTTCCAGTAATGCAGAGTCACGAACAGTCTGCTTAACGAGACACATGAGCAAACAACAGTATCGCAGAAGTTCATTTAATATTCACTTCACTCAAAACTCACATTGCAAGAGATATTTAAGAAGGCAGGAGGGACAGGACGTTAGTTCCCTCCTGGTATCCTAATGACCACCCACCCTGGCAGAAATAATTTAGTAGAAAAAAGTTGCCTGAAAATTATGGAAGTTAAAAAAATACAGGAGTAGAGGTCGTTGGTACTTGCTGTTGCAGGCAATATTTTCCACGCTCGACGTGCCTCATTTGCGGGGTTATGATAGACTGTTAGCGGGCAGCAGGCGTTTGGGGCTCAAGTCGACACGTGCACTTCCCCCACTCCTTGCACCAGAGTGCCAAAAACCTGACCAAATATGGGCATGGTATGGTATGGAATCCCTTCAGAAAACTGTACGACTCCCGTCGCAACCATTTCCCCCACCATGGCGGGGAAATAGTAAAAATAATTGAAATTCTAGAACATTCTCGAAGGGAAAAAAAGTCTATGAAAGTGGTAAAAGCTTTTATCTCCGATTGCTGACTATACCTCAACTACAACTTCAGAAAAAGCAAACGCATGACAAACAGTCTAACACTGACAAAACTTCAAACGCTGATAAGCTATTATAATTCCTCCTAAAACAAAAGAAAATTAACCACATTCTAAATTTAACTATTATAAATTATATCATTACAATGTACAAGTGAAACATGACGATGAGCGAGTTTCCTTTCTCACTCCTGTGTGCACGGTGCAATATTTGTTCATGTTTTCTTTGAATGGTCAGCAGTAGGTTGATGGAAAAAACTATGAGAAAGTTCTTTCTATTCCAGTGACGGGTGCGTGCAAGCTTATAAATACTTAATATTTGGTGATGTTGATCTCTTGATCTTGGTCTCTCTTCTAATGAGGAGATGGCGGTGAGACGAGTTCCTTTAAGAATGGAGGCGGAGAGATTATATTTCCATGTAGAAGTAACTATTAATTTTTATTATGTAGGTAGAGTTAATTCGTATGTTTTGGGGCCAATACAACCAATAGTTATAAATGGTGTACTTTAGAAATGTTTGAGTTAAGTTATATCCCTTACTCGTTCATGTACCGCTACTAATAAAGTTCTGACTTCGGGCTTTGTTAAATGGGTACTGTTTGCTAGTCTAAATTATTTTCTTGGTAAAGGTTTCAGCATTTATGTTTCAAGTTTGTTGATTTATTCTATTTTGAGTTTAATTTATGGTGAATCTTCAGTCGTGACTATTTTCCCACTTTTGGTGATCTTGGTATGTCCTTCAGTAACATTAAGTAAATAAATGTAAGTACAGATGTTTTCAATTGTAAACACTGACTTTTTCAGAACTGTATAAATATTTGGAAGTTATTGTTAATTTAGTTTGATGTGTATTAAATTGAACCATGAACCAAACATTTAATTCTTTCTCTAGGTAGTTAGTTACACCCCCCTCCCCATCTTGAGGATTTAATATATTTTACTGCTTTTCAGGAATAAAAATTTAACTTAACTGTTTATGTACTGTTCGTCTCCGAAATAATTCTGTCCCCCCTCGCTACATGATAATACAACTTAACTATAAAAGTAACATGTAAACACTACCAAGCAACAATAATTTGTAGTAAGAAAGAGAAATACTGTTACATGTTGCTCTGCATTGCTTCCCTTGCCCAGTCTTGCTCAAGCGAATGAAGCAGCGTGTCAAGGGTAGAGCGATAACCCGTGGGGTGTGCAGATATTTACAAAGGCGTGCTGCTGCTGCAATAAGCTTATTGGAGTCCGTGCCGCCTTCTGCCATTGAGGGAATTGAATGTCTAGGGTTATCATTTCTAGAATGTTCTGGCTATCACCACCTCCACTTTCAGTGTAACTTAAGGTGCAGGAAACCTTATTAGTAGTGTAGAATGGGGGTTCCAAAGCCATGGTGCCTGGTGAGGGTTCTGGGCTACCTTGCTTTCAGGTAACTGGAGCCGGGACAGGGACCCTTGGTCCCAGCACACACTTTCTCATGCTCTGTCATTCTGGTCAGGTAGCAGCCATCTTAGATTTGGTTTTAGTTTCTAGTATTGTCTGCTAGAGTGCACCTCTGGTGTCGACACTCCACCCGCCATCTTGTGTATTTCCCCTTATCATTTATTTTTTGGTCCGACATCATGGATTTGGTTTATGTTTATAGTGAAGAGATTTAGACAGCTCTTAACATCGAGATATTGAGCTTATGTTTATAGTGTCGTCTGTTAGTGTGTGCCACTAGTGTCAACAATCCATCTACCACATTGTGAATTTCTACTTGTCATCTGTTTTTCGCCCACCATCTTGGATTAGGTTTTTATTTTGGATGTCACCTGTTAGAATGCACTTCGTCTATGACGAAGCTGATGACCAGAGGATGTGCCTCTAGTCTTCAGTTGCCAAAGTCTTATGATATTTTCCCTATGATTTAAAAATTAAAAAAAAAAAAAAAAAAAAAACTAATTAATGTTGTTTTAAGCAAAATATGCCATCATAAGTGGTAGATATCATTTGAAATGGTGGCCAAAAGTCACGGTCAACATTGCATGACATCATCCACAGTCAACGTAACATATCACGGTTCCTGTAATTGTGAGTGGGGCAAATGGATTTTCTCAGTGTGTTCCCATGTTTTTTATTTACAAAATATAACTTTTTTTTCTTCATCCCTAAAAATATGTATACGCATGTAATATTTAAAACAAAATAACTTATTACCTTGTCTCAATAACTGAATTCCTCTCCTAAAGGGAAGTGCATGTGAGACTCAGCTGGCCTGCCACCCTGGAGCCTAACAAACCTCTAGACTAGTGTATGTACAATCCCTTTGATTCATTGAGAATACCTACCAACCACAGCGACCACTATACCAAGTTTGGTTGGTGCAACCTTGAAACCAGATCATAGAGCTGTTGATTTACCTCTTGTGGTTAACCGTACTCTTCCACTGAGTCTGTCACTCGTTTTCTCAGGTCAAGGGGGCGGTTGTTGGCTGCCTGTTGTGGTCAGTACCATCTAGGTCTGATTCAGTTCGATGTGTGCGGTGCTAACTGCAGTTAACGCGGTGCTAACTGCAGTGCCTGCAGTGCTGATTGTGGTCCGCGCGTTGTTGACTGCAGTGCGTGCGGTGCTGATTTTGGTGTGTGCTGTGCTAACTGTGGTGCGGATCATGTAGGTATTTGTAAACAAATTGTATTTTGTGCTGCGCATACGTGAGAAGGAATTCTTTGAGAAGGTATGCGAGCTCAGTTTCTTTATCAAGTACTGCAAGTGATTTAAGCTTCCCATAGGTCACGACAGCTGATAACATTTTCCGACCACTAGAACAGCATGACATAATTTTCATTGTGTACCTTATGCTCAGTAGTTGTGGTTGCTTGGTATGTCTGAGGTATGCTTGATATATAATGATAAGTTGTTTGTATAATGTCAGCAATATTACTTGTGATCTGAATTTAATTGTTTTATGCTTAATGGTTGTAAAATTACAGTCGACTTTGTGTGTAGACGGTCTTGGAGCATAATGGATTATATTAGTTTGATCGGACTTGAAGGAGGGAGGTGTAACTCACATTCTGATTTTGGTGTTATATTAAATGGTACGCAAATTATTTTGGCTATGTTTATAAATGAGCTTAGGACATAACATGGAATCTCGATCAGGGTGGAGTTATCTACTTTCTGCATTCAAGGGATCTGTATAATCTGTCTTTGGTAATGGAGGGAACTATGATTACGAAATGGGTTAGCATCCAACATGACAAAAGTGCCTTACTTGGTATTGGGTGTTGTGAGTTGGCAATCTTGAGTCTAGAGAGAGCTGAAGTAATGGAAGCTGTTTTGATGTAGAGAGTGCAAAAGGAATAATGCTATTCAAGGGAAATGTGAAATGAATACGTAAAGAGAATAAATAAGTGTTTCTACATGGGTCTGTTTGATTTAAGAACGAATAGATTATGTGCTCAGCTGCAAAGACATTTTGTGTGAATACTTGTGCGTAAACAAGCAATATTCAGAAGTTCAACAGGAACAATTATTCACAATGGAAGTTCCAAATAATGCGTATTCTTAAAGCAAACTGCTTGTTTGATATTAAAATACAGCAATTTTTATTGGTTTAATTAATATTTCTGGATTTTCTGCATTGATTGATTTTATTTTATCAATGAATTCTCCATGTACAATTTCAGAAATAAAACTACTTCTTTCTTATACACTAAGTGAATGGTTTATGTTTTGTGTAGTATTTGAAACTAGTTTTAGTATTTGTACTTTGTCTACACCTATCTGTTTGAATGATAATGTGTCTTCACATAACTCATAATTCATTAATGATCACTGCTAACATGCCAAAAGTATCACATTAATTACCTATTTGGTTTTGATATAAAGAATTGGTCATACTTCCATTGCATTTTTAATGTAAAAGCATTTTTCCCAAGCTAAGTGTTAAAGGGAAGCTGATTCACCTGGCCTCATTACATTCCAGCTAGACCCCACGAGAAAAGAGAAAGTAAGCGACACTATAGGAATTCTGCCCAGCATCACACGCATACCCGACAAAACATACATAATTACTCATTTAAAATTCTCTTTTTCTTTTCATACTACAATTTTTATTGTTTGTAACTTCACACATTATAACAGCAACATAAGTTACAAACATTTCACAAAATGTTAATTTCTTTGAGGTGATTATAAACTGTATTGACTGAATTTATTAATCATAAATAGCAAGTGATAGCAATTTATTGAAAGACATTGAGTTGAGTGAATTTTGGTTCGTATTTACTGTAAATGAATTAGAAAATTATAATGAACTTTTTTATTTAACTAAGACCTCCCTCCCTTAAATAACATGGCTAAGCCAACTGCCAGAGAAATAATAACAATATAATAACTGCCAACTTGCAATTGGGCAATCGCCTGGTGAAACGCGCTTCCTTCCCTCATCCCTTTTCACTTTCCAGTCCATTCCTAAATCACCCAACTCGCTTCATCATCAGCAACTCCTCCCACAACACATTCCACTCCCTCTCAGTTCTCATCAGCATGAAATAACTTCCCCTTTCTGTCCATTGAAACTTTCTACTGTTAAACCTCTCCCTTTGAACAGCCCCTTGGTGAAATGTCTACTTAACTTCCCCCATCCTCCCATTCCATTCACCATTCTGTACATCCTGACCAGCCTCTCCACCCTTCGCTTGTCCCATAGGGAGCTCCACCCCAACTCCAACACCTACCTGGTGTGTTTGGAATCCTGGTATTTTGATAAAACTATTAAACGTGCCCCTAGTATGTTTACCTAAGAAAAGATCATACCCCAGACACGCATGCTGTAAATACTATTTTGGAGCCCTCCCATCTAGTTAAAAGTTGCTTTTTCAGACTGCCGTATCTTAAAACATACTAGCACAGACACTAGTCAAACTATGATATGAGTCCGTACTGAACTTTGCTAGAGACTTTTGATCTATAAAATGATAGGGTCACAGCTGCAAGTCCCATAGGTACAGGCAGCACTACAAGAACACTGCATGTCAGTTCAGAATCATGCATGTAGCAATGATGGCACTCTTGTAGCGGGTACTAGTGTAACCCTTATAGCTCACGCACTTTTCATCCAAAGAAGGAGAAGAACGATGCAGACAGGCAGGCCCCTTACAGATGGCCTAAAGTTCCTTTCATTCTTACCTTCTCACGTCTGCTTTCCCCATTTACCCTCAACCCACCTGGCTGCCATTATTTGTTCTTTTTCCGGCTCCCATACCTCCTCTTTCACATATGGGTCCCAGACTGCAGCTGCATATTCTATTTTCAGCCTAATAATAATAATAATACGCCTACTCCATCTCCCAACTAAACTGCTTGAAGACCCGTCCCAGCATTCCCAAGGCCCTTCTTCCCTTTGATATCACGCTTTGCAATGCTATTTCTACCTAACATCACTCTGTATCACTTCCAGGTACTTATAATCTTATGCTTCTCCTATCACCTTCCCTTCATACTTATAAGTGCCTTGATACTGTGAAGATATATGACCAAAAATTATGTACACAAAAAAAATTAAAAAGTATGTTTCGGGTGGTACTTTTTTATTTAGATAGATAGATACTGCCCCACCTGTGTGATTACCAGAATAATAGGTGGTGTATATGGACTGGACAATCAGTGTGATTGTTATTGTGTACTTGGATAACATGAAGTGTGCATTGAAAAGTGTAGGAACCTGGGTGACATTCAATGCTACTATATCGATTGATGTTTACACAACCCTCTCATTTAGACTTTTGCCTCCAGATAAACTGTGTGTATGAAGCATATATAGCATACAGGATTCCCATAACATACTGTGTTAAGCCTAGTACACACGGGCATCTTTCCTGTACAAGAAAGTGGAAATAAAGGTAAACAATAAATTGAACACTAAGTGCCTACTAGCTAGTATGCACGGAATTGTGTGATCCATACAGACGACACTAGCTACTGAACAAGAAAGTGGATGTTTGATGTCAACTACGTATGATTTGTAAGCAGTATTTGGGGTTGTGGGGGTAATTTGTGCATTATCAATAGCATATGTCATAAAAAAGAATAAAAGATTTAGTCCGATCAGACATGTAAAGCACTAAATATATACACATGTAAAATATCTTTAATCACGTTGCCAAGATGGCCACCACAGACGGTCTACAGGTTGTGTCGTTCTGTATTTAAGGTTGTTTAGGCTTGTGATTAGTCTAGCAATGGGTTTAAATATAGGTGGAGTAGTAGTTTGAGGTATAATTAGAGTTAAGATTAGTGTTTTATGTGGTAATTAGTTATAAGGAGGGAGTAGTGTCCAATTGTGTGTTATTGTATGAGGGTAAAGGGTGTATGGTGTAAGTTAGGCTAGTTAAGAAAGTGTGTGTATACGTAGGTATTTGGTGTATTTTATAAGGGAGAGTAGTTTTAGTTTTAAGTTAGTTAAATTATTTTTTAAAAAGAGAGGGTAAAAAAAATGGTAAGGAGGTGTAAGTGTAGGGGCTGTGGAAAGGTGTGGAGAAGGTTAGATAGTGGTGTGCAGTGCGACCAGTGTGGCGGCTGGTATCATATTGGCTGTATAGGGATCAGGAAGGAGGAACTGGGATCACTACAGGAACATGAGTGGATGTGTGAGGAATATGCTGAGGAAAGGGTTTAGTGGTGGTGGTAGGGAACAAATTAAGGGTAGAGAAGGAAACACAAGTAAGTGGAGAAGGTGAAAACTTGATTTGGAATATGCTGAGGGGAAGCTTTGTAGATGGTGTGCCAGTGCCAATGGAAGTGGCTAAGGAGGAGAAGTGGAAAGGAGAGATGGTAGATTTAATGAGCAGGAAAGAGAGGATGCACAGGATTGAGAGGATGGAGAAAAAGGCCAGGAATGAGATGGGTAAGAGTAGAGTAGAAATGAGGGTGGATAAGTTAAAGGAGGAGTTGGAAGATGTAAAGGGGGTGCTAAGGAAAATGAATATCAGTCCACAGGAAGAAAAGCTGAGTAGAGAGGAAGAGTTGGGCAGAATGCAAGTAAGGCTGCAGGAGTAAAGGCAGAGGAGCAGGGAGGCAGAGATAGAGGTGGTAAGATTAAGGAGGAGGATAGATGAGATGCAGGCAGTAGAAAGGGATAAGGCAGTAGGAGACATAAGACAGCAAATAAGGTTAGAGGAGCAAGAAATAGTAGCAAGGGATAAGGTGATAGTAGTAGGCAGGAAGCAATCAGGAATAGAGGAACGGGAATCAGAAAGCAGGGAACAGGCAGTGGTAGAAGGTAGGAAGCAGTATGCTGAGGATTGCAAGTGTGTGATTAGAAAAAACCAGCAAGCAGGAGAAAGTGGACAGTTCAGGGTCAGAGGGGAGAGAGGAGGGCTGGTTAAAGGGAGGGAAGGGAAACAAGGGTGCTGCAGGAGGCCGGAGACAAGGGTAGGCAGGTGGGTGGAAGAGCCACAAAGCAGGAACAGGTTGTAGGAAGGGAGCCAGAGGTAGTTTTTCCAGGCAGTTCTATTGTACAGGGGGTGGAACTGAGGAATATCAGGAAGGAAATTACATATAAAGTAGCGTCTGGGGGGGCAAATACCAGGGATTTGGAGGAAAGGGTTAGTGGTATGAGAGGTAGCAGGGTGGCAACGGTTGTTTTCATTCATGTAGGGGGAAATAACCTGGCTCATAGGGAGGTGGGGTAGGAGGTAGAGCAGGACCTCAGGGGATTGCTGAGGAAAGTGCGGGAGAAGTTCCCTGGAGCTAGGGCAGTAATCAGTGGCGTGCTGGTTAGGAAAGGAGTATCCTATAGGAAGGCAGTGGCTGAGAGTGAGGTACATAAAAGAGTGTGCAGGGATTTGGGGGCTACATTTATAGATAGTAGGAAATGGGTAGGCTGGGAAAGTGAAAGGAGGGACCAGGATCACCTGACAGAACAGGGAAAGAGGATTCTAGGTGATCTGCTAGGTAGAGAAGTAGCTGGCTGCATGGAGAGGGTCAGGGCAGAGAAGCAGTTGTTGAAATAGCAATCAGTTAGAAGCAAGGAAACGAAAGGGGAAAGAAATGAAGGATAGCATTGATGAGGCCGCAGGGGTGGAGATAAGAGGTAAGCAATGTAGGATGGTAAACCAGAGTACTAGTATAAAGATAATGGTGGTGAACTGTAGGAGTGTGTACAACAAGCTGGAGGGCTTCTGGGGAAAGGTTGAAGGATATGGGGTGGATATAGTGGTAGCTGTGGAGACTTGGTTGACTGAGGAAGTACTGGGCATTGAGTGTAGGCAGGATAAGTTCATCATCTTCAGAAGAGACAGGGATGGGAGAGGAGGAGGAATAATGGTGTGTGTATGGAAAGGGCTAATAGGGGTTAGTGAGGATGTCGAGGTAATGGAAATTAAATTGAGTTGTAGTAGTAATAGGAGTCTTACTTTGCTGGCAGCGTATAGACCACCAGGACAGGGATGGCAGGCAATTGAGATGATCAAGGAGAGGGTCGATAGACTAAAGGACAGGCAGTGTGTTGTAGCAAGGGATTTGAATATGCCAGGGGTGAAATGGGTAGAGGGTGCAGAAGGAATGGGTAGCATTATGCAGAGAATGGCAACACAGTTAGTCAACAGAGGATTAGTCCAGGTAGTAGAGCACCTACGAGATGGAATGAGGAGGGTGTTGGGTCAGTGCTGGATGTGGTGTTGGTCAGACCTAGGAATGCTGTAGTTGGTGTAATAGTATTGGATGGTATAAGCGACCATCATATCCCGGTTGTGGAAATTGGGATTGGCAGGATGAGGGAAGTGCAAATGGCAGAAAGGTTGGTGTGGCAGTATGGGAGAGGAGACGAGAAGGGGGCAAAAATCTTCCTGAGAGACAGGTTTAAAAAATGGACTATGGAGGAGGGTGTAGAAGGGTTGTGGAGGGGGTTTAGAAGATTAATGGAGGTTATGTTGGAGAAATTTGTGCCAATGAAAAGGTTATGGACTGGGGGAGATCCGCCATATTATGGACAGGAAATTTTGAAAATGAAGAAGAAGTGCAAAAAATTATATGCCAAGTGGAGAAATGAAGGGATTATAAGATCTAAATAAATGATGAAACAAATGGGTAGGGAGCTTGAAAGGTTGATCAAACACGCAAAGAAGTATTTCTGGGGAACATTGTGGAAGAAGGAAAAGGCAAGGAATTGGGGAAATTGTTTAGGTATGTTAGGAGGTTAAGGGGAGGAGAGGAAGGGATCCCTCTGCTAACAGGAAGGGATGGTAGGCATGCGACAAATGACCAAGAAAAATCGGAGATGCTGCAAGGACAGTACTTGCCAGTGTTTGAGGCAAAGGAGAGTTGGAATAGGAGGGCAAACAGGGTTCAGGGGGTGTTTAGTGAGTTTAAGATAAGGGAGTGGGAGGTAGAAAAGGTAACTAGGGGTTTGGAGAGCAGTAAGGCAGGACAAGATGGGATAGGAAACGCAGCACTAAAGTTTGGTGGCAGGGAGTTGGCGAAATATTTAGAAGTGCTGTTTAAAAAGTCCTTAGGAGAGGGTAAGTTACCACAAGATTGGAAGGATGCTATGGTGGTACCAATACACAAGCAGGGAGAGGATAGGGGAGGCCTGGCAGCTACAGACCGGTGAGTCTCACATCAAGTACAGGAAAAGTAATGGAGAGACTGGTGGTGCAGTATGTGGTGAGTGTTATGAACAATAGGACTACGTTGGAGGAGTCCCAGCATGGTTTCAGGAGGGGGGATACTCATGTGAGACTCAGCTGGCTGGGTTATTAGAGGATCTGGTGCAGGTAGTTGATGAGGGGAAGCAGGTGGACGACTGCTTCATAGATTTTGAGAAGGCATTTGATAAGGTGCCCCATGGGACACTGATGAGGAAAGCGGAGGTGCTGATATCAGACAGGAGGATAGTGGAATGGATAGGGGACTTTCTCAGGTGGCGAAGGCAGAGGGTGAAAGTGGGGGAGGCAATATCGGAGGAAGAGGAGGTTACGTCAGGGGTACCACAGGGAAGCGTGCTGGGTCCTTTGTTATTTACCATAGTGGTAAATGACATGGGTTTTGGGATCAGGGGAAAAATCAGATTGTTTGCAGACGATTGTGTTGTATATGCTTAGGTGGAAAAAGGGGGTGGAAATCTGCAGGCGGACATTGATAAGATATGGTTGTGGACCAGAAAAAATAAAATGAAGATAAATGTAAGAAAAACTAAGGTAGTGAGGTTCACAAGGAAGAAGATGATAAGCAGGGACATATACAAATGGGAGGGACAAGAGATAGAAGAAGCAGCAGAATATATGTATCTAGGGATGCAGGGAGACCTCAGGTGGAAAAAACAGGTAGAGAGGGTGGTTGCAAAGGGAAGAAGGGCTCTGGGTATGCTGAGAAGGGTGCTGAATGGAGTCAGCTGTGAGGTGAAGGAGAAGGCGTATGGCACAATGGTACGGCCAATGTTAGAATATGCTGCAGCAGTATGGGACCCGTATGTGGAGGTGGAGGTGCGAGAACTGGAAAAGGTGTAGAGAAAGGCAGCAAGGTGGGTGAAGGGTAGGTGGAGAAGGTAGGGGCAAAATGGTGAGGAAGACGGGAACTATAGACCATCAGTGATGATGAAAGAAATGGGGTGGAGCTCATTAAAGGACAGGAGAAAAGTTGAACGGTTAATCAGGATGTACAGGGTGGTGAATGAAGAGGGAGGATGGGGAGGGCTACACTGCACGCTATGTAAGGGGGTGTTTAAAGGAAGAGGAAACAACAGTGAGAAGCTTCAGAGGGTGTGGAGGAGAACAGGGCGGGTTAGGCAGTCCATGCTTGTGAGGTCTGTGAGGGAGTGGAATGTGTTGAGGGAGGAATTGGTATCTGTGAGAGGGGTTGGTAAATTCAGGAAGGAAGTGGAAAAGGAGTTGGTTGGGTGAAGGAGAGGTGAGAGAGCTCGCCACCGGGCGGTAGCATAATTATGAGTTTATGTATGTATGTATGTATGTATGTATGTATGTATGTACTCAAACGAAAAAGACAAACACCTCTATTTTTTAAAATTCATACACAGAATTATTTACGATAGTTGGACTATTAAACATTTTATCGTATTAAAAGCATTAACATTTCTGCTTATTACCAACATCAACAAAATATATGCTTTGTTTACATTCTACTTGTACAAGAAAGATGGTGAAAAAAAGGATTGTCCTTATATGGCACTAGCTAGTATACAAGTTCTTGCGTGCTAGTATCTAGCAAACTCGGCGGCCATTCACACAATGTAAGTCAGGGTGTACAATTTGATTTGATACAGAACCTTCGGTCACTGTACTTTTGTAATTTGTCACAGGGCTCTTAGCAGTGAGGCCATACCGTGTTTCGGCTTCCCAATAGACAGGAAAGAGGAATCACGCCCTCTCACCGCAAAGCAACAAGGATTAATGTGACCATTGGCCAGGCCCAAGCCCAAGCCTAGCACGTCCGCACATCTCTGCCCCTTCTACCACAGAGGTTCACACTCAGAAACCAAGTTTGTGGTCTGACCGGGGTTCTACCCATACCCCTAGTGCCTTTCCAGGGCACAACCAGAGCTGATTGCTGCTCACCACCCGGTCTTTCCACAAGAGTGGGAATCTCTCCAGACGTTCTCCAGCATACGGAATCAACTGCTACCAGCACAAGTCCAACCACAATGATCGGTCACCAGAGAAAACCTCCAGTGGGACCAATCGATCATCCCGTGCTACCACTTAATTTCCATGGCACTTGTGGGTTATTCATGTTGGAGTGTACAAGAACATGCTCACTTCCTTGTACAAGAAAGATGCCCGTGTGTATTAGGCTTTTAATATTTGAAAGTACCAATAGTTGAATGACACGCTAAACATATGTAGGCTGGTAAATGGCAATTATTGATCAAAAGTTATTGAGTGAATTTGATATCAATACACTGTAGCTGCTTAAAATGCTGTATTAGCTCAATGCCACTTTTAATTGTTTCCACTTGAAAAGATAAACCATCAGCAAATTTATCTCAGTGTAATTCCATGTTATATTGAATAGTGCTTTTACTGGATTGCAAGTACAACCCGTGTGTGAAGGAAGTCTTACTGATTTTAAAGAAACACTCATAAGAATTTTAACTTGAACTTTAATTGTAGTTATTTCTTAATTTTTTCAAGTAGTTACAAAAAATTGACAGTTCAGTATGTGTACATAGTTTCTGAAAAGTTTATTGAAGTAATTAAAAATTTAATGTTTGTCCTTGGATGCCAGCCAATAGAGCAAATACTGTAAATAAGAACAGTAATCACAGAGTTCACTTTGAGTGAAATACCGCCAAAATTCCAGTCTGAAATGTTGTGATTTTCAATGTGAAATATGTTTAAAATTCAACAAAAGTTTTTGGCAAAAGTCTACTATTCCTGACGTGACTCATATGTCCACACTATCCACTGGTGTTGGGTGTGTAGGAAACATAATTTATTTCTCTCAAACCATTCACGTCAATACCCTGAGAGAACAATTCTGATAAAATCAGCAACGTTCTTTCAGAGCTTTGGCACGATATCCGCATATCCATTCACAGATAGATCCCGGAAAGAATCTAGCTGAAATTTAGGTAGTGCAGACATGCCCATATCTCGAATACATCAATAACAGCTGATTTCCTTGACGTAAGAAGAAAAATATTTACATAGTGTGACATCACACCTCTCTGGCTTACAAATTTCTGGTAATTCTTGAGAATAGGGGCTTCTTCGAAAATCTGAAAAATAATACGTGGATATGTTAGGTATGATTATTAGTAATCATAATTGCTAGGAATTTTGGAGGGGCTTCAGGTAGTTTTCTGTAAGAAAATAAAATGTGATAGGGAAGAGGGTTATCAAGATTGCTGTGTTTATGCTATAAAATATGTAGAATATATTTATATTGGGTTGCTGAATTGTTTTACACAAAAAAAATACAGTTTGCAACAAATATTTAATGCGTAAAACATAATTTATGGAGTATAATTATAGCGTGGCGCTGAGATTATAAAGTTAAACAACACAGGTATCAAGCAGTGTCATGACATTATGTAATTCTGGTGAATTAGTGAAGGCTTACCTGTGGGAAATTGCAGGACATAGTTAAATGTTTGATTTGTGTCATGTCCGAGGTTAAGTTCTTAAACTCGTGTTTTATTGCAATTCATGTTGTTTGAAGTGTTAAATCTAATAATTGTGTAAAACTACGAGTGTTTCTATGCTATTATAGAAAGGGAAAAGTTAAATTATAATGTATGTGTGTGTAGTGTGGTCAAATGGATAGACGTTGTGGCGTGCATAATAATGTACACAGTATGAACGGTGAGTGATTCTGTGAATATTAACTAAATGAAATGTAACTTTACAATAGCGGGGAGCGCAATGAAGGTTAGGGAAATTGCGGGGTACAACGAGTGTAAAATATGTAAATTTTTGTGATAAAATGTTACCCCACTATGTCATTCCATTTCACAGACCTCTCCAATATCTAATTTATAACTTGTTTTAGTAATATTGTCAGTAATTTTTAAGGATATGGGCTTTTTCAGAAATAAAAATCTTGGAAAGTGGTATAACTACACTCCAGTAATTACACAGAACACAAATTTACTAGGTACATCAACATTTAACCAATCGAAACCCCAAAAACGATAGTGAGGGGCGGTTATGAAGATTACAGAAATTGTGGAGTAAAACGAGTGAAACACATGTACATAATGTAATATTTATTCACGAAAGTATGTTAAATTGCAAAAATACTGTACAAGCATAGCCAAACATGATGCACCGAGCCAGAGTCCCAGCACCAGCAGGGGAATAAATCTCCAAAACAGTGACTCAAGGCGCGTCTGCAATTTTTTATAAGTGGTGACGCAAAGCATCACGCATCAGCAAAGTTTCCTAAATGATTGTCTTGCGTAACCTATTTACACTGAGGAATAATGTGTTTTGTAATTTAACATATTTTTATACTATTTGTAATATTACTGTAATATTGTCTCATGAAAACATGTTAAATTGCAAAAAGATTGAACTGAGCATTAACTAAATTGACAATAGTTCTAATGCAATTTAGAAATACAATAGTGGTGAGGGCTATGAACTGGAGGGAAATTGAGGGGTAAACGTTTATAATGAAAATGGTCAAATTTTGTATTTTTTTTTACCCCACAATTTCCCTGATTTTCAATGCCCTCCGCAGTATTCTATTTGTAGCTTGTATTGGTAATATTGTCTATTTAGTTAATGTTTGGCTCAATTTTTTTTGCAATTTAATGTAATTTCATGAATAAACATTACATTATTTCCACCCATTTTACACCATAATTTCCCTGTTCTTTACAGCCCTACCCACTATCATTTTTGGAGTTTCTATTAGTCAAACGTTGATGCCCCTAGTAAATTCATGTTCTGTGTAATTAGTAGAATTATACCACTCAGAGATTTTATTTTCAGAAAAACCCCTATTCTTAAGAATTACCTAAACTTCCAGTCTTTCAAAATTACAGCAAAAATAATAACAATAAAAACAATAAATGAAAATTGCCATTTTCCCACCGCTAAATCACAACATAAACATAACCTCACATTGAAATGTAAACATTACAAGTTATGCAAAAACAGTATTTCAAAATATAAACAGTGGGACAAAATAGTTAACAATGAAAATAAATAAATGAAGATATCTGAAGCATTTCAATAGCTCACCCCCTTCCAAGTCAACCTAATATTTTATTCCTTTCTGTCCAACTCCTTATTTGTCATGTGTCCCACCTACTGCAACTTACTCTCCCCACCCACCTCTGTATACAGCATACAATTAGCCGCAAATAGCCCCACTATGCCACTCACCACTATCCCCAGGTCATTTCCCATAATGGTGAACAAGTTTTTACTTCTCTGTAAGTCCCATATCCAATACACTACACACTTATGATACAATAGTTATTCTACTTTTCACATCAAAATCCTGTGCGCCAAGTTATAAGAGGTCCTGGCATCCACCTGCTTCTCCTCATCTTCTGCATGCATCTAATCCCCAGCAGTACAGCCAGTTGCATTTCATATGGGTAACCTGCCCCAAAACCATTTTGGTATTCATGCAGCCAGTTCTTTTCATTCATAACTTCTACCACTTACTATACTACAAGCCGCTGCATCACCTTTCCTGTACTCAATGTGAGACTTGCAGGCCTATGTCAAGAATTTTCCTTTCCTCCCCTCGCCAGTAAACTGAAACCATCAATGTCTCCTTCCTGCAATTCCACATTCAATTTTTAAAAAATACTTTGATAACACCTTCCCCATCAATGCATTTTTCAACTAATTACAGATCCATAAACTATGTGAGAATACAGGGGGAAAAAAAAAAAAAAAATTACTATAAACAGAAGTCTTTTAGAATGAAAATGTAGTTGTACAATTTCAAGTTCTAAGATTGGTAATGGCTTCCATCTTGCCAAGTTTATAAATAGTGACATTTTTGTGTGTATCACATTTTACATCACACCATTTTTGCAATTTGTTTATAACACTGGCCTTAATGTAAAGCCAGGTATAGTTATATGTGTTTATTTGTATTGAATTCTGGCAAAACTCATACCATGCTCATACAATATATCGAACTTTGAAAAGCACCGAATCAATAACCAGCTATTCTTACATGTGTGTGCATTATAGAATACCAAATGAATTGTTATAATTAAGCCAATACTAGAAAACCCGTCGCTCAATTTCCCCCTCGAAGCATACGAAAAAATAAAATTGTGAATGGCCAGAGACACTACCAAGATTAAACATAATATAGACTTACTGTACGGTCGAGTAAGGAAGAGAGCTTGCCACCAGGCGGTAGCCTAATTGTGAGTGTATTGTTATTATTCGGTAGCAAGGTGGTGAAGTCACCAGTCTCCTTCAGGTGATTACAAATAATAATGGCACATATAGTGCTAACAATATGAGGGAGTACAAATAAATAATACGGTACTTTAAAATTTTCTTACCTTTCTACACGTTGAGTAGTAATAAAAGTAGCAGTCGTTGTTTTTCCTTGACGTGTCCATGCCTTACACAGCTGGAGAAACTGTAATCATATTCACATTTACTTTCATGGAACAGATAACGTTGTAGCCACACTCATAACCTTAAAACAAGTGTTTACAAAACCATAAATGTGAATACTTAGAGCTTACTTCAATTTATTAAATCACTGTACCCTAAAATCCTACAAGTCATCTGAACACGGCTGCACAAATACCTAAAATAAAACCCAATATAACTCAACCATGCCAAAGCAGTACAAATCACAGGAGAAACGAGAAATTTAATGACTATTAAAAACTTTTGACCGAAATATGTAAAAGTCCGGTAGTTTCTAATTTATTAATTTTTTTAAGGTGTAAAAAGGCTTAATAATTCACATACACAAATCAAGATACAATTAATTCTTACATGTTTATCCTAACAACACAACACAGCTGGTCGAATTTCCTAGTTAAAAAACTATAGAATTTCCGTATTACGTCAAACTTCTCAACCAACATAGATTTCATCATTTTTCAATATAAGAAAAACATATAAAATATAAAATCAATATGTGATAAAATTTCAGAATAAGAGCTTTTACGAAAATAGGACAATAATACCTGGATATGTTAGATATGTTTATTAGTAATCATAATTACTGGGAATTTTTGAGGGGCTTGAAGTAGTTTTCTGTAAAAAAAATAATAATATTTGCTAAGGATAGGGGAAATCAAAAAATAAGTAATTTGTGCCAGCAAAATTTGTTGCGGTGTCGGGTCCAGATTAGATGTTCGTGACTTGGGGCGAGTGGCGTCAGGCCGCCCTTCCCCTGTTGACTGTTTCCCTGTGGTTACTGTTTCTGTTCTTAAGTTGGTACGTAATCTTCCTAGGTCGGGCATTGGTTGATACAATGCGGACCACCGCACCATCTGCAAGAGTGTGGAGAGTGTTTTGTCTCACTCGGATGACTGTAGGGTGGTGCACTGAGCACTGTGTGTGTGGCTGCGGTTGATTTCACAGCTGTGTGACTTACTGTTGTTATTGACGCTGCTGTATTTTTCATTATAGTTTGCCACAAACCTCTATTTTTACGCTTTGGTGGTGCTGTATCGCGGCACGGCTGTGCGGACTCGCTATCACGATGTGTTTGAGTAGTTAGTATTGTATCTAGCAACAACACAGTTTGTAGAAACTCTTGTTCGGTAGCATGTATTACTAACGCTAATGCAATACGAACCTCTGTCCATATGGAACTCATGAAAACTTCCAGGATGTCCCTTAGTGACATTTCTGGGTGGTGGGCCCTCATTAGGCTCATGTTGTGGTAAGGGAAGTCGTACAGGGATACCTCCCCCTGCTCCTTCATGAACGCCTGACTATGTGCTCGAAGGGATGTGAATGTATTAGCGAACTGGCACTTGAAGTTCCTGTTGAATTCCTCCCATGTTATGCCGTAATGCGAAATTCCACTTCACCATGTTTTGGCATCGCTAGTTATGTGCCCAGAAACGGTGGATAAATCATGTTTATGAATAATTTCACTTGACAAGGTTTCATGCAGTGCATACACACATCTTTGGATTTTCCAAAACTGATGGGTACCAAAGCACTGTTGCAAATTTCCATGTTTTATTTTTCTATTTTGTGTTGCATGTGATAAGTGGTGGCAGAATTGTGGCAGATACAGCGTCATCTTGAGTTAAGCCCAATTAAAATGGATCAGGTGGTGTCGGGCATAGGCATCCCGCGTACAGTGATGTGGGTTTACCGTTTGTTATCCACCAGTCGAAATATACCTGGTCACGAACACAGTGCGGTTGTCGTGGAGAATTCATGGCATGTTTAACTTCTGCTGGACCACATGGTTCCAAGGCTCGCAGCTGCCACTCTCAAACACGATGTGGTAATGGTTTTTCTACCAACATGTTGTGGCATGGGTGGAGGAGGGTGGCAGGTGTCACGCTCCCCTCAGCACTGTACCGTCCCAAAATGTCGCCGGTGGTTGACGTCATTGGATTTCGTGCTCGATGAGGTGGTGCTCATGTCCAAGATGGTTGACTTTTGGTACTGCAAGAGACAATGGTAATTTCTGGTGCAAAAATTTTCTGCTGTCTTGTTGATTCCTTGCTCTCAATTACTTGCCGCTCTGATTTTCTAATAGGAATTGGGTGGGAGATTCACCAGAAGCGAGTTTAGATGAACCCGAAGGTTATAAGGAGCCTGAACTGGTGAACACATGAAAATACATGGGCACAAAGGTACACTGGAAAATTATATGGATAGGAATACTCATGGAAAGACAAACCATGGTACATGGAAAACACTGGGAGTGGAAAGTAATGGGAAAATGTTTTGCTGGAAAACGATGGTTACTCTGGTAGGTGTGTCTCGCCACACAGAAGGGCTCCAATTGATGTCTTATGATGTTGGTACTTACAAGAACAACATTTTTCTGGACATCATTTATCCTGAATTCAACACTATTCCTGTAATTTGCATTATCCCTTGTCAGTGGTCTATAATTGCCCTTTCCAGTGTTTCATGCCGTTTCTTTGTGCTGATGTGACATTTCATATGTACCACGAAAATAGGCTCCTTCGGACCAATGGTCCATTCATATTCGCTATTGACGAAATTTTCCAATGCTATCCATCCATTCACAAGTTCTGCATGCCAGTTTTGAACCAGAAAACACAGGTGAAATAACAAGGCATTTGGCGCCAAAGAAAATCGCAATTTTGTGTTGAAGCACTGAGAAAGTTAGCAACCTTTCCACCTACACGATGCACAACAGTGACACCAGCCATCTCAGCAGCCATCCTGGGGAAGCAACAGAGGGATAGCACACAAACTGCCTCCCTTCCCTCACCAAGTCAGTCACACCACCCCTATCATAGCGAGTCACTGGGTGACAGCTGCGACCCGGTCAAGCCACGTGGCCTGGCGGATAATGTAAACAACTGGCCTGATGAAACATCCACTTCAGCTACATCGTATAGGCGATCCTGGACGCCTAGACTTGAAAATGGGAAATGGAAGGCCATCCAAATTATACATCATTGTGCACACCCCATGACCTCACCAGATCCATTCTCATTAAGCTTTCTCCAGGAAAACACCTGCCTCTGTATTGCATCTCGGCACATGAGCGAACAGTTCGAGAGAGTAAATGCAGAGATCTACAGCGAGGCATGGAGGCGTACAACTGCAGGCGCACTGGAAGATGTTTATGTGCAGTGCATGAGACCTCAACAGGTCCGGGGATTCGTCAACCCCATCCACAAGCCTACACTCTGTCATTGTTCTAGAAGTCAAACAAATACAGGACATGCACTAACTTCTTTTCAGCACAACCTTACAAAGTGCACAAGCCCCAATTGGTGAGAAGAGATAGGAGTAACATCACTTGTGTGTGCTCGATGCCATCGATTGTATCACAATAAGTGCATCACCTCCAGATAACAAGCCAATTTAAATAAAATATTCTTGATAACATGCGCCCGATGCACACAGAAGCACAGGCCAAAAATCATTCACGGCATTTTGCTGGCAAAGAATAAATTTCTGCCATCAAGTTTAGTATACCACAACATGACACTTGCAGAGACAAACCAAGGGAACAAAAACTGAGAGGAATTTCTTGCAACCAGTGTGCAATCCAACTGACACTTCTACGCCTAATGCAGGCCATGTACATGGGGACCACAACATTTGACACCTCCACCCCCCCCCCCTCACCGTCAAAAAACATGCCGTTACTCAAGCCGGTTACAGCTACCATGGGTGAGAGTACCACAGGACTTGCCATACTGCATGAGTCGACAGAGCAGAGAAATTTCAACATACTAACCACCAAGTATGCAAAGTTACAGTCGCTGTCATTTTATTCAGGACTAGTAAGTGATGACCCGATAGTCTTCATACATTATTGCGCCAAGAGACTTCTCCAGTCTGACTGGCCAAGCAGTGTAGGGGAATGTTATGGAGGAGATGTAAGAACCTGGTGGTGTAGCAAAGCATATCATAGCATGATGTAGGCAGAGGTCAATGATGCTTCCATGTGTCAATTTGTGAGTACATTCACATCATTGAGGGCATGCAGCTGAGTGTGCCTTTAAGAGCAGGGAGAGGAATCACTCTAAAACTTCCCCACCCATATAGTGAGTTCGATTTTCTCCTACTAGCCAGAAGTATAAACTTGTGAGATATTTGAAGTTGTAGCCAGCACTGCACGAGTCGAATATAGGGCTGCCTTCACACCAGTGATAACACACCACAGAAACTGACTTCATCAAGACCATCATGCTACTCGACATGAGTATCCAGGCCCAACTGTGCCACAATTGTGAAACCAAACATCTGCGACAGGATCAAGAACAGTTCTAGAAAAAACTCCTAGGCACAACAGCATCGTCAAATTCAACGAAAACAACCACAAAAGCGTCTACCAAAACAAAGGGTAGATCAACGGCTAACATTACCTCTATTCGCACCTCGAACTACTAAAATACTCCACCAACACCATGCAGTTGGTGTGGGGGATATCATTGGAACAATGATTGCCACAATAGTACAACCACACCGCAGAGGAAGAGCATGAAATGAGGAAGAACTGCGATGTCGGGGTAATATTCCTGATGCCACCCGCCCCAGGGCAAATAAAGTGTTCACTGGACCAACCCTCCACCCCCCAAACATAGTTATCACAAATCATTGGGCCTATGAACTGTTTAATTCGCATTTATGTCCTCATCAATCACCATCTGTGCCGAGATCTCATAGTTATGGCAGCTTATCACAACTTCATACACACACCTTCCATCAATGTCAGTGATATTCGACGTATGCAACAGACTCTCAACCTAGCCACCCACCTGCACACTGGTGTGGTCGTGGTAGAAGTCGACATTATTGTATGCATCAGAGACATAGAAATATATTCCACTCCGTATGTCTCCGACGACATCCGAGAAGATGTCATTTTGGACATCCCGTGGCTAACGTAACAGAATACGGTGGTAGAAACCATATCATGCCGGATCCATTTCGGAAAGAAACAAAGACGGACCGTCTACTTCTTAGATCCCAAACCAGCTGGGACACTTCCACCAGTGTTACTTGACGAACTCGACCACTCAGTGCCAACCCAGTTTCGTGACACCATGCAAAGTCTCCTGACATTTTCACCACCACCGACCCGTTACGCCGCACCACAGTGGCAGATCACAGCATGACATTCATTAATGAAAACACCATCGACAAAGGCCAACACCGCTTTCAACCTCACTAATGTAAAATCATAAAAGATAAAATTTCTAAAACTCTTCAGGATGGTGTAATTCAACCATCAAGCCATAAATTTAACTCGGCGAAAACCTTGATGCCTAAAAAGTTGGCTCGCTGCTTTTTTTTTTGTGAATTTTCGCCATTTTAATCAGGTCACTCAGAGAACCCCTTCGCCCTACATACATGTCAAGGATGCATTGGGTACTTTATGATGTGCTAAGGTTCTAACCAAAATAGATCTCGGCAGTGGTTATTGGCAAGTACAGGGACGACCTGAAGATAGGCATAAGACAGCATTCAACGCACTAGATGGGCGAAGATTTCAGTTTGGTGCTATACCATTCGGCATTTAGCGCGCACTTTCCACATTCCAGGCCATGATGGTAAGTATATTGGAAGGCTTCGTCGGAGAGTTTACCTTGGCCGACCACATCGACGTTTTCATTTGGTCAGAGACATGGGAGGACAACATCCACCATCTTTCACTCGTACTTGAATGTCTGGCCATCAACGTCCTCGTATTCGCAAACCGAATATGCCACATAGGTAAGACTAAAATTCAATTCCTTGGACACCTGGTTAATAAGAAGTGAAGTAGGCCAACTGAAGAACAGCTTTGCCTTATCGAAGATTACCCAGCACCCCCCACAGGCTAGCAGATATTAAAATTCTTCAGTCTTACAAATTGGCTATGAGGACATTTCTCAGAATTTGAAATAATCACAGCATCTCTTGCTGCACTCATGTCACCAAATGAAAAGTTTCTGTGATGTAAATACCAAGAAAAAAGGCTTTGAAGAACTGAAACACCATTTTTATGATTGCCCAGCTTTGGCTCGACACTACCCAACCCGCTATCTATACATACAAACAGACACTAGTGAACAGGGAATAGGCACCGTACTGTTTCAAATGGGAGGCAATGGAAGCAGCTAAATACTCACCAGAGCAGAGCCAAATTCAGTGCATTTGAATGCCTCTATGATGTGAACGAAAGGGAGTGTTTTCGGTAGTATGGAGCTTCAAAGAGTTTCACCAATTACTCGAATAACAATGCTTCATGCTCCTCACTGAAACCATTGCTTCCTATGACTGCAAAGAATAAGAGAAAACTGGAGATATTCAACATGCTGGGCAATCTTTTTACAGTCATGCGATTTTTAAGTGCATTGTGTCGCAGGCAGATCATTTGTCCCACATGTCGGTTGAAACCATCGGCCGCGATGAGGAGAAGCGTTAGGATATACTCCCCCAGCCCTATGAAACATGTGTCAACAACACCATCAATACAGTGCAACAACATCACCATGTTTACGCCTGCCCAAAATCTGGACATTCTACACCAAACTGTCTTCAGTGCACAGCTACAATGTCCAGTTTCTGAAAAGTTGAAATTGGAGTTTGCGTACCAAACAGTCACCAAGTGGCATGTTGTGAACAACTGTGTGGAGATGCGGTTAGGTGTAAACTGTGACACATTATGTGTATATGTGCCTGCTACATCGCATAAGGCATGATTGCAACATGCATATAACACCGAAATTACCAGTCATCCAGACGCCACAAAAAAAAAAAAAACGGAAAAAAACATAATAAAATTATTTTTATGGCCAGATGTGACCGTGCAAGTGAGGGAATTTGTGCGTGCATGCATGGCGTACAAGAACTTTAAAAGTCACAGCACAGACGGAACTCAGCACTAACAGCCCAGGGAATCCACAGAACCCTTCGAGACAGAGGCATTTGACCTAATGGACCCTTACACACGCACTTCATGGGTAAGTGATTCATCATGGTAGTAACTGAACTATTCTCGCGCTGGATACAAGAATATGCCATCTCCACTGCTCGTGAGAGAACTATAGGAACAGTTAAAAAACTGAATCTTTCCCGTGCTGGGACTATCCATATGTACTACTTAGTGACAACAGCACACAATTCACTGGATATGTATGGAGAGATTACTGTACTTGCTGGGGGAGAAACACCTTATGACGGTCGTCAACCATCCACATGCAAATCTGAGGTCACTGATGCCCCAAGCCCGTTTGCCCCCCAGTGTAATTCCGAACCATGCATTAGAACTCTACCGAGCACTCGTGCACATCGTGTGACAGTGCGCCATTACACAAGTATACAAGACACCACCCACTAGGGTGATCCGAAGGGGTTCTGTGCAGCGAAAGTGCAAAGCAGAGCAAAATGTGTGCGAACCAGTACAATGTGATCAGAAACAACGTGTGCTGGCATGCACTGATATGAAACTAGACCTAAAGTAAAAAGGGCTTGCTGGTAATGGAATAATTATGCAACGCTCATGAACATATAGCTAAGCAAGGATAAGCAAGAATGAGTTACAGTATTTTTATGCCCCTGCAGTCTTTTTCGAGTGTATCTGATGTCATCTTGTTTTTCCCATGTTTACATGTTACATTCTCATTTCATTCCACATAGTGTCTATGTTATGCATTAAATATGTTTAGCTATGGTTTATTTATTCACATGTTAGAATTAGCAATGTAAGAAGGTCAGTGTTTTTGTTTTGTTGAGCAATGTAAGAATGTAGTTCCCATGGCTTGCCCGCCCGCCTTGGCCAACTGGCACACCATGCAGCACTAGTAGTCAGCGTTTCATTATGAGAGCGTATGGACACGTGAACAGACATCATGACATATCTCGTGCACTTGGGTGGCATCAACCATGTTAATTACAATAGTCTAAACAATCAGGAACCGTTTTACCTCTCTTGCCCAGGATTCTCCACCACTCTATTTCCCTTAAGTTTGCATTGCTTAGGGAGGCTTACGTTTCAACCTTAATCGCTTTGTGGCCTAGTGTCTTTTTGAACAGTGTAACCTAACCAGCATGTCAAGCCCAGAAGCAGTGTAAATTGTCTTCAGAGAAGGGCATTAATAAAACCCATAGAATTTACGTAAATGTGTGTGCATCTTCATTCGCGTAGGATTATAAGGCCCCACCTTCCCGCTTAAAGTGTAACATGTCTTTATCAGGGTACTGTGTCTACATAATTATCATGTGTTTTATGTTCATCGTTTACCAGGAATGAAAGGTGTGTGGTTCACCTTAAGAATCCACTGTGCAATACGTATTTTTAACTTCTAATATATCTGGGGAACATTGCATCAGACGGATCGTCGGTGCACTACCCTGAGTCAACAGTCAACTCTCCACTTCAACTTGGCATTGTTCCACATGCAATTCCTGGTACCCGGATATAAATAATAAACCTCATCCAAATTTCCTGGATATTTCGTTTACCGATCCTGAAAACCAAACTAACCATGTTTCACACCACGCCACAGTGTCAAATAGCTTCCCGAATTTGTGGCAGACTCCTACCGCCTTTTTCGATGCTTTGACAGCCATCAAATGATGCCCAACTTTGTGGCACACCCTTCCACTAATGACTCCTGTTTTCATTTTGACCAGCAAGAAATTCTAAAATTATTTTCCATAATTTTCCAAACATTTTAAAGGCTCAAATTCCTGCCTTAGTCTCCCCTGCTCATCCTGACCACTGCCCACAATGAGGGAACGACTAGGGTGTTTCGTCTGTATAACTGGAGCCTTAGGAAGCCATCCAGATGTCTTCAGGATTCTGGATAAATCTACACATCGTCCCAAGGAAGAAGCACGCAGAAATTGGAAGGCCGCCACCCTTGCAGCTACAAGGTAGAACATGCAGGAAAGAGGCCATTTTGGAGACCATGATGTCAGCCATCCCAAGCCACTCTGATGCCATAGAAGAACAAAAGGAGAGTGTGCACAAATCTTCCCCTCCAGGCGCATTGTGCCACACCGAGAGAGGAAGAAGGAGAAAAAAGGAAGGAGAAAAGAACGGGCATCCCTTCCACTTCTTGACCCTGTTACTGAAGAGCTGAGCAGGTCGTTGACCATTTCGCCATGCCATGACGAGCAGGGACAGCTGCACCGTAACTTCATCCATGCCGTTCCGAGTGTTGCATGTTCCCAACCCCGAACCATACTCGTGCTCCTGCGACCTACAACTGCGCAATGATCACATGCATCTGTCACACACAAACTATGGCTGGCCGACACATTATAGCACATCAGTGCTGATGTGCCTGTATTGTCTCCACATGATACCGTAAGACTTCATCACCAAATGTGAGCTAGGAACTCTATTACAGCAGATGCGAGCGTAAGACCAGCTCATCAAACTACCTCATCGGAAAGAACATCGACGTCACCAGGACAGTACAAACTTATCGGACTATAAGAAGGAAGAAAATTTAAGAGAAACAGCAAGAGCGAGTTGGTGCAAAAGTGATTTAAGGTCTACCAATAGTGCACGTCAACAACCCGTTCCTTATTTGTGGATGGGATCAGACAGTGAATCGCAAAAACATTTCGCCCATAAAAATTTTCAAAAAAATAACCAACAGCAACTGGACATCAACAATTGCCAATACAAATGTTACAGCTAGCACAGCGAATTAAGCAGGACACACAGTCAGCACTGGCACATGTTTTAATGGGTGCAGTATATTGGTCCAACAAGTAAGTGAGCAGTCATGGCTTAATGCATGCTAAGGCTTTCTGCAACACACACTTTGGCGGCGGTACACACCAAGCCACGTGGCCAGTCGGCTGGATCGATATCGGCTGCCATGCCATGCAGTGCGCACCTGTGTACAACAACAGATTAAGACACACCACACTTCACAAAACCGCAGCGGATTGCACCATTATTGGATTGCACGTGGATAGCAACAGGGCAGTGGAGCAGACACATCAGTCCGTAATGGACAGGGCACAGCACTCTGCATCAATCTCATGTCAATACAAACTAAAAAAAATGAGCAGGTAGTAGCAGTCAAAGCACAAGAAAATGAATGTATATGTTAGGTTGCTGCATTGTAGAAGCAATTTGCGAACTGAGTGAGCTGCTGTTCAATTGCAGATAGTGTTCATGTAATATCACACGGCCACAGTGCAAGTGCCCGCGAGTAAAGTTTAAGATGTTTCGGCAATGGAGGCCAACAAAATCCGTGTAAAATTGCAAGTGTAAACATTTTATTTCACGTAAGTGAACACAATAGGACTTTGCAAATGTAAACATTGACATTGTATCCTCGAAAGACATCAACACATCAGTCATCACAGTGCGATGGGTGGAGAAACTTTATCCCCCTCTCCAACCCTCAACAAGTTTCACCGAAGCTCAGGGCCATGTGTTCGAGCTCCACGTCAGTCACCATGCCGAATGCAGCAACACTGTGTGCGGGATCGTCATGCTGCACCTAGACATCAGCCCGTCTTTAAATATCACTATATCATATTAGCACAAGCAAGTACTGGGACAGCGGGTGTCCTGGATAACCAAGACCGCGAAGCTCCTGACGAGTAATGGCCACCACGTACTGGGGAGAATAGTGGTCCAACACCTCAATTCGAGCAAGCACAACATAGTACGCACGAAATTTTCACGCAAGCACCACCATGCTCCCCTGGGGTTAACACGACACAAGTACAGCATTGATCCCATGACAGCAGACGGGGAAAGGAAATGGAGAACGAGGCAAATGGTGAGCTTATGTATAGTAGGGAACCGGAACAGCCGGAGAACAGCAAGGACACACAGGAGATGCACGACGGCGTCGGTACTGATGAGCACCCTGACGATGTCAGAGCAGTGGATAGTGGGTCAGTACCTCATACAGAAGTTCCAGTACCCGATGCAGGAAGAACCAGCGTCACCCGACGTACTTGTGTCTGCAGGGTGAGCCCGATGACCAGCATCATAGCTTGTGATAGTGCAGTGCCAGGGAGCGCAACTGTTCGGCCTAACGAGCTGAAAACAGCACCAGTACTTCCTGTGAGAGCTACGGAAGTGGAGGAGACTATGTGAAGATTTATATATATATATATACACATTGTAATTTTTTATCAAGCATTTAAACATATTTACTGCATGAAAATTATCTATGAGTGTTATTTCTGGGTAATGAATATGATATAGGCAGAGAGTTGACTATTGCATTTGTAGTTCCTTATTCCACCGCCTTAATGTAAAGAGCGACCCCATGTATCGCCTCGCGTATCCCGCATTACATCGCGGGGGTGGGGTGGAGCCATTGGCGGGTGTGTCATGGGAACAGTGAGTTGGTAGAGTGTGACGTCGATGGATGGTTGAGAGAGTCAGCTGTGTGATCCAGCAGTGTAATGCTACGGGACTAAATTATGACCGCATGGCTGGAAAGTGTTGGTTTGTTGTTGCGGGAGTTAACACACTTGTGGTCCGGTTATCCATGTTACCAGCCAGTGTCAGCTTAGAGAAAATGGACGGTGTGTATGGAAGGTCGGACCGGAACAGGTTATCCACTACTGTCATCTCACTTAAATTTAGATTGTGCCCATACTGTATGATAGTGTGGTGACAGTCTCTTGAAATATTCAGGTGATCGAGAGAGGCGTAGAATTTAAAGTAACATGGTGAAATGGGCATATGCTCGACTAAACTCAAGTTGTGTTTAGTATAATGTGAGATGCACTCTTCCCTAACAAATGTGTGCAAAACTGATGAGAAATATAGATATGTCATATAACGTTATCAAAGGCACAGATTGGGGGGAATTAACTGTTCACTGTTAATAAAAGTTTGTTCCAAGGTTTCGAAATTTATATAGAGTTGGAAGCAGATTGCCAAATTTCCATAGCTCTAATTTTAAATTATGAAAGTCGCTGAAATAATTACTGCAATTTGGTGTGTAAAACGTGCCACTTTGTGGCAACGGCGGATGTGTTAGAAGTTTCCCCATGGGATACTTGACGGTATGCTGGTAAAATTGTCGGGCTGAATTATGGAAGTCATTTTGGCCAGGGATAAAATCTTGACCGTTCCACTAGCCAAAACTTACGCCGGGTATGGTTACCCCGATAAACTTAATATGGGATCAAGTGTGACATGTCAGAGCTGCGGAATAAAGACCGCGTCTGCGGGCGAAAATAGTAGAGCAGAATTCCGAGAGCTGAAAAGTACGACATGGCGGCGTTGCGGACAGAGGCGGCCCGACACCTGCATTATGACGTTGCCCGAATGGTCGGGCTGTTTTCTTCACATCGTCAGACCCATGGTAGGGCTGCTGACAAGGTACTGTGATTATATAAATTGCTATTTCTTGGCTACTAGTGTGCGACACGTAACACTGTATTTAAGAGTTGTCAGAGTGCTATCCCAGTGGCTTCTCTGTAGTGGCTTTTAATTGTGGAATAAATGAGTGTAAAATTGTATTTGCCCAATAATGAGATATTATGATAAGTTGAGTGAGAACAAACTTTCCGAACTGTTAACAATTTTTTTGGAATTAGTGTAATGTGTCCAAGAGTTGTTTTTAATGCATTATTTTTAATGTGTTGGCCAGAGACTTTTTGGTATGCCACATTAATGCCACATGATTATAATTTAAATATTAAAAGTTGTTGCGACCAAAAGTCTAAACTTGGAAAACATTTTTTCGTGCATCACTGAAATGGACCGCTATCACTGTTTGGTGTATTTTTGCTATAATTTAATTTTAAGTTCATACAATATCGTGGACAGGGAATGGCTCAGATGGGTGTATAATGTTGAGCGTGTCTAACTTCATCAAAGGGCTAGGTTGGGGATTGTTGTCTGGTTGATGGAGTGACACACATTTTGTTAATCCCCTGCCCAGAGTCGGAAGGCGTCTCAATGACTCCCATTTTGGAGGCACCATTTTTAAGAGGAGACACAGACATCAGGATCCTCAACACACAAGTGTCAGCCTACGGCAGCTGTAAACCCAGGTCGCCACCGGAAGAGGCACACCTGCCGCATCTAGAAGTAGAGCAGTGATAGCACTGATAGAGACGAGGGAAGTTGGTTGGTAGGCTCACTGCCGCTACACAGGACAACATGGCAGAGACATCTGCCGAGGGACTGCGTGTTGTGAGGTGATGCTTCGGCAACCTGCAAGCGGCAGACCTGCATGGTGCAGCAGAGGGGAGATACCGTTATAGTCGCATAGAAGAATCTATGCATTATGTCCATGTCGTGGGGAGATAAAGAAGTGTTCCTCCGGTGAGTGGTGTGACATCAGCATATGGACTCACCATTTTGAAGGGGGCGGGGGGCGGGCAGTTAACATCGCCCATGGCCCCTAGCCCATTTGGCCGCTGTAAATACTCTTCAGCAGGCATCAGAAATACACTATATAACAAGAGAAACAAAACTATTAATAAAACCTTTATTAAACACAACAAATAATGTCTGGCATAGGCCCTGGACTCGTAAGTTCAGTTATTGTATTGCCTATTTCATCTCATTCCGTCTAGTGGCGTCTTTGGTAACCATGGCGACCACCAGCAGCGGTGCAGCGGCGTGCACTTCTAATTGTACAGTGGTAGTGTGCACAGTGTTGCTTCTATGAAATTTCAGTTCATGGTCTCACAAAGTCTTATGGGTGGAAGCACGTGGCACTGTAAGGTCGGCCAAAGTCACTGTCAGGAGCTGCAGCTGCGGACTGGCCTGCATGACAGCAGGTGGCTCCACCACTCCTATGGCCCTGCCACACCATGTACTGCTGTCAGTTGCCCCTTTTATTTACGCCATAACATAT
Source organism: Dryococelus australis (assembly GCA_029891345.1). Taxonomy (NCBI): domain Eukaryota; kingdom Metazoa; phylum Arthropoda; class Insecta; order Phasmatodea; family Phasmatidae; genus Dryococelus; species Dryococelus australis. Next base: position 34,937,137 of record CM056998.1, on the reverse strand, counting down.
CTCAGCTTGCTCAAGATTCGTGCTCGTAAAGTTGATAATGTGGTTTGCATTAGTTTGAAGATGAAAATATCTGATCGCTTCGTAGCATGCTAATGTCGGGCATGGTCTGAAATCTCACTTGATATCTAAGAATGCTTTCTCTGCCTCGTTCGTACACTGAAACCTTTTCTGCAGTGAGAAGAGTTCTGTCAAGGGTGTGGTGATTGTTGCCCGATAAACTTTCGTAGTTGCTTGCATGTCTAAGGGCGTGGATTGTCGTAAATAAGCCTTAGCTGCTCCGGATTAGGCCGGTTTCCTTCCTGATCAATTACACGACCTAAGAAATCTGTGCTTGTTTACCCACATGGCATTTTCAACCAAGCAGGTGAGGTCATTGAACACGAGCATCTCCAGGGCAATTGCCAAATGATACACGTGTTCCTCCCAAAAGTTTGACCAGATAATTATGTCATCGAGATACGCCAGCATATACTCTCCAATAATGCCATCCATGACACATACCAAATTGCATCGCACAGAGTTGAAAATGTCAACCATATGGGGCTGTGAATGCGGTCTTCGGCCTATCCTCATGATTAACCGGCTCCTGCATATAGCAACTCTTAAGGTCCAGCGATGTCCAAACTTTAGCCTGTCCCTGTCAGTTCTAATATTTTTAAGCGCTAAAGGCTCTAGCCTTCCTGATTTGCATTTACCATGGTTTCTCGAACACACTCCAGGCAATTTTTGGGGTGGCATTAATAAAGGTAATGACCAATTCCTTTATTTTATTCCCTTCATTGTGGTTTTTGTTTACCATTCATTAATAAACTTTCTGTTAGCAAGACGTTAAGTTACATAAATAAAGTTGACTTGTGTGTTTAGATGGTGATGTATTTAATGGTAGACTGTATTCTTTACATTTTACCGTTTTCCAAAGGTAGTTAAAATTAATAAAACCTAAATAAAGCTAATATTTTCCTGTAACTACACCATGGACAAAATTGAAAATCACAAGATTTTCTTTAAACGCTATTTGACCCTCCTTAAGTACTTGTGAAATACTAATTGTGAAGGCGACTAATTGGACATTAAGCTTATTTTAATATCGATTATGGATTACAGGTACATATTTAGAATGAAGTGTGCTTCGTGAAACAGCGAGAACTCTAGCCACTACACCACAATCGCCCCCATTACCCTAGGAAGGGATGAGCTGTGAGGTATAGGTGGTTTGTAACAACCGAGACATTAGAGAGCCATTAAGAGCACAATATGGCATAGATTGATCAGGGAAACAAACATGGATCACTTTGGTGGAAAGCAAGCTCCCGACCCCCTCAACTGTAGGAATTGTGGAGAAGCACCTAACCACAAGCATAGACCCTTAACCAGAGCTTCGACATGCAGATAAAGTAGACGACAGTTTATCCTCTAGACAGCGGTACCTGCAGATAGTAAGACGAATTTTGTCATTTGCCTAAAAGATTACTCTTACCAAGATATGGTAAGACAGGACCTAACTGTCGAAGGTTGCGAAGAATATTGGCGTTGAAAATGCTTATAGCACGACATGCCACAAGAATATCGTTAGAAGTCTGAGAATGTAATGGAAACTACAAACACAAATTAGGCCTATATTATCATAAATATTTAACTTGAGCACTGCACAAATTGCATTTGCGGAGAAAATATCAACCATATGTAAATTCATTATCAACTGGAAAAAAAAAAACTACATGAAGAAGAGCATTTTTTCTAAACAAAAAAAGGAAGTAAACAAATTATTAGGTCGGTTACAATTCGAACACAGTCACAAATCGTTCTAACTCTTATAATATACAATATCTCCTCTCTTCTTTAATGTAAATAACATCAGACACACAATCTCATTAGTTACAGATATTGTGCTGCCATGTTAAAATTTTAATTTCTTGTCTGTTAAAAATATGTATTTTACAATTTTTTAAGCGCCTATCATCACACTTCATCAGTTAGTGAAATAATTGCCTCTCCACGTCAAAACGTCGCAGTACTAACAAAACACACTGCTGTTGTCATTTAGGTTATAACTACTACACAATATCAACAACATTTAAGAGCGAAAAAACCTTATTCCTTGGCATTTGCAAACACAGTAGGTCATGTAATATCCTTTGCAACATATGTATCCGTGTGGCCGTGAACTCCTTGTATCATATTATTTCTCTGATTACTGCTGTTCGGGTAGTGGGAGTGAAAATTGTGTGGCCAAAAGAGCCCTGCACACTTGCGTTCGGTAAATTTTATTGTACCTGTGGGAATGGGTGCATGTGCAAGAGAGTTTTATTTGCGTTTTGCCGATGCAAATGGCAGCTACTTATATTTTAATCCACACTCAGGTCCCAAGCTTTTTTCAGTGCCAGTGTTATTGCATTATTTAACCTGCTCCTTGTTGGTTCAATTACCCCGTCTGCTAACAATTCTGCTATCAGTTCTTTAATGATTTAAGCTTGGTGCGAAATGTAACTTTGCGGGTTCGATTAGATTATCTCTTCTTTCGTTAATTGAATCGCATGCTCACCACAACAGTTCTGCGCAGTGTGTCATGCATTTTCAAAAACAATTTTCCTCTTGTCTAGCAGATATTGAAAAGAGCTCTGATGTTATACCAGGATGGCATGTTCAAACTCCGTTAATCGAACTCTAGGTGTTCGTTCCGCCACACAACTGTCAATGTTGTATACTACTCTCCTTTTCTTTGCTCAGAAATGAATGTGTCTCTCAGCAGGTTCTACTATGGTGTTTTGCTCAGTGAGCCACGGTACTACTAATATATCATCCTTGTTAATCTCTGATGTCACTACTGCAGTTGTTGAATCTCCATATCGCTAATTCTGGCAGTTACTTTGGACTGTCCTAATGTTGAATTTACATCCTGTCCTTTTGCAAGTTGAATTATGTGCCGTGTTGGTGTGACGTCATTTTCATGCACAAGTCAGGGTAGACAAAAATATGAGATGCTGCAGCGTATATTAATGCGTGACATGGAGTATTATTTCCATACACAAGGACCCTTATAAATTTCGTACCATTGTACTAACCTTCTTACCAGTGTCTGCTGAGGTGGCAATGCTATGCTGTGTTGCGGGATAGGTGTAAACGACACATCCGGCACCTTTATTGGGGCTTTCGTTGTGACAACAGTACGTCTCCGTCTTTCAGTAATGGCAGGGCATCCTGGGTGGCCATATTTTGTCCCACTTGACAAACCAATTTTCACCATTAAAACCAGTCGCGTTCGTTGCTTGACCACTTTTTCTTGTGTGTTAGCAACTGTTGTTGGTTTCCTGTTGCAGTACTCATTGCTGTCCATATAGCTGGTTCACCTTCATGTTCCTGGCTATGTAGATCCTGTCATCACATGACCGGTGGTGCCATCGTGCACCCCATGTTCCACGATACAATTCACTCATGCTTCGCTCAAGGATTGTCACTGCTCTCATGAACTCGTTGAGGCCGCTGTTCAACAGGAGAACTAGGATAACTCGGTACTCTGGCAGTGCTGTCTCGGCGATAACCTCTAGCACCTCGCCTTCTGGTAACTCCGCGTGGAACCTGGGAACTAGGTAAGGTATTCTGTTTATTAATCCATTTAATATCTCTCCCGCATGTTTCTCTTGCAAATTTAAAATGCTCTGGGCTCTAATTTAAGCAAATGTGCCTCAGAATCTGCACTGATATAAGTGAAGAAACTCGGTCCCCGTTAAGCCATAATGATTCATGGACTCCCACCATTGTCGAGTCTCACCTTCTAATTGTTGGCCCACGCAACCAAGCCTCTCATCTTCGGAAACTCCGTACCCCTGTAAACGAGTTGTGCAATATTACACAAACACCACTGGATCCTCATTGACTGCACTAGAAAATGTTGGTAGTGTCTGAAAACATGTGGGTGTTAGCTGGTTTGCCGTTTCTGTATTGTTGTTGGTAGTGTATGCTGGCTCATTTATGTTCGGTGGCATTGTTGTGACTGGTGTGGCAGTTGGGAACCATGTTGGTATGTTTGGAAAAATTGCAGGATAATGCTGAGTAAATATAGGAGTACAATAATATTCCAGCATGTATGAAATTAATGGTGTCTGTAATATTGCCGGGAGAGGCATGATAAGTAGGGTTGACATTGGTACGGACTGGGTTTCATGTGTTGCATTCCCGCCTGCTACCAAGTGCATGCCGCTGATGTGTGGTGTGGCAAGCCCTTTTTTGCGAGTGGCCGTACAGTCCCTGCATGTAAAATGCGCTCCCTCCATGGTTGCTTGTTCTGCATCTGTTTGACACTGTACATGGGTGGTTGTTCCGCACATGTGGCATCCTGTATTTCTTCGCTAGTTTCTCCTGCACACTCACTGCGATTGCATGTATTTATCCATTCCAGTCCATTGAGAAATGAGTCCCAATTATATGTTGCTGCTTGTTGCATTTCCTGCTACCTGCTACAATGGCTACACTGAAATATATGTCCTCTTACAGTTGCTTGTTCGCATGTGTTTATGCATTCTGTGCGAATTTATGTGTGGCACTGCTCACAGCTCAGGTTAATTAATGTTCACAGTATTTCTATTTGTTGTTCCGAATTGTTACTGTTTTCACTGAGGCACTCGTGGTTGCTAACAATGCGATTGTCTGTGGTGCAGTTGTCTGATGGGCTGGTATTATGCTCGCATTGGCAGTACCAAGTGTATGGCTCACATATAGTAGTCAAGTCCTGTTGCATTATGTGAAGACACTGAGGACACAGCAGTATCGGTGCGCTGTCAAGTGTCCATCCAGCTAGTGTATGTATTTCAACAGATGCACTTGTAATGGTGTGGAAGACTTGGGTCGTGGGATTGTTAGTCGGGGCGGGAATCGGGGGTGTATAATGCTCAGCGCTACGTGGCTGAAGACACTGCACTGCAGTCCCTGCTTTGGTGTGCCGCAGCATGGTTCAGGGATCAACAACCCACTAAGATATTAGTTTCTCCTTACTTCTCCTCGCAGTGCTGTTATCCCTTCTCATGGTGCAGTGCGATGCAATGCGTATGGAGTGGTAATGGGCACATGCATTCTCTTTATCTTGTTGCGGCACCAGGATGTTGCAGCACGGGCTGACATCATGGTGCTTCACAATTTCCACTGTTCAGCTCTTTCTCCTTTGTAGCTGAAATAGCGGCAGCTTTCCTATTTCCATGTGGTTTCTCCCATGGACCATGTGTAACTTTCTCTGGCTTTTGGAGGCATCTGGACGACGTCCCAAGGTTCCAATCACACAAATGAAATGTTCTTGTTGCTCTCTCATTGCTGGTTGTAGTCAGGGTAAGCGGGAAACCGCATGGAAGAAAATTTGAGCCTTTGGAAATTCGGAATATTTGAGGAAAAATCTGTTTTTTTTTTTATTCTTGCTGGTCAAAATGAAACTAGGAGTCAATTGTATTACCAGGATATTTGGATGAGGTTTTATACTTATACCTGGGTGCCAGGCATTGCATGTGTAAACAGTGCCAAGTTGAAGTGGAGAGTTGACTCTGTTGACTCAGGGTCGTGAGCAGACGGCCAAAGGCGAAGATCCTTCCGATGTTGTATTCTTCAGCAATATTATTCCAATTTAAAGCACTTAATGTGCAGTGGATTCTCAAGGAAACCGACACACTTTTAATATCTGGTAATAGATGAACATAAAACACTCTATGCATGTCAAATATACTTTGATACACATTAGCTGGTAAAGTTAAGTTAAGCAGAAATGAGGGGGCCTGCACCCCTAAGTGTGCACAAGCCTCCCGTATGAAGACACAGACACATCTTACATAAATTCGATGGGTTTTATTTCATCCTTCTCGGAAGACAAAATACACTGTGGCCTGGCTTAACCTGCTGGTAAGGTAATACTGTACAAAAGGCACTAGGTCACAAAGAATTACTATTGAAACTTAACCCTTCTAGGTGATGAAAACCTAAGGGATGTAGAGAGGTGTAAAGTTCCCGGCAGCAGATGAAAAACGATTCCTGATTAATTAGACTATAGTGGTTAACATGTTTAATGCAAGACTTAAGGGCCGCCCAGGTGCATGGGAAATCCCGGAGATGTCTCTCTGCAGGTCCAAACTCTCTCGACATGAAACACTGAATAACTCCTTTGTGCAGCATGCTGGCTGGCATTGGATGGCAGGCAAGCCACGGGAACAACTTTCTTACACTGAACACAACTGACATGAACACAGCCCTTCTTACGTTGCTAAATTAACATGTACATTACTAAATCATTTGCAAAACTTATTCAATAAACAACACAAACACTGTGTGGAATGCAATGGGGATGAAATTCGTGAATTTGGAAAACTCAAGATGATATATAATTCCCTTCTACAATAATACTTTAGGGCATCTTTGCCTATCATTGATTGGCTTGGCGTTCATAAGTGTTGCATGTTTATGCCATGTTACAATAAGCGCTTTTACCTTGGATATAAATATGATATTTGTGTGCACAAGCACATGTGGTGTCTTCTCTTGTCACACTGGTTTGCATCTACCTTACACATTCCCTTGCACCAACATTGCACTGCACACCATTATAATACTGACATAGTGGGGCACTGTCTCACGTGATGTGCACGAGCTCTCAGTAGAGTGCTGATGCCATCTGAAGAGTATTTAGGGTGGGCAAACGGGTTTGTGGCTAGGGGCTACATCAACCTTCTACGTCATGCTATTTCTGGCCAACCTCATACATAAACAGCACGACAAAAAAGCACAAATCCTTCGTACACTTATATCACAGTGGCGGGACAATGTCAGAAACGTGTGAATTGGAGGTTATTTTTGGCAGAGACCAAAGGGCTAGTTTGTTGGTTTTAGGAAATGTGCTCAGTGTTGATTACCTGAATCACTGTGCAAATATTTTATATACTGCTAATAACGAACAAAAGTGATTTTGGAGTAGTAAACTTTTAAGTAGTTCCATAGGAAAACAAATTTTTTAGAGGTTGCGAATTTAACTAACAGTAGGTTTGCAATGTTTTGTAAATAACATATTTGTAAACTGTTATTATAATTATTGAAATGCGCATGGCCTTAAAAAGTCGCACTTTCAATACTTTAGTAGTGTAAATAATGTTTGTTTCTCTGCCTATATCATGAATTAAATGAGTGTAAAGTTAACCTCAGCCTAAGTGAGTGTGTCTGTGTTGCTGCTTCAGTACAAATACGAACAGTGATGTATTAATCGCATTTTGTTTTTCTATTGAGGTTAAAATTTTCGAAGTAACATTAATTTGAATGATATTTCCATACGAACCAAATTTTCCACTGTTCCATCAAAACAATGGTCTCACGAAAGAAGTTAATCTAAGAGCCACTTTCCCTTTTTTAAACCAGTCCAGCCAAACAATGTCTGCTTTTTTTAAAATTGAATTTAAGTACACACAATTCAAGCAAACATAACAAGGCGAAAATGAAACAGGTTTGAATGCCAACCTGTGAAATGTTAATCTGCTCTGTGTACGACTTTGAAGTTAATATGTACTCGTGGTGGCTGTTAATTATTTAAGGTAGAGATGGTGGTTGCTAAGGGAACAAGGGTACTTGGTATGTTGTGAAGGGTGCTGAAGGGAGTCAGCTGCTAGGTGAAGGAGAAGGCTTATGGCACAATGGCATGGCCAATGTTTTTTAATATGCTGTGGCAGTATGGGACCTGTACATGGAGGTGGTGGTGCAAGAACTGTGACTGGTGCAGAGAAGATCAGCAAGATTGGTGAAGGGTAGGTGGGGAATGCAGGGGCAGAATAATGAGGAAGAAGAAAATTACAGGCGATCAGTGATGATGAAAGAAATGGGGTGGAGCTCACTGAAGGACAGGTGGAAAGTTGAATGGCTAGTCAGGATGTACAGGGAAGTGAATGAAGAGGGAAGATGGGGAGGGCTACACTGCAAGCTAAGTAGGGGGGATTTTAGAGGAAGAGGAAACAGCAGTATGATGCTTCAGAGGATGTGGAGAAGAATGGAGTGGGGTCCGCAGTCTATGCTTGTGGGGTCTGTGAAGGAGTGGAATGTTTTGAGGGAGGAATTGGTACCTGTGAGGGTGGTTGGTAAGTTCAGGAAGGGAGTGGAAGTGTTGTTGGGTGGGTGAAGGAGAGGTGAGAGCTCACCACTGGAGCATAGCGTAATTGCGAATGTATGTATTATTTATTTATACATTGTTTACATGTATTACAATTGTCAACACGTAATCCTGTCAAATTGTAAGACAGAATAATGAGTTTTCCATCGCAGTTTATGTAAATGTCTTTTAATTATTTATTTGTCATTAAGTATGATACAATTGATTTTTTTTTTTTTTTGCAATCTTCCCCTTGAGCATAGCTGTATTTGGGGTCCTATTACAATGGTTTTCGTTTGTGGCAGAGTATGGTGAATGATGTAGTATTTACAGTTTACATAAACGAAAACATGACAATATTGATATCGAAATGTGAAATTACTTATACTTATGACAAAAGAAATTTCTAATATATAATACAATTATCGAAGCAAAATTTACGCAAATATTTAAGGTTTACATTCATGATATTGATGTACAATAGTTGAATAACTAAGCAAGGAGTTCAAGACATGTTTTAACAATGTTTAGTTACACAAAGAAGAAGAAAATTAAGGTTAAAAAGATTGCACGTTATAGAATAAGCCTATCACAGGCCTTGTTTAGATTGTGGGTTTTCAGATTGTTTTATGATACGTATTATTACATACACACACACACTTCCACTCATATAATAATATAATTATATATATATATACACACACGCACATAAACATGCATATTCACATATATAACTCTACCCTCTACAACCAAAGACTAATTATGTGACTTAAGCAAGTAATCTCATCAAGAGATACTCGATTAAGCGTACCATCCAAGCAATCATATCTGGCAAATACCTTCTTCTTTGTCATTCAGCCTTTTTAATTATAACTATCTCAGTTCTGTCTTGAATTGAGCAGGACTTAGCACATTTGTAAGTAATTCTGGGAGTGCATTAAATATTTGGAAGTTTTTGAATATTCTATTCGGTAACTTAGCGCTCAAATTATGCTTTAATAATGGAACATGGAAGTTGTTCTGTTCTTTGTCTCAGCTTATGCACATATAGTAATGGAACATTCAGCTGGTCGCATTAGCGAAGGGAACGGAACATGAGCCTATATTACTGGAATGCATTTCTCGGAGATTTTATTCTTTTAGAGAGTGTTCGAAATTTAAGCTTAATTGTCTAATAACTTAGAATATCTGCGCTGCACTATACTTAATGATTATGGTTAGCCCCTAAACGAACGCGTTCTTACTCTATAGGTGTCCTCTTAATTCTGTGACGATTTCCGTTTCGGAAGTTCTTTTTTCGTTTAGTTCTAGGCTTTTTATGTTTGTAGTGTCTCTTGTATGTGGTTAAGTGCCAATCATGAGGTGAGTTTTATTCCATTAAAATCCTACCATGTATTTGGAATTATGTCTTATTTTGTTGTTAATTACGTTCTGTGCGATAATCTGATAACTTAGAGTTGACGAACTTATTTTTCAGTTCCAAGGTTTCACGTGACACGCTGTACGAGTGCGTTAGTGCTGTCTTGAAGAATTCGGAGGACAAAAAAAGGAAATTTCTGGAAACTGTGGAAATCCAAATCGGGTTGAAGAATTATGACCCGCAGAAAGACAAGCGTTTCTCCGGCACTGTCAAGTACGTTCACCTGACAAGAGTTTATTCCAAATGATTTGTATCTTGAGGCATTATCCACAGTCTTTTTTTTAGGGCAATACCATCAGCATTCTTTAATACTGTTTATTCGTTGAGTTGAAGTGGAATGGAGTACTTTCAGGTTATCTCTTCAATATATACGACACAAAACATAGCCAACAAAACACCTGTTTAGCTGCTCTGCCAAGCAGCCAGTGTATAATATTTCTATGCCATCACTTTCCGCCTGTAATTCGTGCCTACCAATGTTCTTGTTAGTTCCTTATTCCCGTGTAAAGCAATGTTGCAGCGTTTAAACTCGTAAGATGCGAAGCTTCATAACCCTAAAGTAGTAAATTTTTATATGATTTTTTAAAATATATAACCGTAGAAGTTAATGTGTGTAAGCATGCACCACGTCGGTTTCACATAGTTACTGATACTTCCATCAGAATGTGCGACCAGTCCAAATAGTTTCAAGTACACATACTGTTAGTACATAATGTACCGGCTATTATGTTAACTACGCTATCATTTATTAAAATGCTAACTTTATAGTTTTAAAAAGGCATTGTCAATGATTTCAATAATCTATTTATTCTTGGAGAATAGGCATTACCAACACACCTTGTTATATAAACAAGTATGAAACATGACAATCATAATGGTTAGGCCTATTTGAAATCTAATCAAGCAATTTGCCAACATAAATTCCTCCAGCAGTGATCATTTTCACACGTAATGTTATTTCAACTGTTGGCAAAGTCATCCTGGACAGTGCATAGCATTCCATTAATATTTTGTATGGGAACTTGGGCATTAATTGAAACTTTTCTTTTGGTAGAATTTGAATGTGAAATCACCTGACAGTCATGAATTTGTTTTGTGAGAAGTAAGCTTTCGAATTTATTGGCCACCTTTCATTTAAATGGTAATTAATGTTGGTACATAATTTTTTTAAACTGTAAGAATCTTTGTCTTTATGGAGATATGCAGGGAGCGCTTTATAGTCTGTATGCTGCTGGTGTTGCTGTTGTGATGTCTCAATTTGCAAAGCATGCTCGTGCCAAATGCACTTGTGTTTGGCCGAGGGAGTAACTCTGCTGGCTCAGGTAGCTGCGCTCTGCGTGGCGGACCTGCACCCAGGGTCTTAAAACAACTGGGGAGGTGATGGCAACATCACCGTTAGTCTTAGTGTGGCGGGGATGGTGAGTGGCTCTTATAGTTACCTCTTTAGCGAGCTTCTTGTGTTTGCTGTGTCGTGTCAAATCGCATATGCATAGTTAATTTTTTTACCTCTTAGTCTGTCAAGTGTTGGTGTAATTTTGTGGGGTTTGCTCTTAATGTAAAGGTTTTCACAAGAGCTTGATGCTGCCGCGTGTGTGCTGATTGAGGGAATATAGTGTTTGCAAGAGTGAGTAAAATTTTAGAATAGGGGGCTTTTTTGATGATTAAAATCTTTGAAAGTGGTTGAATTCCACTCTTTCTAATTTATTAGGGGCTCAAGATATGATCAGTACAGACTCAATAATGATGATAGGGAGGGCAGTGAATATCAGGAAAGTTGAGGGGTAAAACAAATAACAATTATCTACATTTACATGATAAAATTTTACCTTGCAATTTCCCTCCATTTCATACCCCACCGTCGTATTTTTAACCCGAAATGGTAACATTGTAAATTTAGGTTATTGTTCAATTACATCTGTGTGCGGTTGTGAGTGTTTTTGTGATAATATATAACTTTTCTATCACGAATATCACAAAAATACATTAAATTGCAAAGCGCCCTAACCAATTAATAACAAAATTTACAATATTACCAACACACACATTATTTCTCACTGCAAATGTGCTACACATTAAAATAATTTCTGACGAAGCTCAAAGCTTCGCTGATGTGTGAGCACCAAAAAAAATTGGAGATAATGTTGAATCACTGTTTTTGGGATTTACTGCCTTGCTGCTGGGAATCTGGCTGTGTTTGTTTGGTAATATTCTGAATTTAAGTATTGTTTGGTTAGGTTGTTTTATAATTTAACATATTTTCATGATTGTAATAGTTTTATCACAAAAATATTAAACAGCAGTACATAAATTTAGGATATTACCAACACAAGTTACAAATACGATACTGACGAGGGCTATGAAATTACATTGTGGGGTACAGTTTTATTATGGAAACTTACATATTTTCCACTTGTTTCACCTCACAATTTCACTTTTCTTCGTAGCCCTACCTACTTACCAAGAAGTTAAATTACATTTTGTTACTAACTCTCAGACTATATCACCATCCACACAACTTAACATTCCATTTGACTCTTTGTGCACTCAAATCACTGCACAAATATTTTAATTTCACTTTCTGCGTGCAGATATTGCCACAGAAACACTCTTATTTTTGCACAATTATTTGATTTATAATATGTAACTGAATTACAGTGAAAGTCCGATGTTAACGAGTATGCTTTATAACAAAAAATCTGCTGTAACTATAACTTATCAGCACCGTCAGTAGCCCATATACTCAAACCAATGCAGTGTGGGCTTAATTTCTTTATAATGCTAGCTTAATAAAAGGCACTCAGCAGTTTTGTTAAGAAAACAATGCAAGAAGTAGTAATTGTGTTTTTAAAAAAGTTTAAGAAATGGTTTTGTTTTCCTTGTTTAAACTTCGTAGTTACGCCTAGTCTGGAAACATGGCAACATCGCTGCCTCCAGCTAGCCACGTGCAGACTTAGCAACGCAGCACAGCTTGCCTGCCATTGCAGTGCTGTCCGGTCCTGTAGCAGCAGTACTAGACTCAACTGCTTGATTAGGTTGTGGTACATCGCGTTCTTGTTCTGCACTCTCTGTATTTATGTAGACTCAAAACCGTATGTTTCGATATCAGCCAACGCTAATAGTAAAATGCAACGTGAATGTCTGTCCCAATCAAATATAGATTTACCTACGGCTTAGTGTTTTTACTTAAACTTAATTTGAATCAATTGTTGAAAATTAGTAATTACCATATTTTGGCATTACCGTATTTTTTCATGTGGAAATATGAGGTGCTGCTTTACATGAAACAACGTGTGTAAAAAAAAAGGGTAAAGTGTAAAACTTTTCCGCCCATGATAAAATGACATCTAAGGTCCTGCATCATCAGGGAAGGGAAGAGACCTGCTTTTCATCTTGTTATTGATGGGTATGAATATTAATCCTGTTGGAGATTACATTGAGGGGTTTTTTGCTGTACATAAAGATAATAATTTTTTTGACAAATCCCTTTTCTCTTCAAGCACAACTCTCCAATTGTCAGTGTTGCGTAGTGGGGCCGCTGAACAGAATTATGGTTCACGAGTGCATTTTTATGATATATTTCATACGCAAATAACAATTGTTACCAATATTGTGGTTTGTAGGTGTAAAAAGTATGGGGGGGAAACAAGCCATAAACAGGGAAAATTGAGAGTTGACTATTTGAAACATAGCCTGGGAGTGGAGGGGCTGAACTGGCAGCATTGCTGTAATGTTTGATGTTGACAGGCTGAAGCACATACCTAGGCCCAAGATGCAGGTGTGCGTGCTGGGAGACCAGCAACATTGTGATGAGGCCAAGGCCAACAATGTCCCCTACATGGATGTTGAAGCCCTAAAGAAGCTCAATAAGAACAAGAAGCTTGTCAAGAAGCTGGGTGAGTCTCTGCTACCGTGGCATCCATTTATAACAGATTAATCAGGTCATGTACATTGTAGCAGTACCAGCCTTTAAAGCTTATTTGTTTTCAGCTGGATACTTATTTGTTTTCAGCTGGATACTTATTTATTTGTCTCAAATAACTTTTACATCTAGTTCTCAAAATAAATTTCACTAAGCAATTCTAGATTTTCCTGCTTCAAGCGATGACATTTGTCACTGAGAATGTTCAAGAAGAACCTCTCTCGCAGTCTACAGTGCCACATGGTAGTGTGATATTTCACTACAGAGCCCCAAGAAAGGGTTAAGTGCTTATGTTATGTTAAATGGTTTGTTTATTTTGCAGAGGGTCCATGTCAGATCATAATATTGATGTTTATAGTTTCCTTCATTGTAAACAGTGGCACATATTTGTGTACAAATATGAATTTTATGTCTATTATTTGCCAATGGCGTTTTAATTTTATAGCCTTTTTCTTTTCTTGCGTATGTGTCTGGACTGAATTTTTTTAACCTTTGAATTTGTGTATAAAAACAAAGTGAACATTTTATGAATCCTGATGTTTAATTTCTAGTGACAGAAGTTTGTGACCAGACAAGTATATATGATTAGGAACATGCCCTGTAGTGTTAAGCCAGGGAAGGAGCAGAATTCACATAGGATTGTTATAAGAAGTCCTGAGATTCCTGCTTAGGCAACTCACAGGCTAGGCTAAATGTAAATTATGAGTAAGTTTAAGGACCTACGTCAATCTTGACCTAGGATTGGTACGCTGGTACCATCGAGATGTCTGTGGTCATGGCTAAATTGATTTTGGCCTGTGAGAAAGCCGTGTGGTGACGCTTTTCTCAAGCGAGTTGTCTTTAATGTGTGAAATGCATCTGAGGATTACTATGAATCTCCAAATTTTTCATGAACAGTACAACTTCCAATTTTTCTGTGCAACATAAAAGATGTTAAGTACATAACATTTGAGTGCTTTCTCATAATCCCAGAAGCATGTATAATCTAAGCCTGTTGGCTATGCCGAGTGCAAGTAGACTGTTTAAAGAAGTTAATTCAATGAGATTTTGAGTATCCGTGCTTGTGATTTTTGGAGAGATTCTTCTGAGCTAAGATGAATTTTCAATTTGATTCGAGTTACAGTAAAACCCTTCTATTACAACCCAATCCTGAGGAACCTTGAAAAGTTTGTCGGAAATTTGAGGCACGTCTAAAAATAGATACAAGTCCAGCCAACTGTGGTTTCAGTTATGTGCGGATTTGTTTTGTAGAACTTTTCTCCAACCGGTATTTGAGCATCTCTGTCAACTGCGAATTTAGGTGCCTTAAGACTGAGAGAGTAAGTGGTAATTCAATCAATGAGGTGTGTTACTGAAAGAAACCACCAAAGAGCTTCAATTACCTAAATATCTTAGGCATAGTATTCAAATGTTTTGTCTTAAATGTTTTATATATATATATATATATATATATATATATATATATATATATATATATATATATATACGTTTTCATTTGTATTATTTTACACTAGACATGACACTTTTATTTTTTTTGTAATAGTAATTACAATTTATGAAAATTTCAAAATTGATTTTTTTTAATATAAATATATATATATATATATATATTAAAGGTAAGCTCTAGATATAGATATTTTTAGTTGATTTATCTACTCTGTAAAGATTATGTTATGAAAAGATATCAGGAATTCAACCATTACTACTTTCTTCAATATTACGCTATGCTTATAAACAATATATTTTATATAAGCGAATCAGAATCGATAATCTGCCTAATTATCAGGATCGGAATTGAGAAAAACTGGACTTGGCCCATCTCTAGTGACTGGGGGGGGGGGGGGGGGTCGTGCGTCGTAATTAAAAATTTGGAACATATTGGGCCTATTTTGACCCACCCCTAACCTCTATGCCCCCAAACTTGCCATTTTTTTGCATGAAGTTCATGTTCAATCATCACTACATGAACAAACACTTTGTAAATTAAATATAAATATGTATTTTAATATCTGGACGTCTCTTGATTAATTTGATACCCAATAAAGGCTTGTAAAAAAAAGCCTAAACACAGTATGACTTCTGAATTTGATTTTAGTTTCAAGTCTTTACACTGTCAAAAGCGAGCAAATGTATTTTAAAAAGTTTTTATTTTACTTCTCATATATAGCGCATAGAGATGATAAATCATTTTGTTTCCAATAAATCAAAATTATCATAAATTCTTAACACAATCTTGTTTACTAAATTTTAAAAATATCACTTTTACTGCTTAATACTAATTTTCAAGAGAGAATCTTTTTTACTAGTTTACAAAAATGCTGCGGCTCACAGCTTTACTTTTTCACACAAAAACTTGAACATTGTACTTTCTACAGTACTGAGTGATATGATTGGCTGTTTTCTTGTAGACCAGGCAACAGGTCTCCCCATGTATAGAGTGACATAACCTGAAGTACTTCTACGTGATGTCTTGTCACCAGCATAATCTGCATCACTGTAGGCATCAATCAGCGAAGTATTGAGATCTGTCTAATATCTATGTCCAAGGTTTCTCGTTCCCTGAAGATACCTTAATATCCGTTTTAATTTTTTTACATGTACAGTAGGGTTTTCCACTTTTCTTTGCCGTCAACAAACTGAAAAACACCATTCTTGAGTGAGGACTTTTCTTCCTCTATGGTTTTCAACCATTTATCCTTATCTTAGCTGGAAATAGCTTCTTTGTAGGACGGCATTGCATAATCTTTCAAATATTGGTTTTTTTCTTTTTATTTGTTCTTTTCTGCCCTGGTGGTCACAATTTTTCAATTTCAGTAGCTGTTTCAGGTAGAGAGTCTAGCATTCTCATGTTTTTGCTCTCTCTTGGTCTGAGGGAAAAACATGAGTGTTCATCAACTTGCTATTCTTAGTTGTGTTTCCAAACTTTGTCTGCAATTATTTCTTGAGATGAATTGTTTGTTGCAGAAATCTCAGTTGATTTCTAAAAATGTTACATCTCTTGAGAGTTTTATTTCCTTCTTTTCTGAGTTCCATCTTGTCAAACAGGAAACTATGAGACTATCAAAAAAAGTTATAATTTAATCTTGCGTAATCTAAATTTTTCTGTAGATAAAAAAAGGATAGATTCTTTTTCGGTTCAATCTCAAATGTTTGTCTCTCGCATGTGCCTGGTATATACTACTAAAGTCAGTCTGGTTCTTCAGTCATTGAAATCCCCTTCTGCTAGCTGCTCAGTACAGATGACTCACTTATTCCCTGTTATAGTAGTGATTAAAACTATTTACTGTGAATAAAATAAAATTTATTCAACATATCTTAATATTTTATACAGTAATAAAAATTGAAATATTTTGTTTAAGGAAAAAAAACATATGCATCAAGTATGCATACACAAAAAACTTTTTTCTTTTTCAATTTTACAAACCCTGTTACTGATCGGTGTGCTTGGAGGTTGGCAGCTCTGCTTGAAATTAATTAATTGCACCCTGACTATATTGTATTATCTTTCTGTTGCCCATATTAATGTAATAGTTGATTGTTGAAGGTAGGCCAATGGTATTACTTGATTGCAGCAAAGAAGTATGATGCGTTCCTGGCAAGTGAGGCGCTTATCAAGCAGATACCTCGTCTGCTGGGGCCAGGGCTAAACAAGGCAGGCAAGTTCCCTGGTCTGCTCTCCCACCAGGAGGGCATGATGGCCAAGATAGACGAGGTCAAGGCCACCATCAAGTTCCAGATGAAAAAGGTCAGAATAATCCCCCTTGGTGTCATTTCAAGTGGTAACTGCTCTATCTAGGTTTGGTAGACCATTTGTACTTTTGGAAAGTATGTGTTTCAGTTTAAGAGTTTATTTGTAATAATAGGTAATATTGCAACAGTAGCGTATAGTGTTGATGAAGCTATACAGTATTGTTACAGAATAGCCCAATTGGAAGCAGGTTCCTGCTGTTGCCTATGTAATGGGCTCTCTTTGATTGTGTTTAAATCATGCCCTCGCAGGTTGTATTCAATTAAATTGTTTTAAAAAATCTTAATTTTGGATATGGCTATATGCAGCTAATGCACATTTCTAGTGTAATTTTAGTGGAATATGAATGTATAACTAATTTTTGTTGCACTATTCTTTTGAGGCAGTTTTGTGTTAGTGTGTCAGAGATGTTTTCAAGTATTTATTTAAATGTTTTCTATTCATTAGTGGTTACTAAAATAATCGTAAGTGTGAGTCAACCCATTGGCTGATACTTTTTCTCTTATCAAATTATGCTCATATGTACAATATTGAACAAGCACAGTCATTTACAATACAAAATTGGTAGGTGTTATCAAAACAAAACTGTTTTTAGTTAAATGGATATGCCTTGGAATGTCAAAAATCTTTTTAAAAATACAGGCGATTCTCAAAAATTCATTTTTCAGGGAGCAAAAAGAAACAAACATGCAGGCAGGAATGAATGTGGACTTGCATTTTAGGCTTGAGAAATAATTTAACCTGAAAGTGTGTGTTTTTTTAAACCAACGACCTGATAATGTCGTTAAAAACAACTTATTCAAGTAAATTGATGATTAAATATTCCCATTAAATTAAAAACTTAAATTTTATAGATTTTGCAAAATTTAATTATTTATTTTGGTGTGTTTCTTCATCACTTGTCATGTTCAAGCCCTTGATTCAAATCTCCACAACTTATTTATATGCAATGACTTTTGCCGAGTCCGTTTTCTAACCCTTACAATCCTAACCAGCAACTGGTAGTTTGACAATAATCATGCCATTACAATACTATGTCTATAACATTATACCTAGTTTACAATAACAAGATCACAGATCGTTCCATACACTGTTAGAGATGGTGTGATTTGTTGTCATTAACCTACGAATGCTGCAATTGCGTAAGAAGAAAAAGAACAAAAGATGCCTTCTTATGGTTGCCAACTTAAGTGCAGTAAATTTAAGAACTACGCGTTTTTACAAATTATTTATGTGTAGAATGTATGTGCCCATCTTTAAAAATGTGTGCTAAGTAAGTGCACTGGTTTTTAATTTGAATATTTAACCAAGTTTGTCTGAAATAAATTATTTTAGAATACATTATGTTAAAATATTCGTTGGGAGAAATTTATTTTAGTTTCTTTTGTTATGCATGTGAACCAACACCTATTAGGCCCAAATGTTTGATTATGTGGGACTCCTACATTTCTGCTTGAAATTCTGCGATCACTGAGTCATACTTGCCAATTTGTATGATTTGCCCGTTAAATGTACGGAAATGCGGGGTCTTTTATGATTTTACGGCAATGTGACAAGTATCTGTTAAATGAAAGTGATTTTTTTTTTTATCCTGTACGAGTTCGCATATCGGCCATCAAACAATGTGCAGTACTTAAACATAAATTTACTAGTCCACAAAATAATAGCTTTTGTTCTCAATCGTCAAAAACCCTATTAAAATTATTATAATTTTGCGTGTTGTATTTCATGCCGCCATACACAGACTGTGTTTGTTTTTCACATGTCTAACGGTACGACCAGCGAAGATACACCAATGAACAGTCTGGTTCCTTTGGTCGTGTGCCTTTGATTTGTTGTTCCCATTATGCACTTCGTTAAAATGGTGAGCGTGTTGTGGTTTGTTTGATCATAGGTATGTACTGAAGTTTTCAAGTAAGAATAACATAGTGTTCTCTGTTTTGTGTACGTGCGTTTTAGTTTTGTTTTATAATGGTACACAAAATTGTAATACCAAAATGAGTTGTGCAGGAAAAAACAGTATTAGCAGTCTTTTCTAGAAGATTATACCAAAGAATTTCCGTTCATTATTAAGTCTGAAAGGGGCAACAAGTATGCGTTCTGTAGCAGTTGCAGGTGCAATTTAAATATTTTCCATCATGGTAAAAATGACATATCAAACCACGTGAAGTCCAGCAAACATGCAGCCTGTGCGAAAAATTTTGAAGCTAACCATAAAATATAGGTTGGTTTTTTTTTTTTTGGGAGGGGGGGGGAGTCAGGAGTTAACGTTATTAAAGCAGAGTGTTTGTTCACATCGTTCTTGGTCAAGCACAACATTCCGCTTAGTGTATCTGATCATGTAGCACCACTGTTTCACATAGTGTTTCCCAATTTGGAAATAGTAAAAAAATATGCTTGCGGAAGAACAAAAACTCTAGCTGTCGTGGCAGAAATGACTCGGGCAATGAGAGAAGACATTATTCTACATTTACAAAGTGGACCATATTCCGTGGCAACAGGTGGAACAAATGATACTGATTCAAAAGTATATCCTATTGTAGTAACGCATTTTGACAAAGATGTACAAAATATCGTGACAACTGTTCTCTTGCTGCCAGAAAAATAATTAAATCAATTCAAATGTTTTAAATAAAAGCTGCAACTGTTTTTTCTAGTCTATGTACATATTTTTTAGTGGATGAGTTTTAAGTGTGAACAGACCTAAATGTTTCAGTTTATGTTGTACAAGATAGGTGAGCATTGAGAATTAGTCTGTGATTGTGGATTGTGCTGTACTAGATTGTAATTGGCCGGGTCCATCTATAGACACTTTTAACTACTGCTCTGTGATGTACAACGCATGTATTATCTGACACGTGCTGAGTAAATTCTTCTGAGAGCAGCTACAGCAAGTTTATTTTCAGTAAACAGAAATATTTTTGCAAAAAACCTATAACTAAACCATTATATTAACACCGCACTCTGGATCAGGGGTAAGCAAAATCCAGAATTTGGTTTCCTGAGGCACAGGATGAGATTTTTAGTATGTTTAGATGAAATTATGTTTAATGTATTTTGTATTATTTTGCTGTTTCTGCGTATTGTATGATATTGTCCATTTTGTGTAAGTGGGGCAAATTTTGACAGTTCTAGAAAAGTATTGCGGTCACAACGTATCCTTTTTACCACAGCAGTTCTGTAATTGCAAGAAACGTTTGTAAACAAATGTTGTGAGACCAGTGTAGAGTTGCATTTTCCAAATGTTTCTTGACTTCCTGTCACGACAGGCCCTGACAAACTGATGTTACGTAACTTCTGTTGAGTAATCAATGTATATTATAGAATAGAGCTAGGTTGGCATTCCGACCTGTTTTATTTTTTGTAATGAACCAGTAAATATGCTGGGGTCCTGTTAATTTTTATTATGGATGTGGGTGGAGGTTTTAGTTTAACATCTTTCATAAGCCATTGTTTTATTGTTCTTATGAGAGAGTGTATTTTTACTGAGTATTGTTTTCATGCAGTTGTGAAAAATTATGCTCGTAGGGAAATAGTTAGATTATTATAACTTCTAAAGTTTTAATTTCAATGTAACATGTCACTTTCTGAAGCCTGAACTTAGACATGGTCCGTGTGGTTTTGATTGCACTGGATCAAGATTACAGGTTCTTCATCGTGTAGTTCCTATCCATTCTGGATGTTGGCAACCATTTCGGTTGTGCTGTCTCTATTAAGCACTGCTCAGAATCACTCCGTAGATGTCTGAAGAGGTCCATGTTTTGAAGTTTTTCAACCAGCAGATTATTCTCCTACTGGCGCTTCTTTTCGTGGGTATCTTTCCTTGTAGGATGGACTGTAGTAGCTGATATCTGCTTTCGGTCCTCATGATATGGCCGAGGTACTGCAGCTTCCTTGTTTTCACAGTGTTCGATACTTCTTTGCACTTTTTCATCCTCTGAAGAATTTCAACATTTGTAACATGGTCTGTCCATGGCACTCTTAACATTCTCTGATATAACATCTCGAAGGCTTCCAATCTTTTATCCAAGTTTCAACTCCATAATATAGAACAGAGAACACATAACAGCATAGAAGTGTAATTTTTGTGGTCATTGTTATCTCATGACTTTTAAAAAGGTTTCTCATTTTGAAGACCGCCTTAGCTTTTCCAATACGAGACTTCACTTCCTCAGAGCAATCCCACTGGTTATTTATGGTGGTACCGTGATACAGTGAAATCCCGTACCTACGAGTACAGTCTATTACAACAATTCTGTACTTACAGCAGTTTTTTAATACACCATCGTATAGTACTATACTACCAAGGTTAAATTATCTGGTTACAGCAAGTGAGGGTTTCTTTTGTATTTCCGTTTTTACAAGTGATTTAAATGCATTTATATTAATTGTATTTGCCTTTTCTAACAATTGTGGTGAATTGAAATTGTTTAAATTGTGCGTTTAGTATAATTAATCTTGTAAAATGTGTATAAGCCACGCTGCAGTGCAGTAAATGTTGCAATGCCGCACACTTACTTTTTTTTTTTTTTTTTGAGCCACCATGTTGAAGACAGTTGCATTGCCATTACAGATGTTTACACACACATTTTTCTTCACATTTGGCTGCACTGTAAAATAAAAACAATGTGCAGTACTACTAACAATTGCCCTTTCTTTATTTTGTTCTTGTAATTATTTCAACTGACAATCTTTAATTATGGATCATAAATTCAGGCACAGTTATTTATTACTATATATTAGTTACAGCACACATAATCTAAGCTATATTTGTAATTCCTGCCATGTTTATATCAGCAGTCACCCTACGTTTTCCATAAGATTAATACTCAATTTTTTAGTGATGAATCTGATGTTATGAGTACTTGTAATTAAGTCAGTTTTTCACACTTATTAACTCTCGTAGGTACGGGATTTCGCTGCATGTATGTTTGTGTACATGTTCAACAGGTCTCTGAATTATACTAATATGATACGTAGGGATACATTTTTTTTTTTGCTAATTACCATTAGTTTTGTTTTATTTATATTAATATCAATACCATATTCATAACTACTCTGTGTCACTCTATCCATAAGGTATTGTAAACTTTCCAGGCTTTACAGCCACATCTGTTTATTTATCTCAATGTTGTACCTTTGCGCTAGGTGTTTGAAACACAGTTGTGTAACAAGCTTATGTTTTTGTAATTTGAATGTCTGCCACAATCCCTACAAAATATTAAACTCAACACGAGTTGTGTGCTTGAATTTACTGTGTCGTATAGTTGGACTGGTTGTCCCTTCGTTGTAATTTTTATTCCACATAAGGCTGTTCTTTTAATGAAATAATAAAACACATAAAATAGCAGTTTAAATACTACTGTTGTTTTCCCCATAGTTGACACTGTCGTGGCAAAATATTAATGTGTATTATGTGTAACGTGCTATATCATGTGTAACAAATAGTTATAAAGCCAACCTAAATATTGTGAGGCCTAAATTGTGAACATTCGTAGGAAATATAGCAGTATTCTTTGAACAGCTGTAAACAGCAACCAACACATTTGAGAGTTATAGAAGTAGAAGTCACATGGCAGTGTATGTTTGCGTGTAGCGGAAAGGATACGTAGTCAATAACCAAAAGTATATATTTAGCAGGGCTTCAGAAAAGGCAGAAGTTATCGTGTATCAACTATATAATTTATATTTTGTCATACAAACTTGAGAGATAGTGGTGAACATGCACACAAATATGCCTACCGTGATTTCTATTCCGCTCATATTTCATTGTATTGTTTCATACTGTTTATTAGGTTTATTGAAATTATCAGGCTGGGCTTAGTATATTGTTGGGATTGGGACAAATGACGTTACACTACTGTTTCAAACACCTAGGGCAAATGCACAACGTTGTGATAAATAAACAGATGTGGATGTTGATAATTAACTTTGTCATAAAAACAGTTGACAGTTAAATGTATAAATAGTGCACATCTAATATTTTTAATTACGCACACACACAGCCACCGTAACAAGTATCACGCAGAAACATTAGGTTATTTCACATGCAGCGGATAACAAAACACATTGTATTTATTGCTGCCGTGGAAACACATGTTTTTCGGAGTAAGTATAATTTGCGCATCGTTTGGCAAATAGCAACATGCCATGTTATGGCTCGCCACCTCTGCCAACTTCAGATGGTAAGCGCCCCGCCATCATATCTAAATAGTATATTAAAATGAGTATTCGAACATTAAAATCTCTTTTCAGTTGTAATTTACAAATTAAAAAATCATTATTTTGCTGTAATAAGTATGAAGTATGCTTCCGTTTAAAACATGTTTAATATAAACTGCTTACTAGCAATGTGACATTTCCCAAGTGGAGAGACAAAGCAAGAGAGAGCAAGCAACAAGCTCTGCCCAGCCGACAGTTGCTTCCTCTGCCGATAAAACAAACACAGTGTCACTACGGCCTACACGTAATATTTTGTGCTGTTATTTTTAAACTGTGAAAATTAAATTATGTTGCTACCTAAATATTTTAATAGGCAATGTTTAATTTGCCAATGGCGTACTAAAAAAAATCTGGGCTAAAATATTTTTACTGTGAACTATTTCTTACCGGCCATTTTCAACGTGTCACTGCTCTCGCTGTTTTTAATTCACATTTAATACAAGATAAATATTACATAGAAGATACAATTAACAAGATACATTAATACTGTACTTTAAAGTCAATCGCAATGTTATATATTTGTGGAATATAAGTTACTGACAAAACAAGTTGACATGTTACGCTTGGGGAGTTATTTCAAAGGTTCGTTTTCAAAAGTCTCTTTATAGACCTACATTGCATTGATTACTGGATGGAGGTTAGCTAACGTCCATTTTTCAGTGCCATTGCTTGTTATCAAGTTTAGATAGGCAGTTTGTTTACCTTTGTTGAAATGCAAACTGTAAATTATACATTTTTGTCATGGCAATTTTAATTTATATACTTGGGCCTGTTGTGAACCAAATTGCTCTAAATTCGATACTTCCTCTCACTACTCTCGTTATATCTACGTATCTTTATGAAAGGTCAAACCTAGCACGTTACTCACAAGTGCTCACAGGATCTCTACAACCCTAGTGGGCTGTTCTAGCACGTGAACCAAGCGTAGTAACCAAGCATCCGCGGAACACGTCAACCTCCGCGACGCACCCGGCAGGCAGTGTGTTGCCACAGCCACGAGGCTACTCATGGCCATATAGTCTTGCTCAATGGTAGTTCCTCGCCCACTCCAAAGCAGATGTCACACAGCGACATCGTGCCTCCCAGGCATGTACAGGCCAAGCAAACAATATAAAGAAATGCATGGCCAAAACCGCTAGAGGTGATTGAACATAAACTTTATGCAAACTTTATGCAAAAAATGGCAAGTTTGGGGGCATAGAAGCTAGGAGTAAGGTAGAAATTGGACTGGACCAAAATTTTTATTACAACCCTATTCTCGGGATCCGTGAGGGGTTGCAATAGAGAGGTTCTACTGTACTTGGTTAGCCTAGGAGCAGGTCACCTCCACCTCTTAAGCGCAGCTTACTTCCATTCCCACTCTACTTAGGTACAAATCACCAGTATGTATTATTTATAACTACCACTTTTTTAATCCTCTCCTCAGAGTAATTTTGTTTAGTGGTAAATCTTGTCTGATACTAGGAACTCTACTTCTAGCTGGAGCAAGCAAGCAAGCAACCAGTGTAATATCGGTATGAACCATAGTGTAGGACTATAGATCCCCATTAGGTATCTGTACATCAATACACTCAGAACTTTCGACGGCCAGTCCCAACCACTAGGAACGCTTCCATCGGGAGTAGGACAGCCACCTAAGGTTGTATTGCTGACCGAGTGCCGACGGTGTGGGCAGGTGTATTTGCCTGGGACTGGAGTGCCCGACTTGCTGGAACTCACCCTGACTGCTGTTGGACTGTACACTTAATAGGGATACAGTCAATCGCTTCCACCGACGGAACATAGTTAAGTGTCAATACCACCTCTGCTATTTGGGATAAGGCACGCCACTCGGAGGGTGGAAAAGGAGTAAATGCTAAACAAGTGGGCACCAACCAACCACCCCACGAGAACATGCTCAGTCTGCCCATCACCTGGAGAGGCAGTTCTCTCCTGTCAGCACCCCAATGTATTTCCCCTCGCGCACCAGATGTGGCACAGCACAGCCTGCAGTATGTGCCATGGTCACTGAGTGACACCTAGTTGGGCATAGCCAACTTGTTCGTTAGAAGCAGTGGAGCCAGAAATACCTGGCCTCTCTGTATGGCACTAGCACTACCCAGGCAACTGCTGGCCTATCTCTACACTGGAACATAGGAGATTGTTGAGTGAGTACCCTGATAAGTCAACCCTGCCTCTAGTAGGAAACTGACTGGCGCAGAAATTGAGTAATCTAAGCATTCCTGACTTAGTGCTCGCCAAAAGTGACACGTGTCAACATGGTAAGCAGTACTTCATGTTTTAGTGCTTCATGGAGCATTACTTAAAGCTATAAAAAAGAAAGCAATACTTGTATCTGGCACTACGCATTGAAAATCATATTTAAGCACGAGTATAAGTAATTCTTATTTCAAGTATTGCTCATGGCTCACTATTAATTCCATGCTAAAAGTGAAGTAATGATTTGTGAGAGTAAAATAATTAAATTTAATATTTAACTACAATTTAAAGTTCATTGCCTAATGCAGACTATATTTCAAGCTTCAACAAAAGTGGTGGCAATTGAAGGAAAACAATAGTTAAAATAATTTTTAATCTGTCTGTAAATTTAACAAGAACCATGTGTTTCCGAAAACAATTTATATACATTTTGAGAAGGTGGTCATTTTAAAAATACAGTATGCATGAGAATATTATCATGGCAGTGTTATATACTATAATTAGGAAAAACCTTATTTAAATAGTGCCTATAAAACTTAGTGCTAAGTGAGCAATTAGTAAAGTGGTGTTGGAATGTGCAGGTGCTATGCCTGTCAGTGGCAGTTGGGCATGTCGGCATGGCAGAGGACGAGCTGGTCCAGAATGTGCACTTGGCCATCAACTTCCTCGTGTCGCTGCTGAAGAAACATTGGCAGAATGTGCGATCCCTACATGTCAAGTCCACCATGGGGCCACCACAGAGGCTGTACTAGACTAGTTTTTAATAAAGCCAGCACTAAGCATCATGTTTTTCATTCCGGTTCTACTTCCTACTTAATTGAAATCTGTGTAAGAACGTGCATGACATCACTGTTGCTGTAAACCTCTTTGTGCTATATGCTTGAAGAATACTGACTAAATGTGTGGTACTGTAAAAAAAACCACACACGCACATCGTCATCTGTCTGCATTGTGTGCCCCTTTTTGGCTCTGGTGTAAAACAAACATTTTAAAGTAAAATATTTAATTCGATTGTCAGTTGTCGTAACAACTATACCTCAGACATTGGTCTTGACCATCAGTTGTCAACAATTTTTTTCAATATTGCACTGCATGTACATTTTACTGAGTGGAGTCAATAAAGTGTGGAGCATACTTGTGAACGTATAATAATAAGGGAAATTTTGATGGAGTAACTGAACTGTTGCAGTGTGGCCCCTCCCCTCTTCATTCTCCACATGTTGGCATAAATAGTAGTACTTGTTAGCAAGTGGTTTGGGTGTCTCGCCTCCCTTTTCCGTAGACCCCAGCCCATGAGCCAAGGGCTGTCTGAGATGGAAGTCTGAGCTTGATGTCTATTATTGGAGACCATTGGCATGTATTACATGTTTTATTCCAGTTTGCATGTGCATCGCTTTATATCTTTTCAATATTTCATTTCCATTAATGGTGTATAATCATACTGTGGAACTCCACTAAATTAACTCTGGCCAAATGGAGCTTACACATTGTTATATTGTGGCATGAAGTTTTATAAATCCCGCATGTATGACCATTTTTTGGCAGTCCCTTGAATAACTGTAGATTGGGTTGACTGTACAATAATGGCAACATGGGAGGATTGTTAATATCTCATGTCTAAACTCTTGTAAACAAACATTCGACTATTTCTCACTGTCGAGAACACATGTTAGAACTAGAAAATGGGTTTTGGAATTAAAGGGCAAATCACGTCATAGCAAGTGACGCTCGCATTGTCGTCGACTAACCTTGATAAATTAAAAATAATATGAGAAGTTAACTGATCAGCTAAACATCTTCTTTCACCGTAGCGTTTGTACTTGTACATCAAAACAAACTACTTAGTCTCTTCGTCATAGCATCAAACAAAATGATGATAAACAACCTATGTCTGAAAACCTAAGGGGTGTAGCTCTACCACTAGGCCCGCCCATATGCCCAAAAACTAAACAAATACTCCCATCTTATTGCTAAAAAAAAATTCATTACTAAAAATGTGTTTTCCACTAGCGACTACTAAATAAAATAAGTCCTGCCTTTTTATGACTACTTTATCAACAGTAAATTAAAAAATCATATAACATTAATAACGATTCTTTATAATGTTACAACAATAAATAAAGATGTTGAAAACTGATTTATTTTGGTATAAAAATAATAATGGACAAAACTTATGTTTCTGGTAGTAATTACAGAATCAG
Organism: Dryococelus australis; assembly: GCA_029891345.1. Lineage (NCBI taxonomy): Eukaryota > Metazoa > Arthropoda > Insecta > Phasmatodea > Phasmatidae > Dryococelus > Dryococelus australis. The sequence goes on along the minus strand of CM056998.1, from coordinate 34,909,330 downwards.
TACAAATAAAATGTCTTTTTCTAAATTCATTATAAATTTTAACATCAAATTATATGTTAGACTGTTTATATCCACATTTCATCATTTACCTACTGATCACAACTGTTTTCTGTACAATATAGGTATTATCTGTTATACAGCTTCTCATTTTAGGATGAAGACGTCTGTAAGCCAAAATAAAACATATCTAAAGATTCATTCACATTAACTGCATTAAAGCCCGTGACCTACCATCCTAACAGGGCTAAACTTAGCTTGCGTCAACTATAAGCATCACATACTGTATTTACCTGAAAAGAAGACTGCAACTTTCAAAAAAAATTGAGGGGAAAATATTTAAACCTGAATTTAAGACTACTACTGTGTAGTGCTGAAAGGATTATTTACTTTGATAGTATTTTTGCATTAATTTGTGATAAACCCTTCAAGAAGAAATGCTATTATATGAATAATATATTTACTTTACTTTTAAAGAAAAGCTAATCACAATGATTTAGCTGTGTCTAACCTGGCTGTATGCTAGCAGTATCTTAAACTAAAACTTTTGTGGGTATTATATATTCGTGACTTGACACATGGTGTATAAGCACGGAAAGCAGTTGTCAAAATACTCTTGTCTAATGGCATGCCAATTTCGGAGGACTAACTGCTACCTGAGCAAAAATTATGAATAGAAGCCCGTAATAATTTTGTGCGTGTAACACCAACTTAAATACAATTGCATGCAAGTGTCTTGAGGATTCCGTTGAGTGTGACATTGCCCTGGCCATATGTCCCTTAAGGGAAGACCAAAGTGGCACATCTGACACATCATCTACTGTTGAGGAAGGCACCATATAAGAGTCTGAAGAAGATGAGCCAACCCCGGGGACTGGAGATCTAAATGTAAACGTCCTGGAATTGCTGAAGTAAACAGTGCATTGAAAGCATTGGAGAATCTTTTTGTACTTTCCGATGTTGAGGAACATACGGCGATTTTTAATCTCCTTGAAGGTGATATTCAGGCAGAGCTTAGAAGGAAGTGCAACTCGTCAAAAATTTGGGGGGGGGGGGGGGGGCATTTAAAAGAAGCAAGATTAATGAATTCAACTTGTGTAAACAATATACTTCTGTCAACACAAAATGTATTTACGTGATTCCAGTTTTATATACCATTTCAAGGACATAGTGTATTATTTATTCACCTATGATGCAAGGTATGTAATGTAGTGTTACTAGTTGAGATAATGGTCACTATTGCTTAAATCCATGTCAAGTATTACATGTAATGCAGAATGTTGCCAGTATAAAACATTACAACAAATATTCAATTTTTTGGTCCTGTCAGTTTTGTTAAATAGAAGTTTTATTGTAGTGATTCAAACCCACTTCCTCCGATTTCCCATGTCATTAGTTACTGCATTCTGTTCTGTGCTTACCTACCCATTATTAGACAGCAACAGGTGTTGAACAGGTACTTGCATATTATAATTTTATTCAAAGATTTGTGTCTATTGAAATTAATTAATATAAATTCTCCAATTTCCCTGCAAGACCTTACTAAAAACGAATACTTAAAATACAAGCCGCTCTGTGTTCAAACAATTTTGTGCTGGCGAGTGGTAAAGGGCATATGATTTTATTCTCGAATATGCTGCCCTTCCAAGTTAAATGAAAAGTTTTAAAGTAATGTTAATTTTATGCCAGACACAATGAAGCACCAACCTTACTGGATAAAATAACCGTTAAACACAAAAGGAAACCTCTTTTCTAATAATTCCTCGTAAAATGTTTATATCATTTTCAGGTGAAACCATTTGCTTTGAAAAACAAGTGATATGGGTAACTATTTTGAGTAATGCATAATCTTGATAAAATTATATTTGCCAAGCGGGTGAGAACAAGAAAAAGGGGGCGTGCTTTATCTTTTGTTCGACAACTTCCCCTCTGCGGCGTACTGGCATATGTGAGGAGGAAGGTGCAATGCTGAGAGAGACTAAGAAGGGTTGGAGAGAGAGAGAGCGTAGAAAGCTAGTGTCGACAGATGTGTTGAGAAGACACGACAGACAGCACACCACAGAGCAGTTTCAAATGGTGGCATGTGTGACATTTCACATCCAATTACTAGCTGTTTGCATAAATAACCAACTTAAACTATAGTTGCAGGATAACTTAGATGACTGGAACCAAAATATACTTAGGTCTGCGCAACATGTAATAAACATTAAAAGAATATGTTACCATTATTTAAATAGGAATTTCGCCGGGACCTCACAAAATTGTTGGTGGATGGGATTTACCATATTTGCTCTTTTACAGAGTGCACCATGATTTTTGAAACAAGTACTTGGGGAAATTTTTTTTTATAACATTGCACTAAAAATTTGTGGGGCCTGTTAGTATGGAACAAATGATTCTTTTTTACATTACTGTGTGGCTATTGCAATATGTTTGGGAAATTAATTAAATAACTTGGGTGCAAAAAGCCAAAATGAAAACATTCAGAAAACCTCAACATATTGGGCTTTTTTCTGCTTTTAGCAATCTATAGGATATTTTTTGACCTGCTTGAATAACTTGCTACCTTTCTCAAAAAAAAGTGTTGTTTTACCTTGTTGCTTCTCAGCCTTGTCCCTCCTGCCTACGTGGCAACACCCCTCCCCACAACCAAAATCTTAGTTCTCTAGCCTCTGCCATGGAAACAGGGAGGGCTTTGCGGAATTGTCGTTAGCAACATCTGGATGTTGTGTGAAAGGTGGAAGGGGAGCGTAAACATGTGGCAGTTTTTGTTTACAGTACTAGATGTTAACAAATGGAGGGGGGGGGGGAGTGATGTTAGGGCAAGAGATGATACAACAGAGTCGCTTCTCGGCCTCGTCCCTCCTGGCTACGTGGCAACACCCCTCCCCCAACCAAAATCTTAGTTCTCTAGCCTCTGCCATGGAAACAGAGAGGGCTTTGCGGAATTGTCGCTAGCAACATCTGGGTGTTGTGTGAAAGGTGGAGGGGGAGCGTAAACATGTGGCAGTTTTGGTTTACAGTAGTACCAGATGTTAACAAGGGGGTGGAGGGAGAGGAGTGATGTTAAGGCAAGAGATGATACAACAGAGTTCTGCCACTTCCCTGGACAATTTATGGTTACCACTCCACACTTTCCTCCCACCGACAGTATAGCATGCACCCATATCGCATATCTCACAATGGCAGTTTTGTTGACCTGTAAGCTGGCTTATATTATCTGTCAGTAATGCTTCGGGTAGCGCCAGCAAGGGTAAAATTCTGTGGCCAATGTTCGTGCTATTGTGCGGATAGGCCTCTATCCAGCATGAGAAAGAATCGCTCACTACAAGGATAAATCACTTTCCTACATGTGTGCATCTGGTCTAGGGAGACCATCTCTAATGGTTCCCTGAGCACCCTGGGTTGCTGTTGAGTTACCTCATCTACTCTCCTGATTTTGAATTTGTTGCACCTCATGCACTCCTTTACATGCCTCCTTACGTCTCTCGTTGCTCCAGGCCAGTAGAAATGTTTCATCAGATTCGTGGTGGTCTGTTCCGCTCCTGGGTGTCCTGCTGTCACTGTTATGCGCTTGTTGCAATACTTGGTTGCATGCCTCCTTTGTGAAATTCCACAGATCTAAGTCATTCCTGTCTTATTCTAACCCGACAATGACGAGAAGAAGACAGAAACCCATCGACAATGACAACAGCAGCATTCTGACACCTTCAGAATACCATCCAGATGCCAGAAGGCTTCTCACATGTTACATGTCAATAATTGGGGCTAACGTGACACGCCGTGAACCATGCCATGCAGCCTGAAGGAGACACTGGAAGAAACAAGGAGAAAGAGATACACTGTCCCATAACTCCGAGCCCAGATATTAACGGTAACAGATGAATGAAGTGAGAGGGAATCTTACCGCCTCCAGACAAGCACCGCTCACGGATGCAGTAGTAAACAGGATATATATTGTAGAGAATAACAAGGTTGCCACAGACTTGTACAATGAAATAGTTGTGGCACAAAAGAACTGAGCATTTGCCATATAGATGCGAGAGAAATGTGAAAAACAACATGTAGAAGGATGGCGCATTATAGAGGGATGCATGGAGACATGCTCGCCAATGACAAGAAAATGTGGAGACTCTAAGTGCCTGCGGCATGCCGAGAACAGGTTTTCAAGAACGCACATTCGAGTATAACAACGGGACACCCAGGGTCTCAACAAATTGCAAGGAATGTTTCAGTGCATTTTATCTGGCCAGGCCTTACCTATTGTGTAAGGAATGACGTACGACCGTGTAACTTGTGCAACATATTTAAGTCATGCAAGACCAGAGGAATGGAAAACTGCTCAAATGGTATGACTGTTTAAAAAAGGAGTATTTAAAATTGCAAATTATATATGGGAATCACCATTTTGAATACAGCATACAAAGTTTACTCGAAAATAATTGATAAATTGTTGAAGAGAATTACAGGCGTTTGTTACTTGACATACAAAATGGTTTTAGGAAGGGTGGAACTCGTACACACAAAATTTTTATTTTAATCAGATTATTTAAAAAGTCAGGAATTTAATATTGAGACTTATATTGCGTTTATTGGCTTTGAAACAGCATTAGATAAAGTTGACATATACACAATGTGGATTATAATGAAGCAGAAAGGTTTCCTTCCTTATCTTATAACAGTCATTAGAATCCTATATAATGGAACAAAGGTATGCATGAAGTTAAACTCCCATCAGTCTCAAGCAAAATCTGTTTGAATATTATCTTAAATGACTGTTTGTCAATAAGAATTTCAGGAATTAAGATAAATCAGAATAGATACACCAATACATTACTGTTTGCAGATTATCAACTTATAATACAGGATAAGGAAAATGAACCTCAAAGATCTCTACAACTTTTAAATCAATTAAGAAAGAATTACAAAATGGAAATCTCTATGAAGGAGACAAAAGTTATGGCATTCAAAGGAAAATAATTAGGACAAAAATATGTATAGATGATTTACCTATATAACAGGTTTCGCATTTCAACTATTTAGGTTGTGACATTAACTTTGATAGAGATCTTGACATTGACATCAAAACACATAAATTTTGAAATATACGGGAGAGAATACAAAGCACATTAAAAATAAGACAGGGATAGATACTATGCTAAAATTCTACAAAACAATGGTGGTACAAATTCTTATTTTTTGATGTGAAAACTGGATCACAACTCTCAAGGAGAGGTCTAAAATACAAGCTAATTTAATGCAATTTTTTGAGGGGGCTAAAAGGATGTACATATCACACGAATTGATGAGAGAAATCTTACAGAGGAGATAACACTCGATGATGCTAGAGGCAAGAGAGATGTTGGTCGTCCAAGAAGAATATGGAATGAAGTATGAAGCTGGAACTGGCAGTGGCCTAATACATGAACGGTAGAAGGAGAAGAAAAAGGACCGGTGGCTATCAACAACAACTGCCTAGGCAGCCACGAGCACATCAGCTGGGGGCAACTGCTTAATTTGGTTATAAAGGACAACTTTTCAAAATGTATTGAGGCGTATTCAATCAAGAGTGTACGAACGGGATAGATAGGAAAAATCCTGAAAAACCAATTCTTTGCACACTGGGGTTATCATAGGAAAATTCTAACAGATAACGACATACAGTTTACCGAGAAGCATCTGCGGGGACTATGTACGTTTTGGCGAGTGCAGCACTTAAAATCTGTGATTTGCAACCACTGTACGGACCCCATGGAGCGATGCAATGAGGAGTTGAAGGCGCAACTCCTGCTCCATGTTGACGAGCAACATATCAACTGGGCTGAACACCTGCCTGCCACACTCTTCACGCTCTGCTGCAGAGTAAATGCAGCCATGGAATAGTCACCTGCACAAGTACTTTTGGGGAAAAACATCCAGCTACCCAGTGAACCAAACTCTCCACATGCCTAAGATAGTAGCACTACTGAGACCAGAGGTGTGCGAGAGGAGAGGTGCAGATGCAGATGCAGGTACACAGAACAAGGGGAACAACAGGTGCGGTATGCAGCCCGGTGGCTGCCACAAAGCAATATTCCGCCAGTCGCAGTGGTAGCAGGAAATATTGTCTATATTAAGATGCAGACGCAATCGGCCACCGAGTCCTGGGCATCAAGAAGAGGCAAGACCACCAGTTGCCAATGAGATTGCGACTCCGAACACCATGGGGTTAACCAACGGTCTGAGTCAAGTCGGCAATGCATGGAACCAGGTCGCAACATCCTCCACGGACGGCGTAATGGCAAGGGGAGTGGAAGAAGGAACTCCCAGTGTACATAGCAAGCACACAGGATCAGGACAGTAGCATGAGGAAGTGAACGACCAGGAACCCTACGATGGCGCAGGCGCTGACGAGCCTCCTGGTGAAATCCCAGAAAGAGAAGGTGATGTGGCACTTCAGGGAGATGTATCGGCCGAAGACAAAGGGAGTCAGGTGTAACCCGACGAATCAGCATTGACGGGGCTGAGCCTGGCGATACGCGTCCCAGAGTCCGACGGCACAGCACCATCAAGCGTGACCGTGCAGACTAGAAGACTGGACGGAGCACCGATACTACTGCCATGAGACGTGGAAGTGGAGGAGCTGGCCTCCTTCATAGAAAAGCCATCTACCAGCAAGGCAGGAGAGGAATATCTGAAGGTCGGGAAACAAGACCTGCTTACCATAAACTGTCTCATAAACAGCAAGGCATCGAGGGAGATGACAAAGCAAATATTGTAAAGGACAGTGAAATTAGTGGGTCGACCATCTCCCTACTTCTCAGGCAGTCCAGTAGGAGATGACAGTAACAGCGGAACTGCTCCATGTGCGGTGTTCCACAGCGTGACGTAGAGTGCATCTTTACAAGAAGCAGCAGTAAAGATCAGCAGAATGCCAGCATGTAAGGAGCCCTACGTGCTATGTCCTCGCCCCAGGGTGCATAAGGGGTGCTCCTGCCGTGAGTGACTGGTCGGTTGCAAATATACTCAAACTAGGAGAGGGTGGGGCGTTTGAAGCCAACTGCGTCCCACAAGTTCATTTGCCCGCCGTGTCCAGCGACTACTGCAGGGAGCAGCACTCTACTGGGCACTCGTGTGCACCGGTCCAGCAGTGCACCACATCAATTACTGAAACCAGCTACTTAGCGAGTTGGCCAGAATGGTTATTTAAGCGCTTGTGGTGAGATTGCAAGGGCGGAGCAAATAAGTGCAAGGTGCAGTGAAACCATGTGCGCCCTCGCGGAGGTGTTTTGATAGTAAATACTCTTAAATCAGGAGAAAGTTAATTATAAATTAACCACGTAACGATAAAGGACACCAAGATGTAACACGTATAAGAGCAGCCCTAATATACTTTAACTGTCCCTGCAGGTCTCTTTACTTTTCATATCTCACATGTTTCATCCCCTTTTCATTTCAACCAGTGTTTTTTGTGCATTAAACGGGTTTCTGTGTCTTATGTAATATATTATGTAAGAATTGCAAGCAGTAGAGAAACGTGTGTGTATTTTTGCAGGGTTTTATTCACTGGAAAGTAGTCGGTTTGGCTTGCTTGACCGCCAAACTTGCCAGCACGTCGCGGCAGAGAAGTTAGTCATTCTACCGTGCCTCTAGGAGGTGGATGTGCGGATCGACGAGGTCGCGTTTCGTGCACTTGGGTGGCGCATCAAATTTTGAACTGATTATTTTCACTGCAAAAGAATTTAAGCATATTGGAAACTGTTTTTTTTTTTGCCACCCAAGATTCTTTACTCTTCCCTTCATATGGAATAGCATTACCTGGGAAGGCCTTATTTTAGAATGTAATTTTTTGTGGCCATGTGCCTTAATACATCATTACCCTGCCAGCGGGTTAAGCCCGGTAAATGTTTGTACGTTGTTTTCTGGAGGAACATTTAATAAAAACCGTTGAATTATCATACGGAATAAAGTGTCTTCATACGGATTGCCTATGGGCTTTAGGGGCACGGGCCCCATCTTTCCCATTAATTTATAAGTGTACTATGCAAAGTGTTTATGTGCATTTGCAGAGTTTTTTGTATCTTTGTTACCTAATTAATGGGTGTGTGAGTCGCTTAAAGTTCTCCTTTGGTAGTGAGCATAGCACTTGTACGTATTTATTTATCAATGCGGAATGAACACCAACTGAATGATATCATTGTGACTGTTGGCACACAACCCCTGAAGAAGGAATCCGCTCTTCAACAGCGATTTGGCATTGCAACCTGCAATTGCTGGTGCCCACAATCAACAGTAGAGGTTTGGTGAGAAACCGTGGTAAAATACCTACCCAAGCTCCCAACCTTAAAGTTAACAACTTTGCTCCACCATCCTGCCATCAACATATTCCAATTAGTTTTTCAGGTTTTTACCAACTTTATAGAAAATAATGTACAATCACAGCCAATGTATCTTTAATAGACTGCGTACGTAAAAAGTGGCACTGAAAAAAAGTGGACACCCATATTTTACATTGGGTATAATGAAAAATATAAATATTCTCCGAAACTATTTAAAACTGTTGGTAGCTGTTGTCACTGAAATGTACATAAACAATACAATGGTGTTGATTGTGCTTGGCTGGTCCATTAGGGGGGAAAGGTACTGGATGGATACGGTTAAGATTTCTATTATGTTTTCCGAGCAGGGCCCCAACTCAGGGAAAGCACGACGGTGCAGAGGTCTTGTGGCCGACGTCCTGTTGCTTATCCCCCAATGTCCTCCGCCTCCAGAGGTACTGCTGCTGTAGACCTTGCTGCCCTAAATCCTGTAATGCCTGGCCTAGTGGGGGGCTGTTAGCCACTCGATATGCCACTCACTCCCAAAGGGATGCAGGCCGCCCCACGCCATAATTAAATATGCACTTTGGGGCAAATTGTAGGTTAAATTGTCGAGACACGACCAGAGATAAATAAGAATGTGGCTTTTAACTCACATTGATTTATTTATCTTACAATTCTTTCACAGGGCTGTTTACAGTTCGCCGTTCATGTGAGCGACCAATTACACAGAGATATAAGGTACATGGCCTGCATTGAATTAGTGATGCGTAAAGCTCTGGCTGTGAACAATCGTACCAGAGGTATGGGGCTGTTCTCGGCCCGGACTATAAAAAAAAGGTTCCATTATTAAACGTTAATTAAACAGAATTACATGATGAATAGCGAATCAAACGACAAAGGCCAGGAGGGGCGCGACGACACGACCACCCCTTGACAAAGTTCGGTCACTTCTACTACTGAGTTATGGCCTGGAGCCCACTGGTTGGGAAGAACTCCCGCCTCGGATTATGTAACAGTGATAGGCATACAACATAATATTTATAATGAACTTAAATGGCTCGTGGCCAAGAAAGTGAAATTTACACACTCATGATCATTTTGTTGGAACACAAAAATCTTTCAATAAAAATATCTAAAAAATATTCTGTTCATGGCATGCAGATTTGCTACAGAAAATTAAACTCCTTACTAAAGAGCTCCTCCGAGGTGAGCCAGGAACTAGAGGGATGGTTCCCAAGAATAACTTATTACATAAACAAACATTTAACCCTGAAAAACTCTGTGGCTCATAGTAAAACACTTCAAAAATTATTATAAATTTAAATACAAGTAGGGTAAGGAAAAATATTCACTCATGGTTTATATTTTGCAATTTTGTAGTGCCATTACACATTCATGGGTTCACTTGTAAATATTCGGAACCTCCATCTTTACCAACAGCACGTGAAACCATATGATGAAAATGTAGCCACCTTGTTTTTATTCTATAGAGATATCTTTCCTCTCGGTTTCCATGCATCACAGCAAACGTAAACATAAATACAAACACGGGGGTGATCTGTGTGACTTCAACACATCATATGAGGATACACGGAAAATTTTAATAAATAATACATAATCAAAGCATTCTTAAAACTAACAAAGCACTTTATAAGGCAACTGCCTTTGTACTTACATGTGATGAAAGATAGGAACACAAGATAAATAACAATCTGACACAAGTGTACATGAGCCTTCGTGAACTCAATATAACCCTTAATTAGGCATCAAACACTGATTGAGAACAATAATAAAATTTCATTTAACGCCATTCGAATGCATTAGTGCACAGTGTGCATTAAAAGTAATGAACTTTACTGAGCAGTGAAAAAATAAAATAGAAACACAACATTTATGACACTTTGAAAAGGTTAACATAACGACATGTCATTCCTAACACTTTAAAAACAAAAACAAAACACTGACATCTCACACGCACACACGTGCCACACAGTGATCGACGCATTGTGATCAAGTTGGTGGTAGACTATCTTCATTGAGCACGTGGCAACAGGCTTCAGGCTCATCGTTCATGTCAGTGTGTTTACTGCTTGTATAATTGCATCAGTTTGAGCAACCTCTGTGGTAGGTTATCAGAGAGCTGTGTTTGTTTATACAGTATGTTACACTGAAATGTATTCTGAGTAAGCAGTGTGTTGTTGGCATTGGCTGGTACATACAAACTTATAAACACTTGAAGATAAAAGTTTTTATGAAAAATATTATTTGTGATGTTGTATTGTGTTGGTTGTTTTATAAACATCAATGTAGACACTGGCACTTGAATATTCCTTGACCTGCTCTGTGGTAAGTAAACCCTGTTACTTAATATGTGGGTGTCTGAACATAAGCACAGTTACTGCAACAACTTGATACTATAATAAGAAAACTGTGCACTGCTGACTGGATATGGTGATGACTTCCATCTACCAGTTGGTTCACACGTAGTACCTACACACGTTGACCTACTCTTTATTGCAGTTCAAGTGTATGATGTGGTACCGTCAGTACTTTGGGTTTACACTCAATACGAATATTCAAAACACTAATTTCAGTTGAACAATTTCACCACGTTTCACACCATGCCAAAAATAAAGTAGTCTTACTTGGGAACTCATAATGAAATATATGTTTTAATAGTAAAAGGAATCGACTTACTTGCTAAAATAAATAAAAACAAATGTCATTAAATAAGTTAATGATATTATTGAAAATTACAGAATTTTTAATGTACATAAGAAAACAATGTTAAGTCTTATTGCAAAATTAACAGTTTACCAAATGTAAACTATAATACCTATGCACATTAATATATTAGGCCTACAAATTCAAGTAAACAAGTTTATAAATGTGTTCAACCTAAATATACGTGCTGAAAAGAGTAAATAAACACTTTAGGCCTTCCTTGACAAACAAACATACACACATTAAAAATTGAAGTGAAAAAAGTCGCTAAACAAGGGCACAAACTGTAATACAGCACACTTAGAGCTCGTACAAATAAACTATGCCTTCATAAGTATAAAAATTTTTATTACGTGGTCAAAGGTGGCGCAATGAGCACTAGATCCACTTGGGCCAGCCAATTTTATGCCTCTGGGGATTCTGGAAAAGGGGCAAGGATAATTTTGGGGATGGTAAGGGCGAGGTCTAGGATGTAATTATATTCTGTTGGTGCCAGATGTCAAGGCGATGTTAATGTAGTCGTAGAATCTATTAATCTCGGGTTTACGGGCTGTACACCCAGACCAATCTCCTTGCCAATAATGCTGATGAGATCAGCCCCGTTGATTCCTGCTCCAGATGATGGATGCTGTTTGTTAAACGGTAGTCAGTCGTGCGACTAAGTACCATTGTTGATCTTGGCAGGAAATGTGACTAGGCATTAATGCTCGCGAATGTGGATTGTCAAGGCAAACCGCACACCCATAAGGTTCGGAACAATGCTTACTGACACTTGCAAAGAATTAAACCGTTTATCGCGGTGATGTGTGCCTCGTCTCCCGCCTCATAGACCATTCGCCCGGCCTTGCACCGAAGACCATACTGCGAACAACACACCACAGTGTAAACTTCGTGTGCGTGATGCGCCCGTGCGCATAGTGCAGCGTGAGTGTAAAGTGCAAGCCATTGAAGTTAGTGAACAAAGTGTATGGTGTAAAGAAGAGCAGCACCGGGCACATAGGTGAAAACGAAAGTAGGGCCAATTTTCAACTTGTGGAACATTCCTAACAGAATACACAATAACTTACACCTTAAAACCAACCCTATTTCATTAAAAATCAGATTTATAGTGTTTTGTATTTTCACGTAAAATGCTTACATCGTGCATGTCGTTCATTGCAAGGGTGTTGTGTTTTATTTGTTAGTTAAAAATATCTTGTTAAATTGTTATGCAACATTTAGAGCAGGTAAGCTTGTATTAATGCAAGTGAGAGAGTTGTTTTGTAGACGGTAGAAAATAGTGGCCACTTGGCGTGCTCCCCCACCCCTGGGCGGTGATGGTGCCATGCAGGCCATGTCAGTAATGTCTGAGACTCGCATTTGCAACTGAGCATCTTAACTACAATATACTTTAATTTACTTCGGAACCGTTTGTTTTAGTCGCCGAAAATCTTGCCCACTCCCCCTGTGATTTTGCAATGCCCAGGGGGACTTAACAACTACTATAATCCTTAATTACCACGTATGTCTTTTGTCTGTATAACTCTGCTGGCGGACCGAGCCCAGCGCGAGTGTAAGTTATCTCTGATGAGAAGTTAAATAAAAGGCACTGACTTAAACATTTTCTCATCTGTCTGACCATAAGGTTTTTCAGGGTACGGGCTCTTATAATACCCGCCATTTTTTTTGCTAGTGTTCAGTGTTTAAATGACTTTTATTACTATTGCAATTTCATTGTTTTTTTGGGTGAGTGGACCAGCTGATAGGCCACCGGTCAGTGCTTGTAATTATCACATAATAAAGTGTAGCACCCACCTACTGAGAGGATGCCGAAGGGAAATTCAGTAAAACTTTTTAAGAATCTACGGAGAAGTGTGGATCTCTACACTCTGGGTCGTCGGCCACACGGCCTGGAGACAGAAGAGTGAAAAATATCAACATTGACACAGCTGGGACGGTGTCTGGCGCTCTGGGTAACAACATACATATCCTAAACTCAACCTTTGCCACATTCCAATTTCCCTTCCCCTGTACATGGTGCAGCTACATGGAGTCTCAGGGGATTTTTATTAAGGCCTGTCCCGTAACACACACAGAGTTGTTGAAAATAAATACAGTTTCGATTAATCCACAGGCACATTTATTCCCATGCATTTTCATCTACCTTTATGAAACAACTTGATATTACACTTGCTGGCTTTAACCGGCCATTACGGTGAAACTACTAGAAGGAGTTGACATGGACTGTGTCCACCAGCCTTAAGGCCGTTCACCACACCACCATTTGATAGCCGCCAGCCATCTCTGTACCACGTGTGGGCATTGTATCTGAAGCCACCATCCCATGTTTGTACAAGAATGTGTCTATTGCAGTGCAGTTCAGTGCAATGTGTTCATGTTTCTTTAATTTGGATTAATTTTTATGCAGAGTAAATATTATTGAACTAAATTTAGTGTTTCGTCGTGTCATCGTTTGTGCAATCCAGCACACTTACCAGTGTTCATTTGGTAGTGTTTATGTTAATGTATATGTTATAATGTCATGTTTATTTTGAGGGTTATTTATTATGTTAATTAAATTTATTGATTGTGAGCCAATACATGTGCCTTTTTTTGATTATAGTGTTCTGTTGATTTAGAGTATGTGCTACCAGTGCTTATGTCATGTGTGTTCATTAATTTTTATTATAATTGGTTTCCTTTGTTCATAACATGTAAGTACCGAGGCTAATAGTTTCTTATTTATTTCTTTAATTGGAGGATTATGCATAGTGTAATTTATGTGTGTATTTATTTTTGGCTTTTCAACTCCATCACGTGCCATAACTGTCTGTGCACTGACAACGCACTGTATATTGAATGTTTAGAAACAAATGTGCTTAAGCTTGAATCATAAATACTATGCAAGTGATAATATTAGTAGAATTTTTGTGGCCCAACAATTACATGACTAAAATGACTAAACGCCAACTAGACACAGGAGACAACTCTAAACTTTACAGACAGTACTAGAATATTGGTGCATACTGGCAACATAAAATCTCGGTTAAAGACCCCGACCGGTGTTCATGGTGCGCTCGACAGCGTGGCGAATAATAAATAAAAATAAATAAATTTACAATTTGTGTTTTTGAGGGAAATGCCAAGTTTTAAGTAGTTGTGTGTTAAGTTTTAAATGTCATAAAAATAATATTTGATAGAGGGAAGAGTAATGGCTCTTATAAACTGCCAAAATATAGCACCCCAAAAGTGAGTTTATTTTATCACGAGTGTTGAGTGGTTGAACAATTTTTAGTTTGTGTTATACTTTAGAAGTAAGTTATTGCCAATTCTGTAAGTATATATTTTTATGATGTCATCTTATCAGATTCACAGTTGATCATCACATTTCAAGTTTCGTTTTCATATTAAATCTGCTACAAGTCGCGTGACTTGTTGGCGGCAGTAGCAGACAATGAAAAGGCTTGTGCCTATTTAGTCTGTCTGGATTTCGGCTTGACGCAGGGCTCCAGGCAATTCAAATTGTTTTCCCCGATCATATTTTAATTTCTGTTTTATTAATGTTAATATACTTGAAATGTTGTTGTACACGGGTGGGATTTATTTAACTTTCTCTACTTCCAAGTAGGTCTTCTGCCATTAATGCAGTTTAAGAGCTCGTCTTGCTTCAATGGCGAACCAATGTTGTAAGTGCTCTGTAAAGAGAAAAGCTATCGAATAAATGGCGTAACTTTATAATCGATGCATTTATTTGGCACAGCGACATCTTGGCTGCTTATGATCACCTAACCTAAAATGACGATGTAAATATTAATGGTTTTGGGGGGAGGCCACAATCAGCCCAAAAATGTGCATAGATTGGCGTATGGGTGAGGCCGACAGCCCTCACTAGATAAGGCACTATGGATATCGCTCTACAGAGATCATCAACAATTTGAGGATTAAGCATGGTAACCACTTGATTGTCCTTTTACATCCATCGGCAGAAGACTATCAGGAAGGCCACATGTGCTGTCGGTTATCACGGCCTCAAACTGTACTTATGCTCTCTCTAGCACTGGTACCCAATCCCGGATTTTTCCCAGAACTCTTTGAATATTTCCCCCATAACCTTTCCCTGGAGTATTATGAAACCACAGTGTCTTATGACATACCATGAATTACGTTAAAATCTGAAGCTTCCCGGGACAATGCTACTCTCATAGGAAGGGGAGATGGTTTGCCGGGTGGTGAAAAGAAAAGAAGGTTCCGGATTGATCCAGTTTTTTTTCATTTCCTTTTTTTTCTTTTTCAGTAAAACAATGATGCCCTACAGCATTTTGGAGGAGGATCGGCCAAATTATGAAGAAAAGATGTGATGTATGTTTGTGTAGTCTAGCATATCTCATTACATGAAACATTTACACATAAATAGTGTCCACATATTTTGAAAGTAGCACCTACGTGGCCAATTCTTGTTTGGAATAGCATATGTGTTAAGACTCCTTAAAGCATGTGCATCTTGCAATCATCGCTGAACTGAGTAACTTAAACCCATTTTTAATGTTGCAATGTCGAATAATGACGAGTCGTTGGAGTTGATCCTTTCCAACCAAGCATCAATCAATACAAATCCTGCTTTCGGTTCCTATTTTCTATCTACACAAACTTCCACAACCTATTTCATGAAATTTTTAACATTTAACACGCCCACAGTAAACTCTTCATAAAATCGCATTCATCTAAATTTCATAATTTCAAACATAACCTCACGTAACCTTCACACCTGTTTACATCTAACTTCAAAACCAAATACCGTCTGATCATATTTTATTAGGCTTAAATAAGCGTTTGCGCTACTATCGGACCAGTGGTTACCAAACTAAGCAGTTCTCAAAATCTCCTGTTCTCATTTCCAAGGCATTGTCTACCACCTCATGTTAATCCTTTAATCTATGAGAACGCCCCATGCTTGTACTACATGTGATGTCTTGCGGCTCTGTTTTTGTTTACTTTTTATGAGCAGCTTTTTAATATCGGTTTTAAACTGGCCATGGATTCGCAGGATGGAGGATGTTCTTTATCAGACTCTGAATATGTTATAACACGTGCTAAACATTTTTTGAAAAATGATACTGCTTGTGCCAAAGTTTGGATTGTGACAGCAAGAACGCTATTTCCTGATGATTTTGTAGTTCAAGTAATTTTGGCATTTTAGTCATTTTTATTCGTATCGGTCCTAACTGTGCAGTTCTGTAATGTTCGTAGTGATATGCAAATGAAACACCCATGCCGTGATTTGTGAGCTACGTGCATGTTGTCCAAGTTTAAACGTGTAATATTTCTTCTCGTGGGTCCGTAGTAGTAGTTGCTTGTTGAGCTGTACCCTCTCGTGGTGTATTTTTTGCTAATAAAAGACGATATTCCTATCAGAGTAAAGCCCTGACTATATTCGCAACAGCACGCACGTAGCGCACAAATGATACACTAGCACAGTTAAACAAAATTCTTCTGGGTAAAATTCCAGATTAGGGGCTTTTTTCGAAAATTGGAAAAATAACATGTATACGTTAAATATGATAATTTGTAATCATAATTACTAGGCATTTTTGAGGGGCTTCAAACTGTTTTCTGTAAAAAATAAATAAAATTTTATTAGTAGGAGGGTTATGAAGATTGCTGTGTTTATGCTATAAAACGCGTATAAATTATGTAGAGTATATTTATATAGGGCCTAATGATTGTATTACTTATAAGTATTCAGTTAGAAACAAATCTTTAATGTATAAAATGTTATTTTCTGGGTATATCTATGTGGCGGCGCTGAGGTTATACATGTAAACAACACATCAAACTGTGTCCAAAATCATGTAATTCACTTTAATTACTCAAGGCTTACCGTATCTA
The DNA here is from genome assembly GCA_029891345.1 of Dryococelus australis. Classification (NCBI taxonomy): domain Eukaryota; kingdom Metazoa; phylum Arthropoda; class Insecta; order Phasmatodea; family Phasmatidae; genus Dryococelus; species Dryococelus australis. Next base: position 34,892,444 of record CM056998.1, on the reverse strand, counting down.
TATTCATGAGATGATATTTGAACCGATGATCATAGAGGGTGTTTATAAAAGTGGTGTATGATGCCCTGTCGCAATACCATAGACAGTGACGAATAATGGACGAGAGACCGAATGACTACACAGTTGGAATTGTGGGATGTCCCCGGTCGTTAGAGTAGCAGTTTGTGTGTGTTTTTGTAGGTTTGTGATTTACGAGTGCTTAAACGCATGTTTTATTACAATTCATGTTGTTTTATGTGTTATATCTAATAATTGTGTAAAATTAGGAGTGTGTATGTGCTAATATAGCATGGAAATAGTGAAATGAAATATATTTGCGGTGATTAGTTTTCTTTGTAATGGTGTCAAATGGACTGACATTGTCTCATGCTTTATGGTTTTTGAATTGTTGAGTTCTAAAACAAATTTAATGTAACTTTTATTCAATCATTAAAATACATTAACTTGAAAAATGACCTATCCGAACAATTGCCCAAAATTGACAATATTACCAATACAAACTACACATACGATAGTGTGGAGGGCCATGAAGATCAGGGAAATTGTGGACTAAAACAAGTGAAAAAAACACCTACACAATGTAATATTTACTCATGAAAATACATTAAATTTCAAAAATACTTTCCTGAATATTAGCTAAATTGACAATATTACCAATACAAGCTACAAATATAATAGTGGGGAGGACTATGAAGATCAGAGAAATTGCGGGGTAAAATAATATAAAAACTATGTACGTTTTCATGATCAAATTTTACCCCGCAATTTCCCTCCAGCTCATAGCCCTCCCCACTATCGTATTTGAAATCGTATTGGTAAATTTCTCAATTTAGGTAATGTTCAGTTCGATGTTTTTGCAGTTAAACATGTTTTCATGATACAATATTGCAATAATATTACAAATAGCATGAAAATATGTTTAATTGCTAAACACACACACACATTATTTCTAAGTGCAAATGGGCTATGCATTTCTGGGGGAACGCCAAGCTTCGCTCATGCGCGACGCTTCGGGTCGCCAAAAGAAAATTGCTGGCGTGCCTTGAATCACTGTTTTGGGGATTTACTCCCCTGCTGGCGCTGGGCCTCTGGCTCGGTGCATATTCTTTGGCTACACTTGTACAGTATATTTCCCTGCGAGGGGGCTACGCTTGAAAATCATTTCCGGGGAAACTCCAAGCTTTGCTGATGCACTACTCTTCTCATCCTGAATGACTTTTCAAGTGGGTATCGTATGGATTCACTTTATACACAGGCAAAATGGGTGTGTCAGGAGCACTAGTATCCGTATTCGTAATTACCCTGTAAATTCAATTAATTTCATCCATCACTCGTTGTTTCATTCCATCCCATTTCTTATTTGTAATACAGTGTGAGTATAAAAGAACATCCCAAATGTGAAGGTTTATAAGATTAAAACCAAGCAACCTACAACCATAGTAGACCACTCAAATGAACCATGGAACCGTGAAGTTTGTTTACCATATCTTCACAAATGTTCAATGTGACCACCATGAGCGGCCCAACGAAATTTATGCGATGCTCAAAACACGTTCCACGCTCGTCAGCATGTCCGGTGTTACATTCTCATTTTGAGGTTTGACAATGTTAGCCGGGAGTGGTGGATCAAACACTTGATCCTCTATTTTCCCCCATAGGGAAAAATTGCACTGTATAAGATCCGGGCTTCTTGGGGGCCAGTGATGAAGAGCCTGGTCACCAGCTGCTCCTCGACCAATACAGCATTGCGGCAACATCTTGTTCAGGTATCCACGAACAGCTAGGTGCCAATGGGGTGGCACACCATCCTGCTGGAAAATGAAGTCCCCCGTCGTTTCTAACTGAGGAAACAACCACTTTGTAATCATGTCCAAATAAAGGATTCCAGTAACAGTGGGCTCGTGAAAAAAGAAAGGGCCTAAAACAGTGTCTTTGGATACAGAGCAAAAAACATTCACTTTGGGGGAAGCGTGCTCGTGTTTGGTGGTTTCATGTGTATGCGCCTGACCCCATATCCACATGTTGTGCCGGTTCACCTTACCATTTGTATGGTAAGAGCCTGTGCAAGGTGTAACCTGTATGTTTTGTAAAGCAATCGCTTTCGCAACACTGTCCATGCCGTTGATTGAGGGATTTGCATTTCCCGGCTAGCTTGTCAAGTTGATTTTCTTGGTTCGTCTCAACTTCTAAATGTTCCGAATTTCTACGAGAAGTATGGCCTCCCAGTAGAATTCTCCGTTGCTCTCCCGCGGAAACCATCTCTCACTGCTTGATGCAACATTTTGTTGTCCTATAGTAGCTATTTCACAGCAAATCTGGTTCCAAAGGATAAGCTCTTCTTAGCTGGGCTTCTAAAATTGTTCTTCTTGAAAAAAATTATTCTACCCCTGAGGTTTTTTTTAATAGTTTGTGACTATTACTGACAAAAAAATTCCTAAGAATCCTGCATTGTTTCTATAGCACTTTGAACTACAGTTAAACACATGGTTACGTAATTACATTTACTCATGTTATCTCATTCTGAAAAGTTGGGGCCTATGTAAATATGTTACATTATGTTATACACAACACACAAAATTATAAGATTAATGTAACAAACTATAGTAAAACACACTTCATTACATTTAGGTTGACAAATGTTTCACATCAAGTACAGGAAAAAAAAATGAAGAGGCTGATGGTGCAGTATGTGGTGAGGGTTATGAACAATAGGAATAGGTTGGAGGAGTCTCAGCATGGTTTCAGGAGGGGTTACTCATGTGAGACTCAGCTGGCTGGGTTATTAGAGGATCTCGTGCGGGTAGTTGATGAGGGGAAGCAGGTGGATGCGTGTTTCTTAGATTTTGAGAAGGCATTCGATAAGGTGCCCCATGGGACATTGATGAGGAAAGTGGAGGCGCTGATACCAGACAGGAGGGTAGTGGAATGGATAGGAGATTTTCTCAGGGGGCGAAGGCAGAGGGTGAAAGTGGGGGAGGCAATATCGGAGGAAGAGGAGGTTACGTCAGGGGTACCACAGGGAAGCGTGCTGGGTCCTTTGTTATTTACCATAATGGTAAATGACGTGGGTTTGGGGATTAGGGGAAAAATCAGATTGTTTGCAGTGAGGGTGGTTGCAAAGGGAAGAAGGGTTCTGGGTATGCTAAGGCGTATGGCACAATGGTATGGCCAATGTTAGAATATGCTGCAGCAGTATGGGACCCGTATGTGGAGGTGGAGGTGCGAGAACTGGAAAAGGTGCAGAGAAAGGCAGCAAGATGGGTGAAGGGTAGGTGGAGGAGGCAGGGTGAGGAAGAAGGGATCTATAGGCCATTGTGATGATGAAAGAAATGGAAGGACAATTGGATCTCCGGATAACCCGAATTAATTTAAAGGAGCAAATAAAAAATTATAAAAATATGAATGTTAATTTTTCACCATCACTACGAGCTACTGTAAGCATCATGTCTGCTGGCGGCTCGCCTCCCTAGATGCCTCCGCTTAAGCTATTGATACGGCCCAGCTGGCAGCAGCTATTAGTGACGGCTCGGCTGTGTACAAACTGTTATAGGCTGTTCACTTAAAATGAGCACTTTTGAAAGCCCGGTGTAAGATCTAATTGTATGCACGTTGTGTATTCTTCCGCCTTATGTAAAATTAACATTGCCATGGGCTTCATAACTTTATTAATGCGTCGGTCAAGTGAAACACTGAAAGTATTAGAAAAGTAAATATTTTATGAATCTGCTATATTTTATGCACTGATGCATTAAAAAACAGAAAGCGAAATAAATACTTTAAATGATCAATAATGGTTACCTAACACTTTTCATTTGACGTAAAGATGTAGAACTACTTTCTATATATCATTACCAACTTTGCAGGGGGCACGTCACTCTGTGCGTCCATTAATATATGTGCAGGCAAGGGCAGTGACAATTTTCAAAGGTTGATTTTTCAAAAGTGCTCACTTTATCTTGAACAACCTTTACAAACATATTTGGCACACACTGGCAAACACGCAACTGGCTATATAGAGTCTTAATGTTTTTAGCACGGCATCACGCTGTGGCAGGCTATGCGCACAGGTACCTCTCCCCTAACCGGCAGCACCCGCTCTCAGTAAATTCACCTGCCAGCAGTTGTGAGGTCAACAGTAAAATTTACAAACAAAGATGTTTAGAAAATAAGAACACATTTGGAGTGAGAATTACAGGGTTATTTCATTAATTGGCATGCACAGTCATATTGTACTGTACAGCAAGCACAAGTTATCTGGGACTGTACTTGGTGACTCAATATAAACTATATTTATTGTAAGTATTCTGTCTTTTATTGATTTTTATACCCACAATCTCCAGTGAACCAGGATTTTCATTATTTTGGATTGATTCTGGGCCTGATTGGTCTACTTAAAGAGGTTCTGCTGTATTCATATATTCCAATATCACGGTGTACTTGAAGCCCTTATCATAAAAAAAATCAGAAGCAGCACTTATTCTCTGAAAGTGGTGGGAGCTAAAAAATATTATTACCGTTATGTTCTGTATGACCATTATAAATAGCAATGTGATTTTTAAAATTATTTTCAGTTTGAGGCATACAACTTGGAGAAGAGTATACAGAACCCAGAAGAGGCAGCTAAATGTTTCAGTGAGGTGTGAGTATCACAAAGAACGAATTGTTTTGCTCACATAACAAATTTGTATATACCGTATTTACTCGTGTATAGTGCGCACCATTTTTAAAAATAAAATTGCGCCAAAAATTTGTGGCGCCCTGTTAGTAAGTATGGAACAAATTATTCTTTTTTACATTAATGTGTGGGGATTGTGATATGTTTGGAAAATATTTAAATTAATAACTTGGGTGCAAAAAGCCAAAATATAAAAAAATTCCGAAAACCTAATGTTCCTACTACTCAAAATTTCCAGCTTCTTTTTTTTTTTTTATCTCCTTTCTCCTTTTAGCAGTGACCGGCTCTCTTTTTTTTGCCATGCTAGAATGTTACATTACCCATCTCTAAAAAAAGGGGGAGGGGCCACCTCGTCCCTTCTCCACGCCTCAGACCTTCCCCCCCACTCCCCCAACGAACATAGTTCGCTAGCCTCTGCCACGGAAACAAAGAGGGATGGTGGAATTATCGACCACAACATATGGGTGTTATTACAAAATGGAAAAGGGGGGGGGGGCGTAAACCTGTGGCAGCTCTGGTATGCAGTGTGGCAGAATGCCATTTGTTGGGTGGGGGGGGAGTTGCGACCTACACATAACTGAAGGGTCGCTGAGAGAGAAGGGAGAGGAGTGATGTAAGCGAGAGATGAGACAACAGACAGCCCTGCCACTTCCCTCAACATCCTTGGACAATTTATAGCTAGCACTTCCCCTTCCTCATTTTTTCCCCTTTATTTTGAGGGAAAAAAATGTGCTCTATACATGAGTAAATACAGTAGGTCCTAATCAGAAACAATTTTCACCACATATAAATAATTTTAGTTACATAGTTTTTCCTAATTGCCATGTAAAATTATAAGGTAACCAATGCTATGTATTGAAAACCAAATAAGTTGCAAAATTGTAACAAGGGAAGTTGAAAAGTTGTAATGAAGTTAATTTTCCGTTATTTTTTTTCTTTGTGGGTCCCTCTTCAGGTATCGTTTAAGGGCTTTATCTCCAGATAGTGATATCCCCCCAGGGTCCCACCAGCCGTGGTATAGGTCCACTTGAAGACAGCCTTTGTTTGTAGTCTAGTATGAAATGCAGGATGTGGTGCTGGTCTCGGTGCCCATCACCCTCGGTAGCAGTTCGAGCTACTTACCACTTGGAAGTCATCAGCAGTGCCCAAACAAGTTTCGCTTGATGAGACAGTGGAGTTCCAGACGTGTACAGTGTCCACCCCTCAACACTGATGCCCACCAGTTGTGGGAATGTGGCCTACACCCGCAATCAGTATCACTGTTGTTGAAGTAACTCCCAGGCAACAGGCTGCCACTTAGTGGCGGCTCCTCCCTACATTGATAGTTGGTAAGACCAGCATGAACTACGAAGATTCTGGAGAACTCTTGTGGTGTAGTGGTTAGACTACTCGCCTCTCACCTAGGCATACATCTCGATTCCTAGGGGGGGTCGCTCCAAGATTTTTCTATGTGGGAATTTATGCCAAATGATACTGCTGGTCGACGTGTTTTCTCAGCGACCTTCCTTTTCCCCTACCCTTGCATTCTGGCGCTGCTCCATACTCACCTCGTTTCACCCACTTCAGCTCTCAAGACCTCAGTACCCAAATCTCTCCACTCTTTGTAGGACCACATCAGTGGCTACAAGGGCTGGTGAGTGCAGGTTTACTGGCTGATATGGCTCCTTTCTAAATTTTTTCTGCCCTCCTTTATTACTCGAGCCAGGAGATTGCAAAGGAGATGTCTTGAGGGTTGGTGAAATAGACATTAGTAGACCTGAGGAAGGAAAAGATGCTTGCAGTGGTGCTTCGTAATGTTGACAATCACTTGCCCTTTTAATATGAGTACTGGCTGCCTTTGGGGCCTTTTTTTTTGCCAGTGTAGTTTTACAATCATTCCAAAGGGCACTAGAAGTTTTTAATGTTTCCACATGTTCCTTCCGTCTTATAGGACCCTATCCAACCCGCCACTGGGTACAGAGTTTATTAGTTGTAAATTTTCCCAGTAATCCTGGGCATATTTGGTATCCTGAATGGCAGTGCTGGGTCTACAACTAGACTGAGTAGAGACTGGTATAGTTTCCATATAGGCTGAGGGAGAGTAAGTCATTCAGCTGCCCTGCCGTTCAGTGTATGCTGTCTGAGTTATAATGATAATGTTAGGAACCAAAAGACTAATTTCTTTAGAGGTAATTATGTGTAGTAAGTAGTAGTTTTAAAACTTCATGAACCTGGGTGGATTTTATATTACAGTTTTGAGAAGTTCCCCAACAGATCAGAGCTTTGGAATGAAGTGGATGCTCTGACAACAGCATTACGATCCAAGAGTTTTGAGCCAACCTGTAATTTTCTGCAGGAGATGTTTGGTTTCCTCTTGCCAGGTACAGTTGTCTGAAGTTGCTAGATTGTGTTGTGTGCTGTGATGTATGCCAGGTGCAGTGTATGATGTGTTGGCATGTTGTTGTGTAGAGGTTCAGCAGAAGGTGCTGGTGGTGACTGCAGACCGCAGTGAGGATGCCATGGAGCACTGTCGACTGCTACTGCTTCTGCTGCAACGCTTCCCTCAGACTGTCGCTACCTACGGGGTACTGCCCTATGCTCTGTGTCATTTTCGCAATGGCGTACTTACTGATTCACAATGTATTTTTGTACATTTTCTTCTCACTGGAATTTTTGACTAAGTTTTCATAACCAGAAGTAGAATAAATAAACAGGACTTCTAGATACAGGTTTTGAAAACTTGAAAAAAACCTAGAAGAGTCAGGGTATTTGAAAACGACCTGGGAAAACCTGGAAAAGTTGGGGAAACATGATTGGGATTCTAAAAATTTGAATCTGCAATACACTTTGAGGTAACAAATTTTGTGTACAGCTAAAAAAAAATTCGTTATCAGCCCAATAAATTTTTTATAATAATTATGGTGTGCTAAAAAATAATTTGTGCTGTATGAGAAATTGCTTCGCAAGTAAAGAATTGTACTGCATGAGGTGTAGACTATTTTCAGAAACGCTAAGTTCTTCGTTTCATTCAATCACATTTTGTAAAGAAGTGCTCATTTTGTTAGTTTTTAAAAATTAATGCTTAAAAATGTCGAACATTTCTCTATTTTCATTTGGAAAAGTCAAGGAAATTAAATGTTAACATTGTGTATTGGCCTTAAAGTTCTCCTACTTTATGTAGTAGCACAGTTAGTCTTTCTTGTAAATTTAAGAAAAAAATTTTTTTATTATATTTTATTGGAATGTATGTGAAATTTTAATGGAGGCATCAGAAGTTGACTACTGAACTTGGTGAAATGAAATGTGGTAAAAGCAAGTTGTGAAACATTAGTGGAGTGAATTGGTATGTTTCTTTGTAATTTTCTGTTATCATATCTCTTAATGCGTGTTATTTTCATTTTGACTGCATTGTGTGTGATTTGGCAGCCCAAGTTGCTGGAGACACTCCTCACGGCAGAGAAACACAGTCACCACAAGAATTCCGTCAACTGCTACCGCAAACTGCTGGGTGAGCATCAGTCACTGTTCGCATGACTTGTGCTTGAGGTGGACTGTGTTGGTGACGAGAGCAGCAGAGAGGACTTGATCACAGAGTTATTGTTGACAATGATGTCCTGCACACACACTTGTATGCACATACCTATCTCTCATTTGAAGTGATTTTGTGTTGTTTTTTTGTCAACTTATGTTTACTACAATTTTTTTTTAGAAATTTTCAACTACTGCGTAAGTATTAATGTGAAGAATGATAAATATTAGTAGTATTAACTTGTGAAATACAGCAGAAATACTTAGCCAAAACGGTGGCTAACCTGCACCGAAGGTATGTGCACTCAAGTGACAATAGTTTGGTTTTCACATCTCATTGGAAAAAAATCAAAATTAACGTGATTGAACTACAATGAAGCAGTATTTTCTGCATACTCAGCAACTTGCTTCGAATGGTTCAAGCATGTAAGACTGGCATTGTGTTGTATGCCACGGTCTAGTCTGTGTACAGCCAATGAACAGCACAGTGGAATGAAAGATAGCAAATATTGTCTCACTGTGCTGGGGTGTTCCAGTGTGGCGGGAACAAGGCGAGGCTGTTTGTTTTTGGTAAAAGTCTTCATCCAAGGGCATTTAAGGATGTTAGTCATGCCCGTTGAGTATGAGGCAAGTACAAAAGCCTGGCTCACATCAGACTTAATGAATGAGTGGTGCAATAGTTTTGTACTTTAAACTCGTAAACACTGCAACAGTATTGGTTTGGACTCTAAATGCAAGATTGTACTCCTCCTTCACAATTGTTCAGCGCATTCGCCAGCAGAGACACTGAACAAACAAAATGTCTGTTATTTTTGCACCACTGAACTGTACAGCATTGATTTAGCAACAGGATCAAGGAATGTTGTGATCGCTTAAGTGTGGGTATTGGAAGGAGATCCTGCAGTTATTTTTGTTAAGTTTATTGCATGATGTATCTCACACTAGAGAAAGCGCACTCCAGAAACACGACTGCGCCCTATCTGAATATGGCAAGCCACATGCGCAAGTCTCCCGACAGTACTGGAGGCAGGACATGAGGAATTCCATGAAGTTGACAGAGCCTCAACACACCTCCAACCCTGTGCTCCTAGTTTGTACTACCCACCAGAATTGACAGAAAACCGTCGCGTCAATGCCCTCCCTGATCCAAAGTTATTCTACTTCACTGCGCCCGCCAACTGAAGAACGTACCATTTGAATTTGGTGTTGCAGAGGGAAGCAAGCCAATCACCGAAGGGTTACAGCCCACTCGAGCGCTCTTGAGCTTGGAGATTTTCGCACCAGGCACCAAGCGACAGGCATGATAAGCATTCATGGTCCATGCATGCGATATCACACGCTCCATTCCTAAGAGGCGGGACGAGCCCCTCTCCCCCTTGCACCCCTCGGAGAATATAAGGTGGCAGGAGATCACTATAAAAGGCAGATGCAGCCAGGCCTCCAGAGGGGCTTGGGGTGGCTCACAGGAGTTACTCATCCACTCCTTAAGGCTGTGAAGTCTGGAGTCTGAACCCACTGCGGTGATCGTGTCTTGCTACACCCTCTTTGGTTGTAAAAGCAGAGGGCATCCTGACTTAAGGGCTAGATGTCCTGCACCCGTGCCACAACCATGATGACTCCATCTCTCCAGGGGCCATCTTCCCTGGCTTTGGAAGCTTTTAGCTTTATATTGCTGGTTTTTCACTTGTGTCCTGCCAATATCTTCATTAGTTTGGTAACTTTTTAAAAGTGTATCTCTGATTTAGGTTGGTGTTCTTTTGGCCTGACATACTTATGCATATATGCTATTCGCGATAAAGTGAGCACCTGTGAAAGCCCTGCTAAAGTTCTACTTTCTTGCCCATTATGTATCCTTACACCACATGTAAACAAACATTGCCATGTGACTGCCATGTGATTGCCACCTGTTAAAATCAATGTTTACTTTTCAGGACTGGCTAAATGTTTTTGACCCTAAGTGATGAGCATTTATAGCTAATTACATAATAATTGTAGTACACAATACCCTTGAAGTGTGTAAATGAATGTATTGTATATACATATTATTGGTATAAAACATGTAACATACACAAAACATGTAACATATATAATATTATATATAAAGGAAAGGCTGGTGTCTCTACCAGTTGTTACGTCCCTTGGGGATGTACAATTTACCTTATCAAGCAGAGGGGTGGTGTACTCAGTAAGACACTGCAGATATAAAAAATACTAATCATTTACTAAGTTCTTTACATCACTGCAATATAATAAGTTACATAATACAAATACCCAGTTACTACTAATTCCGAAAGAAACTCTCAAGACTATGAGCTGTAAGCAGACACTAATAGCAGCCGACTGAAGTTAGGCAATCCTACTGTAATATGACCTGGCCACGCATTTAGCACCTCTCAGGCCCCGCCTCATGTTTACGTGGGTTTCACTTACCACTGAAGATGCAGAAGTAACTATTTGGACTCTTGGGGCACCGCGGAGCCTATCGTCATGGACCTGACGGCGTCGCGGCTGCCTGGCGACGTCTCTACTTGACCTTGCAGCAGCATCCCTTTTATACTGGCCCCGCTGGCCTCCTTTTGCGTGCCTGCTCTCTGAGTTTATGTTATACAACCAAACACGGCATGTCGCCGCGGATTCCTTGGTCTGGCACTTGAAGCTGCCCTCCTCGGTTTGACTGCATCTGGTACTTTCGCAACAATGTATTACTTTTCTATAACCATACACAGTCAATTTTTTAAATATTTATATGCTTTTCACAGGAATAGAGAAAAAATGTTACAGAATACAGGAAAATGTAAAATACGAGAAAGGTTGTCATTGCATAAGCAGTGAATGGGACTGAAGAAAATATAGAAAATTATAACACCAAGGGTGTAAAAAGAAGGGAGTGAAGTGAGTGAAGAGATTTGGGTGGCTCTTAATGGCAATGTCTAAGAGCAGATGAGGATGAAGTGAGGTGATTATGGATCAGTGCCGGAATGAAGGGGCAGGGGAAATGGGAGATCCCAGAGAAATCCTGCCGACCAGCGGCATTGTCCGGCATGATTCCCACTTGCGAAAATCCGTAGTGAACGGGACGGGCATTGGACCCAGTTTGCGTTTGTGGGAGGTGAGCAGTCTAACCACTCGGCCACCGTGGCCCCTAAAAAGAAGGGATTCAGCTGTAATTTACAGCACCTGACTTCAGAAATGTTGCTGTTGTTTAATGTGATAATGTATGGATTATATTTTGTGATAAGTGCTTAACAGCATTGAATTACAAGAGAGCTGTTGCCATGTTGCATAGTGTTACCACACTGGTGCCTTGTGGTGTGTTCCAGTGTGTGACTTGCTGCCACTGCTTGGGTCATCCTCTGTTGTCCTCTCAGCCAAGCAGCTGTTCCGACTGCTTAACAAGGCAGTTGAGTTCCTGCTCTGTTATGTCATGTCACCTAACAAAGTCATCCAGGTGAGCTTTCACCTACATCGTTCTGTGGATATTTCACTGACCCAAACATGCTTTTATCAGTGTTCTTTGAAAAAACAGTTATTTATATTTGCAATATTGTTACTTTGTCAAAAATTCTTTTTTCTTCATTATCTTAAACTTTTAAAATTCAATGAAACATAATTTTCTGGTAATTCTCTTTTTAAATTGCATCAGGAAGCATATATCGTAAGTTGATCTTCACATATTATGTAGTCTGTTTAATGTGAGAAGTTTTGGGTAGCTGGCATTTTAAAGTTAAGATATCTTAAGTAGATATTTTAACTTCAAATACTTTTCTCTACTTTCAAAGGTAATGTAACTGGTAGTTTAAAATATACTTAACTGAACTGTTACTCAGCAAGTGGCTTTCTTTAGTACAATTTTGATTCTAACTAAAGAGGTAAGATGTAAAATATTATTTTAAGTAGACTGTGAATAAGAACAGAACCAAGAGTTAGGGTTAACAGATGTACTGTTTTACCTGAATAAATTCTGTTTTTGTGCATACTTTTCCATGTACTGTTCTTGCCTGTTACGGTAATGTAATTGTTTATTTTTTTAAATATTAATGCCGTAACCTAACAAAATGTAAATGTAAAAGGGACATGCAGACAAACATATTTTCAGTATCAGTAAAGGTTACATGTAGGCGGCTAGGCTACCAATATTATATAGTAAAAGGACAGAAGCACGAGTACTCACAATCTAGAACTTGTCAACAGGCTTACATACAAAGGACAACACATTTTTAACATAGTTGCACTGTTCACAAAGTACCCTACAACTCGCAGAAGGATGAAGCTGGCCTAGCCAGCGAAACCATGTTGATGTGTGCCGCTTATACAACTAATCTAATACGATTACGACTCATCGCCAAGTGTAGCTCTTCCACCACTACAGACATGAGTGACCCGTTGCCTACCCTACAGGCAGCAGGAACTTATGAGTGAATCCGTCTCACCAGAGGATAAGCAACATGGCATGCACGCCGCCCCCCTACCCTGCGCTGGGAGCCTACAAGCTGCCCAGACCTCGGGAAAGGCCGAGCACCACCAACGAGGCACGAAGCAGAAACACTGACCAGAGTATTCCCACGCCAACCGGGGCAGGAGGATGTCGTGCCTCCCCGCACCCTGCGCCGGCAGCCTAAGCTTCCACTATGTAAGTCAGGACACTGCCGAGCTTGAGAGTAATTCGTGTTCTTCTCTTGTGACATCCCACAGCACTGCTTAGTGCTGGGACCTCCAGAGAACTTCTTTCATGAATACATAATGGGATTTCCAAAAGAACTTATAACAACGGTAGTACTGGTAACACCTGCATTGACTGGAAATGTTTTCCAATAAATAATATCTCGACTGTCAATTTCACTTATGTTTTTTGGAGTAGGGTCCTTGAATTACTAGCACGTCTGAAGAAACAGAACTCTAAAAATTCAGATCCAGCTTTTGCAGTAATACCCTGCAATCCAAATCTAAATATTGACAGAAATATATAATTTTCTTCAGTGTCCACAATTCTTACAGTCCGTTCACTATCATCTTTGTTAACGTCATTTTAATAGCATGAATATTATGAAACACCTTCTTGGGAAAATAGTAACTTCCACTTTTACGAAATCTGTTAACGTACATCTTGACACAGCCTGAACAACCTTCCACAGAACGTCTGAAAATAAAGAAATACTAAATTACAACCACAATACACCACAAGGGGATAAATGTTCACTGTCAATGGTTACAATAAGTATGCATTAAGTATTTTAAGAGAATCAGAATAGCAAGTAATGAGTATTTATCCGTGTGCCACATGGCTATGCTGGGACTCACTGTACCTTGGTTTGCAGCAGAGTGGCGCTTGCCCTCTGGGCCTCACCAGCTGGTAAACATTGATGCTTGTAGAAAGATAATATATCAGAATCCAAATGAAACTTGTGAAAGTTTGTACCCTGCAGGGGGATTTTAGGGACAATACACCCTTCCGGTGTATTGTGGTTGTAATTTAGTATTTATTTGTTTTCAGACATTCTGTGCAACGTTGTTCAAGCTGTGTCAAGATGTACATTAACAGACTTCGTAGAGGTGGAAGTTCTAATTTTTCCAAGAAGGTGTTTCATAATATTCGTGCTATTGTAAAGGATGTTAACAAAGATGATACTGAATGGACTTTAAGAATTGTGGACATTGAAGAAAGTTATATGTTACTGTCATTATTATTTAGATTTGGATTGCAAGGTATTACTGCAAAAGATGGATCTGGATTTTTAGAGTTCGGTTTCTTCAGACGAGCTAGTAATTCAAAGGATCCTTCTCCAAAAAAACATAATTGAAATTGACAGTCGAGATATTATTTGTTGGAAAACATTTCCAGTTAATGAAGGTGTGGCCAGTAGTACTGCTGTTATAAATTCTGTTGGAAATCCTGTTATGTATTCACGAAAGAAAATTAAGTAAATTCGTGGAGATCAAATTTATTTGTACAGGAAATTAACAGGTACTTGTGGTAATATGAAAGTACATGGATATGTAGAAGTTGTTTATAATTCATAATGTGTGTTGAATATGTAAATAAACGTGTATGCTACCATATATGCTTATTGTGCAATATATTGGTTTTCATATACAGGAAGTTTCATGTATAATAGTTTATCACGAAGCGTCATGGCAGCGGCCCTAGTACTACGGGCCGCTGCCGGGAACTTCAGTCCAAAGTAGGCAACTCTACCGTATATTCCATGTGTTACTTGAACACTTAGACTTTGTAGCTATCTGACCTGTGATAACCTTATATGAGATAATGTGTGTTGAGAGTTTTTCTGGTGAACTCTGTTTTGTGAACTCTGCAACCTTGCAACTCTGATAAGAGAATATATACAGACATGTCTTCATATACCACTGGCCAGTGCTGTATCAGTTGTGGAAGATATCATATATCTGTGTAATTAAATGGGTGGCTATAGTTGATTCACGTTAACTTTGGCCTTTTCTGAAGCCCTGCCAAATTCCTACTTTTGGTTACTGATTATGTATCCTGCTACACGTAAACATAAACACTGCCATGTGACTTCTACTTTTATAACTGTCAAATGCATTGGTTGCTGTTTACAGCTGTTCAAAGAATTATGTCACATTGCAGAAACCATTTCCTACGAATGTTCACAATGTAGGCCTATAACATTATTTAGGTCAGCTTTATAACTATTTGTTACACACGATATATCATGTTACACATAATACACATTAATATTTTGCCACGACAGTGTTTGTTACAACTGTGGCTTAAACAACAGTAGTATTTAACCTGTTGTTAATAATATGTGTTTGGAATAAAAATTAAAACAAAGGGACAACCAGTCCAACGATACGATGCAGTAAATTCAAGCACACAACTCGTGTCGCTTATTTATTGTACATCGACAAACGAAAAAGATAGTGGTGAACACGCAAACACATAGGCCTACCACAACATTTATTCTGCTAATATTTACAGGCATTGGTACTTACTGGTTTGTAGGTTTATTTTATTTATTTAATTTTATCTGGACAGGCTTAGTATTTCGTTGGGATTGTTGCAGACATTCAAAGCACAGCGTAAGCTTGTTACACAACTGTATTCCAAACACCTAGCACAAAGGTACAATGTTGTGATAAACAGACATGAAGGTAAATAATTAATTTCATCATAACATCAGTTCATGGTTAAAACTTATAAATTTTGCACATATTTGAAATCAACACACACACACCTGGTCTGCATAACGATTACAACGCAGGCACCATGCCCTTTCATACGCAACAATGACAACACATTTCACTCTGCCGTGGAAACACATATTTATCACAACATTGTAACTTCCATAGGATGTTTCAAAAACACAAGTACGAACTTCACGCTTCACTGAGAAACACGCAGTGTCATTGTATGTCGCCCGCCGCCGCCATATTGGAAACGCTTTCCACACCACGTCTGTCAACCTGCTGGATTCGTAAGTGTCGTGCAACAAACTGTGTCGCACCATCACATCAGAAATATGTTGTTGCATCTAAATAACATATAATCTGTATTTAAACAAAATCTCATTTCAGTTGTTAATTACAATCTCAGACATAAATTAGAAATAAAATGTATACCTTACCTACACAGGTGGTACAATCTTCCCGAGAGAGAGAAGAGAGACAGAGAGAACAAGAGAGACACGCTCTGCTTCACTTATTGAACCTTTATTCCAGATGGAAAAAAACACCGCCTACACAAAGGAATTTGCGCTGATATTTTTTAATGCAGCAATGAAATGTGTTTCTGTCAGTGCTACCTAACAATACAAATGTATCAATTGGCAACATTTAACTTACAAATAGTATACACAAAACGAGGTTAAAAAATATTGTAACTCTGAACTATTTCTTACCGGCCATTGCCAACACATTGTTGCTTTTGCTGTTGTTAATTCATATTTAAAAAGAAATAAATATTACAAGTTATATAAGATACTAAGGTAAAGTTTCATTTATTCAATAATACAGTACTCTTAAAGTTAATCACAGTGTTAAATACTTGTGGAATACAAGTTATTGGAAAAACAGGTTGACATAATACGCCTAGGGTGATTTTTCAAAGGTTTGATTCTAAAAGGCAGAAGAAAACTTGAATGGACTATACAACTTTCTCAAGTTACATTTGGATCCTGAGTTATTATCTTTATACCAGCATCAATATTTACCAGCTGGTGAGGCCTGGAGGTTGAGCGCCACTCTACTGCTAAACAAGGTGTAATGAGTCCCAGCGTAGCCATGTGGTGCACGGATAAATACTATTTTCTTGCTATTCTGAATCTCTTAAAATACTTGATGCATACTTACTGAGACCATTGACAGTGGACATTTATCCCCTGCAGGTGGATTTTAGGGACAATACACCCTTGTGGTGTATTGTGGATGTAATTTAGTATTTCTTTATTTTCTGACGTTCTGTGCATGGGTGTTCAATATGTGTCAAGATGTACATTAACAGATTTCGTAGAGATGGAAGTTCTTATTTTCCCAAGAAGGTGTTTCGTAATATTCATGCTATTGAAAAGGACGCTAACAAAGATGATACTGATTGGACTGTAAGAATTGTGGACATTGAAGAAAGTTATATATTACTATCATTATTATTTAGATTTGGATTGCAAGGTATTACTGCAAGAGCAGGATCTGGATTTTTAGAATTCCGTCAACCAGCGAACACGCTCACTAACACGTTACCTTCACATTGTCTCCTCAAGACACCTTTTCTTAGAACAGTAGCTTTTCTCGTTTAGATATTTCTTTCCTGCTTTTCCATTAGAACCAGGTTGCCTACACCTGGCCAGCGTAGTATCCTTCAGCACTCAATTGCCTGGTAGGAGGTAGCATGCGTCGCATGTTTATTTAACTATCAATAAACATACTTTGTTCCCTACTATTACCGCTTTTATTTATGAGAGTATCTATCTGTTTTCTTGCTATACACGGGTTGCTACGTACGCCACTGACAAGAACTGGATAATTGATGTAACCAAATTAACTTCATTAGTTGGCGCCCCTCAGAGGTCCGTCATATTTTGTACACACCCATTAGATGGCCATCTGTTGCTTTCCAACTGCCACAGCACTTCCAGTGCCGGCGGAAGGGAACAGAGGATCCACATTCCACTAGCAACATCTTCGCCCAGGAAGAAGCGACAGTCTCTGAGTTATTACCTTATCCCACAGCATTGTTAGTGCTGGGATATCTGTAGCTTGAGACCTGCCGCCCATCTCGTTGTGAACGCACATCCAGTGGCGGCATTGGTGACCCAAACAGCTCCCAGTCTCTATCAGCCCGCATGCGTGGGGGATCAGTGGAGTCTTACCAGAACCTGGTCAGCAAGCCAAAGCCGGACTGACACTATAAATTGTGTTCATTTTGTTCACGTCAAGGTGTACTTAGCATGCTGTAAGCAGAGACTTGTTGCCTTACGACCATGGGTACGGTCGTAAACATAGGTAATGAAACGCAGCGTTCCTTGCCACCAGACTGGTGAGTGCACTCCCTCAGCCCACACCGGAGCGACAGGTGGAACAGGACTGCGTGGCCCAACTCAGGCATGAGTCAGTATCGGCTGTTCCGATAACTATCTTATTTGTATTTCCTTGTATAGGAATTCATCCCTGGTGCCATCCCCTGTTATAAGGATTGTTAATCGGCACTGCTACAGGATTCTGCTAGGATAACATTCACTTCTGGACAAACGGAACTCACATGTGGAATCGCCAATTCCGCGTAGGCTAACTCGATATGTTTGGGTAAAACCCACTACAACCACTTCACCCAAGAAGCAATAGTAAATACATACTAACCATCACCCCTCATCTCTCGCTGTCTATTTAGTCTAGACCACCCCGCTTTTGGCCTAGCAGACAAAATCCTTTACCACTGTGTCTAGTAGCCTATCCGTGCGTGCATCAAAAGATTTTCTGGCGTCCAACGTGGGGCGTCAGACGAATACTTGTGCACAGTAAATGGCACAACCTAGACCAAACATCCCCCGAGAACTAAAGGTCAAAACGATCAGTCAAGCGGACTTCAGGAAGTCCTCAAAACACCCCATGGCATCCTTAACCACTACCATGACAGATGCCGAAGTCGACGCCGCCATTGGCGAGATCTTCGAACAGCGAACCCAGCATATCCAATATACAGTGTAGCCATGCCGACTGTCCAGGCCATGCCACAGTAAGGATAGAATGCACCTACTGCAGGAAACTCTGTCATTATACCTGCATAGGATGGCCTGAATAAATCCGATCTACAGACGGTTTAGAATACCGCTGTACCACTTGCCGGCAACATTTAACAAGTTTCTGTAATGAAATTACATGCCCCGGGTGAGGCATAAACTGCATAAGGTGCATGACGTGCAGTGAATCCTATCACCATCTATGCATAGGGTGGCCCGATAAATGCATCTCTTTGGCTGGGATGGCCTACCAGTGTGAGAGATGCTGAAGGAAACATCTATCACTCCTGCAGATCCAAGCCTTCCCGGATGTATGTCCAGCCTGGAACGGCACCTGGCCATCCAGCTACTGGTAGAGATGATGATATTCAAATAACCGACTTTGCAGATCGCCCACACGAAGACCCAGTCGCATTCACGCAGGATTGCGAAAAGTAATTCAAAGAAACGAACCTGTTACCGAAACAATGGGTTGACCGTGCCCAACTGCATTTGAAGGGCCTATCCCTCACATGGTGGGAAAGATACGGAGAATTTATAACGGACTGGAAGCAGTTCAGTAACCGGATAGCGGCGGAATTCATGGGCAAGGAGGTGTTGACTAGGCTTACGACACAGTTTACAGCCAGACCTAGGTACTCGGCGAAGAAGTGGAAATCTTCATACAAAGAAAAGTAGACATGTTTCGACGTGTGTTCCCTGGAGTCGACGAAGCTACCGCTATTCGTTTCATTGGTTGAATGTTACTGCCAAATCTCCGTAACATACTCTTGATGGCAAGACCCACGACCTTGGATGAATTAGTTGATCGGGCCCAAGAAGCTGTGCAAAACTTTGCAGCACAGGTGAGTCTCGAAAAAGCAGTATCCATCAAGGCACTGAGGTAGGAGCACCACTTTTTGCGCCTCTTAAAGGTGCACCAACCAAAACCCCTTGCATGGCGTTCGTACCGAAATGCTGGTTTTATTCGGAAAACCACTAGAACAAGGATTGCCTTCGGAAACCAGAATAAGCTGCCGTTCCACCAATCCAAGTTGACAAAACGCTGTCAAATATCCTCACACAACCAGCTGGAGAACCAACTTCCAGAACCAAGCCGGGAAACACAGACGCAGGGGTACGAAACAGGCCACCACAACCGGTTTACAAGAGCCCAACCTCCAGGGATTAAGTGAGGACGCACCGATTCCTGTAGCCCCACACATAGAGGTGGAGGTGAATAACGACAGGGTACTAGCCTTATTTGACTTGGCAGCTATCGGAAATTTTATTAGTTGAAAATTGTTAATGCCATATCAGCTCGCCGAGCTATGACCGTAAAACAAAATATTGAGAACGGCACAACCTGATGCCACCCTGGACGTAACCGGCCGAATTACCTTGAATGTAAAAATTCAAATTTTTATTACCCCAACAGTAGTTATTGTATCATCAACCATGTCCGAATCAGTAATACTAGGGTGTCCGTGGCTGATCCGCCATCAATGCATTCTAGATAATGGATAACGTATAGCCTATCTGGGAAAAACCAGACTTATTGCTGTAAACTGGGATCAAAACCCGGACGACATCCCGCCAATGCACTTCTATCCAGTGAGCATTAACCACAAACTCGAAGAACCAGAGTTCTACCAATTAAAAGCCACACAAGATAAGCACACTTGCGCTTTTGGACAAGGAGGACTGCTACCCCAATTTCATAGTCGGTTGCACGCCGGTCTGGGGTCCGAGGGGTTCCGGGTTTGAAACCCAGTCAGGGTATGGATGTTTGTGTCGTCCATTTCACTTGTTTCATCCTCATCAGCACTAAAGACCTCGTTGTTATGGTGTCGTAAAACCCTCTCACTCACTCGTACTATAAATACGATGTTGCCAGACATCCGGAAATTCCTGTATCTGTAAGAAAATACATCTGATAGCTGCACTAATACGAGTATAGCTATGACAGTAAAATATAGAAAAATGTGAAAAACTGCTTTTTTTCTAGTATATTCACTCAATACTTCGGATATAGTTTACGACATTATTTGCATTATATTTAAATTAAGTAATTTTTGTAATCAGTGTTCTATTAAAAGTGTTTCCAATACTGGTAAGAATAAATCCAGTGGTCAGAACCATTTTTGTTGAGTTTGTACACGCCTGACTTGGAAAAATTAACTTTACACCTGGTTGTGTCTCGCAACACAACCTATTATAATATTGTTGTGATTGTCACTATCATTGTCAAAAGTAATTTGGATTTATATTACACAACATAGGCGTGGATAACACAGTATAAAGATATTTTCACTATTAATTTATCTTCTATAAAAAAGAAGTAATTTCATCTACACACAATAATGCACTAATTCTTTAACAATTAATTTACAAATATCATTTATTTGCTTCTCTTTCCATTTCACACTTGCTTAGATTCTTCTGGGGAGGGGAAATGGAACTGTGAAAGACGAAACAGAGAAAGACCTGTCTAGTTCTCGGACCGAGGTACAGAGAAAGACCTATCTAGTTTTCGGACAGAGGTTACACTTGCGCTCTGCAGTCCGCCAGTACACGTGATCATTCGACTGTGACTTATATAGTTCAAAAGAACGGTTCCCAATGAACTGTTCTCAAATGTGACTAGTTCAGAACAACGTAGTTCATTCTAGTGAACTATATTTCCAATTACTATTGTGGACTAAATGCTTAGGCATTTTTTTGCAATCTATGTAGTGAGCAATTTTGTAATATCTGAGAAGTATTTTGGTGTAAATGCGGGTTATAATGCAAAGGAGTCAATCTTTACAGAAAGCCAAAATTTTAGAAATAGGTAAGGGAAAAAAGATTCTTTTTGTCTGAAAATCAAGGAAATGTCAGGTAATTTTCCATTGTAAATAATGTTGCACCCTGTGACAGACAATGGCACCCAGTTTACGAGCCGTCAATGGCAAACCACCTGTCAAAAGTGGGGGGTTGAAACCTGGACTACTACTCCCTACCACCCACAAGCCAACTTCACCATACTGTTTGCCCTTCGATGCCGTACGAACGAGGCCGTCGACACCAGTCTCAGTGTCCTACTCCTGGGACAATCATTGTGCCGACCAGGCTACTGGCAGTGGGAAAGCGAGCCCACTGATATGCCTCAACCTGAGACATCCGGCTAGCAGCCCTAGCCCATACCACGCACGCCCAGAAAGAAATATCCCCAACCGAAGACAGGGGTAAGAGAAATCAACTATGGGGAAGCTGTTGTCCTGCGAAGTCACCTACTTAGCAAAGCCAGCAACAAATTCAGGGCTGGCTTTGCTGACAAATGGGATGGCCCATACCGCATCGTAGGCAAGCGAGACGTCTATTGGGCCTAGGATATACGCGGACCAAATCATAAGACCACCTGAGGTCAGATACAACCATACCCAGTGGACATGCGAATACTTGGGGATGACGAAGCTGAAGGAGATACACTTGGCCAATCAGGGGATGAATACAAACCCCCGATCAAAAGAGTAGTACCCGATACAGAGCCAGGACCTTCGACAAGACCCGAACAGACGCCAATCACGTTTGACAGGGTGGCTAGTTACATCGCACCATGGAAGCCCGATGTAGAACATTGCCAAGGTGTATTCTCCGTCAGATCAATGCCCTCGACGCCACACAGCTATGCCGAGAAGATAACAGCTAAAATTAAATCTAGCTGCTCCGAGTTATCCTGGCAGAGTCCCCGTGATAGGGAACCCTGTCAAACACCCCGCAGATCGAGTTGCATCAGTGAGCAATAGGAAGCACCTTCAGTGAGAGGGGTAGGAATCACCCAGGCGCCTACCTCTACACCTGGTACAAGTATGGAGCTGGAAGTCGAGGCCATCCTAACTTCAGCGAAGTTGTCCTCCGACAAAGAAGTACAAGATGCCACAAGACCACCAGAACCCGGTACGTCAAGTTCTGACAAGAGTGCTCCACCCCAACCTCCTGCCATGCAGGAAGACCCGCTCGTTGGGACGTCGAGCTGCCACACCGGAACTGCTCTATGCTCTACCTCAAGAACCTGCCATGCAGGAACTCCCTCCACCCTGGACATCGAGCTCGGACAAGAGTGCTTTGGTGACCCAAACAGCTCCCTGTCTCTTGATCAGCCTGCATGCATGGGGGATCAGTAGACTTAACAAAGCCTGGTTAGCAAGCCAAAACCAGACTGACTTTATAAACTGTGTTTAGTTTGTTCACGTCAATGCGTAATTAGCATACTGTAAGCAGAGACTCAATGCCTTACAACCATAGACACGGTCGTAAATGTAGGAACAAAACACAGCGTTCCTTTCCACCGGACAGTTGAGTGCACTTCCTCAACCAACTCCGGAGCAACAGGCGGAACGGGACTGCGCCACCTAACTCAGGCACGAGTCAGTATCGGCTGTTCCGGTAACCTTCTTATTTGTATCTCCGTGTATCCAAATTCATCCCTTGTGCCATCCTGTGGTGAAAGGACTGTTAACCAGCACTGCTACAAGATTCGGCTGGGATAATGTCCACTTCTGGACAAACGTATCTCACTTGTGGAATTGCCAGTTTGGTGTAGGTTAAGCTCGCTACGTCTGGGTAAAACCCACTATGACCACAGCACCCAAGAAGCAATAATAAGGCCGTGCTAGCCAACACCCCTCGTCTCTCCCTGTCTAGTCTATGAACCTAGACCACCTCACTTTTGGTCTAGCAGACAAAATCCTTGACACCATGCCTAGTAGCATATCTGAACATGCGTCAAGTGTGTTCATTTTTGGAGTTGCACTTTTTAATGGACCCCTCCAGTCGCAGTGCACTCGCCTTTGTGGTTTTTAATATTATTCGTCATGTACGTCAATTTCAAATGTGAGTTTAGCATTTGGCAATTTCGAGGAAATGCGTAATTGTTTATTGACGTATAATCTAGTGTAATATGAATTTCTTTAATTAATCAGATAATTGGTTATGCACTTTAATGAGATATTAACTGAATTAGTGATGAAATAGCCCAATGGTGACTTTAAATTCTGGCTCGCAGTTAATGGCCTTATTAGTAAACGTGATTTGAGTGTAGTTAATTACACACTTTGTAACTTGCTTAATTAGCATGGAGGTAGTGGAAATTAATGGTATTGGTCATATTTGCTGTACGGCTTGAATCTGTGTTATACACACACTTGTGAACGTTTATTATTTATGAAACTTTTCAAATTTTACGCACCAAACTTGGTGTCATTCAACTAAGTAAATTAAATACTTTAGAATGGAGTAAAAATTGTACATTAGTATTAATGATTTTGAATCATCATTTGCTAGTCATTACACGTTGTAATGTTTTTATTGCTGGCCACTGGCCATTTGAATTTTTAATATGTTAGAGTCACCTATTTTTTGTATTTGTAAATTGAATTTTTTATATTGGGCAAAGCAAAAAAAAAACAAAGCTCAAACTGAATATACAAGTGTACTATTTATTGTATTGTGATAGTTTTACTCTACTTGTCTTGTACCATGATTGCGCTGAAAGTCGGTGCACTTAAAAAAATGGTGTGCAAACATTATGCACTGCGGTAAGAAAATAAAGTTTTCTTAATTCAACATGAAATTTTAGATCAATTAAAACATAATTGTACACATTTATAATGAGTTCCTTTTGATTTTTACTTACTACGATAATAGAATATTGCATAAAAAAATTTTCCTTGCCCAACCTGGCTTCTGTGCAGCTGTGCCATGCCATTTTCTTACTACAATAATAGAATATTGCATAAAAAACTTTTCCTTGACCACCTGGCTTGTGTGCAGCTGTGCCATGCCACACTGTGTATGTATGCTGGCAGTGTCAACCATAGCTGGCTTGCACACAGAACTGGCAACCAAGCAGTGTGCAGTATCTTTTCTGTTGGCAACAGTGCAGTGACATCAGCATGTCTGCAGCTTATCCATTCTAACTACAAACCCTTCTCGTCCCCCTCCCCCCTCATTATCTTATTGTCTTTTCAAACAAATATTTAGAAAGGTGACAAGAAAAGGGTGTGAGTTTGTCAGATGCCGCGGCTGTAAGATAATCTATCCACCACTTTTAACAATGGGCGTGGAAGTGGAAAGGAGCGGGCATGTTCTGGGCACTGTAAAGGCAGTACATTGGAATTTAAAAAACACAGCGAGGTTATGACTAGGGATGGGCCGATACCACATTTTGCAGACACCAAGGATGCAGATTCTCAACTTCCGATGCCATTGATTACAGCGATGCCAATACCAGTTTTGATGAGCACAATCATAATTCCCAATTCCCAATATTTGAAAATACTTTTTACTATGTAAATTAAAGTATTCAATTTTGTGAACACTTTAAGCACTTTGTATTGGGCGTCTACAACGTAGAAATGAAATACAATGCTAATTTTAATAATAAATTATAAGATACATAATTTAACTGGGCAAATAAGTGACTTAGCAGTCAAGGAAAAACTGTTACCAGACAATACAGCATTCATTACAAACTGAGTTTGTTAAAGTCGACCTTCAAAACTTCAGGCAATCTGATGCGGATTTGAATTTTAGAGCTGAGAAATAACATACATAATCTCACCATGCATGTTTGTTTAAACCAACAGCCTAAAGATATCATTAAATAGAACTTATTGAAATCAATTTAATATTAAATATTCACTTAAAATTGAGTGAAAATTTTTTAAATTTTTATTAATATTTTGTCGGTAGAGCCACACTCAATCCCTTGGTTAAAATAACAACTGATATATTTGCGACAATTTTTGCCAATTATTACTTGTTAAGTCTTATTCAGATCTTTAACACTCTAACCAAAACCTCAGCCGACAGTTTCCATTAAGGACTACGCTCGTCAAAATCTAGTGTATTTCTTTCACTTTCCATTTACATTAACAACAGTGTCATAGAATGTGATTCGTTTTCATTGCCGTCAACATACGAGTGCAGTAAATGCATAAGAAGAATAAGAATACAGGTTGCTTTCTCGTCGCCAACCTACTAATGCAGTAAAAACTAGAGTTGTTCTGATATCATTACCGATACCCCGATACCAATGCCCTTCACACTGAATTTTAGAAAATGTACCACTGTTAATAATACATTGAAGAAAAATTTCTCCTAAATTTGTTTAAATAAAGAAAATAACATCTCAAAATACTTGATATAATTTATTGTAATCCGACACCAAATGCAAGCTGACATAAAACTTTCAAACCCTCTGAAAATGAAAAATATGATAAGTCAAATTTTAAATGTTCCACGTGCACTCGTACAGCGAGAGCACAAGGAGAAGTTATCGATCGGGCAGTGTGTTCAGGGCAGCTGGAGGTGGAGGGATGGCAGCAGGAGGATTACCCCTCCATGCTGCTACATGTTGGCGCCCGTGGAAAATGTCAGTCTTTTAAAGTAATTAATTATATTTTACTGCAAAGAAAACTTGTAATTTTGAGACAGAAATGAATAAACACTTATAATTGATTTCTTCAATGTCTTTAATAATTTATCTTTCAAAACCACATCCACTGATTTTCCCTTTGGTGAGTTACACTGCACTCGGCTCGGTGCTTAACTTCCCATTATTTGATGGCAAAAGGTGTCGAATAGGCCCTCACATTTTATCAGTTTATTCAAAGACACGTCTTTATTAAAATAAATTAATATAAATCCTCCAATTTCCCCGCAAGAAGTTACTGAAAATGTGGATTTGGAGCGGTTTTCGCACAAATTGAAGATACCTAATATTAGAGGAGTGTATACGAGAGATGATTTGCCCGCTAAACTCATGACACGAATGTGTTGTAATTAGTCTGGACATGATGGCAGGGCCCGGCATGCACTGGGGAGCATACGTAAAAAGTGTAAACATGCAGACTATTATCATAGTTTTGGGAATTTGCCTCCTCTACCTGAATTGCCCAAGTATTTGAAATATACCGAAATAACGTACAAATACAAAGTGGAGCGGCTTGCCAACACATGGAATTGTGGACATTTGTGCCTTCGCTTCTTGGTTTGCTCGTACAAGTTGACGCTGCCTAACAGCCATTGGCACTAGAGCCCATGACGGCGCTCAAATGTCATGTGTACTGTACATGTACAAAGAGGCTGACAATTATGAACTTTCCTATAAATGTTCATTTCAGGGTAAAATGTGTTATATTGTCTGTACAGTGTTTAATATGTCTTTAAAATGTTTTAAAGTGCTTGTACTAATTTTAATTGTTTGGTTATGAATATTCAAAGTGCCTGTGGCACCGAGATTAAGAACACTTAATATTCTGGCATGAACGCCATCACAAAGAGACATTACAATAACATTGAAAATCATAACAATATTATAGAAATGTAAAACAATATCTAATTTAATTTGTGCCATTTTATTTTTACTATAAAATATTTCACTTGGCGTGCATAGCACTTCTACTTATGTGAACCCCGTAGGCAGCCATGATAGGTCCGTGCGAAGCTTGTATCTGGACAGTCTCTCGAGGAGAACTGGCGAGGTAAGACACTGTCACGTGCGCACTACAACTTTTGTTCACTGATGTAGGTTTCCGTAGTCCATGTAGTTTACCGGTTAATCTTTGCTTGCGTACGTTTTTGCCAGACATTTTCCCCAGCATTATGCTCCAGGTTTACTAATTTCTTACGCCCTTGTGGCATTTTTAACTTAATCGAGGAGAAGGAGGAGAAAGATGTCGGAGAGGTCATGCGACCCGCACATTTTGAATCAGACGCCATCTGCCTATGTTTATGGCATTTCATTTTAACTACTGCATAATTGCTACACCCAATTTTAAGAGTTTTATTTTTCTGTATGTACTTTAGGGTAATTTTTGTGTTTGAATATTTTACGGCAACATCATGTATAACCATGTGGCCGGCTGAAGCCAAGTATTTGTATACATCATCATTGCGTTTTAAGAGCTTATTTATATAACATTGTATGTGCAATCATTTATTTAAGGGTTCTATGTATTTTTCATTCAGGGTTTAATGTATTTTTCACTTAAATTTATGCTTTTTGTACTTGACCACACAGTCACAGTAAGGTTTGATTTTACAGCCATCAGGCATGTTACAAGCCTGTAACAATGCTAATCGTAAAGAGAACCATTTGCCAAACACGAATAATATTTTATCTGAATTTAGTTTGCGGTTTCCACACAGAAATATTGCAATTTCACCTGCACCACATGGTCTGCTACGAACTTCATCCAGCAGCATCCGTGCCACCTAAGCTTGTTTTCACATATGTGTGTTTTATGTGTGTTTATTGTGAATGTTCATCTTGTGTCCCATCTTATTTCATGTTTCATTCAAGGGTCTATGTAATTGTGTAATTAGTGTACAGTGCAATTACTCCCGTCCTAGCTGGCTCTGTGTATAGGCCGTCACCACACTAACCACATGCTGGAGGGCGAGCCCCGACGAGTTTGCGTTAGTGATGCAGAGTAATTACTCGTGTTAATGTGTATTAAGGGTATTCATTTGTAATTCACCGTGTCCTGTCTTACGGGAAAAACCGTCAGTCCACCCTAGCTGCTGTCGGCCCTCTTCCCTTGTGAAGGCTGTGCTTTCACGCACCTTGGTGAGATCATCCATTTAGGCGTGCACTAGATTAATTACGGGTTTGGGAGTACCCAAGCGGAATTGGCTAGTCATGACCGAGATAACCATTTCATTGGTACGTTGATGTGTATAAACAATATCAATAAAAACAAGTCTACAGTGAACTCAATTTTATATTCAGTAGTGACAGTATCCTAGCCACATATGTTTTATCTATTGTTTATTTCAGTGATTTTATTAAAAGTTTAGTATTGCCAACGTGTTTGTAAGCACGCATGGGTGAGACGGACACACAGAACCCTGAGTCTCAATAGTGCGGTGATTGGGAAGCACCCCTGGTGCCCAAATTATCAGTAAGTATTTGTGTCATCGTTTGTCTCGTGTCTCGCCTAACGGCATCCAAGTAATAGTGTAAAACGGCTATACTATGTGAGGAAACCATCAGTCATATCTACTATGTGAGGAAACCATCAGTCATATCAATAACGCTAACCTTGACAAGCCGTATCTCCAAACTGTGTGCGGTACATTTTCCGCCACTCGACCTGAAGGGGGAATGGAGCATAGGCCTTGTTGATTTTCAAACGTACAATGCAATACCAAACATTGATGAAAAAAACTGATAGTTATCCACGTAAAAAGTGGTAATGTTTCCCATGAGGTGTCACTGCCCATAGGTTTGTATGAAATAGATTACGTAAGGTACTTGGAAGATTTACTGTCTCCTAACACAATTTGAACTACGTGCGAATCCCAATACTGTGAAGGGTGTTATCAGATGAATGGGAAGATATTGACTTTATGAAACCAGATACTATAGTTCTGATGCTGGGATTCGAGCCACGCATCTATGATACTGGAAAAACACACGTGTGGTGGCAGTTCATAAGCTTTTGCCGGTTAAGATGATACAAATTAACTGCAATTTGGCGAGCAGCACCTACCTAAATGGCAGGCCGAGCAATACGTTGCACAAATTTTTGCCTATGGTTCCTCCAGGTTATAAACTGGTCGTGGCACTGCAAAGCTTCATTTACATTCCAGTCACGAAGAGAACACGCGAGGTGGTCGTGACAATTGTCGGCCAGCGCGGACAGTTGGTGAACTTTCGAAATGAAGAAATCACCCTACGCCTGCATTTGAGAAGATAGCAATAAGATTTACGCTGACCAAAAGCTATAAAAGAACGTGTTGTGCAAAACCTACAATCAGTACGTCGCAGGTGTCCAAGGAGTTAACACACACTAGCAAGATTATCCTCTGCAGTCTCAGTTACGAGGTCGATCTCTATGGAAGATTTCCTAAACTATGAAGAGCCAGCCATTTTCGAAGACAGCATAACGAAGGTGGAACTTCATCCATATCAACCTTTCCTAATTGGGCCGTACATACTACCATCAGAAGTTCAGATTGCAGTCCAACACCAAGATATCTGCACTCTTCCTTGCCAGTCTTTCCTGCGAAGGGGAACTCTGACGAAAGAAAATGGGTCCAACCCGGCATCGCCGAAAATTACAAGCAATGGAATTCTTCACCTGATTGTTTGCATTGCCTACTTTCTCAACGGTGCCGAGGTGAACCAGTCGTGAGATGCGGGCATAATCTCATCAATCAAAAATTACCTTTCGCTTATGCCGAATTACCTGTCTGCAGCTAAGATGGCAGGCTGGGGAATCAAAGATGGTTACAGTGTTCCCATTTACGCCGAAGGTAGGTTTGAAGTATGTATTCCGCTCTCCATATTACTGGGGTTTGCCAAAGACTACAAACTAATTATCTTCAGTTCGAAGCAGGAACTAGTGATAATGCTAGTGAATATGCATGTGGACACCGTCGTGGGTATGGGAGAAAACCTGGAGGCGGTGGAACTGAAACTACAGTCTATCGAATGGATGCTACCTCATGTGCAGTTGAGCACTGCAGAACGCATACAAATGTTGCAGAATCTAAAAGATGGTAAAAACATTGATGTGGCTTTCAGATCGTAGAGTCTTGAGACATACCCCGGATTGCCAGTAAGCCAGCGCCATCAACTAGATGGTGAAGTACAGCTTTGCTTCTGAGAAACCGAGGTACATCATTGTTGGGCTACAGACCGGAAGACAGCACAATCTAAGAGTGAGTCGTTCACAGTTCAACACATGTCAAATAGAAAATGTGTAAATATTTTTGATAAGTGAATGCTATCCATACGTTGACATGAACACGAACTTTGAAAATGGGCAGTAACTGCTGATATATTAACTGTACGCTCAATTCTAAAATGCATATTATGGATGCACCAAATCCCAGATATTTAGCCCAGATACTTTCAATAGTTTAGTCCCGCTCATGGTATTCAATGTTTATAAACAGGACGAACATATTACCTCAAACGTGATCGACTTCAGGATCAAATTCACTACATATCGAAATTATACCTGCGAACACATATGTATTCTGCCTGATACTTCACAACTGGCTTGCATAGTACAATTGCCGAGACAAGACAGTCAAAACACTGTCGTGAGCGCAGCTGAGAAGATATAAATGTAAATGTTTAGTCATCTTCGAGCATTGCCAGCTTCAATGTTCGAGAAGGTGCTTAAACGACGTAATGGAAGGGTGTACTTCAAGTGGTGGGGTTCCCTGCCCGCTTCAATTCCTGGGTTGCCGAGGCAGACATGGTGCGGTGAATGTCTAAAAAGATAATAAATCTGTATATTTTATTATGTGTGCAATAAATTTTATGTAAAAAGATATGCTGTGTTTTATTTTAAAAACCATCCCACTTTATGCATAAGAAATATTTAAAATTAAAATACTTAAGTTGACAAATAAAATAAAAACATAAATATGACAATTTAAGTACTTTGCAGGAAAATGTCAATGTCACAATTCAGTGCAGGCCGACAGCAGACAGCATAGTCGATACTACCTATGTGTTGAAAAGTATAATCTAACATGGAGGGGATGGAACAAAGGTGGTGGAGACTTGCCGACAAAAAAAAACTTATTATCCAGTGAAAAACATTGATGGGGGTAATTAGCACAATCTATACATTAACACATAAACAAATATGAATGTCACCTGGTGGTACACAGGTGATGTAAATATATGGAATCTAATATGGTATTCGAACGAAGGTAAGAGCTTACCAGGCTGCCTCCAGTTTATATATATGGTGGCATACTATAGAATGAGAATTATTGGGGGTGAGGGAGTCAGTCTGCTGGATGTGGTGATGAGGGGACCTCCGGAAATGCAAGTTTTTTAAAATAAGTTTTTATAAAATTTTTGGGATTTTTTTCAGAATTTTTTTAAGGAAAATAGAGGAAATTTTATGGGAAATTGTTAGTGAAAATGGTTGCCAAGAGGAATAGAATTTTTAAATAATTTTTCAATAATTTTTAAGAATTTTAAATTAAATTTTCCATAATAAATTTTAAAGAATTTTGTGCAATTGTTTGGGTTTTTGGTGTCGGAGGTCACCGGAATCAAGGTCAAGGTCATGTGGGTCAAAGATGGTGGATGGGTGATATAATAACATGGGGGCCCCGGCTCCGAGGCTTTGATCCCCCATCCCCTTGCGCATCAATCGCCATTTCCCTGCTACTCTATAGAATACGTTCAAGCTGCACACACATAAATTACTTAAATCTTTGCCAACTTACTTATCACCACTAGGACAGTTGGTTACAGTCCTGCAGTTCATGACACCACAATGCTGTGTAACACAAAGCTAGCTAGAAAAGTTAAGTTTACATCATACAAAAATTGTACATTATGAGTTCTAGGGGAAAAAATACACATGCGTGTGCACACACACAAAATAAAAGATGGTATGCTCAGCCATGGTTAACGAAGACTGTGTGCATCTTAAATGCATTACTGTAGTAACTGGTTGTAATAATCGCCAGGCTGCTGGACAGGAATGCAGCTGAGACAGTGCTGTTTTCAGGACCTGCCGGAGCTGGAAAGTAGGATAGAGGACCCATGGGCTCACCTCTTCCTCATCATGCACAGTATTGGTCGTAAGCTGGGCTGGGAGATGAGCTCCATGTTCGCACAGCCCTGGTGAGTACACTTGGTTTGCGACCCCAGAAAATATTTGCAAACATACTCTTGTACGTTACAGTAGTATTTTTTTCTGTTCTAAGAAAATGAGCAGTTTGCTTTATTATTGGGATGAAATATTTTGGCAGATATTTTATGTAATATTTGGTCAGCTGTGGTTTCGC
Source organism: Dryococelus australis (assembly GCA_029891345.1). NCBI lineage: Eukaryota > Metazoa > Arthropoda > Insecta > Phasmatodea > Phasmatidae > Dryococelus > Dryococelus australis. Next base: position 34,860,254 of record CM056998.1, on the reverse strand, counting down.
TACTTAGAAGAACATTTAACTAGTCATATAGAACCAAATTGAAAATGAGGGTCAGGTTATAGTTGGTGACACAGAGTCATAATGAATGGGCAGTTGAATTGCTAAGCATGCACTAGTGTCAGAAGCTGCACCAACATTTCCAGGCTACTAGATTATATGTTTATTGTGTGTACATGTGGAGTTTTTGGCTTTCTCCTCGCAGCATAACTCCATTCTAGGAAAAAAATTTGCTTTATAATTGCCACACGGATGGGAAGCAAGATAATTCCTTTGCATTGAGTGTAGTAAACTGAGCAACCATCAGGGACTATGTACATTGCAGGATATAAATGTTAGACTGGAATATTTGCTTGGAAGATTATTTTTGTGGCTATTATAGTGGAGTTGATATTCACCCCGGACAATCTGGAGAGTTACGTAAGCATGCTTCAGCCAGGTGTTGGAACTAACAGATGGTTTTGCACAAACTACTGAATTCCAGAAATTTTGTGTTCCAAGTTTGTCCAGAGCTTCATCAGTCATATTCTCATCAAAAGGAAGATGAATACTGTTAAATATTTATGTACATTAATACAGTGTATTGGATAACATTACGTGGAGCTGACTTTGTGCCATGGACAAATGAGGTTTTATTTCACACTTCAGAGGAGTTATTAGAAAAAATATTTTGTGAGTTTTTCTGTCTTTTTTCAAGCCACCAAAAGAGAGTATTTACTAGCCTGGACATATTTTTGCGGGCTACCCTAGGGAGGGAGTTTACAGTATCCATTCTTTCTTTCGTGAGGAAATGCAGATGTTTATGAATGAGCAAAACAGCTTAACAACATGATGTTCCAAATTGACATGTCTGCCATTGTGTAACAGTCATTTTGAATGTTTGATACTAACGCGTGACACTATCGAGAACAGTCTGAAGCTACATCACGGCTAGAGCTAGCTTTTATTGTGCAGCCCCGACACACATGGGGTTGATAATGGCCAGTTCAAACTCACTTGTGGGCAGGGTCTCTTACCAATGTACAGGGTAGTTCGAGTCGCCTGGCAGCTGGGTACGAAATTGAGTCCTGGCTTTGCCATTTGCTGGGCGTTGTGACTAGAACTCACCGGTTTACCTGCGCTGGTGCTTGATCGGCTGGGCTGCAGAGTTGGCCTTGTAGACTGGTATCGGCTACTGAATGTGCTGAAGAAGCGGACTGATCCAAATATGCTGCGGTGGTTGGAACTTCCAGAGAACGTCCTGACTGAGCTGGAGCTGCAGTTCTCATGGAACCATGGGCAGGCTCTGCCCAGCGGAACCTCCTCCCCACGACAAATGGCAACAACCACTAGGTATGGCGTTCCAGGCGTCTTCTTGGGGACTGAAAAGAGTGAAGGGGAGGGAGCTGGGAGGTGAGACCTCTCCAGCTGTCCGGCGGCATGAGCTCGGTCTCGGGGGTTATCGTGGCAGAATGCCTTATCGAATGGAGTGCAGCCCCAGGTAGCTTTGTGAGTGGCCATAGTCTTTCTCTCCTGCAGATCCTTGCCACCCCTCTTGGTGTAAGGCATAGAGGGATGCTAAGAGTTACCTCACAAGAGGTGAACAGGCGACAGTTGGTCCCTAGCTAGGAGTGTTCTGCCGCAGCGGTGGCCAGGCCGATGCAGAGCCGTACCTTTACCCCAACGTGCAACATAAGCGGTGCGGTGTTTGGAGGGCTGGTTTTTTCTGAGTTGTCCGACAACAACTGCAGGTGTGGGCCCTAAGGCGGTCAGGCCTCTACAACCAGTCAAACACCCCCTCCGGCAACTCAAATGGTGTGGTGAATGGAGTGCAAACTGGCTCGGCTGTCTAGTCTCCCTAGGGGTTATATGATTAGTGGTTGTAGCTCTGCCGCTCGTTACACTGGGGTGCACCGAACGGGTGGCTGTTGAGCATGTGTGTGGTTTCGATGTACTAGTCCCTGAGGGGGAGAATGCAGTTCTACACTAGATGGTAAATCAGGTGGTTTAAAATCTGGTTTCCAGCTCCACTCTGGTGGGCACGGTGTTTACGTGGGATCACACAGTCACCTAAGGAAATGAAAGTCAAAGTATGATGCGTGATGCCCCGATTGACTGGGAGAACACAATCTCAATCAGTACAGGTTTTGTCAGATGCTAGATCAGGCACATCCTATTCTGACATGGTTTTCTAGTTTTGTTTAGTCCTTGTGTGGCATGGGTGCCTGCCCAGTATAAAGGACTGGCCTGGTAGCTTTGCGACAGGGCACAAAATCTTATTCAGGCAATATGATTTTCTGCTTTAAGTTGGGAACGATTGGTGTAATACCTTGGTGACACGTCTCAACTGTGCTAAGCATGACCTTTGTTGGTTCAGTGGTGTGTGTGGGCGCGGCAGGTATCTAAGTGTGTTGACTATGTATGTTGGTTCTTGCCGGTAGGAGCAGAGAAACTATGTTGAGTCGGAGATATAGCAATGGGGATTGTTGGTGGCTGGTCCGGCTGACTAAGGTGCTTAGAGAGCCAAGAGTGAATATCTTCACTGCAATGAGTCGGAGCTTCAAATAATCCTTGCGGAGTCTGGAGTGACGGGTACTAGATGGTGACAAGGTAGAACACAATGTTTATTCCGCGAGCTTGGAAATGAACAGGTGGTGTCGCACTACCTCCTACGTTTAACAAGAGCTTAAGGGAAGCTATGCCTATGTAAGCCAGGTAGAGGTGACCTGGGCCTAAGCTACAAGGGACGAGGTAGACTAGAACTGTGAAAACAACTTAAACTTGACTCTATTCCAGTGTTGCCTAGAAGGGGCCGCAGTGTCAGTGTAAATTACTTGGTGTTAGCTCTCTTCCGTACAAATGTGGGGAAGACTAAGCAGGGTGAGATTTGATTGATCTCGGCGAGGAGACCAAGTATTAGGTGTCCCTTCTGGCACTAAAAGTGCGGTGAAGAGGAAGGTAGAGCTAGAAGTGTAGCTGAGCAGGCTGGTCAGTTCCCCGGCGGCTGGCGCGATAAGGAAATGGAGACTGGTCCTGAGTTGAATTCTGACTCACTATTTAGACTCTGCTGGACGGCTGCCTCTGCGATCATTGGCTGGCGTCTCTTGGGCAAGGTGTGGCTGCTGGAGAGGGAGGTGGTGAAAGCATAGCTTCTCTGGTGTGACTGCTTGGAGAATGAAGGAAGCAACTGAACATACTAACGGAGACATATAGCGGTGGACAGTAGTACTCGAGGCCTTTGACTGCATAGCCTTGGTGGGCTGGTGAATAATACAAGTTTGCTGGCTGGAACATCCATTCTTGCCATGGTAAACAATCCCTTGTTAAGTGACGGTCAACAATGCCAGACCTACGCTGAAATCAAATGCACTGCTATGCTATGCTGATGAGCTGAAGTCATTTAATTAACATTGTTGCCAGCATGTCATGTGTCAAGTAGGTGAGAACTCGTGTTTTGTTCCGGGGAGGATGAACATGATAGTCCATACTGACTCCTAAGTACCTGAGCTGACCGGAAGTAAAATTTGGAGATTCCATGTGAAGGAAACCTGGTTCTAAGCTGCGTATGGCAGATTCGACTGGGTAGCTGTTAACTTTCCCTATCTATTCTGTACCGCATCCTGAAGACACTTAGTGGACCCACTTCTTGTAGGGTTGTGGGGTGGCCGTTATTGTCTATTTCATGTAAGTGAGGTAAATTTTGACAGTTCTAGAAAAGTAGCATGGTCACAATGTATCCTTCCACCGCAGCTGTTTTGCTACTGAAGAAAAAGACGTTTGTAAACAAATGTTTTGAGTTAAATGCACACTTTCATTTTCCTCCTTCCTCATGTTCCGTCATGGCAGGCACTGAAAGTCTGACTGACGTTACCTAACTTCCATCCTGTAATTAATGTAAGATATTATATCTAGGTTGGCATTCCAACCTTTTTTTATTTTTTAATTACAGAGTTAATTTTGTTGGGGTTCTGTTTTATTTTGAGGGAAAAAGTGAAAAGGGGGGGGGGGGGGGGTCTTTTGTTTAATGTCTTTTGTGAGACAGCATTATGCATTATTCTGAAGTTCTTACGAGTGTGTGGCATTTTGAGTTGCATATTTTTTCGATGGAGCAGTGGGAAATGTTGCTCGTATGGAAATAACATTTAAACTATTTAATTTTGAAAATTTTAACTTTAATGAATAAACAACACGATACATAAATCGCTGTTCGTATTTGTCCGCGTGTGCATGCGCACGTGCGCGTGTGTGTATCTATGTGTTATATATATATATATGTATATATAGACACACACACACACTTTCTTTGACGGTAGTTAACTTACACTCGTGGAATTTATTATATATATAGACAAATAAACAAATATTATTCACTCACTACAAAAGTTTGGAAAGTGTGGCTTTTTCAGGCCACGTGCATTGAAAGTGTGGCTTTGTCCAGCCATGTGCATTTCAATAATTATATTAACGGTTTACAAATACATTTACAAAACACACAAACTTACTGTTTGTAAAGTTTGCAACCTCTTGAACATGTGTTTTTCTATGGCAAGCCATGCAAGTTTACACTAAAAGCATGTTTGTTCGTCACTGGCATTAAATAATTTATTTACGAATTCAGTAAAATCAACACTGTGCATGTTTCCTGAAACCAACAAACTTAAACTTACATATGTAAATTATATTCATGTCACTTAATTGCGGATGGCGGCAAGGAAAATGGCAAAACTAGCAGTTTTAACGAAACGGTAAACACATATAGATCAATATTACATTTCACTCAAGAAAACGCACTACAACGATACCTACAACCAACTATACTTGAAAAAAGCACATAAAAAACTTTTTGAACTACCGATTAAATATTCCGACAACACCAACAAGATATTCGTATAATAAACACGATGAGAAAAAAAAAACACGCACAATGGCTTTCATGAGGTTGGAAACACAAACATGGCTAGCCATTGGCTGGAAAAGTTTACTGCTCACACGTGTCAACATACTCTGCTAAATATGTTTTTAAAGTCCAGCAACTAATAGCCAAGAAAATTTAATATTGCTTTAAAAACATAATTAAAACCATAAATGTTGTAAGTATAATTAAGATTTTAAATTACAACCTATAGTTCAGAGTACCATTTTCTTCCAAAGCAATCATCAAAATAGCCAACTTAACAACACAGATCCCACAGTAATTCATCAGCTGATACAATATGAACGAGAGCATTAACAGTTTACTTAGTGTGTAGGTTGGTAACATTGTCTGTCAGATTTTACCCCACTTATATGAAATGGACAATACCAGAGATAATCAGCAAGGGGTGGGGGAGGGGAGTAGACAACTTCTCCAAGGTCTGCGCAGGGGGAGATCCTCTGGAAGGTCTGGTAAATGCTGGCAATGGGGTGCTGAAGAGCTTCTGGGCTGTCTTAGCCTATGAAGAACAGAGAGCTCTAGTGCACAAGGCGGTGGAGAGCAAGGTGCCGGGACTGTGTGACTCTTGTTCTTGGGTGGAGCCAAGGGCTGTCTGCTGCTGGCTGTAGTGCGGGTGGCGTTATCCCTCAGTAATAGACTGTACTTGGCTTCTATGTGCTAAAAGGTTGTGGAAATGGGCAGCTCGCCATTTTGAGGTCACAAAACAAATTTCATAAGGGGTTGATGTGTTTGGTAATTGTCTTAAAATGTTGCTGATAATGTAATCATTACTATTCCATTATACTGTTGCACCTCTGTTCAGTTTACCCATGAGATGTATTTTAAGTTTTGCTGTCAGAGGTTTCGTAGAACAGTTTTACAGCCAGTGTGAACAGTGATGATGTGTCATGCTGCAGGAACAAGGAGCTCTACTGGCAGAAAATACTAAAGGTCAAGGCAAAAATATTGGCAGTTGCAGAGGAGCATAGAAGCTTCAAGGAGATCATGTATTGTGCTACTGTGTTTTTTCTGCGCTGTCTCTATGAGTACAGGACAAGCATAGATCCAGGTGAGTGATGCTGCTTGGCGTGAAGTCGTTGACTTAAAGTCTGTAGAAGCAGCATGTTTTATTGTGTAACATCACATGCAAAAAATTAAGGGTTTATATAAAATATTACTTTTAATGGTAAATATGGCAAATATTACTTTTTTTTTTAAATTCTGTATATTGAAATTTAAAAAAATAGAGAATAGAGAAGGGGAATTTGTAAAGCGTGTGTGTTTTTTTCTGTAATTTTGACACCGGCTGACAGCCAGCGGCGCTAGAGCCCATGGGTCTCGTGTTCCACACGTGCGCAAAGAGGCAGATAATTTCGAACTTTCCTATAAATGTTAATTTCAGGGTAAAATGTGTTATATTGTCTTTACAGTGTCTTAAAATGTTTTAAAGTGCTTGTACTGATTTTAATTGTTTGGTTATGAATCCTGAAAGTGCCTGAGGCGCAGAGATTAAGAACACTTAATATTTTGGCATGAACACCATCACAAAGAGACATTAAAATAATATTGAAAATCATAACAATATTATAGAAATGTAAAACAATATCTAATTTAATTTGTGCCATTTTATTTTTACTATAAAATATTTCACTTGGCGTGCATAGCACTTCCACTTATGTGAACCCCGTAGGCAGCCATGATAGGTCCGTGCGACGCTCGTATCTGGACAGTCTGTCGAGGAGAGCTGGCGAGGTAAGACACTGTCACGTTCGCACTACAACTTTTGTTCACTGATGTAGGTTTCTATAGTCAATTTAATTTACCGGTTAATCTTTGCTTGCGTATGATTTCGCCGGACATTTTCCCTGGCATTATGCTTCCGCTTTACTAATTGTTATGCCCTTGTGGCATTTTTAACTTAATCGAGGAGAAGGAGGAGAAAGATGTCGGAGAGGTCACACGACCTGCTCATTTTGAATCAGATGCCATCTGCCTCTGTTTATGGCATTTCAGTGTAACTTCTGCATAATTGCGACATGCAATTTTAAGAGCTTTATTTTTATGTATATTTAAGGGTAATAATCGTGTTTGACTGTGTTACGGCAACATCGCGTTTAACGACGTGGCCGACTGAAGCCAAGCCATTGTATACACCATTATTGCATTTTAAGAGCTTATTTATATAACATCATATGTGCAATCATTTACTTCAGGGTTTTATGTTGGTTTTATTCAGGGTTCAATATATTTTTCACGTTAATTGATGTTTTTTGTACTTGATCGGGATCACAGTAATGTTTGATTTCACCGCCATCAAGCATGTTACAAGCCTGTAACAACGCTAATTGTAAACAGAACCGCGTGCTCAACACGAATAATACTTTATCTGAATTTAGTTTGCCGTTTCCATGCAGAGATATTGCAATTTCACCTGCACCACGTGGTCTGCTACGAACTTCATCCAGCGGCATCCGGGCCACCTAAGCTTGTTTTCACACGTGTGTGTTTATTGTGAATATTCATCTCGTGTCCCATCTGATTTCATGTCTCATTCAAGGGTCTATGTAATTGTGTAATTAGTGTACGGTGCAATTACTTCCGTCCTAGCTGGCTGTGTGTATAGGCCGTCACCACACTAACCACATGCTGGAGGGCGAGCCCCGACGAGTTTGTGTTAGTGATGCAGAGTAATTACTCATGTTAACGTGTATTAAGGGTATTCATTTGTAATTCACCGTGACCTGTCTTCAGAGAAAAACCGTCAGTCTACCCTAGCGGCTGTCACCCCTCTTCCCTTGTGAAGGCTGTGCTTTCTTGCACCTCGGTGAGATCATCCATTTAGGCGTGCGCTAGATTGATTACGTGTTGGGGAGCTTCCAAGTGGAATTGGCTAGTCATTACCGAGATAACCATTTCATTGTCACGTTGATGTGTATAATCAATATCAATAAAACAAGTCTACAGTGAACTCAATTTTATATTCAGTAGTGACAGTGTCCTAGCCACATATGTTTTATCTATTGTTTATTTCAGTGATTTTATTAAAAGTTTAGTATTGCCAATGTGTTTGTAAACACGCGTGGGTGGGACGGACACACAGAACCCACAATAACCCAACCCTAAGAACCCTGAGTCTCAATAGTGCGGTGATTGGGATGCACTGCTGGCGCCCAAATTACCAGTAAGTATTTGTGTCATCGTTCGTCTCGTGTCTCACCCGACTGCGTCAATTTATACAAAAAGTGTGAGTGGTTAAAAATGCTTTGCTAAGCACCTTAGATTTTCCCACAGTTACGTAACTTATAATCATTGAAACAATTTCTAGGCCAATTTAATAGGTGAGAATGCATATGAAACATTCAAGCCAATATAGAGACAAAGCAGTTTTATTATCAGTAAACATACCTTTCCTACTATAAGTAGGGACTATAAAATTTCGCGATAGCATAATTTTTTCGAATTCGTGCATAATTAATGGAATCTGCGAAAATTACCAATTGGCATTAAAAAAAATCTTATTTCCACAAATTTTTGTAAACAATGCACGGAAAAGAGTATTTTTTATTTTTTAAGTTTGTATTCATTTAGTTAAACTTGATAGAAAAAGGGTGCGCTCACAGAAATCAATGAATGTTCTAAAACTGTAGCAAAATTTGAACATGATGTTCACAAACAAAATGTTCTTGTGGATACACAATGTAAATAAACATAAATCCTAACCTGAAAAGTGGAGTTATGACATTCAGTAGTATCGAGTAGTGCATATCAATACATATATTCAGTTCGTGAAATGTAATATTATTGATCTATACGTGTATGGCTTGGTGTTGGTTTGCCATTTTCCCTATTGTCAATTGTCATGCAGCTGCACCATTTATTTTGGTTATGCAGTTTACTAGTTTCTGAAAGTTGGTGAAGTGCCGTATTTATTTAATGATTCAGCCAATTATTTTGTATCGATGGCAGAGAAACTTATAGTAAGGGTTACAACAGAACATGTATTCAGGAGTTGCAAATAGGAGTTACGAACAGTAAGGCAGTGTGTATTGGAAAGAACGTATTTTGAAACGGTTAGTAGAATTTTTAAAGTGTACGTCGTCTAGAAAACCTCCTACTACTATACAGCCATGTTAGACACATCTAGTAAATCAAATGCAGTATTTTAGCATGTATAGGTCGCGTGCATGTGTATGCTGCACCTGAAGTTTTTGATGAAAAATTAATGATAATTAACATTTCAAGTATAGGCTGCACTGAATTTTTTTATGCCTTTAAATATTTTTAAGTCACTATTCCGTACAAGAATAGTAAATTCCGACTTAATTTTTCCCCTACAAAACATTTTTGACAGGAAATTTTAACTGCACAAGTTTTTTTTATAAGATTCTTTCCCTTCTGATTCCCTTCCTTCCTTTAAGATTTAAAACATTAAAATGTACTATATATTCACAAATGTCTAAACATGTTTTAGGGAAAAGATTTCCAAAAAGAAAATTTTTGTACCAATATCTCGAATATAAGCCGCACCCCACTTTTTGTAGTTATTTTTTTTTAGTAAAAATGTGCGACCTATACACACTGAAATACGGTATATTATATTATTCATTTAACAGCATTTCATCTTGAAGGGTTTGTCATAAATTCATGTAAAAATACTTTCAACCTAAATAATTTTCTCAGCACTTCACGGGAATAGTCTTGAATTCAGGTTTAAATATTTTTCCCTCAAAAAATATTTTTTAGGAAGAGGTCGTCTTAGATTCAGGGTCGTCTTCCTTTTGGGTAAATACAGTATTTATAGTGTTTTCTTTCAGGGAGGTTAAAATTTGACTGGTTATATAATAATTTGAATGTTTCTTAAATACGGGGAAATTTTTGACTCGTCCATTAAAACAATTTGTAATTAAAAATGATAAGAGTTTTGTAAGAAGAGGTGCAAAACAATGCTGTCTCATGAAAGACGTTAGAGTAAAGTGTTTCCCAACCCCATCTAATCGACTGGCAATAAAATTAGTGTAGCCCCAGGAATATGACTCCACAATTACAAAAATAAGGTAGGTTGGAATGGTAACTTGCATTGATCATAGAATTTGTTTACACTCTTTGTTTTATTTATAGACATAGCAACTGTGGTGCAAGGAAACATTGTAGCTGCGCTACTTTTCTAGAACTGTCAAAATTTAGTGAACTTATATTTGGTATTCTGAATGCAAGTACGTATTTTGATTTTTTACGCGCCATTTGTGTTTACAACCAATATTTCATATTTATTTTACTTTTTATGTGTGGGTACAATCTGTGAAAACAACAAAAGCAAAACAGCTTTAACAGAATAATAAATTTATCTTCCAGTAGCGGAAGAATTGCTATTGTTTTTCATCTGGCAATAAACATTTCCCACATTTCCTCTGTCTGACTGCAGTTTTTGGTTAAAAAAAATTAGGAGAACAAGGTGATGTATAGCTGAATTTAATTTCAATTTAAATGTCTCTCTGTAAATCATCCAGAATTTTCTAAGGGTGCCTTGGAAATTGTATGGTTGCCATGTGCAGATGCACTTTGCGAAAGATTTTTTTCTCAAAATACAGTTCTGTTCTTAGTAACCAGCGACAGCACCTTAATGCAGAGAATGTTGGAATTCTCAGTGAAATGTATTTTGAAGGATGAACATTGTTTCAGCGTATGTTTGTAGTTGAAGACCAAGACTTTGTGTTTGTGTAGATTAAACATAAGAAAATGTCTGAAATGTTATTCACCATTGTGCAGCTGTGAATATAATGTTTTATAATTTAGACAAGGCACTAACTCTGTATAATATATATAAGGTTTATAAATAATAACACTTTCATTAATTGAAATGGCTTTGAGGTTTTTAGTCGCGTTCACAATTAATTTAGGGTGTTTGCAAAGTAAAAGAGCATTGGTGAAAACATCAAAATCAAAATACCGCTTTTGAAGTTACAAAGCACTGCTTTTTACCCTTTCAAAATGACGATATTTTCCAGTCTCCAACTATAAGAACATTAGTAGCAGTTGAAGTTAACTATGTAATCAACTAATAAATGAATATATAGAAAATTATATTAAATTAACTTTTGTTGATACTGGTTATATACATATACTGGATGTTAAAAAAAAAGTATTCCATATTTTGTGGGAAGGTAGTATGCATCGAAACATTATTAATTTCCATAATAAACATGTATGGGCTCAAGAAAATCCTCACGCAGTTGAAGAAGCAAATCAGCACTGATTTTTAATCAGTGGGCAGGAATTATTGGCGAAGACTAATTGGACCTTACTTACTACCAAACCGATAGAATAGTGCAATGTATCATGATTTCATAGCAAACAAATTGCCTGTCTTGCTAGAGGATGTGCCATACCTTCAAAGGCTAGACATGTATTTAGTTCATGCATGATGGAGCACTGGTCCATTTTCTCTGAAATGTCCGAGAACACCTAATACAGACATTTAATGGGCGATGGATTGGTCGGGGAGGTCCAGTAAGTTAGCCTTCACATACCTCTGGCATTAAAATCTCTTGTATTTCTGGGTGTGGGGACACCTGAAGGCTTTGGTGTATGTAACCCCCATCAATGATGTACAAGCACTACAGGAACGTGTCATCAATGCCTGCCAGCACTTCCTAAGCCAACCAGGAGTGTTTCAAGGGGTGCATGATTCCCTACAACGTAGGGTACAAGGATGCATTACTATGAATGGACGTCACATTGAACACCTCCTGTAGCGATGGTGGACAAGTGCTCATAGCTGTTAAGGTATGGGTTTTCAGACCCATGTTTATTAGACTTTTTTTTCTTGCGCGTGTGTGTATGTGTCTCTCATATATATATATATATATATATATATATATGTATGTGTGTGTGTGTGTGTGTCTATATATATATATATATATATTAGACACACACACACATACACATAGACACACATGTGTGTGTGTATGCGCACATGTGCACACAAGTGGGTGCATGTGTGTGTGTGTATAGTTAGAAAGGAAACAATGACACCTTTGTTGGTATTGCAGAACATTCAGCTTGGCATTGCATATGTGCTACCACCTCGGGTGGTTGAAAAGCGATGACTAATCCTTAACTCACAGAACATATTTCTGAATGTGTTTTCTCTATGTCCTGAGATTGTATCGTATGTGTCACCAATTGTAATTTGCCGTGCCATGTGAAGCTATAAACACATGAAAGCGACACTTTAAAGTGTTTATTTAGAACAAATTTGCGAAAACAAATACCCTTAAGGCATTTGTATAATATTCTACTTTATTTCATACCAGCCCTTAAGACTATAATGAATTATTCTACAATATTGATGAAATAGCAGGCACCTCATGTAAAGAGCCCTGAAGGCGGACGTACACCTTTCACTCGTGGTATCAAGTGACCAAAGTACCTCCCTACTCCGACCATCACTGTAAAAGGCCGAGGATAGGAGAGAGGAGTGCACTGACCACTGAACCAACAGTGAAATCTCACTTGTTCACTGTTATACCACGGTGTCACTTACAACCTGTAAATTACACCTGCCACTGCAAAACGCCGGGCAGGAATATCAGTGTGTGCGAACTCAGTGAAAAGTAATGTGTACAGTAGCACACGGCAGAATATACGTGATACACCCGCTACTTCCAAGTACAGCTGTATCCAGCTTACTCATGCCATACCTACGTAAAGGTGGTTTTAAATACCATAGAAAAATTGATGTACAGAATTTACTTAATGAACTAATAGAGACTGTAGCAATTAAAGTTGACACACCACAACCTTTATTTGAACCACCTACAAGATAGTTGAAAAGACCGCACAAAATATATTTAATCATTAATTAATATCAGTAAACCCTGCTAGGATTAAATCCCTTACTAGCAACCTCCCCACCAGATCAAATACCCTCGTATAGCATTGAATAATACCTGGGCACCACTCCACAACAGCCGGTGTCGACCAGTGTTCGGCCGCCTCCATCTGCAAGCAGTCATACAATGCAGTAATGAGCAGCATGACCAGGCATTACGAAGATAAGGTGTCAGCAATATAATGTGTTAACCACACCAGACTTCATCCCTAGCCTAATACCCACTAGGCCACGCCTGTATACTGGTAAAGCCACACAACACAGCAATTCACAGGTTCTGCCTGTCATTACCAACTTGCTTTGACATTAGGTGTCCAGGTTCAAATCCCAGAGCAGACACATGCAAGCCCCAAATATGCAGCATCTGTCCCAATGTGGCAGAGTCCATGCCCAGCCGCAAACTAACCACACTCACAAAGTGTAACCACGGGCTTGTGTGTCTGCTCTGACCTACATCAAAACCACTTATGTGTGTAGTATTTTGTGCAGTGCTTCATTTTAACCTTATCCCAGTCAAGAGGCAGGTAACGTGCGACAAACCTTAAAAATAATTTGCATCGGCTGGGATTTGTACTCGAAATGTGCAAGTCTTAGCCGGGTACTCTACCGGTTGCGCTAACACAACTCATTCCTAGCAAAGCTGAATAAATGGTGTACCTATACTTTCAGTTATTACATGTTTTACATTGTGTCTAATGATAGAGACATTTTAAAACATGTCGTACATATTACACAGTATTCTTGCAGACTTTAGTTTTTATTTACAAAACAACGAAATTGTGTTGGTTTCCTTATTTTTAGATCAATAATTACATTACCACTTATAACAGTCTGGATGCATTGTATTATTTATGGATGTTTGTCATCCTAGTCACTTCAGCAAAATGATATACGTTCTGTGTATGTGTAGGTTTTGTTTGCGCTAGGGATAAATCACCAAAATCAGAACCCTAAGATTAAGGCTTCGGCCATGGTTTAACTAAGGTCTTATCTTCCGTTATAACATTCTGAAATACTGATAAGGCTTGGATATGGCTTAAGCAATACCAAAACCCTTATAAAAATATTCTGGAATACCGGCCTTAAAAATTTTCTTTTAAAGAATACTAGCGAATCTGCCACCATCCTTATAATACCTAGGGAGAAAAGAAAAAAATGCTTGGTTTTCTTTCTTTATTTTTTAAAAAATATACATTAGTTTGTCATGTAACACGAGAAAAATTCTTTATTGAATCTAACTACCATATTAATAATGTAATTAATCCATTATCATTTCACAGCAGAAACTGTAAATTTCTGCTTTCCATTAGCCAATGGCTGGCTACAAGTTGGGAATCATTTGAATATAGCCTTTGGGTAAAACTGAAAAAGAGGAAAGCAATTGTTATTTCAGTTCAGACTTAGCAAAATTTGACCACTGCCACTGTTGACTTTTTAAAGATAGCTTCACAGTTAAGTGGCCACTGTTACTGTTGACTTGTTTTTTATGAAAACTTTTTGTATAATTTTATTGGAATATTAATTTTCTATTTTGCCATGTATAGTAATGATATTAATGTATTTGACACCTCACCTAATGGTTGCGGTTAGCATCTGAACCTTCCCCCCAAGACAGCTAGTAAGCAGACATCGTCAACTTGCGGGGTTATAGCTGGGAGTGGTGTTATTGGCTTTCTGCAAGTTAATTATGACTCACTGGACATAAGGAGGAGCGCTTGTGGGAGCTGGCCTTATTTGAACCTCCGAGTGGGTGTGTAACTGGATGCTTGGTCTAAGCGGCGAACCTCCTTGACTGTGGCTGAGGACCTGGTAAAGTTAGCTGACTTTTTATGTCATGGGAAGTAGTGGCGAAACAGCATAGGGGACGTGCCACAGTAGCTCATAGTGCAGATTGCGGTTTTCACTCGTCAACAAGCTGCTGGTGTTCCCTTCTATTGAGCTGCTTTTTCTCGCCTCCAGGAATACACGTGGATGGCACTCTGTCCGTCCTCTACCAGGCATTCAATAAGGGTTAGCCCCTGTTTGGCTGTCTTATCCTGCCTATTCCTGACGCGAGGCATAAGAGGTAGATAGGTTAGAGGGTATGATATTGGGTGTTCCGTAGAAGCGATCATGGCTTGAAAGGAGATGTGTAGACAGGTGGGTGTAGTTGGTGGGCCTGGCTACTGGTCTCCATCAAGTGACTTGGTGGATGGGAAGTCGCCGGTAGACCCAAGAATTTACAGAAACAGAAGAGTGCAACAGTCGAGAAGGCCACTGCTCCATAGAGACAGGGCTTCTTACTGGCGAGGAAGGGATAAATGCTGTGGCACGTGCCTGCTCCTGCAAGTGTGTCTGAGGTTCATTTGACGAACAGGAAATAGTGGTAGCAGGTAGAAAAAGAACAGTTAACTGTGAGTGATAAGCCAACCAATTCAGATTATATCTGTTTATTGCCAGACAGTAAACACACATAACCAGTCTGTACCCAGACTAAGGCTTGAAGGGCCAATCCTAGAATGCCAACCATAATTATGCCTTGACGCCGTACCTAATGGGTGCTTCTAGTGTTGGTCATCATCAGTGCTTCTCCTTCCCCCAGATGGCTGAAAGCAGGCATCATCATCTTGATGGGGTTTCTACTATGGGTTGGAACTGGCAGGTTTTGGAACTTCTATCATGGTGCGTTGAACACAAAGAGGTGTGTATTGATGAGTCTATGCCTTGTTAGTACTAGTGATGGGGTGTAGTTAGGCACCAAGTTCAGGTGTTGGACCACCTTATTTGCAGCTGAAGGCCAACTTGGAAATACTGAATTCTTCAGTGGTGTGGCAGGCAGTGGTGAAATATCATGTGGCATGTACCAAAGCAAGCTTCAATTTCCTCCAGTAGACTGGTGGTTCCTCTCTCTTTCAAATGTATACTCGGCTGGCACCCTGTGTGGCTGCTTTATCTCACCCAGTCCTGTGGTCAGGTATAAGGGGTAATATTAAAGAGAGGTGGACAACAGGTCTTCTGTAGGGATAGGCACGGCCTGAGAGGAAGTAGAGGTAGGCAGGTGGATTGGGTAAGGTAGGCCTGTCTACTGGTCTGTAACATATACATTGGCTGGGTGGGACGTCACCGGCAGACCCAAGCACTTTACAGAAGATGTCAGCAGCAGGATAGGGGTGTCCACTATTGTGATACTCAGTAATGCAGGTGTCGCCATAGATCAAAACATTTCTAAGAGTCGTAGCTCCCTAATAGGCATCCTTCCCCAAGTACATTGGCTGGGCGGGACATCACCAGCAGACCCAAGCACTTAAGGATGGTGACAATAGGTAAAGGAGAGATACCACTATTGTGTTACTATGGAAGGCCGGACGTCACCATAGATCCAAATATCACGAAAAGTCAGTTCCCGCAGAAGGTGAATTTGGAACAGAGGTTTCGGCTCGTAACTACTTCTGCAACAATAACGGGAGCAAGTAGAGAAGAATAGCGAGCTTCAAGTGATACCTCAACCAAGTTTGGATTATGTCTGTTTATTGCCTGAACAGTAAACACACACAAACCAGCCTCGGCCCTGACAATGTCCTGAAGAACAGATAGCCTGGACTCATTAGATGTGGAGGCGCAGGAGGTTAGGACGACTTCAGTCTTATGGTACTTGGACTTGTGACTCTAAATGTGGAGCTAGTAGATAGCTGAGCAGCATGAAAGGCTGCAGTGCTCTGGCGAGTAGCATGGCGAGCTAGACTGATGAACTACAATCAGCTAGCGCTAAGTGAAGCTTATGGCATCAGTGTGTGGTAAAGCAGAATAATGTCCTACTGCGAAGCCATGTGAGACAACAATGGTTGATGAAGTCAGTGTGCACTCAGGCAGAGTAATACTCTACGACTGAGCTACAAGAGACAGCCTTGGACTGCGGGCTGCTGGCTCTGTATGTATCTGGAGCACAGGGCCAGTGCGGGGGGTAGCAGAGAGATTGTGAAGAGGGCGGTAGAGAAATGGCAGAGATGTCTGAAGACGGCCGATTTGTTTCTCCTCTTGGCCAAAGGGGTAGGCGTTGTGCTGTGTTGCAAAGCTGGTTGCAGTCTGATATAATCCATCAGCTGGGTCAAGCCAACCCTGAGCTTCAAGGGCTACCTGTGGCATGTGCGTCATATCATCTCGTGGAGTGGAGTGCGGCTGTGGTAAGGCTAGACTGGGTTAATTTAATGATAATTTTCGTGGCACATCAGCCTAATCTTTGAAGATGCCGTGATGCAGGGGGTGAGGGTGACCACAGTGATTAGGTACTTGGACTTGTGGCTGAACGTGCATGGCTAGTTAGGTAGCAGTGGAGTACGGGTGGCTTCACTAAGCAGACTGGCAGTGTGGCATTCTGGTATAGAGCTGCAACAGCTGGTAGACGAATGTGAGGTCAGATTGCATCTGGGCAGAGTGATGTTTTGCGAAGGATAAAGTTCGGTGCATGGTCGACCCTGGGTTTCAAGGGCATCCTGTGACGTGTTAACATCTCTTAGGAGGGGGCCGCAGATGTGGCGAGGCTGGAATGGTTAATGATGTCGCCTGTAGCGGGTTGGGTCATACTGTATTAAAAAATTTTTATGCCTGCCAGTTATTAAAAAAGAAGCAAGATAAAATTTGAAAATTTAAATTCTGTTATATGTTCATGTTGTTTGAAATTCCTGTCATGTGTAACCAATTATAAAATCACTCTCTATACACAAGAAATTTTGCACAGAATGCAAAATGTTTTTTTAAGCTCATTTGTAAGGAAAAATAGAGGATGGAGATGGTGTAGTAGTTACACTACAGGCCTCCCACCAAAGTAATTCCCAGATTTTTGAATGTGAAAATCGTTCCAGACAATGCCGCTGGTCGATGGGTTTTCTCAGGGATCTCCCGTTTCCCCCACCTTTGCATTCCGGTACTGCTCTATACTCACCTTGCTTCACCCTCATCCGCTGTCAAGACTTGGATGTTAATAGCTGCCCAAATCTCGTCATTCACTCACTAAGCACAAATGCAACACAATCTGCTGTAGAAAATCCTTTTCAACTAGTTTTGGTAATCCTAAATCAATGATAAAGTTAAGATGATATTACATGCTCAGGCATTTGAAGATCAGTGTAGCGATCTTAGCATGTAATACTACGGTTGCAGGGTCAGAGAGCAGTGGTGCCACCTAAGTGGCAACAGTGCTGTTGCATGGTTCAGGGGCAGTGCTGCTATCTAGTGCATAATTAAGTAACTTTAGGATAACGAAGTAGCCACAGATCCTGCTTTAAGAATTTAGTATATGTAGGCTAGTTAAAGTAATAACTTGTTCTTGAATTTGAACACTCAGCCAATACTTTTATTTAATTGCTGGTGTGCTAATTACATTTTCAGGTAGGTGAGTTGTGAGATTTTATCTCAACAGTGCATAGAATAAATGCAAGCTGTGCATTCATTTGTGAAATAAATACATTCTACCTGTGGTGGTGGTACCTGAGTAACTCTGTACATGCCCACAGGTGCCGGGGGAGATCCACTACTGGTGCTGGTTGAGGCTTTCACCAGCAAGACAGCAGCGCCAGAGCCCAGCAAGCCGAAGCGACGTAAGACAGAGCAGGATGACAGCACAGCACCTCTGCTGACGGTTGGTGGCCCTGGGAGCGCGGGAGTAGCAGCTAACTTCCTCATGGCCCTAAGCTGCTGGGACCTGTTGCATAGCTTCCCCACCCTCGAGAAGGGTGTGTGCTTTCTCTTGCATGAGTACAGCATAACTGTGTGCTTGCATTTTTCCAGGGTCAGGGCTAATGCAAGTGCTTTATACAGACAGAACCCTATTTTTTACCCTAAGAATGGTGGACATATTGATGCACGATGGTCTTAGTGGTGTGCCATGAAAACCGTTATTACGTGGTGGCCTTGGGCTGGGAGGTGGTCGCCGTGGTCAATTTAATTTTATTGGTGTCACCAGTTACACAAAATTTGTGAGGTCAAACGTAGTGCCTGGGGACCGACACACTGCCCGTGTATAGAGTAGGCGGGTGGCCTGCCTACTTGCCACAAAGTCCAGTAACACTGTCACAGCCCAGCGGATGGGGTAGCACACTGTCACGGGTTTACCTTTCTGGATGGTGGCCCAAGGTGGCTGCTAACCCAGCTGTGGTAACGGCGGATGGCCGTTGCTGCTGGCTTGGGATGGGCTGTGGCTATAGGTACTCTGGTAGCCCCCAAACCAGGGGTTGACGATTCCGTACAGGATGTCTTCGCCCCGGTTGATGGCTGCGATTATTGGATGGGAATTACCTGCTGTCTGGATGAGTGCTGGGAATAAATGTGTGGAGGGAGGTGGGAGATGAGGCCTGTCCAGCTGGCAGGTGGCAACAGCTCGTTCCCGTGGGGTTAGGCTGCTAAGTGCTATTATGACGGGGTTGCAACTCTGCTTAGTCTTGGAGTTGGTAGCTGCTGTTCTTACTTTGTGCTGAATACCCTTCCTCTGAGTATAGGGCATAAAGGAAACGGCACTACTACTGACCTTGACAACGTGAAGCAGGTGACAAAGTCCTAGGTGGCCTGTATGGCCAAGGCCAAATCCGAACAGGCAAGAGTCTTAACCTGTGCTTCTTCATCCGGCACTGTTAAGCATGGTGGATACAGAGTGTTCGGTTTTCTCAAGCTGTCCATTGACAACATTTGGGTGTGGTATCCAAAAGAGGTCAGTCATCCAGAACCGAACTCTTACTCCCTCCAGCGCAGTTCAGCATGGTGCACAGAGTATGTGCTGGTCTGGCTGGCCAGCCGCCTTAGGGAGGTCTTGCTAATGGCTGGACTCTACCGTACTATTCCCTGGGGCACAGCATGGGTGGCTGCCTAATTGGTGTGTGGTGTGAAAATGATAGTCTCCCCCTGCTTTACTCTGAAGGACTTATTGCTACGTAGGGTAAACATAGTATATTAACTCACTGAAATAATACTTGCGATATACATATATATATCGCAAGTATTATTTCAGAATATGATCCGTAGATGCGGACTTTCAGTCCATCTGGGTTCCAGAGTATTCCAGATTTGAATGGAAACTATCCTACTTGAATCCAGGTGAAGGAGACCTTGTCCTGAATTATAAAAAGGCGATCTGGCTAGGTAACTATGAAACTTACTCTAACTATACTCACTGTTGTCTAGAAGGAACTGTTGACAACCACTACCAGAGGTGGTAGTGGTGAGTGGTTGCTGTTATCAACAAGTAAGATGAGCGTGTGGTGTCCTGAAGGGACCGTCGTCAACGACTACCAGAGGAGTAGTATCGGCACAATTGCCGTTACCAGCAGGTAAGGCAAGAGGGTTGACAACGTCTTGGGAAGCAGTTGGCAAAGAGTTACCAGAAGGTTTGGAAAGCTTTGTTGCAGTCGCTGAAGAGCTTCTGGTGGGTCGTGAGGACTTGGTGACTTCCTCCGGCACAGTCCAGTGTGATGAAGGAAGCATAACATATTGAGGATCTGCGGACAGTGCACAGGACTTGTATACTCCTTGTCTGAGGTCCATTTGGTGGTGAGGGATGCAGGGGGTGGCTAGCGCTGCCCTCGAGCTGTCTGCTGAGTCGTCAGCTAGCGTGATTTTCTGCTGACGCTGTACGCATCAGCTCTTCATACTGGTGGTGCCATCCCTTGGAGCGCTGTAGAACTATGTCACCTTGGGCGGCAGGCACGATCGCTGATTCGATAGTACAATCTCATTTCAGAGGTTGCTGTGACGTCTTATTTATAGCGTGTAGTGAACAGTAAAAGCTGGACTTAAGTGTCTGTAATAACGCTCCCCATTGCAAGGGTTTATCCTGTAGGCACATGACCAACCCTTAATACCAATGCGTGATGGCCCGTTAACTGGGAGAACACTAGGTCAAGTAGGCTAGTTTTTGGCAGTTAGTAAATCAGGTGTGCCCTATTCTGGTTAGGTTCTTGGGTTAAAATTAGTCCTTGCGTGGCTCTGGGGCACGCTCCATATAAAGAACTGGCCGGGTAGCTTTGCGGCAGGGCACAAAGTTAGGTTTTGGCATCGTGATATTTTACTTCAGGTTAGGTGCTTTGAGCAGTATAACTGGGCAACATTTGTTGCTTATACTAGGTTCGGCCTGTGGCAGAACAATTGTGCATGTGGGCGCCACAGGTACTTGAGGATTCTGAATACGTGTGTTTAGCCTTATCGATGGGGACAGCACAATGGGTATTAGATACACGATAGGATTGTTGGTGGTTGTTCTGGCTGGTTGAGGTATTCGGCAAGCCATGGGTGTATCGCCTTGCTTAAGCATGTAGAGTCCTGGAACAGATTCCTGGAGGCAATTAGCTCTTTTTTTTTTACCTTTCCTCTGAGTTCACAACGTCTGGAATAAGGCACCTGGAGTACCCAGCACACACTTACGCCTGTGAGGCGAAATGCAGGGATGGTGTACTTTGCACGTGTTGACCCATATGAGTGTCTGCTGACTGAGCTGTCACCCTATTTCAGTGTTCTGCACCTAAACGTGGTGAACAATGAAAATCAGGCATTGCCGTCTGCAGTACGTACACGTGGGTGTATGCTCCAGCAGAGTTTTCCCAATCCAGGGAATGACCCTTCCGGCACTGAAAGTGTGGTGGAAAGATCGAGCACTGTTTTGCAAGCTGGTCTGAAGGCAGAGTACCTGTGTGTGGGCTCTACCGTTCTGCCTACCAGAGTATGCAGAAAGACTGGGCGTTGCTAGTGTTTGTGGGTAGCAAGCAGTGTCTTGGCTCGATTGAGTATAGTTCCTGAAATCACCTGCGTATCTCTCAAAGGCGAGGACAGCTGAGAAAGGTGCAACTTCTACAGGAAAGTGGTACTCAGGGATCTTTTCATATACACTGTTTATTCTGTGTATTTGGTAGTAAAGATGTGGTGACTCACTAGCTCCTACATTTATCAAGAGCTTAAGGGAAGCTAAATCTACGCAAGCCAGGTAGAGCTGAACTGGTTATAAGCTATGAGGGTGGGGTAGTTGAGCACTGTGATAACAACTGAAAACTTGACTAAACCATGTTTGCCTGGAGGTGGTCTAGTGTATTGACGACTTGGCTTGAGCTTGCTTTGTCATGATGCTTATATTACTAAGCAGGGCGTGGTAGTGGAGCAAGTATTAAGAGTTCCTTCGGCACTGAAAGTGCGGTGAAGAGGTGCAGGCTGGTCAGTTCTGGCAGCGAGTTTGGTGGAAGACTGAAGACTGGCGCTGAGTCGAAATCTGACTCCGTACTTGTATTCTGTGTTCATTGGTTAACATCTCTTGGGTGAGGGGTTGCCACTGAGCGGAGGGTGGCTTCTCTGGCATGACATCACTGGCCAGCTGGGAGAATAGAAGACAAACGACGAAACATACTAGCAGTGGTTAGTAGTACTCAGTGTCTTGAGATGCATAGCTTCGGTGGGCCGGTGAACAGTACAAGTTGCTGGCTGGAACGTCCGTGCTTGCCGTAATGAACAATACAATATCTGAGGTCTCGTGGTCAATGGTAATGCAAACTCTGTGGAGATTGGATACATTGCAATGCTATGCTATGCTGATGAGCTGAAGTCATCTTATTACCATTGTTGAAACATGTCATGCATCAAAACTGTTTTAACCCCGTCGTAGTGAAGTGTAGGCAAGTTCAGATGAAGCGAAGTCACGCTCGTAGTAATATCAGACAATACATCACATGTCAATCACCCCCCCATATCTGCCCCCTCCATTGCGATGTAGAATCATCTGGATGAGAAAAAAATTTCCTCAGGGCAATGTAGAACCGTCACCTCTCAACCTCAAGAGAGTGAGTTTGACTTCTGTAGCACTCCTTTCTCTGTGATGTGGCACGCAGCAGGCACTTATCTGCTGCTGGTGGCATGGCACCAATTGGCAGCTGCATGGAGTATAGCGCTGTCTCTTTCTTGCTTTGGTGGCTGTCTTGTCAGGTGAATAGCAACTGATGAGTTTGTTGCTTCCAGGAAGAAACTGTGTCATACGATAGTGTCTGCTGTCGAATGAAGTGCACATGTTCCTTTGTTGTTAATGGTGCTCGTTCACAAGCTTAGCTGAGGGTTGTGGTTATTTTATATATATGTAAACAGTTACATAAGATTTCTGCAAGAGACAATTTACATGCAAACACAAAATGTGGACACTGGTGTATTTACAATCCCCACTCATGAGGGGTGTGTCATGTCTACTAGCTATTACCTGCCATGGAGCTGAGGGTGTGAGAAAAGTGGCTTTGCTTTGGAGCCTCCTACTTGTTGCACAGCAGGTAGAGTTAAGTGTGACGTAATACTAATTGGTGGTCGACACTAGGTCTTCCGTCACCTAGGCTGAGCTATATGTACCTAATTATCCTACTGTTTATAACACGCATGAGTACACTTCAGTAATTAAAAAGAAAATTAGTAAACTAATAAATTATGCACGGACTACCTACAGAATTTTTTTTTACGATAAATAGACATATAAACACTGGTAAGTTGGTACCTTATCTCGCTCACTTCAGTGAGTCTGCACAAGACTACACCCAGGAGGGCTTGAGTGCCGACTACTAGGTCACGAGCACGCCATTCTAATCCTCAGTGTACATACTGACAAGCCTATTGAAGGAAGTTATTAATTTTACAAATTTCCCGTTCAGAATTCAGATGCATAAGAAAGGAGGTAGACACAATAGCCAAATCAGATGACTAGCCCGTTGGGCACTACAGTGAGAGACAGCTCAGACAGACAATATAACCCACGTCGAACCCCCCAGTGGTCCTACGCTAGTTCCTCCTCAACCCGCGGTAAGGCCTGTTGAATTGATCAGGGAAATCCCTTCTATTGATGAGAACTGCGATTCTTACCTGGACCCGCTGTTACTAATTTGTTGCCTGTGGCCAGAATTAGATCACTTGAGTTATCTAGTACCCCAAACGCCTGAGCTGGTATTGAACCGACACCACAGCAGAGATCCGTTAGGCAAACTCCCCCGACCACTTAACAGATTCGTATCGCATCAGAGAAGGTCCTTAACATAGTAATCCCCCCTAAACCAGTATGTAACAGCAGGGTAGTTATCACAGCAACTGACTTCGTCCTGACATGTAAGCCGACCAGACCAGTCCCGTACAGGCGCCCTGGTAGCATACACAAAACTGACTAGGTAATTCTCCAGGGCCAAAATTAGTACACCCCCACCTCATTATTGTAATAAATGTTGGAATTTGTTTAATTAATAAAATATATTGAGCCACCATTTTGAAAATAAGTGCCTTAACTGCCTGAAACATACTAGTTTACATCACCTGCTGCAGTACAATTTGTTTGCCAAATTTGATAGTAATTGGTTCATTCTTTCGTGAGATGACATAATTTCCATTTTATTTGCATGATGCTATTTTACAAAATGGCAGACAAAAGATACTCTTTGTAGATACAGTTGAAAGCTGTAATGACTACTGCCAGCATACAAAGTTATTTTGGAATTGATTACATAGTTTCTATTAAATATCATTCTAAGTTAAAATTACTGTATCACTGCCATTTTGGAAATAAGTGTCTGACATGCTTAAAACATATAATTTATCATAATTTGCACCAGTATTACTTGTTTGTGAAATGTGGTAGTAATAGGTTAATTATTTACTGAGTTATGACTTAATAACTTTATTTATTCATATGGTGCTATCTTCCAAAATGGCCGACACAAGTGGTTATGTGTGGGTATATATGATGCTTATAATAGATTCTTTCAGTTTACAAAATTTGGTCGAAGTTGGTTGAATGATATGGAAGATAACAGCTTTGCATAGCAATCATTTTTAAAATAAACTAATCAAGTTCAATCACTTGCATTTACATGGCCTACCATAGTATTATTTACATGCGAAATTGGGTGAGAATGGGTTGAACAGTTTTCTAGGTATCATGTAAAATATATTGGCGAGGTAAGACGCTGTCACATACGCACTTCATATTTTTACGCTGAGTTAGATTTCCATACTTTTCTTGTAGTATACCGGTTAACCTTTGGTTTGTGTACGCTTAGCCAGACATCCCCAGCAATATGCTTCCGCTTAACTAATTATTTTTTGCCCTTGTGGATTTTTGAAATTTTAACGGAGATGGGAGAGAATGGCGGAGAGGCCATGCGGCCAGCGCAACTTGTAAATCAGGCGACATCAGTCCATGTTAGGGGTTTTCTATTGTAACTTCTGCTTAATTGCTACGGACGATATTGAGGGTAACTTTGTTCGTGCATATTTTTAGGGTTTTGTCATGTTTAATTGTTTTACGGTCACATCATTTGCGACCACGTGGTTAACAGCCGCCAAGTCCGTACCTGCGCCATCCTTGTGCTTAAAGTATTCTTCGTTGTAATTTCATGTGCGCCATAATTTCTCAGGGTAATATGTATTGTTTCAATTAAGAGTTGATGTAGTTTTTCATGTTTGATGCTTTTGTGTATGACCACGCAGTCTTTCGCATATGTTGAAATTTCTGCTATCAGGCGCACTAGAAGCTTTTGTATGCTTAGATCACACAAAGAATACTTCTCTGAAAGCCGTTGCCATTCTTTCCGGTAATAATTTATTGATTTTCACAGAAAATATTGCATTTTACATCTGCCCACATGGTCCGCTACAAACTTCATCCAGCAGCATCCGCACCATATAAAATTGTCTTCACGCATCCACGTGTTTATTCTGCCTGTTTGTCGTGCACCACCTTTATTAAGTGATATTTTGTACGGCTGTATTTTTTGATCCTAACCCAATATGTGTATTGACCATTGCCACACAACATGTGGTTCGGGGACAAGTCCCGACAAGTAGGCATTAGGGAAAGAATAAAAGCACGTGGTAACTTCATTTTTTTCATTCCCCATGTCCTGCCTCCAGGAAAAATCTACAGTCCACCCTAGTGACTGTAGACCCCTTTCCTTGTGGAGTCTGTGTTCTCATACGCCCCTTAGAAATCATCCATCTAGGAGTGCGCAAGTTGAGTTACGTACTGGGGGAATCACCCACCGGAACTGATTAGTCACGTCCGAGGTTAACCATTTTCTGGCACAATTTGTAACTGAAGCACAATAAAATCAATCTTCCCAGTGTAAATTTATGTATCTTTGTAGCATCAGAACCCAGCTTCTACTCCATTTAAGTGCAGTGTTTAGTACTGGACAGTGTTTGTAAGTACACGTGGGTGAGACAAACGCAAGAGAACCCACAGCATCCCCGAGATACCCACTGCTGGTGCCCACCCACCAGTAAGTAATAGTGTATTCGTTCGTCATCGTATCTCACTCGACGGCATCAATATATTTTTTTAATTGGGGCTATTTTCCAATATGGCAGACCAACAACAATGTCCATCTCAGTATAAATGTTTACACAATGCTCTGCCAGCATAAAAAATTTGGTTGAATGATTCCAGAGGTATGACATATCACCAAAAATGGTTACCATTTTGAAAGTAAATGCCAGATGTGGTCGAAAACTATAAAAGTCAGGTGTCCTTATTAAGTATTATAAGTGTATGTTTGGTGAAAGTGGGTTGAAGCTTTCAAAAATTGTAAAAAAAAAAAAAAGGGGGGGGGGGGGAATGTACACACACACACACACAGCCATAAACACACATGCGCACGCATGCGCACACACACAAAATCTCGTAACGTTATAAGCCTTTTGTTCCTTGGGAAAGTAGTCTAAAAGCAACAAGCCAAGAAGCTGCAAGTAAAAGAAGTAGAAATGTTGGAAACAAAAAATTTGAAATTGTTGAAGATAAGAAAAAGGAAGTTTATGCCATCAGTGCTAAGATAGAATGAATAAAAAGTAACTAAAATGTCATAATTTTGAAGTGTTGCCAGGTTTCTTGTAAATAATTTTATTTTATAAAAATAAGTAAGTTTCAAAACAAGATTTCCTGTCACAATAAGAAAGTTTCAAAACAAGATTTCCTGTCACCATCTGAACAACTAAGATAGGTATGTAATATGTAAATAGTAGATTTTGCTTTTCGTTTTATAATATTTATAAATTTGTCTTTCACTGTGTGTTTTTTTTATTTTTTTTTATTTTTTTGTTAATGTGGATATTTTGGATGAATGTCTTATAAGTCACTTTTGACGTTTTTCAGAAAATAATAAGGGGTGTGCGAATATTCTAATAATAAATTATTATTATTCATATTCTTTAAACGAATACCAGATGTTGAAATTTCGAATTTCGATCACCGCATTTACTGGCATAATTCTTGCCTTGGCTCAATTCACGCATCCAAATTTTATGGTGCCAAATTAGAGGGAAAACTTTTCCTTTGATATTTCACGCAGTGTGTTTCTCTCAACAAGGCATGTAATGCTAACAGGCACGCGTTGCGCACACTTTGTTTAGCCGCACCAGGTCGCTGACACTTGAAGGTCGCTGGTCCCGTTATTGATTTCTGGTTGCCGCGCTCATGCTGCAAACACGTAAACAAAATCAGTTACGGAGTTTATTTTTATGCTGATGTTTTTTTTAATATGAAGGGAATAGTTTACATTTATATTAATTTTTGTTTAGTACGAATGCGTAATGGGTATATATACCAGTCAAACTGCTGCATTTAAACTTTAGGTAATTGCATATGCAGAGGAACACAGCAGTAGAGAAGCGCCGAAAATTCACTGTTTCCGAGTTTAACGTGCATGTCATGTTTTCCGAATATATGGGCTGCTGTTACGAAGTGAACCGGACCTGTAACGATAGTGGTGGGCGGAGGCTGGCCGCCACATGCTAGAGTAATCTTGTAGAGACCAACTGGCTGACAACTGCCCCACCCGAGGATCTAGGGCTGAGCGACAGCGACAAGCCGCGCTGCAAAGGATCTAGGCACTCACCCAGCTACATGCACACTGTAAGGTAATTTTTTCGCTGCTAGCCCCAGCACACTAGTGATTTAATTTTGAATATGAATACCTTCATATTTACTGTCAATAAATAAATTGCTGCATTTTTTTAAAATGTATCCACCGCGGTTGGCGAGGGATGACTTACAGTAGACCCCATATTAATTTTTACATGCACGTCTCTTGGCAATTCCGTGCATAATTCACGCACTCTAATTTTTTGCACTAAAATCCTGTAAAAAAGGTTCTAGAACTATGCCAGTAAATACAGTACTGAATTTTAACCAACTTGTTACATAAATATCTGCCTATACTCGATTGTGTGTGTACTATCCTCACAAAATTTTTTAACTCTTCAGTTAATAGTAACCAAAATTTATTTTTGCATATAAAAAGAGTTGTCATAATTTCCAGGCATGACAATCCTTTAGAATGATGGAGTCACAGCGAACAATTCCCTCAACTTGTCAAGGTTGCAAGGCATTTCCTACCCATTCCTACAACACAGGTTGCGAGTGAGAATTTTCTCAAGTGGCAATGTAGTCACAGTCCTTCTCCATGCTCATGTCGAGCAGTTAATTTTTTAAAATGACAATTAAAAATAACAAAATATTTTGTTTCACACAACCATACCAAACACCATTGTTTCTTGTTTCATGTGTATTAAGTGAAAGTAATATATTATCTCTTTTGTTTTCCTAAAAACATCAGCAAAGAACTAAATATTACTTTTGACGCGTGTCTGGGTAGTTGAGGCTGGATCATGGTCATGTGGCTTTGGTTCCACTTAGGTCTGTTGTGCATGCGGGTTTAGTTGACGGGAAAGTAGCTGGGTTAATGACAGTCGTCGTAGGTGGTGCCAGTGAACGAAGTAAGGCAGCGCAATCTCGTTCGGCTCGTCCGCTAGCTGTAAGTGGGGTTAGACCAGCCAGTTGTCTGGCAGCAAGGCGCGCAACTCTTTGCTCCTCTCTCCTGGTGCCGTGCCTCACCTTGAATGGCATAGAGTGTGTGTAACTACGGAGAACACAAAATAAGCGACACGGATAGCACTAACTTAGTATTGCCTGGCAACAGTCTTGCTCCAACACGAACTCCAGTGCTTCAGAAGATCCCCACTGTTGCGGGCTGATCAGAAGCGTTAGAGCCATGTGGATTGCCAAGACTATCACTGGGTGTGCGATCCCAACCAAGGCCAGGCCTTAGCTCCTAAGCAAATACCCCCGCCAGCATCCAGGTACTCCGATACGGATACAACTCAGATGTACCATCTCTCTCTGATTGAGAAGTGTTGCTGGTGGTCGTGGCTCATCTATTCTATTTCTCCAGTTCCTGTATACTTGGTAGGAATAGAATAGCTGGCCATCTAATGGGTGTGTTTTCAACTTGGAGCCGCCTGAGGAGTCTCCAGTTGTAGCTAATTGCGGAAATAAGAATACTTTCCCGGTGCCGGTCGGCGGTGCTCAGTTCGAGGTGCTCCCAGTAATTGGTGACAGATTACCCTGTGAATGTGACTCGAGAGTAAGAGAAACAAAGCTGTATTTATTAAAGACTTATTTAACAAGGTGACACGTGCTCTCCTGCCAGGCAGACCGGTGATTGGAAGTAATCCTATGGTATCCAGGTGTAGGTGACCTGGTCCTAAGCTAAGTGGGGAAGTTACGTTAAAACTGATAAAAATTACTTAAATACAAACATAACTCTATATAGGGGGTGTCTGTAGGAGATAACGAAGAGTTACGTGTGGAATGTATAATGCTACAGAAAGCTTCTGGTAGCTATTGGCGTCGCTGGAGCGTCCGGTAGCGGGACTGCAGAGCTCTAACGGTGACTTCAATGGTGGCAGCCTCTAGTGGCTACTGAAGACTGGTAAGTCGTTGATGACAGCCTTTGGAAGGGCTGTTGAAGGGCTCGTAGTAGTCTAGACTCTAGCACCCAGGTGCTCGGAGAAGACTGCAGGAACAACTGGCGAGGACCACCGCGCACTGTTTTATATAGCGAGGCAGCGCATGTCATGGCGGCCACGGGGGAGGGTGTGTGACGTCCCTCAGATGCGAGGCCGGAGTGGGGGTAACACCCTCTGGTCATCTCTCGGCCTTCGTGTATCCTCGGTGGCGCTTGTGCATAGCCCGAGGCACCTGATGGCTTGTTGGCTCTCAGCGTGATGAAGGGGGGAGGGGGTGATGCACCGCTGTCTTTCGCAACCTCTCGTATCCACGTGTCCGGCCGCCCTCCAGGGTTGTGGCAGACTGTTATTTCCGTGTACGAAATGGCGCGGAGTTTAAATCTCACTAGTGTAGAAGTAGTACACTATGGTTGCGGTGAGATGAGTCGTAATTATTTATGTTAACTGGTATAAGCGGTATGCATCACTTTTAAAATAATTTTTTTCTTACAGATATCAGCAAATGGCTGAATATGCATCAGTGGTACATTCATAGCGCAAAGTGATTTTTTTTTTACATGTTTTAACAAAGAACTAATTATTTATATTGTATGCGTTACATTGTAACTACTAGTGTAAAGTTTTTTTTTGTATTTTAAGAAATGTGAGCTAAAAACTAAACTTTTATCACCTGTACCATATTTTCTATTTTCTCATAAACATCAACATAAAAGAAGAAGAAACCATTTTGTTGTAAGTATTGGTACAAAGTAACACATATTGGTTTTCAAGACTCTTCAGGGTTTTCATGTAAATAAAATAACTTTTTATGAATTTATTTATGAATGAAAAGTAGGTTTTTGTTTCTGTTTATGCAATCTTTGCAATTTGAAATCTAAAAACCAGTATTCGAATATTATTTGAAAAAATTAGTATTTGTTCGAAAACTATTCAAAACACTAAAACCAGTATTTGCATACCCCTAGAAAATAATGACATTTAATTTTGCCAGTGAGAAATTGAATTAGTCATAAAAACCTGGAAAATTCGGAAAATATTTTTAGCTGAAAGGAGTGGCCACCCTGATACTGTAAAACATGCATGTTTGTTGAAGGACATGACTTAGTTTTGATGTGCTGCAGAGTTTGCCAAGCTGAGCCAGCACCTGCGACTGGACCTGTATCTCGGGGACTTCTTGCTGGACACAATGCTGTACAAGCAGGTGTCTGAAGAGGCACTCTTCATGTTGCAGTCTCCGACCCAGACACCTACTGATGAACTGCGCAAGAGCCTGCGCCTCGCCAGCGTTTACTGCTTTAAGGGTGACAGCAAGGTTAGTCCATCAGTGCTTGCTGTAGGGATGCCATAGAAGTTCAGGCCTGCACAGGCAGAGATTTTTATTTCTAGAATTGACAGTTTTACATTGTTTTTTATTTAAATATTATACTGTTTTAGTGGGGTCAAATTTGTCACCTTTGGAATAATGCCAGAGAAAAATTAGTGAATCGCAAATCAATATTTTTAATTGAGAATTGATAGCATAATTAGAATCTGAATTGAAATTTAAAGAAAAAAACTGGAATTGTAACATCACTAGATTATAAATTTCTAACATAAAATTTGGAAATTATTACCGAAAACATAATTAAAGGTGTGAGATAATCGTGATGTTTTTCTTGGGAGCTAGAACTAAGATAGTGTGATTCTGGAAGGCTGATGGCATTGTTTAACACTATATTGGAGGCAGTGGAACGTGGCTACTTCCTAGTGGTTCACTAGGAAGAGGCATGGTCCTGATCCAGTTCACCTATAATGTTTGATTGTGTGTTTTATTGTAAATATACTGTACATGCTGACTAACAAAGAAAAATCAACCCAGAGCAATGGCTAGACTGGTCACCAGAATGCATTAGTGTTTCCGCCATGATTATGGCAATAGATTTTTACGAGGTTTTTGAAGCAACACAGTATGTGCTTCATAAATACCACTTGATAAAAAAAGCGGCATTTTGAGTGGTGCTGTAGCTGGGAGATAATGCTGCAGCGCAGTTCAAGGGTCAGGCAGGTGACCGCCGTAATCAATTTTCTGTCCTGAAATTTACAATTAGATTCTTCTTGCAGAAAATTGCTGAAACTGAACATTCTGAGGTTTTCTGCAGCGACACAATCCGTCAACAATGCAAAGATTCATCATACACTAGAAAGAACAGGCAAGAAGTGAACCATGTGTCACTTTCAGAACATTCAAAATTGCTTAAATAGATACAGAGATGCCAGGATATAGTAGTACACAAAGCTGGCAGGCTGTTGCAAATTACTATTACAAATTCAGCTGAACATTGGATGCCCTTGGTGTGCAATTTGTTAGAGGGAAGAGAGAATATTTTTTTCAAGGAATCACTCTTATCAGCGTTGTTGCATTGAAGCAGTCTTCTCTCACTCAGATAGTCCAAGCTTATGAGTTAAGCCCTTGCAAGACTGTGTATAAAAACATTCCTGGTCAAACAACAATGGAAATTGTTATGCAGAGAGAATGACGACAGGCAGCAAAAAGGCTTATCTACTTGGAACAGGGTTGCCACACGTCTGAAAAACTGGGAAAAGTCAGGGAATTTGATATTGGCCAGGGAAAATTGTAAAATGTTCTGGAATTTTTATTTTCATAATTTGAGTTTTTTTTTGTCTCGTAGTTTAAAGAGGATGCATATATTGCGTAAAGAATTGATCATAAATACCAGTAATAGCACAGCAATGTATTGTACATAGTTAGTAGCATCAAATGTGAGACGTCACATGATACCAAGCCACACCAAAGCTAAGCCACCCCCTTTGACCTTTCTTGAGTCGGCCGTGTGGGCATGACTCAAGGTTGAGCGATCCTGGTGTGTAGGTCATCGTTGCACATAGAACTGTGCTACAGTTATTAAATTGAAAAGAGAAATTTAAAAAATGTAAGATGTTACTGTAAAATGTTTATTATATTTTGGTAACATGTTGAAATATTTGGGTAAATAACTGGTATAATTTATTATATTTGTGTCTTACATCGAAGATACTCTGTAAATCTCGTTCGGGATTCTTCGGAGTATGGGCGATGGCACTCGAATACTGCGTAAATATGTCCCAGAAGTGTTTGTTCGGATGAATTGTCAGGTGCCATATTATGTAATGTTTCGCTTTGATTATATTTTATTTTCGTACAAGGTAATGTCTTCAGTCGGCAGGATGCGCTCACGGACTGTTCTTGTGTATTTTAAGTGCTTAACGTTGTACCGTGTTCAGCTTTAGCTTATTGTGTAGTGATTGCGTGTGCATGTGAATAATTTCACAATGATGATTTTGGTATATTTATTGGTAAGTACTGTATCAACTGAGTAAACTAATAATATTTATTATGTGCAATGATTTTATAAACATAGTATCGCATGGTAACAAATGTTGAGGTTAAATATAAATAAGGCATTTAGGCCAGGTTTATAAACTATGCAAAGATGCAAGGAACGCAGAGCCGTGAAAAATATAACTCAAATAATCAAAAGGTACCTATGTGTTTATATTCTTTGTAAGATGTAAGAACACTATGCAAAATTTGGTCAGCTCTCAACTTGTTGCATTGTGGTTTGTGTTTTTGCCTTCTAGATTAGCTATACCGAATCACAAAATGGTTTTGCACTCATATAGAAGGCTACAATTTTCAGTGTTCATATTAATTTTATTAATTTAATTTTTTGCATGAGTCTAGTGACAAATTTAATAGAAAATAATAGTAAACATATGAATTTAAATATGTTAGTACCGCTGCCTTTTTTAATAAATTAAATATTCTTACTAGAAATTCATTAATCCAGTTTTTAAAACGTCTTTATCATTAATTTATTAAAATTCCCGTATGTAAAAATATCAATGCTAAATAAACAAGATGGGAAAAAATTAAAAATATTATTTAAAATCATCAGAGTAGATATTTTTTTGTGCGAGTTTCATGTTTTCATTTTGTAATGTTGCAGACATCTTTTGACTTGCTATGTATATAAACGACTGTGATTTAGAATGTATTAAATGCGTTGAGTACCGTTCTGCTACTTTCATAAGTGATGTGCACTGCATAAACCTGTCATTGTGTTTATTGTAGGTTCTCATTAAGGGGGAATATTAGATACCATGTTTGCTTGTAATCTGCGTGCAGAGCTATCTACCAGATATGAGGGCAGATACAAATGAAATTGCACGCACGCAGTTCATGCGTTTCCCACTAGGTATAACTATCGTCGTTTAAATGGGACAGAAGCTGCAAAACGTAACAAAAAAGAAGTGTAGCATGGATGCTGTTGCCAGTTCTCCTACAACAAACTCCCGACTGGCCGGAGGTGGTTCCTCGGCTGGCGCCATAGAGAATGAAAGCAATTTATTGCGCTGGTCATTCATGTCTCAAAACTTTCAAACCCCGTGTAAACCAGTACAAAATACAGGCATGGCATATAAATATGTTTCAGTCCAATTAAATAATAATTTCTTTTGTAAGTGTACATATATAATTGTATACACTTGTACCTTCATTCGAAATTACATATACGGAGGTAGTTAAATACTAATCCAAAATCGAAAAAATTTAATTTTTAACGTACCTGTTCTAGGCATAATGTGTCTATATATACTTGCATTTCTTAAACTCCAACAGAGTAATGTAATGATTTTTGCAAAGTGATATCGCAATGGCTTCTGTATTTATATTAACATATGTAGTTATATAGGTTTTTACAGTGTAGGAATGTTGGATATGCATCGTAGGATATAACTGGTGTACAAATAAGTTTTACATGTTTTACATTTCTGAAAGAAATAATTTTATTTTTACAGTAAAAGGACAAGAAATCATTTTTATTTCCTTTGACGATTTATGTAAACTATCTTGGTTGGTTTGCAGTTAACTTCTAAACCCATCTTTTCTTCTTTCGGACCACTGCGTGCCCTTCAATCACATGTAAAAATCAACACTGCCTTACACGTACAACTGAACAGTACACTTGTATGACGTAGCCTATGTGACACAGAGACACTAAACTGTGATACATAAGTTTTTATGTGTATAATACGAAACTAAACTGGTCTGAGTTGCCACCAGTTTGAACAGTGTACTTTTATTTTGCCATTAAGATCTCGCATAATTTACTGTTTCACAGTCATTATTTCTGTATGCATGCTGGAGAGGGGTGTGAGTGGTATTTATGTGAGCATATATGCATTTCGGGCCAGTGATTTCTTTGTAAAAGTTAATTTTTAGAAATGCTCTGTTGACTGCAAACTAGCTACAATCAAGCGTTTTTTCTGTGTCAGCACAAAGGTTTTTAACGTCTCAAAACCAAGCAAAATAGGATTATGGTGCCTTGTTAACTATCATCAAAGCTTGAATAAATTAAAAAGCTCAAGGAGTGTGACCTGGGGCACATTAATAACTATATAGTCACTTTGAAGTGACTGCTTAATTTAAATACAATGCCGCGCAAAACATTTATTAATTTGCCATGTTTTCATAACAGTATTATTTATAAAGTTAGTAATTTGAAGATATTTGCTCCGACTGAAAAACAAATCTACTATGTAGCTGGTCTCTGATGTCCGTCTATTGCTAAAAGAAATGCAGTTTTTGCAGGATGATGTTTCCTGAATCCTAACTGGGATTCAGTTAACAGATTATATTTGCTTACTTGTTAATAGATTTGTCCATAGGAAGTATCGACCACCATTTACATTTCTGGAAAACTATCGGAAAGTTAAATTTAATTGTAGGGGATTGGGGATAATGAATAAAGCTGGAGAAGTAGATACTTAATGAAACAAAAACATTTGTGTATAGGAAACATTTTGAAATGATGAGTGTTTTGGGGTTTATAAATGGACCTTACTATTAAATTATGTTCACTGTGCAAGTGATACTGATAGCAAAGTTAACATAGCATTGTCCCTACCACACCACCACCTCTCATTTTCATATCCTAGGCTAGGGCATGTATGCGTGTATGTATGTATGGATGTGTGAGAATGTATGTATGTGTATGTGTGTATGTATAAATGTATATATGTATGGGGCTAAGCGTAGTTTTTGATTAAAATTGTGTGACATTTAGCAATTGAATATAGTGTATGCAAAGACTTTCTGTTTCCAAATGATACAATCAAGAATGATGTATTATACTTCACCCGACATGTCTGTGATCCTTCATTATGTCACTGGAAAACTTATGGTATTGGACCTGCAAGTGTAACTATTTTTAGCCTACTTTCCGAAGAAAACAAAGACTTTCCCGTTTGTGTGTGTGTCCCCCCTCCCCCCTCCCATTTTTTAAAGCGTTGAGTGGATTTAACAAAACTCTGTTTATATACGGTACGTACTTATTAAGATTACCTGACTTTTAACGCCAAGAACTTCCTTTCAAAATGGCAGCCATTTTATTATTTCGGGTATGTCATATCTCGGGAATTATTCAATCAATTTAAACCAAATTTTGTATGCGTGCAGAACATCATGCATTTTGAAGTTGACGTTATAACGCAATTTTTAAAGATATAAAATTAAAAAATAAAGATTTTACATAATATGTTGAAGACTATCACAGCAATTCTGTCACAATTTGACAAGTAAGTTATACTATTACAGATTAGGTAAACATACATAAGTGAACTTGCTTAGATACTTATTTTAAAATGGTGGTCATACAAATATTTTAGGTTTATTTGGTACTAGCAGCGCGCCATCGCTTCGCTCAGGTTTTAAGGAATTATTGAAATACATACCTATATATGCGACTACCCGTAACTACCTGCGACTACCCGTGACCACCTAAAACTACCCATGACTGCCCTCAACAACTTGCGACTACCTGTGATTAACCATGACTACCTGCGACTACCTGTGATTAACCATGACTACCTGCGACTACCTGTGATTACCCATGACTACCTGTGACTAACCATGACTATTTGCAACTATCCTTGACTACCTGCGACTACCCATGACTACCTGTGACTACCCATGACTATCTGTGACTACCCACAACTACCCATGACTACGTGCGACTACCTATGACTACCCATGACTATGTGCAACTTCCATGACTACCTGTGACTACGTACGACTAATTGTGACTACATGTATCCACTTGCGACTACTTACGACAACCTGAGACTACTCGTAACTAATTACGACTACCTACAACTAACTGCGACTAATTGCGATTACATGTGGCCACTTGCAACAACTTGCGACTACCTGCGACATTTTCTTGTAACATTGTTTCAATTTATCTTTAATGGCTTTGGTAGAGCATGCTTATAAAACAGCCAAGTAGGTCATTTTTCTCCGACTTGATTTATAAATTTTGGAATTACTCAAGGCATTTTTTTAAAACTGATCAGCCTATGTCCATATGGAAGAATGTAGCTTTCTAACAGTAAGAGAATTTTAAGAATCGACCCTATAGTTTTGGTAGAGCATGCTTAAATTGCTCATTTTTCTCAGACTTGTTTTACAAATTTTGAAATTTTGCAGGGATATTTTTTTGGAATAAAACATAGCCTATGCCCATCTGGAAGAATGTAGCTTTTTAACAGTGGAAGAATTATAAGAATCGGCCCTGTAATTTCCAAGATCAGCCATTACTTATAAACAAACAAACTCACTTTACCTATTAAAAATATTATTAGTATGTATATCAACTATATCATTAAACCAATTTTGTATTCTGAAAGTGTCTACTACAAGCATCAACGTGCCAACACATCACCATATTTGTCAGCCAGTTTGTAAGTTAGTGCCACATGAAGAAAAATTTTGTTTTAATGTTTTTCTGCCATATCTTGTTTAAAAAAAATATGCTGATTCATACTAAATTTGACAATCAAGTAGTGCTGCTTCATATGATGTTCAATTGTATGTTACAGATTTCTCAAAAGCTTATTTTCTATATGGCGGCCATATAGTTAGCATAACATGGAATGTTATATCGTCAAAATTATGTAATCAAGTAGATATAACTATCAACTGTGTGTACACGGAGCATATTTTGTCCGTAATTTGTAAGATAGCATCACATTAATAAATAATTTCTTATGTAATATGTTGGGAAACAATTGATTGATCCCAACTAAATTGGTCATTCAGTTTGCACTGCTGCAGGTGGACCAAACTGCTATGTTTTAAGTATGTCAAGCACCTATTTCAAAATGGCGGCTCTATAAATATTTCAGCTTGGTATCTTTTATAAACAAACCAATTTCCAACTTAACTTTGTATGCTGGCAGTATCAATTACAACCATCAAATTTGTCTATACAGAGCTTCATATCTCTGCCATTTTGTAAGTTAGTCCCACAATACAAATTAAGTTTTTTTTCATATCCTGGAAAACAATCACATTTGTACCAAAATTTGGCGAAGAACTGGTATTGTGGTAGGACATATAGGTAACTATAACAATTTTTCCAGTGTGACAATGTTCAGAATGGAGGCTATAAATAAATTTTAGGTTAGTGTGCTATATCAACGAATTTATGTAATCGATTTTAGCATTACTTTGAATACTGGTGTTATGCAATTATTGAATGTGCTAAAAAAAAAAATTTTGACATCCATTTGTAAAGATCGTCACATGAAAAACATGGTGGTTTTATGTCATATCTTAGGGACTAATAAACCGACATTTGCCAAATTCTGCACACAAGTAGTGCAATGGTAGGCCATGCAAACTTAATTGTTATAACTGGCTCAGTCACTTATTTTTGAAATGATGGCCCTGTAAATATTTTAGGTTACTAAACATTGTCATTCGAAACATTAGACTCATTAAATTTGTAGTGGATGCTTCATCGACCTTCGTAATGCAGTTTGATTGCACACTAACGTATAATACGACTACTGTTGCATATGTTTCTGGTTTCACTTCTAATGATATTGCTTTCAACGAGGCGACAAGTCCTACCTACCATCACAGCTTTTAAGAAATTATTTAGAAATTAATTGCACCCATGTTGAGGGAATTATGCTCATGATTTATATCAGAAACTTCTTATTTGTGTTGACTATAAATCCAGCGATAATTTACATGCACTTCTTAAACTACAACAAAGTAATATAAAGATTCTCGCAAAGTGATATTGCTACTTCACAAACTTCAAATTGGAAATTTAAAAATGCATATGCTCATAATTACATCATCCTGTATTCACACTACTAACAAATTTTGAGAAGTAGCAATTATTTCAATTTTCCCTGACGTTTCCCTGTCATATGAAATTCCCTGACTTTTCCCTGTTTTGCTTCAATGATTAAAACAAAACTTATTTAATATAGCTTAATACCATGCATCATAGTTTACAGCAATTATGATTTTATCAAAATGAAATGCTTATCAATAATTTTTATTGTAATAGTTGATATCCGTATGATAATAAAAGGAAGGGGGGATGTTACAACACCCATAATACCCCCCCCCCCCCCTTACCTGTGGCTACGCCGCTGGTATTGGTGAATGCAGCACATGCAGTGTCAAATTTGTGATAATGTATTTTCTGTTTGTCATATTGTGAAAGCAAGTCTGATTTGCAGGATTTGTGGTATATGGTATAAATACTGAATTTCATTAGACATAAAAAATAAAAGGGAAGCATGCTGTGTGCAAACTCTGCCAGAACATTGTCACTTCATATCAACGTTGGAAAAGCCGATTTACTGTTTCAAAAGAACGGGAGTATTGCTTTACGGTACACCACCATAATGTTTCTGAGATCACAGCATTAGTTTATTTAAAAACAGAGAATTTTTATACTAGGTAACAAATACAAATAATATTAAGGAGCAAATATTAATCATTTGCTCTACTTATTAGAGCTTCTGCTGTACGTTCTTGCCAATGCCTAGTTATTTGCTTTCATAAACAGGTTACAGAAACCACATATGAGGTGCCATTTTGTAGAGCACGAATGTAATCTGAAACCAATATTAGGTTACAGTTTTTTGACTAAGTTTGTTTTGAGCTTTGCTTTGTTTAATAACTAAGTACTGCTCATTTTTTTATTTTCATAAACACATGTGAATACGTAAATTACATTACGTGAGTCGGCTGAGATGCATATTGTAAATTAAAATAAAATATTCGTCCCGGAGCCTGTCAAAATATATCAGCATAATTGGCCGAGTACAAAACAGACATATATCATATTGAAAGAAAATTTTAATGTATCTGATAATGCCAGAAACCTATTGCCCGAGGCCCAAGGCTGGTTCTAGTACTTAATTTTCTCTATGGCCCATGGCCTGTGGCAGTGGACATTCAAAAGCGAGCTGGCAATGCTGTTCGAAAACATCACGAGCATAGTCCTTGTAGTTCTGTTGTCGTGTAGAGTGCAGCAGTAAACAGAGCTATCTTTATGGCAAACAATATGAAAGCCATGACTATATCGTTGATGGCATAGTGTTTAATTGCATAGCTTAGTGTTCGTTAACTGCCACACACATAAATAATTGGTCAGCTGTTATGTTTTCTACAAACATGGCAGAATGCTACAATGAGGTCAATTCAAAACACAAAAATTAACATACAAAAAAAGCAAAAAAAAACTCATTTGAATAATGTAGTCTTTGAGAGATTGAAAACTGCGGCATACAGTGATTATTGAAATTATTTAAGTGACTATTACAACTTCCTACAAGTAAAATGTTTATGTCTTGGCAGAGTTTATATCTCATATGATCCTATAACATTTTTTTCCGTTGAAGAATAAGTAGCGGTGTTGTTTATATAGCATTTTATTAAAAAAAACTGTAAAACAAATCATTTTCTTCAATATTCAAAACTTTTTTGTTTATTATTTTTTAAATTATTTTTGCATGAAATACTTTGACCTTACCTGTAATATTATAAACATTAATTCGCATAACTAGACATTGGTACATATCTAACACTCCCCCTTAAACATGTCAAAGAATAAGAAGATACATTTTCAACCAGACTGGCTTAGTGAACTAAAATTTTCTGTCTTCAGAAGTTGCCACAGTGATAATTATTCTGTATTTTGCAAGCTTTGTACCAAGGCCTTTGCCCTGAGTAATATAGGTCGGTTGACATCTGTAGTTGTGCTTGCTCTTTGTGCTGGGGCTTATCGGAAATCACCTTGCTGAGCGGGTGTCCAGCCTATTTCTCTCTCTTTGCCTCGCCCGGCCAGACGATGCTGGAGTTCTGCTAATGTGTTTGCCCCTCTGTGGTTTGGGATTACTGTCAAGGGTGACGTAGTGTACTGGGTGTTTCTCGAGCTCCGTTATTATATGTGTCGTTTACAACCGCAGCATAAACACTGTGGTTACTAATTATAAAATATTTATAACACTAACCTGTGGGAAAAAAGTACACCAAAGAACAACACGTGTAGAACTATTGAGAATAAATATATACACAATGCCTTACTTGTGGAAGGCGGGGTGGAGTGCTATCTATCTCATTGCTTACGATTGAGTATTAGGTTGGAGGAAACCTGACATTCTCTTTTGGGCAACCTGTGGGTCTCACCGCAAGCACAACAGTTACGTGTGACATAATGGAAGGTTGCCATCCCATAGTCCTTCCTTCACCTGGGGCTGGCTAGCCACCACGGCAATACGAGTACACTTTAATGAATGAAGTTAACACGAAAACACATACATACGGCGGGCACCAATACTAGATAGACATGGGCACTGAAACACATAAGAACACTGAATTAACACTGTAGTACCTTTGGTATTTCGTCGAGAGTCTATGGGATCCCTTAGGCTTTGTTTTTCGTTCGACTCTTGGTCAATATAGCTAAGTACCAAACATGCAAAAACACTTCAAAAAGTAATAAACAAACATTTATTTCATAGACATGGCTTGTAGTGGGGACCAAGACGGTTACATTTTGCATAGGAACTTAGGTGCGGAAACGTACAGTTTCCCCGTGACAAAACACTACATCACATGTTGACCTGCCCCACGTCTGCAACACACTTCACGTTGTTTTTCTTCAGGGACATAATTATTTTATTAAAATTTTAGTAGGATAACATTTCTAATTGGTAGCTTAGAATTTTGAACTGAGTAAACAATTATCGTAAGGTGCACCTTAAAGGAAGGTGTAAACAATAAATTTGCACTTGGCCTATGTGCATAACCTACAAAAGCTAAGGTAAAACAAGCAATCAAAATTGCAAACTCATGTACAATCAGCAAGACTACAAATGCCATGTAAATTAAATTGAAATATTATTTAATCCATTATTAAACCATATAACGTTTGGAATTTAGTTATTTGTAGGAAAACATATTCATTAAAAGTGATCAGCTGACTAATAGATGTTGCCGAAGCCAACAAAACTGCCAGTCCGAATTCATCAAATTTGGTGGACAGGGTAAGTAAAGTATGGAATGATGCAAGTACATCAGTATATACTGGAATTTGGACACTTCCTTAATTATCATCAACAGTGGCGACAAAGGGAAATTGAACTGCTTTGCTATTTCCATTTTAGTTATCTTTCCCCATCCACTTCATTAATGATTTGTAGTTTTTCTTCCAGTGTAAACTTGTGTCATTGGTGCTTTGTTGACATTGCACTGCACTATGTAGAAATATCACAAACTAAAATCACTATTTTATTAACTTTGTACGCTTTCAGATAGAAACAACAACATTCAGTACCAAGAGAAACAGCGGCAACATCATATGTATTCACTGAAACCTACTCCACGAAGCAAAATTTACATGGTCAAGTAATTGATACTACAGGACTGATCCATTACTCTCATTAATGTGCTAGAACTTGATTATGAATCAACTTTCTTGGCACACCACACGTACAGAATTGGTTACAGAAGGTTGCCACTCACCAAATACATGCAGCCAGCATCTTTGAGTATAAATTTTGACACTAGAGGCAAAAAAAATTTTCACACTGCATAAAGTAGCAGGGTTTGTAGTGTATACAACTATAGTGCCATTGCGTAAAGTAGCATGGTTTGTAGTGTATACAACTATAGTGCCATTGCGTAAAGTAGCAGGGTTTGTAGTGTATACAACTATGGTGCCATGAATGTTTATGTTAATATTAGCGGCTACGTTTTTGTTTGTATTACATCCTAATTAAATATATATTGTTTTCTGCGGGACTTAAACCGACTTTGCATTACATATTAACTGTATTTCGTAAAAATGAATTACATAGCATTATAATGCCTAGTATATTTTCAGGCACCACAAAATTGCTTTGTTTAAATGGGAACGTCACATTAATTGGGTTTGTACTAACAAGATTCAACTAGTTTTGTGTCGTTTCCACCACGCCTTCTAGGTGATGAACATTTTTTATTCCTGGTGTACATTCTATCCAATGATCAATCACATCCCCTTTTTTTGTCTGGATGACAGGTATTATTCTGAGAGATGGACAATGTGTGCTATGTTACAGACGAGCCTGGAGTACATCTTGCAGGTAGTGGGGACGCTACCTGCTCCTTCCCCATCCCAGCTGGCTCCTAGCCCAGGCAGTGGTGGCACACTGCTTCAAGCCACATTGCGTAGCAGACACCTGCATTACCTGCCTCTCACTCGACAACACGTCCTCCAGTACTGCGTCAAATCCCTGCTCATCTCCCTTGAGGTGTGTACCGTTGTTGCCATGGTCACTGATGGCTTGAGAGAGGTTATGGTTCCACACCCATTACAACATTACTCAGGACATGGGTACCTATTCATAATCCTACTGTGTCAGTAGGTTCTTTTGCCTTTATCCTTTCTGTGTGTACCATTACAGTGCAAGACTGTATGACTGCAGAGTGGTTATCCTTTAAAACCAAAATTGTAGTTCATTTACCTAGTGCAATGTATCTATATAAAAAAAGTTAACTGTAGTGCCAATATTCTTTTGTTTAATAGGACCACTAGATCCTTTTCATTTTTATGAATCTCGTATTAGAAAACTATTCCATTTGAAGCTTAAGATTGTGTGGCAAAGGTTGTTACGAGGTGATTATAGCATATAATTGAATGGAGCTTGTTGTTAGCAGTTAACACAAGTATTATTCTCCTGATCTAATAAAACTGAATGTCTGTAGTTCTTAGTTCAGAAATACCAAATCCTAAAGACATATGTAAAGTGGCAAAGTGGGTGAGTGATGCTTTGCCTTAATGCAATTCAAATTGGCTACGTGTTGTGAGGGTTTGGTATGTTTTACAGAGACATGTATTCTCAAAGCCTGGAGCTCAGGTGGACCTTGCTCTAGGACATGCTATCACGTTGTGTCAGTACGACTGGCCATCTGAGGAGGACCTGGTGGTGCGTCTCATCAGACGTATACAAGAGAATGGTAGTTTCTGCTACAAGCAGTTTCGCACCTACATCGTTAAGGCAGACATCCTGGAGGAGTTCATGTTCTTGTCCACTGAGCAAGGGGGAGCCCTACCTCTTGGCATCATATCCTCCTCCCAATATTCTGGGTAATGCTTTCTGTTTTCTTATTTACACACTGTTACAGTAGTTGAAAACTTATGCTAAAAATAATTTATTAGTGTTTCTTATTAAGAGAGGATGATACGATGCATTTAAACATCTCTATATGGACCCCTATTATTGCGCCTATCTATAATGACTGGTTCTTTGGGAACTGTGAAAAAAATGAGTAAAAAAAAGTTGGAAATTTGAAGAAAATCAGCTGAAAAATAAATTTGTTGCATTTTGTTTGGTTGCTACACATTGCATTTTTCTCTTTGTTAGAACTCTACTGGGTGTGGTGCATGTCTGAAAATAGATACAGTATTCTCTGCATATACAGATAAACTGTACCCACAGTTAATTTTTAGTGGTCCCGGCAAAATTCCTATTAAAATAATAATAATACCCGCTTTTATCGTTCATCAGAAATT
This sequence comes from Dryococelus australis, assembly GCA_029891345.1. Taxonomy (NCBI): domain Eukaryota; kingdom Metazoa; phylum Arthropoda; class Insecta; order Phasmatodea; family Phasmatidae; genus Dryococelus; species Dryococelus australis. The sequence goes on along the minus strand of CM056998.1, from coordinate 34,815,802 downwards.
GCATCGGTCCTGTCACCTAAAATTTCCCAACAATCATTTCAAAGCTGGTTGGTTATGCAAACGTCCAATAACTGGATATGAAAAACATCAAACGCACTGCCATTTCTCACTGTGATGCATTGCTCTTCAGTTCAGATAATGGTGACTGTGAGTCTCGCATCCATTTCTCCACTTACAAGTCCGACGAGAGGGGAAGTGGTTACCTAGCAGCCAGTATGGCATCCTTGCATACTCTCTCCCTCTGTTACACACCTTTCTTCCTCGCCTTACATGCCTTTGAGAGTGGAAGCTGTTGTGTAGTGATGCGTGCTGCTTCTACATATATTCAAATACAATTGCGACTCATCGCCTAGAGCACCTATTCCATATCTACAGGCATGGAACAACACGTTGCCTACCCTATAGGTAATGGGAACTTCTGTGTTTTTTCTCTCTCACCTGGAGGATACGCAACCTGGCAGGCACACTGCCCCCTCCCCTACCCCGCGTTTAACGTCTACAAGCTGCCCGTATCTCGGGCAAGGCTGAGCACACTCGACGAGGTACGAAGCCAGAATCGTTGATGAGAGGATTCTCACGCCACCCAGGGCTGGAGGACGTCACGCCTCCCCCGCACCCCGTGCTGGCAGTCTTCAAGCTACCGCTATATAAGTCTGGCTGCAGCCGAGCTCGGGAGTCATTCTTTCGCATCTCTAGCAACCTCCTACAGCACTGCAAGTGCTCTGGATCTTCAGAGAAGTTACCATACTGTGAGTAAGTCCTTGCGGCTACTTACTACGTACGTCGGCAACCAGTCAACCCGACGACATACGGACATGAACATTTTCTTTTAACTTTACTTTGTCTCCTCTAGACACCTTTATTTAGCAGTCGACGCTAGGCGAGTCGCGTCTGGCTGTCAGGCCAAAGAGTGCTTCCTGCACTACAGGATGGTATCCTTACGCGATCCTGGTGGGTGGCTCGAACAATCCGATGGGAACAATGTCTGGAACTTGTATGCTGAGGTGTTGTTGAAGCGCAGCTTGTTCCCGTGGACTGAGTTACCCGAACCCGCTAGGAAGGATACATACTCCCTGGGAATGTTTAGCAATTGCCCTCGCCTTTCTGGCACGTCACTCACTCAACTCCACCCCTGTGGGTTTACGGCATGAGGTATAGATCAGAGCTGCAGGAGTTGGGTAGTTGACGTGTCAGTGTTTAACAGTGTGCGGGTATCCCGTCGAAGTAGACTTCCCTGCACCAGAATGCCGCCCTCTCTGCACCTGGCCGGCAAGTTCAATCCACCGGGAACGTACCTAATGTTGTGGCTCTACCAGTCCTCCTACGACATACAAGGAACGGATGGTTTTCCAAGGATGTACTTGTTCTGTTGTGCAGTGTGCATTCGGCAGTATCAAAACCCGGTCTCCTGCTAAGTCCTGCAGCACCGATGTGACACAGGGAGGAGCTTGAAGTGAAAGTTAAAATGACTGGTAAGAACTCTGTTTATTTACCGAAGTGAAATAAACTCTGATGGCAGAGGTGCTAACTCCTAATTCCCCCATGGAGTATACGGAAGGTTAAAACACGCTATCGTGAAACAGGGGAAGGCGCCCTGTCCAAAGTTGGGTGGATTAGATAGTCACTTAATGTGTGTTTCCTTAAGGCGAGTTCTACTCTCAGGTGATGTCCGTAAAGGGCCAAATGTGTCTAAATGTAACTTCTTGACGGCCCCTGGGTCATCCTTAGGATTCCGCTGGAGAGGATCTTTGGCCCTGCGAGGAGAGCAATGAAGTTTAGGAGAGGTAAGAGCCTCTGCACCAGTAACTGGGGCGGTGAGAGCTCAGGAAGTGATCGATTACTGAGAAGGATTGGCGATCAGGAGGCTTGGCTGCCAGCCCTTTTATACTTCTCAGCCATCCCTTCTTCTGCTGGCATAATGCGTTTCGAGAGGGGGCACAGCAGATGTAAGCCCGGCATCTAGATCCTCTGAGCGGGCGGCATCGTTAAGAGTGCCGGGATCTTCGTCTCTTGTCTGTGGCGGTATCTAGCGGTACGCTGCTGTACGTGCCACGGACCTCTTGCATTGTCTCGGTGGCTCATTGGGCAAAATAATAATTATCATTGGGATGCCTGTCCCGGCAGGTAATACAGTCTTGCAGATGTAGGCGGCAGCGACGTGACTCGCGGACAAGGTTTCAGGAGTGTAGTTGACTGATGAGTAGGAGTCATTAATTTTTTTTAGAAAAGACGTCATGTGTCCAGTTTAAATTTAACTCTTTATTTTTCATCTAGAACCAGGTCACCTACACCTGGAACCACGCAGTTACTTTAATCTATCCTCCACTTGGTAGGAGGTAGAACAGGTCACGTGTTTATTGAGCTCTTAGTAAACACACTTTGCTCTCTACCTTTCTGTTTTTATTTCCAGGATATTTCTTTGTATCCACAATTGAAGGTAGATTATGCTGTGCACTGTCGACGGAAACCGGGAATTTTATTAAACCGAATTAAGACATGCATATTGGACAGCTACCTCTTTCTCCCCAGCTACATATCAGCACTGTCAGTGCTCGTGGAGGAGAAACGGTGACACCACAACCACTAGCAACACCTTCACGCTAGGAGGCACGACAGACTCAGGTTGCTTCTCACCATCCACACTGAATAGTGCGTGGTGACTGTGCCTTGCAGTGTTGCTGGGCATCCTAGTGCGAACGCACAACCAGTAGAGGCTTGGCAGTCCACACGGCTCCACGTCCCTGATCAGCCAGCCTAAGGTGGGGGATCAGTGGAGACTTTTATCGAGCTTGAACTAGAGAGCTGTTACCCTATGCATCACGTGAGGAGTAGTGGCAGAAAACGCAGGGATCATCACCTGGGTCACCCTACTCTCAGGCCGAGGATAGCATCACCCCATCCTACGCAGGATAGATAGGTGGAACGGGACCGTACTGCAGAACTCAGACGATGAGCAGTCGCGCTTGCTCCGGTTGTGGTCAAATACTTTCCACCGTGTGTCCGCATCCACACCAAGTGTCACCCGATTGTCACCGGGTTTTTGACCGGTACTAAAGTGATCCTAGGCTGGGACAATCACATCTTCTGGTCTAAAGAAGCTCGTCTGTGTAACATCCGTTCCGGCATCGACATAAATTGTCCCGTCTAAGGGGATATCTACCTAGAATTCACAACTAGAAGTAAGAGTATACAAGAACTAGCCAACACCCCTCGTCCCATCCCAGCTACCTAAGCCGCTTTTGGTCTAGTGGATAAAATCCTCTACTAACGTGTCCAGTCAGTCTAATCGGACATGCTTCAATAGCAAGTAAAAGCTGCATGCTCTCTTTCTCTTTCTTCCTCTCTCTCTCTGCTGCATCTCCTTCTTGCCCTCTTTTACTTTTCACTTGATCTGTTATTATCATGACGACTTACATATACACAGTTAAAAAATGTTGACAGATTTTTTTGGGTTATGATTTGACTGTCAACATATTGTGAGATGACATAGAATGAACATTCCTAACTTTTGTTTTGATCTGCTGAATTCCTAAGGCATGTTTTTTGTTCTGCCTGACTGTATTAACCCCATGAATATTGCAGCATAACTGGGAGCATTACATTAGCTCTGAGTACAGAGGCGAAAATTCCTCATAAGCCATTCAGGATATTTCCAACTTTTCTGAAGCCCTTTTTAAAGTGTTTCAGACGCCATATTTGCTCGTAATTTGCATGCAGAGCTGTTTATATGAATTGAGGGTAGATAAAAGCAATAGTGCATACGCAGTTCACGAGTTTCCCGCTAGGTAACACTATCATCGCCTAAATGGGACAGAAGCTTCAAATTGTTGTTTGAATATTTAAGAAAGGGAACAAACATGACATTAATAACTATAGACCAATACCTCCATTATGTAGCTTTTCAAGAAAGTAATTCATAGGTATCTAAATTTCTGTACAAAAATTTAATAACTGATTCTCAACATGGTTTCCAATCTGTTAAAACTACCACATCTAATTGTTTGATTTTGTAAATGATCTATGTAATGAAGTTACAACAAGAAATCAAAAGGATGTCATTTTGAAGCTTTCGAAACTTGCCAGCTCTTTGTTATTTTGAAGAAATTACGACAGATAGATTTAGATCTTTGTTTGATTAACTGGTTCTCCAATTATATTGTAGAAAGTAAATTTGTTGTTAGAAAAGAAAATTCTCTCTCCAATCCTCATAAAGTTATGTGTTATATTATCAGTGAAATAAGTCACTCTTGTGCACTTCTTTATGCCGATGATTAAAAAATTTATAAAAATATTAAAGATACAAATGATTGTCTACTGTTACAACAGGATATATTTTCAATTAGGAACTGGTGTACAGCAAATGCAATGGCACTTAATGAAAATAAAACAATGTGTATATCTTTTACCAGAAAAACAAACCTTATTGTTCATAAATATTTGGCTAATAACTTTTTAATCAATAGAGTAGAGTAGAGCAGGGCTGCCACTGATCTAGAAATCTAAATCCTAAAACAACACACTAAAAAATCCTGAAAAATCCTGAAAAATGCAATGTCAGTATCCTGAAAAATCCTTATTACACATATAAAAATATGTTCATATTTAGCAAATTAAAAATTACAAGTGCACCAAAAATCTAATTTTTATTGCAAAAAAGATGAATATTGTTTTAAATGAAAATAAATTCTTGAAATATAAATTCACATAATGTTACCACTCAATTCAGTCAGATATAAGAAGAAAAACTACACTCAAAACAAATAGGCCTAAGACACTTCTAACAGGAAATAGCATTTGCAAGTTAAATTCTGGTAACAAAAAAAAATACTGTTCAAGCAAAAATTTCAGCAAGATTGTTCTTGAGTAAAAATATTTGGTATGCAAGACTAGGTAATTAAAAAGGAAATGGATTCTAGCAAAGTTTGTTTCTATGTCATTGGGCCATTTAATAAAAAAAAATCACTTTTTAAATTTCTTGCTTTCTTCCTCATTTGAAGAGTAGGCAACATGCAAAGATGCTAATGTTTATAAACCGTATAAACACATGTGATCGTAATTAAAAAAGTAGATGTGGCAGCCTTGAAATGCTCCGCATATCTGGCAACAGTGTCCGACATTCTTTGCTTTGTGTTAGTAGAGTAGCTAGTGCCATGGCGCCAGCTGGTCAAATGCTCTGATATGCTCATTGCCACTCTGCATTCCATGTCCCTGTCCCGTTAACATTGCAGTGGAGTTTAAAATTAACGTGAATTTTGACCAAATGTGTGGTCGTTTCGCAAATAATCATCATATGTAAGTTTTTTTTGTAAGTCGTGACTCACAATGTTAAGTGTAAAACGAAATGCTACACACCTTGCTACATAGTTGAGATTGTCATTGTGTGTGAAGAGAGCTGTTTTAATGAAAGTAAATTGGGAAACTGGTTCAATCTTAGCTTGTTAACACTTTTCACTATTTATTTTTAAAGAACAAGGTGTGTGCTTGTTTTGTGTTGCGCAGTGTTTTTGTTCTCGCTTGCTATCACTGCTACGTGTAGTTTAATAAATATGTGGATAATTACTGTTCCAAACGACTGGAGTGTTATTTAATTAAAATTGCTATCGTGGGCAATTTTAATGCCAAAAACAGATTATAAGAAAAAATTCTTCTCTTTTAATATATTATTCACTTGCGCTATGGCGTGCGAGGTCTGTAGGTGGCCATGTTGTGTTTACATTTTACCATGATCGTCAGCCTGTAAACTGTTTGGTAACGTTTGCCTATTTCTTAAATTGACTCATGTCTGTAATCACTTTTAATAAACAGTAACCTTTTGCAATATGCTACAATTCCGTATATATAAGTAAATATGCAGGTAACAAATATCCCTTCCTTCAATAAATCTCGTTAACCAGTTTTTTTTTTGTGCACAAGTGAATATCCGTGAAATTTCTTTAAATTCCCTGAATGCGTTTAATGGTATAAAAATCCGTAAATATGGACAAAATCCGCATAATCGGCAGCCTTGGAGTAGAGTATGTACGTGATCTAGGAGTAATTTTAGACTGTAAATTATATTTTCATTATGATGTCGATAGTTTTATTAATAAGTGGACATAATGGACATTCCAGTCCAGCAGTATTGTATTATTTACCGGCCCACCAAAGCAGTGCCGAAGGCACAGAGTACTACTTCCCACCGCTAGATGGCTCCTACAGTATGCTTCGTCGCTGTCTTCCATCCTTTTCCAAGCCGGCCAGTGACGTCACGCAACACAACCGGTCACCTCTACCAGAATTTTTGTACTTTAAGCTTCCCGGCAATGGCTCGTGCCAACACAAGAGTTAGAGTATGTCATCATGTACATTTCCTGTAGACTTAGCACCTTGCTCCCAGTTCACAGTTGACTTTCAACAGGAAGGGAACACAAGTGATCTAGGGAAATAGGGAAAGATATTCATACGAGCAAGACACTCTTTTTTTTTTACCCACAAGCACCTAGAATGGCTATCCTTTCTATCTATATGCAGATAGAATGGGGGTGCCAACACAGGTACACTGACCTTGTACCAGCTTGTTCGTTTGGTGTTGGCCAATGTTTCCACTGCACATACGTGCCAAAAAAAAGGTGGGTATTCCCTGAGTTGGCAAGACTCGGTCAGGGCAGCCTGACACCCAAGTGTGTGACCTCGGACAGTGCAGCTTGACTTCCAGTGCGTACCGCGCATCCGTGCCAGGCACTGGAATAGGGTGTCCAATCAGTCGCCGGCACTAACGTGATCCTACACATAAATTGCTATACAAGGAGCCTGCCTTCCTTCTCGTGGATGAAGAGGATGTTTGTGCATCCCGATGCCTTATTCCCAAAGGTGGGGACCGAAGGGGAGAGAGAAACTGACCTTACGTGCTTCTGGACACCTGCATTAGCTGTCCCCTGCACTTCTAGCCTCCATTGCTAAGCTCAATCCTAGGGAGCAGGCCCTGGCATTAATGCACCTTCAGGATCCTGTGACATCAGAGGTACAGAAGGATTTGTTCGATGACCCTGTCCGCACCGGACCGGCAGAGTACCTGTGGGGGGTAGAAAGGTCACCTCAGCCAGCCTGATCTACCGCATACGCCAGCCATCGCCCACTTGGTACCGGCAATCCTTCGACTAACTCCTCAGCTCGTACCTCCATACAGGCCTGCAGTAACCACACCAGTTCCACCGCCAACCATTGTTGCGCACAAACCTATCACACTCTGCTGCCCAGGTATCCCCGTCAAGGCAACGCCTCTGAAACGCAAGATAGTACTAGCCAAACCTAACTTTGTGCCCTGCCGGCAAGCAAACAGGCCAGTCCTGTACAACGGACGAGCACCCAGTCAAGACTAGACCCTCCCAATCTAGCACCTAGACAAAAAGGACAACGCTTCTGAGATGTGCAAGTACTTACTCCCCGGTACATGAAGCTTCAAGTGATACATTGTGCAGAAATACATGGAAATGGAGTAGCAAAGAGAGTTTCTGGTTGGTGAGAAACTTGTGCAATGCTGGAGAAATATTATAGTGGCTTTTCAAAACACTAATTCATAATGGTATGCTTTTCGTGGAACAATGGCCGATGAGTTTCTGCAAATCGAAGACGCAAGTAAAAATCTGCTTAAGTGTTGTACGCCATTTTTTGGACACATGAACTCTACATAAAATGTTAGGCTCATATCCGGGTAAACTAGGTAACAACTCTTTTCCCGAGAACCATGAAAGGTCATAGAATTGAGAGTTAATATTTATTTAGGCGAGTTGAGGTGAAATGGTTTTTTAATGTACTATTTTCAGTTGTGCTGATGCAGTACTACTATTAAAAAAAAAAATTATCATGTTTATTAGTTCAACTTTAATGATGGCTGTACATTATCTGTGAATATACTCAACATGAAGTTTTAACCCTGTAAAATGGTACATAGTCTCCACTGCATTAAATATAAGTGAAAGTTAATTTAAACCAAAAATAAGATACTTTTACATTAACACAAGTATAAAATGCTTGTAAGACATTAAATATTTAGGCAACAATGAAACTCTTCATGTGCGAGGTGATTTTTTTAAGGTTTGATCTAAAAAATAAAGTGAGGTATTGCAAACTGGCTATAATAATACAGCACATTTTTGTGATGTCTGGATTTGGGTCATGTTCACCGGGGGCACCAGCTGCTAGGCAGCACATTCCACTGTCCATCTACTTGAGGATTACCTGGGTCACAACAAAAATGTTTCTCTGTTACAGCCAGCGCCGCATTTCAACCCGTGGAGCAGACAAGGGTGTAAAGGAGGACTTCAAACTCGCCATGAAACAACAGGTGGCAAGGTGTCGGGAGACAATGGATGATCTCATAGTAAAGTTCCTTGTGAGTGAGCGGTCGTCCATACTGCAGAGTTTTGTGTGCAGTGTACCAGAGCGCACAACTGAGCACAACCGAACTGTCTGTGCGTAAATAATTCCCCTGACACTTCGCAAAGTGCCATGTATTACAGTCTTGAGTACCTGAGCTCATAAAAGAGCACAAGGTAGCAGCATAATTGTCTGCAAAGATATTAAATTTTACTCGTGATGGGAAGTTTGATTCTATGGATTCTGGCTAGAGTCGAGGAATAGAAAATGTTCAAATTTTAACCTTTATGAATTAAATTTGAGAGTCTAGAGATAATTTGTACTGTTCTAAGAAGAAAGCACATTATTCTCTTTTGCTTATAGATAGTATAATGTTTCATAACGTGTACAGATCCCAGAGTACTACGTACACGATAAAGCACTGTACATGTTTGCATAGATTTGCAAGTGTACAGAAGCACAGAAGAAAAGTTTTAGAAGTATATATGAAGCTGTACAAAATATTAAAAACGGATGCAACTGCGATTTCATATTTGTCATGCACTATCAACTTGCTCATACGGGTATTCTGCATAACTGTACTTGTCATGCCAGTTTAGAATCTTATTCAAGTACACTTGTAAGTATTGTTATTAAGTAATAAGAATCAAATTGAGTCCAGAATGGAGAATTGAGACAAGAATATTATAACTGAATTGGAATCAGTAAAAAATGTGGAATTGTCCCACCACTAATTTTTACATTGTACACATAATTATTGGTGTAGATTCATGCCTAAAAATAGCACTGCAAACAAGTGGATGAACCTGTATTGTTTTATGTTATAAAAGTGTATGTAATTAAAATCAGAGTTGATGAATCATGTTGGTATGATTTATTCTCAGTTGATGTACAACTCCCTATATATTGTTATTCAAGGGACTGTCAATAAAATAAAACTTCTGCCCTAATGAAGCATCATGTTGCATATAATGAGAGCTGTACATCATCTGTGAATAAAGTTTAGCTAATAAAATAAAAATGGGCATTTTTAAAAAAAGTATTACTGAAAATAATTCACTTGTTTAAATAAAGAATATAACATCACTAAATACAGTATATAGCTTATTGTAATCTGACACTGAATGAAAGAAGCCCCCATACTGCAACCGCTCGATCAGCTGAGAGCACATGGAGAGGTTACCGACTGCCCAGTGTATAGAGATCGGCACACAGATAGAGGTAGGGCACAAGGATGTTATACTGGTTGCGAGCCAAGTAAGGGGAAGATACAAGCTCTGCCAAATATAAAGGACAGCTGAAGCCTACGTAATTCAGGCCACATATCTTCTATCAACAGTAACATTGGTCACACCAAGTTCACGTGGCAAATGTGTAGTTTATATAACTAACAATATTTTACTTAAACGAGTGATTGAGCTTGAGATGAATGAATAAATAAATAAAGCGATTAAAATGTATTTCTTTATGGTCTTCAATAATTAATCATTCAAAACCACATTCTCTAATTTCCCATTCACGAGATCACTTTATTCACAAGATGTGTATGTGTTGAAATAAATTAATATAAATCCTCCAATCTCCATGTAAGAACGTACTGAAAATGAACCATGACGCATTTGCTACATGCACTCTACTTTGCGGCCCCATCTTGAGCGCAAGGTTCATACCAGGACAGGGATTTAACCACAACCACACTGAAGAGGCAGGACACGTACCTACGTGGTACCACATGGCATAATGTCACAAGAGACCACCGACAAGTGATCCTAGCTTATACTGTTCACCCAAAATTACAAGAAGCAGTCACGTCTGCCCCTCAGCAAGATTGTACTGTTGGCTGAACCACTGCCGAACTGAGCACCCAGCCTACCACATGCTCCAGCCGAAGATGAGGGATGATAACATCGCATTAGCAACCTTGAATTTTCAACCCATTCAGCCAAGACTAACACTCCCCGTACTCCTGGCCATCAAACACTTAAGCAGAGATAAGTATAAAAGATCTGGCATGACCAGAAATCTTCAGTCTCTGCTAGTGATGTGGGGCAAACTGATTATTTCATTCTGTTGATTCATGTATTCTTCATATTTATTTGAATCGATTAATAATTGATTTTCGACAGAATTATTTAATATATTGTATTTTGTAGAGTTTTGTATACAAAGTTCATCACTAGGGCCTAGAAATTTTCGCAAACCGTGAAATAACGCGAAATATTGAGGAATTATATTCATTAGCAAAATTGTGTAGAAATTCCAGTTTCTGCAAAACATCGACGAAATTGCTTGTTTTTCAAAAGCCACAGTGCGAGCTTCTTTTACCATGAAAGCTCTTATAAACATTAAGTATTTCAATTTTCCACATGTTTACTGCATTATCTCACATTTACTTCACAAAAATGTACAGATAACTAAACTATTTTACATGGTGATTACGTTGTTTTGTTTATTGTAAAAACATAAAAGAAATGTTACATTACGTCACGAGAACAATTCATAAATCAGTGTGTAGCAAGGTCGTAAGATTATCGTTACATGAATGATTCCATATATATTGAACCGAATCGCTTTGGCGCTTGTTATGGGCAATCATGCGTAGCCTACGTATATATTATTTTTAAATAAATATCTCTAACAAAAAATTGCGCCACTCTTATCCTAAGGACGTGGCAAAGGGGCACAACACTGCCCAAAATTCAAGCAAGAGCAAAACAATTACATACATAAAAAAAACTTCAAATTCAAATTTAGTGTAAACCAGCAACTTGTCCTGAAAAATCTACAATTACTGAAAGAAGGAAAAAGAACATTTGACTTGGATTCATTCATATTTGTTCAAAAATATGGTAAAAATAGTTCACAATACCCTCATACTTAAATTACAAGGAAGGGGAAAGAAAAAAAGTATTTTGTACTACAATTCATTATCACAACACGTGGGCAACTTCAAGCTAAAAGGTATCTGACCAAAACTACCTTTCATAAATACATGCGTACCATGATGCATTGCAACCTTGCTATCTCTGACAAATTACATATTATCCCGAAATTACAACCAGGGGAAAACAGATATACATACGTGCTACGACATGCGGATGAATATACGTATTCTCCAATTTAAAGTGGACTATCTATGAATTACTGAAAAGTCAATGCATTTCTATGTGAATGGCAGTGCACCTGGCAACTTTGAAAATCTTTATAATTTTTTTTTTAAGTCCACAGGGACACAATTTATAATCATTATTTTTTTTTTACAAGTGCACATAACATGTGGCTAATTTTAAAAGCCTCATATTTTAACAGCAATTATTTTGAAAATTTTTAAAGTCAAAAATCATATGCATGCCAGGGTGCGATGCATCTTTAAAATCTTTTAAAGGGTTTTATTTTAACCCAACTAGATAAAATCATTGACGGTGGTTGACTGGAAAAAATGGGGGTTGATTGGGATTTACAAAGGAGGTGAACAGATTTAGGGAAAAGGTGTTAAATTGTATACCCGGTAGGCACCAGACGTCGCTTTGGCGGCGTCACTGATGTTGCGGTAGAGCTGAGTCCTTTTAACCTCGGGGTGCTGTGAGCTGATCACTCGGACCACATTCCCGCGTAGATCTTGCAGTTGTTCACCTGTTGTGGAGGCCCCGTTTTTTAAACGATGGGCTCTTTGGGTGGCCCAATCACTGCTTGATATTGCAAATTAAATATGACGGTGACATAATCAAAACTCCCTTCACGTGGATTGTCAGAGCCAAACTACACATCCATAAATGCTACTCGTGGTACTTTGATAAAGTTGCAGCACACATACAAATTAATATTTACCCTTAAATTCACATAAACACTAGCATCAGAAAGTGGCGGGGTTTAAGGGGCCCGCACCTTGAACCACCTTTTGCAATCGAATAAAAGCACTCATCAGTTCATGCTATTTATTGTAGAATCAACATTCCCTCTAGGTGAATAACTTACACAATTGCTCGCTTTAAACTTGCGGCAAAGGTGATGCTGTAAATAAAGCACTAGGCTTGTATTAAAGTCAGGTGTGCTGATAAACTTATAAACTCCTCCGGCGATGCAATTCCTGGGGAACCGAAGGGGTGTATATCGGACGGCAAAAACGAAAAAGGTTTCCGATGTACATAACTATTGTTGAAAAATGACCGTTATGAAGATTGATACCGTCCGGGCGGGAAAAGCGTGAGTGCGGTTTCACACGTGCCTCCCCCTCTAGGTGCGATTTGCTGACTGACTTCACGCCGTGGCGTGAGGGCTGGTGGTGGCGGGCCCACATGCTGCAGAGATCTACTTGCACATGCTATAATACTCTCAAACACTTCAAAAACACAAATCAATCATTATTTCTTAAGCTTACCTTGCGACTGGAATGAAATGGGGTGGACATAACACTGGTGACAGTGAAAATTAACATTTGAAGGGGAGAGGGGGGGGGGGGACACTGTAAAACAACATTGGGATATAAGGGTTACTAGAAATATTACTCTTTAGTTACGGGTCATGTATCCCTATCATGTGGCGAGAAATGTGCTTGTGAAAATGTTACAACCATTTTAAATGTAATACGCATGGTCATGTGCACTGCTCGCCAGTGATCAGTCGTCAAGAGCGCGTGTGTGCTGCGCTTTCTTGGAAGAGGCCGGCGTGACAAACGGTGTATGGTGATAAGTGACACACGTCATCATGATCTCAATTTTTTTTATAACAATAGACACGACACGTGGCTACATTTAAAATTCTCATATCTTAACAGATTATTTTGAAAATTCCAAAAAGTCAAAAATCATATGTACGCTAGGGTGCGATGCATTTTCAAATATTTAAATTCAGCGCCAGTCAACCTCTAGACAATGATACATGACAAATTTTACTACTGGCGTAAACTAGAAAGAACCTTAAATATCACGTGATCAAGGCTCCTTAAAATGGTCTAAACTGGACCCAATCCAAACCCATTTGGGTAAAACCTTTCATTTATTGCTTGATTACAAGGCCTTTTTCGCCATTATTTAAAGCGCTTACAATTATGTTATCTTTCTGGCCGGATGGTCTATGACTATGGTAATTACAACATAACTGATACAAATACTTAGCTTCTAATCGGGACCCCATGTTGTCCATGACTGGTCTGCCGAAGCCGGTTCCCAACTATTTATACAAATTTCTCACAATAACCCCCTAGCGGGGTACCGATAATGTCTTGTCCAATCAGAATCTGTGGAAGGTTCCACAAGATTTTAATTTTTGAAATACCACATGGCGACACCTGCGTGAAACACCAACGTTACTCATTTTCAGAGCCGGCCAGTCCACGAACCAAGAAGGACATGTGGTATCTAAGCTAGCCATGAATAGCCATATTGTCTTTTTCCTGCAGTCAATAAGATACATTTTCTACACGGAACCAACGATTGACATGGAAAATGCGTTAGTCATATAATAAATCAAGGTAATGTGTGTTTGTCATAGACATAATGAATGCTTCTTCGTACTGTCATATATGTTTTTTTTTAAGTTCACAAACGGTAACTTTTTGCAGTCATCAATATAGGCATCTTGGTCAAACAGGTAGGTGAAGTTGGGCGAAGTTTGCAGTAAATTGAGACTGGTGTCTCAAAATGGTGGTGATAAATGACGGAATAAATGTGTCTATAACATAGATGGATATTTTTACTGTGGAATGTAATAATTACGCACTAAACATTCGCACAGCATTATTTTTAAACACTGCTGACTTGCCTCTGTGCTTTGTGGTTGGGTTCTTGATAACTAGCAATTAAGGCATTTGAAACTTTTGAGCAAAACAAGCAAAAATAGTTGCAGGTTTTTATATAATGCCCGGGAAATCGAAAGTGGGTTTTTTTTTTTTTTTTTTTAATTGGCCAAAGTACGAAACTGCGATGAAAAAAGTCACGTGCTTAAACACTGCCGTGCCGTATGCACAGTGAATTTGTTATAGTGGAGGACATAAAAAATAAAAAGATGCATTAAAAGCAAATTTGTGTAATTTTCGTATTACTTGGAAGACAAAAACAAATAGGTTTCTGCCACTTCTCTGTAGAAGCATTCAACATGTAAGTATTTTTATTTTAACAATAATAAAATATTTACTGGTACTTGGTAGTTAGGATGTGAAATTATTTTGGAGTAATATTGGACTGAACTGGATTACATTAAAATATCATCATCTACAAATTAACCAAAGCTGTATGCGGGTGATGCAAAAATCTTTTAAAACTCAAACTCTAGTGAATGTTCTTACGCAGTTTTCGATGTTTTGATAAAGTGCAAAAATTTTCACACAAAATTACTGTGAGGTGACAATGTGCGTTTCATGACAAGTGTGCTCTTGTCCTCTCATCATTATCATCAAGTTCATTTTTCAATGTTTTCCACTTAAATATGTACTGATTAAAACAAAGAATAACAAATTCCATTTAGTTTGAGTGATATCTTTACCAAAAACAACAGATTCATGTTCTAATTATAAAGCATGCCTTTTTTTTGCTATAAAATTTATTTGAACAAATGAATACATCTTTTTTTGACAAAATTGTGAAATTAGATTACGAAATCTGCTCATTTTATTTACAGTAAAAGTGGGTCCATATTTATCACGAACAAACACACACTAAGTATATTAGCACATCTGTTGGATGTTAACATTATACAACAATTATAAATAATAATCATGGCAAACTTAAAACATAAGCTACATCTTAATAACAACAATTTTTGCATATGTTGGAACAGTGCCATGACAATTTTGTTCACCAATTTTAATGTCAAAATCAGTAGATAAATTAAAAAAGAGAAGTAAAGGATACATATGTATGTAAAAATGAATTAAGTTACTGTTTTCAGTTCACAAAAAATATCGACCTCATAGTATAACTGTCGTCATTCCAATAATTAAATTTGCAGTGATGATTATTTTTTATAATTGATTATGGTTTTGATTATTAATATCAACATTGATTACGTACGATAATTTAAAAATTATTGACTAATCAATTATCAACTTTGATTATCCCAATCAATAGTCTCTGCCCCATTGCTCACAAGGGCCGGAATCTCGGCCAGTAGGAATACATCGTCGACCAGAATTTCAACACTTCTTCAGCAGTCGCTGAAACCCCATCTGCAGCCACCACAGATCTTGCAGCTTCTGGGAGAATGGACCCTCCAGTGGCTCCCGAAGACATCGCTCCACCTTCTTTACCATCTTCTGGTGTTGAACCCAAAATGTACCCCTCGGTAGTAGGTCACATTGAGCACATGCCTTTCAGTTCCTCCGCCCTGCCCACCGAACGGTGACAGCAACCATTAACGCTACACTTCAAGTAGATGTCCCCAACTGGTTCCTTCAGAACAATCAAACATTAGTCAGGAAATTAATTGTCAATTACTTAATGTTCTCTAACACCAAGTAACACCTTCCAACTTAGTTTAATTCCCAGGACCGCCTTCACCTGAAATGCTTAGGGATCTACTGTTTCAAAGTCTAGAGCACAAGTATCACCGTCTCGTATTACTCACATAATAAACTATGTGAAACTTTAACTATTCTCAATTTACCAAAGCGCTTTGTGTAAAATGTCACAGATTTCCTAAGCAGGTCAAGACCATCGAAAGCGAAGCTGGTAAGGCAACATGTCAGACATGCACACATTAAGAGGCTGATCTTAGTTCTGCTCAACTGGTTCTCTACACGGACTGTCTGCCTGTCCACAATTAAGGTGCTGAACCTCGTGAAACTGGCATCACGAAATAAGACTGTAAAAGTAACTAAAACCTCAACTGTCTCTTTTAAATGTTACGTGGCCAAGGTTTTAGGTAATTGTTAGACGCAGCGAGCCCTTCCATATAATTTTAGCCATAGTTACACGTCCCCATTTGGCACACATAATCTATATGCTTGGTGGTACAAGTCGTTTGATGTTAAAAAAAATTCTATAAGATAAGGTGAGGTTATGTATACACTTGATTTATATTAATATTTTGTTTAAAAACCATGCTTTTACTCAAGATATGATTAAACACCAACTTCACAGGAAAATATCTGAAATGAAAACACCTGTGCAGAAAATAATTCCTCATTAAAATATATTTCTGATCATTTTCAGGTAGAACTAATTGCTCTGAAATATTACTGAATATAGGTACAACTATTTCAAGTGATGGGTAATCATGACAAAATTTCTAGGGTTGCATTACCAGTGCTTACTTCCGACTACCATGACCTCGTTAGAAGTCAGACTCAGCAGCGCTCTTGACCTCACTGTGGTGCTGTGGGTTTGACATGATGACAGTGCATCATTATATTGAGATCACATAATTAGTTTTATTTAATGGCTTATTTAATCTACGAATTGCCATTTTTTCAAGCGATCAAGGGTGGAAGCAAGGACGTAGTTTTTTTTCTATTTAAAAGCTTCCCCTCTCACTGGTATGTGAGGGGAGGAAGAAAGGTGTGCTGCTGAGATTGACAAAGGAGAGAAAGGATGCAAGGATGCTATGCTGACTGCTACATAATTGATTTCCCTCTCGTCAGGCATGTAAGCAGAGGGAGCATGTCAGACTGGCTGAGTTGCCGACACCATCAGCTGAACTGGACTAAACCACTCCACAGTGTTGATAATTGGCAGTGTGTTTTATTATATTCCACACCCAGTTATTAGACGTTTGCATAAACAACCTGCTTAATAACAATTGCTGTGGAAAATGTTAAGTGACGGTGACGCACGACAACTTATCCAACACGAGATGCCGAGCGCTTCAATTATCAAAGTATGTCCTGTTCTATGCCCGACTTCACAACATGAGTCTGGAAATAAAGTACGAGCGTGCTTGGGAAGCACATATTTGCAGCCCGGAGTTAAGAATTCTGCTAAATACACTAAAATTCTACTTTACCATGTCACCAACCTGCAATTCCATGAACGACTGAATATCTTGGAGGCAACCGAGACATCAGCTACGTACGCCCGGCACGATAAGAGCGGCTGTAACAAACCTGTTTAGCGTGCCTGCTAGCCGGCCTGCTACTGTGCGGGGGGCTGAGGATGGCTGCCGGCTGTGCACAACTGTCACACATCACGTGTCGTTGACAGCCAATTTGTCCACACTGCGCCATCCACTTCCAAGAAATTAGACCTGCAATGTAGCAGTTGTAGTCCGACCGACTTCTGAGAATTTCTACCTGCAGTGTGAATCATTGCCCATGAACTGTCACACTTAGCCTGTTGCCATGCAGAAGTGACCCAATAGGGGAAGTGGTGGTGTAGTGGCAGCGCACTCGCTTCCTGATTTTCGCATGTGGGAATAGTGCTGGAAGCTGCTGTTTGCTGGCAGGTTTTCTTGGGGTACTCCGGTTTCCCCCTACCTTGCATTCCAACGCTGCTCCATTCTTGGGTCTAGTTTCATGTCTTGTTCCTGGACGACGGGCACTTGTGGGTCCCAGCTGGAAAGCCTGTCACTTGGAGAGTGTTGCCTCACCCTGGGTCCAACACCCCATACATTTATATTTATAGTGACCCAATGATGGACTTTGATCAGGTGAATTTAAAAATTGTGTTACTGGATGGAAGGGTTAAAATAAAAATTAATAATTTTCCCCTTCCCTAGTAGAGCGGTGTAAAAAGTTTTGAGCCCTGTGATTGGCTCAGGATTTCTCCTCCAGGGATATATTGTGTTTGGGGGATATAATACCTGGAGTTTTATGACTTGAGAGGGAATGTGGCTCCGAGGATCAGCAGAAACACCTTCATGGAGTTAAGTAATCTTGCAAAAAAATTGAACTTTAATAGAAAATAATGGTACGCCATTCTGGCAGGCTCCAGGAAGGCCTCATTACTTTCAGAGTCCTTGTGGGATAATTTTGCTAGTTGTTGCCTGAATGGAAAAAGTTGCAATGGCTTTGGTCGTGTTGTGTCCATGAGAGTGACTTTAAAGATTTTTCGGTATGAAAAATAAGTACTCAGAAGGACTTAATCATTTTTATAGTTGTAGTAATTTCTCAATATAAATGTGTAATTTCTTTTGGTATTGGCCTTGATATTTAAGAATGGCCAGTAAAAAATTGTCCTCCCAGTTATATATTTATATCTGTTATCTAGTAAGTTGGCCTTCTCTTGCAAATGTGGCCAGAACATATAAGATTATACTATTTTTTAGTAAAATACTCAAAGGTTGGCCTTAAATTTTTTTTTAATGGCCAGGTCAAATTTTAAGTGTGGTATTTCGGAGAACCACTGTTTTTACACAAGTTCTTAGGATCGCCATTTTAATCAATGTATTCGAGGTTACATCTAATTGAGAATTTCTACAGAAATGCCATGTGGGCATAAGGGTGTCTGAATACAATTCTTGTTGGGCATTTTGAAGTGTTGCCTTTCATAAAGCATACAAAATCAATTGTGATAATAGTTGTATTTTCTTGTGTGAATTTGCTATAGAAAGAAAACATAAAAAAAAAGTTAATAGAATACAAAATGCAATCTCATGTGTTGTAGATTAGGAAATGGGTGGGGCCTCCTCTTTAATAGCGATGTTCAACTCCACTACTTACAAAGCGGTTACTTTTCTAAATGCTTTTGAATTTTTATGTTTACTCTTTTGTGCCATGGTTTCACTGCCCCTTTGATGGGCCCGTGAGGAGAAGCGTGTATAAAACAATGGAGATTAGACAACTTCTGCTCCATCCTTAATTCAGTTAGCCAGGAGACAAAAGTTTGCATTTTCATTTGTCCCGACATATAGTAAGATTGCATTCTCTGCTTTGCAGATTGTTTTACACCAGCCCACACCTGACAATGCTTGGATGCAAGTTCTTTTACTCCCTGCTAGATAGCTCTATTCGCTGTCCCTGCTCTGCGACCACCTTGCCTTAATGGCAACAGCCAATCAGTGTCGGGCAGCAACCCGAATTAGTATAAAAGGAGAGACAGCTCACGCCTCCAGACCAGTCTTTGCTTCTAGAACCAGTCTCTCAGCCGACCAGATTGGCAACCGTTTTCATTTCCAGCGCTCGCCGCTCTGGAATAGACCAGAATACTTAGTCTCCACCGTGTGTTGCTTGGACACTATACCCTGCACCTCATCGCATTGCTTAATTATGTTAGTTACTCTCTCCCAGCTACGTAATTCACTTTACCCTTTCACTCTGTATTACTAGGACGTATCTGTAGTGGACCTATCCCTTAAGTTCTCCTCAGGACTCATCGTGTCACTCCTTGATTAGTATACCTAGCTACGTGACACTTTCTCCACATTATGTCGTTGTGCACGATCCACATGTACAACAATGCAGGATGAGATTGCTTAGATGTTCAGCATGACACCCAGCATTCCCCAATTTTATCACCGGTCGCCTCTACTGGTCATCTCAGCAGTGTATTCTAGCTTCCCCGGCCAGTATTCGTGCTGTCAACCAGGAGTTAGGGTGCATTCATCATGTGTTATCTTCCTTTATGGAAATACGTGGGTCGGCTTTTACATCGAGTTCTTTCCTGTAGATATAGCACCTTTCTGTAGTTACCCCCACGTAACAATACCGCAGGTGATCCCAGGAAAACCTACTCAATCGAGCCAAGACACTAAACTCTTATCCACACGCACTAATCTAGGCCGTCCTTCCCGCCAACCCCCTGGATATGAAGGAAAGGAGGAGGCTCACAGGTACTCTGTCCAAAAACAGCTTGTCAGCTCGATGTTCGCCTGCCTCTACACAGCGGTCTCCGCCAAGAGAGTCTGGCATCTCCTGAGTTAGGAAGCCTGGGACAGGGCCACACACCCATGTGCGACTTTGGATAGGTGAGGCCTGACTTACTACGTGCACTCAGTCTCTGCCAGGTGTTGGAATAAGTGTCAAACAGTTCCTGGCCCACATTTGGTGTTAAACGTAAGTTGCACAAGGAGCCTGCCATCTTGGTACAGCAGTAGTAGGGTAAATCCACCTACCTATGCCCTATTCCAAATGTATGGGGCTGAAGTAAAAAGTCTGGTAGATCCTCTTGGCTTCTGGCCGAACTCAGGTATTTCCAAGATCCAGTGGAAATCGACATACCCAGAGATGTTCGGCACTCAAGTGAACAACAACCGAACGGAGTACCCTTGGTGGGTAGCAGAACATTTGAGCCAACCTGATGAACCACCGACACCTGTCATCACTTACTTGGTTCCTGCCATACTGCACCCTACTCCTCAACCGATGCCTCTGTTCACACCAACCTACTACACTGAACAAGTACTCGAACCTGTCAGCACAGACGCCACTCCAGCAACTCGTCGGCCAGGTATCGCCAAGAAACCAGTGGCACCCAAGGATAGAATTGTTCTACCCAAACCTGATTTCATGCCCTGCTGCAAAGCCACCCGGACAGTAACAGGAAGACACCCGTGCTCCATCAGAACTGAAACCTCTAATGCTATAGAAGTGACTGGCTTAACCTCTAGCCAAAAGGTCGGACACCATCTACTGAGTCAGACGAGTATAAATTCCCAGTATGTCACGCGTCAATGGAACAGAAAGATATTTTTATTGATACAATATGTGATAAATAGTAAAAGAGGTTAATTTTATCATTATTCATGTAGGAATTCTGTCAGGACTACTGAAAATTAAAGTAGATATGATTGATTAGTACATGCATTTTCGGTGTATCTAAGAGTCCACTGTACAGTAAATTCTAAATGTACCATATTTCAGGGGACTGTCAAAAAAACTTCCATACATCCAGGATTTCAGCAGCTGAAGTGACCTGTACATCAATAAAGTACAATTTCTTACTTTTTAAACTTCCTGTTGTATATAATAATGAGAGCAGTACTTTACCTGTGCATAAAGTTTAACTAATAAACTCAGTAAAAAATGGCAATATTTTAGAGAAGTATTACTAAAAATACAGTAAAAACCCCTTTATTTACACACCCAGATTTTGCACACATTGTCTTCCATCAAATATAATGCTTGTACAGCATAAATTTCCCTCTTTTTACATTTTCCTATATCTTGCAACACCCTGGTCCCTTGAGATGCGTGAAAAAAAAAAAAAGGTGGTTCTATGGTACATTTAAAAAAATTACACTCCAACTCACCTAAATAGAGAATATAACATCACAAAGTATATTGTTACATGCTTCTGCAATGCATCACCTCTCTTACCCTGTTCTCTCGAACAAGCAAACGAGTGTGCCAAAGCCAGGTAAACTGTCGAGATATGTGCACTCCAACCTTCAGCATTTAATTTCTGGGGTTATCTTTGAAAGAATGTTCTAGTCATCGCTTATACTTTTCTCAGTGAAACTCAGGGTGTAGGGGACCTTATAGATCAGGCCAGCGAAACTACTTAAGCTGCAACAGGCCTCCAAGCTGACAGTTTAGAGTTTGGAGGATTGTACTACCTTAAAACACCAGATATGTGAAGACAGAGTCTTTTGGTACGCTGGAGAACGAGACTGAGAGAGGTGGAACAATTTAACTGGATGTGTGAGTGAGAGACATTTGGAATAGAGATGGGTCCACACTCCATTTTGTCGATACTACCAATAGAGTAAGATGGGGGCAAAGGTCTTATCTCGGAATGTTTCGTAGAAATGAAAACTTGGCACTACTGTATGTGTCGCGTCAGTGCATAACATCTAGCAAATATAATGAGGTAAGAAGTTATTTCAAATAGTCTGATGTAATTTTACAACCATACCTATTAGTGTATGTCATTGGTAACAATGACTGAATAGAATTTCTTAACCAAGCATAAAAAACATTCCTTTGTGGTTACAGCGCTGTGATAGTTATTAAAATTGTTCGCCCACAGGTAGCAGCACAAGTCATGTACAGGCAAGACTGCGCTCTGGGGCAAACATCCGCAACTAATAGTGGGGTAGAAGCCCACACTATGTGTTATGTGCGGACCTTTGCCCTTCGATAGTGGATTTCAAACATACAGATGTTTTGATTTTTACAATCAGTATTTCGCTCGAAGCCTTAGCCTGTATAGTGCTGAAATGTTTGTAGTATAAATATAATAATAGTTATTATAGTAAGGGACTTAGATGAAAACAGTCTGGCAATGTCACGATGTGTTCTGACTCGGGCTATGTAAATTCTTGCATGGTCATGCAATGGATTTATCACTTTCAGGAAAAGGTTCAAGCTGACAGTGATCACCCTGTGTTGCTTCTGCTGGATGACAATTCATCACATTTGTCATTAATAGCAATAAACTTCTGCCATGACCATATCATAATTTGCCGACTCTTCCACCCCATAGTATACACAAAATGCAACCTCTTGACAGAAGCTTTTTTAGGCATCTGAATGATTTGTATGCTGGTGAATGCAACAAATGGTTAGTGACCCATCCTGGAAGAAATACAACTCTTTACAATTCTGCGAATTTTTTGTGAAAGCTAACTCAAAGTTGTGCAACATTAGAGGAAGCATTTAGAGCATATGGAATTTGGTCTATAGATCCTGGCGTGTTCACAGACGGAGACATTATTCCTTCTAGTGTCACAGATTTTGCAGAAATTGTGAATGCTGTAATGAAAAATATAGGAACGACAGAGCAGAATCTTCAAGAGCAGGCGAAGAAACTGACCAAAGCGATACACGTGACAAAAATGTAGATATTTATAGCTCAGTTTCTACTGTGGCCTATAGCCTAATTACTTGCGTTCTACTGTGACACCTGAAATATCAAGTTACTCTGATGTAAGCAAGTTGTACAGGTATTAGAACTCTGGTTTCGCCAAGAGAAATCATTCCATTCCTGAAAAGGCATGAGACTATGAGGAATAAAAGAGGCAAGAATTCCCAAATAAATGCCAGGTTTCCCATTCAAGAATAGATTGCATCAAAATGTCAAAGGAAAGAAGAAAATAACTCAGCTAAAAAATATTGAACTAAGTAGCGACTTGATCTAAAGAAAGAAGGACTGGACCAAGGGAAATCAATAAAGAATCAAATACATTGTCCAGTCTGTGAGGATATTGTTACATGTCACTGCTTTGCATCGCGCGAGCGGAAAATATATGAAGGACAATTGTAATATGACGCTCCAGCAGCGTTTACAAATTCGGCGTCACAAAGGCTAACTGCGGCATGCCGCCACGATAAACTATTGGCGGCTCGCGCGCTCCTGATCTTCATCAGATTGAATTTAGGTGCGGCGAACCTTCTAGATCAACAAGCGATATTACTGTATTTTAAGCGCGATGGGCCTCCGAGCTGGGACAGTTTATGAGAGTCGGAAGTTTCGGTGATTGCATAACCTCGATCGATAAACGACGAGTCAGAAAAGCAAATAGGGCGATGGGAGTGACTAGCGGGCGTAAAATCTGTGACTGCGAGCATCGGTTTAGTGTAGGTAGGAAGACTGGTACGCGGGAATATTGAACTGGATGCCCGAGTGTAAAAGGCATTTCAAATGATGACGACAGATAGATTTAACATGTATTAATGATGAGTATGAGTTAATTGACTATAACCAAACAGAGACATTGAGGACTGTAATTGGAGTTGAGATAGATATTAAATATTCCGCTCACAGAGAAAACAAAATATAAATTGCGGAGATAGATAATTCAATGCTGCAAATAACAGCTGTGTGAATAAATTAAAATCAAATCTAGTTCTTTTATTTTTAGTTAAACCTCCATCCTTCACGAACTCTAAGACGCCCTTCTGGCTTCTTGTAATACGAACTTCTCATTTATTATACACGCGTTTGTAAGTTCGGTTGTGTTTATTGTTTTCAAAATAAATACTAACTTTATTTAATTCTTGGAATTTTAAGAAATAGTTTTAAAAAATTTGCATTAGCCTTGTTTCTGTAGATTTTATGAACTCTATTTGTGATTTTTAAAAAAATATTTTCTAGCTTCCAAAGTGCTGGGAATTTACAAAACATAGTTTTAAATCATACTAATCTTACACTGTTTATTATATAGTGTTCACCGATGTTATTTCACAAGGTATAAGATGCGGATATTTGCCCCATCCCATTCGGATCTTTGCCCTACTAGTGGGCAAAGATCCTTTTTTACACTTTAGCACATTATTGAAATTTATGCAATAATGCATTTTTCCCCATCAATAATGAAGCAAACAAAAGTAAATTAACGTGTGTGCATTCGAGACATGCAGTACATAACTTTTTACTCTTATTGTTAGAGTCGCACATAACTTTGCACCATCTTACTCTACAAATACTATGTGGCCAATCCCACCAATGTCGTCAGTTTATAAAAAGAAAACTCCCCTTTATCAAACTCTTGGGGCACGATCTAAAATAGTAACTATTTTTGGTATTTCTAACTGGTTTTGCTACGGTAGGCAGTCGGCTATAATCACCTACCTCGCATAACAGTTGCAAATGCTGTATTTGTCAAGAACATAACCACAAAACACAGATG
Source organism: Dryococelus australis (assembly GCA_029891345.1). Classification (NCBI taxonomy): domain Eukaryota; kingdom Metazoa; phylum Arthropoda; class Insecta; order Phasmatodea; family Phasmatidae; genus Dryococelus; species Dryococelus australis. Next base: position 34,791,007 of record CM056998.1, on the reverse strand, counting down.
ATGAGTAAAGATGTCAGTGATATTGATACCAAATTTTCAGTGCGTAAAAGGGGAGTTCTGGACCACACCACTTTTTCCAGCAATTTCCATCAAAAGTACAAGAAAAAACTAACATAATTATTTCCTATTCTTTTTAACGAAATTACAAGCAAAAACTAAAAACTTAAAGTCTGAAATTCGATTTAAAAAAACTACCAAAATCAAGCAAATTTAAGCTAAAAATCAAGCAAATTTATCATTTTCAAGCTACTTCCCCATGTTTCTAGAAACGACCATTTGCAATTAAAAAAACGAGCAATTTTATCAGTTTTTCAAAAAATGGCTGTGCGGGATTTGTGGTGATTCAAAAACAAGCAATTTTACCCCAAATACAAGCAATTTTAACCCCAAAAACAAGCAACTTTTCAAGTTTTCTAGAAATGTCAATTTACAAGCAAGTAATCTAAATCAAGAAAATCTAAACAAAAATCATGTAAATTTACCATGTTTTCACAAAATGGCCGTACAGGATTTTCCCCTTGCTAATTTAAGCTAAAATCACGTAAATTTAAGCTAAAATCGAGCTATCCACAGTTAAGACAAAATATATTAATATTTTTCATTATCAAAGTGCATTTTTCCCCCTTATAAATAAATGAAAAGGAATTGTTGCTCTCTTGCGAAATGGAAAATAATAACACGTGAGCAATGAAAAAAATGTGGCGAAGTATTAAACATTGAATGTTTTTACTCGCATAAACACACAAAAGATAAGCATATGACAGAAAATGCTGAGAGTTAAAAAAAAGAGAAAATGCAATGCGAATGTGGAAAATGTGTTTGTAATATATACCCCAAAAAGAATAAACATGCCAAATAACACAATACAAATGAAATTCGACATGGTGATTATTCAAGTAACACTTGCATAGTATGCAAAGAGAATAAATTTATTAATTCATTTCATCAACATAAAGCAACTATAGACAAAGTTACAAAAAGCAAAAAATGTTATAGTGATTACTCCAGAGGTCGTCATGAGTAAAAAAAAAGATCAAATACAGTGCGAACATGGAAAATGTGTTTGTTAGTGCATATCTCAAACAACATAAAAATTTCAAATCACACAATATAGCAATAGATATTCTACATGGTAACTATCCGACGAAGGCATGCACAGTATGTAATGAGAAAGAACATATATACATTCATTTTCTCTTCATAAAACTACTAAGGATAAACATACAACAATATGCACAAAATGTACTGAAAAATATCTTCGAAACACGAAGTTAAATAGTTAAAATGATTTGTTATTTTCTTTATATATATATATATACTCTTATAAATAAAGAATTATGACAACGAACAATATAGCAGATGAGTTCAGCAATAGGAGAGTGAGGGATTTGAGAACATAGCTAGCGAATTAAAGATAAAAACATTATATAAATTACATAATAAACATGATCTTATTAGAAGTATCATTCAAGCAAGAGAATATAAATTTAAAGATCGTATTGAGGATCTAAATGATTTAACAGCTGCGGAATTAAGAACAAAAGCTAAAACCTTTGGCATAAGAAATATATCTAATGTAAGGAAGCATAATTTAATTACAACTCTTATTCCATTTATTAGAAATGAACAAAGAATAATTTTACAAATTTACCTTTTTCAGATGACGATATAAAATACAGAACAACTAAGAAAAATTGTTTCCATTCTCTAATAATCTATTTGTGCAACCTATAAATAAAAGTAAGCGGGTAAAAGAAGGGAAAACGAAGCACATTTTTACAAATTTACCTTTAGCTGGCATAAATATTAACGAATTATATCCTAAAGATAATAGAGAATTAACAGAAATATTTCCATTTTATAATAATTTATTTGTTAACAAAAAAAGCAGAAGTATTAAAAATCACTTAGTTAATAAAGCTTTTAAAGGTAGAATATTAACATATAACACGGAAAATTGCTTTAATTTAGTGGAACCTAATCACATTTAAAGATATGTAAAAAAAAAAAAAAAAAAAAGGCATTTGAGATAATACACAATAGACTTAAAATATTTAAAGGGTTGAAAACCAGCATTAAATTGTATACCAGGTGTCGCAAGCCAGAAAATAATCAAGTATAATTATTTACATTTCAATAATTTAATCATAGAATACTAAACAAAGGACAGTTTACAAAGATTTATAAAATCATAACAGAGGAATCACTTACACAATTATCTGAATTTCAAAAAAGAGGTTATGAATGGGCTTTAGATAGAATAATTGGAATACTGTTAGCAACAAATAAGTATAATCCAGTAAATGGAGCATCATATATTGAACTACCAGAAGTGATTAACAATAAAAAAGTACATATTAATGTTAAAATTGAAGTTCAAAAGTGTTTTCTTTGGGCAATAAAATCTGCATTGTTTCCAGCAGGCAATCATTCGGACAGAGTAACCAAATATAAAAATGTTGGGCTTAATATCGATAAAGTAATAAACAATCATGAATATGCTATGAAAACTGATGTTATACCGAAAATAGAAAATCAAAATCACATCTCTATAAATGTATACTCAATTGAAGCTAAGTCTACAGTATATCCACTAAAACTTACAAAATGTAAAAAGAATAAGCATGTCAATTTATTTATTTTTTAAAAAGATACAAATTCGCATTATTGTTGGAATAAAGATTTATCAAGGTTAGTTTCAGCACAAAAAATAATAAGCATGCTAAATATTACATATGTGATATGTATTTTCAATTATTTTATTCACAAGAGAAATTAATTAAACATACGGAAAACTGCTCTAAAAATGAAGCAGTAAAAATCACTTTATCCCCGAAAAGAAAGCAAATAAAATTTAAAAAAATACAAACATACAATGAAAGTTCCTTTCACAATAAATGCAGATTTTTAATCAATATTAAAGGAAATATCAACAGTTAAGTCAAATCTAAGAGAATTAAGAAAATTTAACCTTGTCACAAAATATCCAAATTTAACAGAGGATGATATTGGTAATGGTTTTTATAAACAAATACTTAAAGAAAGATATAAACCTACTATTGGACAAATAAATACCATTGATTTTAATTGAAATGAAGAATCATACACAATGAAATATAAAGTACACAATAGTTTTGAAGTTTGTTTTAATGTTCATTTTAACGTATGTTTTAACTTCAATTTTAATGCTTGTTCTAAAGTTCATTTTAACATTTGTTAAAAAATGTGCATTACGTTTTTACCTTTGAATTAGATAATTATAAAAAATATTTAATCTTTACAAAACATCTGTTTTATTAATCCACGAGTTATGTGTGTTATTAAAACCTAACCATTTTACATAAATTTTATCGCTTTTAGTTTTTAATAATTTTTCGACCAAATATTCATCAGGATAGTTGGTATTCATGATTTCATACTCATAAAAATTGCCTTCCATTTTATCTCCTTTAGTATGTTTCAATTGGTAAGTAAGCACATCATAATGGCGATAAAAAAAAAAGATGTTACAACTGTTCCTAGAGGTCAATGCGATATCGAATCGTTAAAATAAACTATAAATTTGACTTATCCATTTTCAACAAATAACACTGAATTAACAGCATATAATGTAAACAAAAAAAAACCACAACAGAATATCTATTAAATCTAAGTATGATATTAAATTTGACAATCGATGATAATAATATGATATTCTTGGTTTTTGAAAGAAATATTCTTATTGAAAAGGACAAAATTGTTGTAGGTAATAAATTACCAAATTTTGACTCATCTTTATGTAATCTATATAATGTTTTTATTTTTTAATTCCCTAGCTATACTCACAAGTCCCTCACTCTCCTATTGCTCAACTCAACTGCTAGATTGTTCGTCATAATTCTTTATTTAAAAGGGGGGAAAAATATATAAAGAAAATAACAAACCGTTTCAACTATTTAACTTCTTGTTTCGACAATATGTATCATTCCAACATTTTTTGCATATTGTTGTGTCTACCCTTAGTAGTTTTATGAAGAGAAAGTGAATGTATATGTTTATTCTCATTACAAATTGTGCATATCTTTGTTGGATAATTACAATGTTGAATTTCATTTAGAATATCTATTGCTGTATTGTGTGATTTTAAATTTGTATGCTCTTTGAAATATGAACTACAAACATATTTTCCACATTCGCACAGTATTTTATCTTTTTTTTAAACTCATGATGACTTCTGGAGTAATCCCTATAAAATTTTTTGCTTGTTGTTGTAACTTTGTCTATAGTCGCTTCATGTGGATAAAATGAATCAATAAATTTATTATCTTTGCATACTATGCATGTCTTAGTTGAATAATCACGTTGAATTTAATTTGTATTGTGTAATTTAGCATTTCTATACTTTTTGAGGGATAGATTACAAACATATTTTGCACATTCGCATAGTACTTTCTTTTTTTCTTTCTTTTTTTAACTCACGACGTTTTCTGTCATATTCAACAGGACGTTTTTTTTACAGATGTTTATGTGAGTAAAAACATTCAAATTTTAATACTTCACCACATGTTTTAGATTGCTTACATATGTTATTATTTTCCATTTCGTAAGAGAGCAACAATTCCATTTTTGTTTAATTATAAGGGGAAAAATGTATTATGATAATGGAAAATAATAATATATTTTGTCTTAACTGTGGCTTGATTTTGGCTTAAATTTACGTGATTTTAGCTTAAATTAGCAAGGGGAAAATCCTGCACTGCCATTTTGTGAAAACGTGGTATATTTACATGATTTTGGCTTGCATTTTCTTGACTAAGAATACTTGCTTGTAAATTAAGATTTCAAGAAAAAAAGAAAATTTACTTTTTTTTGGGGGTAAAATAGCTTGTTCTTTAAACAGCACAAATCCTGCTTGGTCATTTATTGAGAAACTGATAAAATTTGCTTGATTCTGGGGTAAAAATATTATTTTTCGATAAAAACTGCTTGTTTTTTAAATTTAAAATGGTTGTTTCTTGAAACATGAAATCAGGCTCGAAAAAAAATAAATTTTCCTGACTGTAGCTTAAGTTTGCTTGATTTTGGAAGTTTTTAGTTTTTTCTTGTACTTTCATTAAAAATAACGGGAAATAGTTGTGCTAGTTTTTTCTTGTGCTTTTGGTGGAAATTGATGGAAAAAGTGGGGTGGTCCAGAACTCCCCTTTTAAATCTACTTATACATGTACTATTTACTTTCGTCGTATCACCAACATATTTGGTTAGAGATGTTCATTTATAAATAAAATACACTTATTATAATCCTGCCATTGAAGGAGCACCACAGCCATAGCGGCTCAGCTCATATATTGATATTTGACCTTCCTATTAATTGATTTTTGAATTGTGTAATGCTGCGAACAAAATATCAATATACGATGTGGGAGCGATACATCAATATACAGTTGACGTTTACATGAATGAGAATGTACGACAATGAATATTATAGCGGTAAAACATTCGTTTTACAAATGATTTTTAACTACCTGAAAAGCAGATACCAGTATTAAATATAATTTTATTTTACGAATTTCACCAGGTATGGTTTATATAGAGTTAAATATGTAGCAACACCAAAGACACCCATATCAGTTTCCGTTTAATTTCAAATCACCTTTTATCGAAAGATAAAAAATAAATTAAGAAAAGCCCATATGTACCTCCCGGTCGGAGGGGCTTTTCCCCACACGAACACTAAAAAAAGTTTTTTGGTTGCAAAAATAAAATTATTTGTTTGTGAAATCATGTCCCACAAGATAACTAATTGCGGTAATTTTCATAATCATTAAATCATTTTAATTTTCAATTTAATTTTAATTAAATCATATTAATACTTTCAAAGAGAATTATAAATCAAATCTTACTTTGGAATACATATGATAAAGTATATATTATATGGAAAAGTATTTGTAGCTCGAAGGTAACATTGTGGGTTCATGTGCACAAGGTTGCTGGTTCGAATCATGCCTGGGAAAGACAATTTTATAATTTATTTTGTGATGTGTTTAGCATTAAAGTATACAAATTTATCATTATTATAAAGACATTATAAAGAAATATGATACTTGATTTTTTGTCTTTAGGCTGAATGCAAAAGCAACTACTGTAAACGTTTCAATTTAATAGTAAAAATGCCTATCGCTGTGTGGCCCCTGGGTGCAAAACAAATTAAGTATAATCAGAGCAAATAAAATTTCTTAATTTTAACGAATTTTGCAAATTTTTATTTTGTCTGAGGCACATAGACTATTATATTTTATATTTCCAAGCAACCAAATAAAGTGTTTTGACATTGCAATTTCTTGACAAGTTTACTATCCGTGTTTGCTAATTGAAGTGTAAATATGCCATTTGGTGCCCTTTTAGTAATTTTGTGTAACATACAAATTATATGTCAGTTGTGAATGTGTATAGCATAGTGCCTTCACAAGTCGACTACTGTTCAAATCGCATACCAAAGAAATATGAACTGTAAAAGAGAGTTCTCTACACCTATCACTGTACATTATATCCTCTATGTAATTAGCATGATTACTGCAAAAACAATATACTGAGATGCTAGTTAATACAGTAAGGCATGGTGGGCACAGTCAACTAAGTAACCTAAATTGTGATTTCCATTCAGTTCTATTCACTATAAGTTTTGTTTCCCTGCGTTATTCAAATGATTAAGTCTTATGTCAAACTATCATTGCAATAATTAGTTTCCCATAACGCAGATTATCTGATCATGCAAGGATTATGATTTCCCGCGAATAATTTATGCTAAATACATCACAAAATACATGATTAAATTGTTAAAATTTTCTATCCCAGGCAAGATTTGAACCTGCAACCTTGTGCACCTGAACCCACGATGTTACAATTGCGCTATTTTTTTTATATTATATTAAAAATAGATTTATTATCACACACGATATACAGATGTGTTTACCCTTAACCTTTTATATACAGTACACATTCAACCCACAATATAAACAATAACAAAATTACTCAATAAAATGTCTACACAATTCTTACATAGGGGCACAAAACGATATGAACATTTGGTGAACTGGTTTTACTGACGTCGATGAACACATAAAAAATTATTTAACGTGAGGGGCAGCACACGGCGTACACCCCAACACGTGACACTGACTTATAACACTACCACCTATCGACGATTACTACTGGAACATTAAATTGTACACTTGTAAGAACCGAGGGGTGGGCAGCGCACGGCGTACACCCAACCTCGGTAATATACAAGCACTTCCTGTAGGCGTGAACGTCAGAATGAAAATAAAAAATTGCTGTACCACTGACGCAATGTGCCATGCAGCGCCATGTTCCACCTATCTTGATGAAGAAGCTGGACAAAGTCTTGAACTGTCACCGGTTTCGAATGGTCCACCAAAAAACCGATCGCATGAAGTATATACCAGGCCGCAGCTCTTCGTGGAACTCAGGGGAAGGTGAAGAAATCGCAATGAAGCATGTGCGTGTAGCTGAAATCTCCACGTTCATCGCGAATTATTTTTCGTACTCGTACGCGACACCACTGCCAGATGGGAGCTGCATAAACACAGGAAATTACCCTATGAAGGGCCGTGTCGGTGTTGCCACACAGCGGGCATGTAGGGCCAGCTGTCAGGTGAATGCTGTATTTACGCTGCTGAGTTGCCACGATATTATTGTAGAAGCCAAATGCTGCAGCTCGAAGATCCGAGGAAAGGTTAGGATCGGCAAGTATTTTCCATGGGCGCCTCCAGCGGATGGTTGGGGTGCGTTTCACAACAGATGGTATGACAGCCGACGTTTTGGAAGCCCGAATGTACAAATATCTCGCTAATGCGACTGTCCCTTTCGGTAAGTGTTCTACTAGAGTTGCGAGTGCTTCCTTTGCCTGACGGTATTGAAGTGGCATGCGTCTAACTTCAGACCACATCATTTTCTGTAATGCTGTGTAAATGTGCTCTGGGCGCAAAATTGTTGCAATTGTTGAAGACTGATAGAAGGTCTCACACTTCAATACGTGATTAATTAGACTCAGGCCTCCGTCTTGCAAGGAAAGATAAAGTTGCAGCCTAGATAATTTAAATATATGATTTCCACAACATGCGGCCAACAATCTGTAGTAGTTGTGCACTTTGTTGACGTGGTAGTGGGAGTATATGTGACACATACCACAGCTTCGCAAGTAAGAATACATTTACTAAAGTAACCCTCTGTATAATATTTGTACGACGATAATTCATTTCTATTTGACGAGCACGGAGTTTATTTATTGTCATGTTCCAATTATAATGCAACATAAGAGTGGCATCTGCATGGAAGTATACGCCCAATATTTTCACAGTTTCGGCCCTCCAAAAGGGAAAAACTTCGTCAAATGGCTTGCTGGTCGTGCTGAGCTCCAGTTCGGCAATTTTGTTAGCATTCGCTCGCAGATTAGAGACACTGCGAAAAAGGTCCAGATTTCTGCCCGCTCTGTAATTTCCCGCTCTGAACGAACGACACATGTGATGTCATCAGCATAGGCATTTGATTTAAAAAACAGTTTCGCTACAGACAATCCTTGCAAGCGGGCACTGAGCATTCTGCACAGAGGTTCAATGGTGATTGTAAATAAAATCATGGATAGCGGGCATCCTTGTCGAACTGAACTCTCGATCTGAGTTGGTGGGGTAAGGAATCCGTTAACCAACAGCTGTGACCAAATTCCGGTACACACCATCCACACCCACTGTACTGCATTGGCTGGAAAATCGAAATGATGCATAACAGGAAGTAAAAATTTATGATCGACTCTATCGAATGCCTTATCCATATCAATACTCAAGATGGCCATTTTACTGTGTTGTATTGACGAAAGTAATTAAATGTCCCTTAGGGCAAGTACACCTTGTAAAATAGAACAGTACATGACTGGCCGGGACCAATAATATCTGACAATCCCTTGGTTAATCTGGTCGCACAAAACTGAGCAATTATTTTATAATCGGCACATAAAAGTGTAATTGGCCTATAATCTGCGGGTTTAAGTGGACGGGATAGTTTGGGTATAAGGACAATTATCTCTTTATGAGACTTGCATAACTCCCCTCTTTTAAGCACATCGCGAACAACTTAGCAGAAGTCGGTACCAATAATATCCCAATAAGTTTTGTAAAATTCGTATGGAATACCATCAATACCACGAGATTTTTTGATGGCAATTGCTGTATTATTGTATTAACTTCCGCATCTAAACATGGCGCCTCCATGCCATGCCCTTCTTGCTGTCACAGCTACACTGTTTTCACAACCCTGCAAAACCGACGGAAGCATAGCATCGTCCGTGTCTTGTTTCGAGTATAAATTTGCAAAGTAACTGCAAAGCATTTGCACTATTTCCGGCTGATCCCGAACAATAACACCATCACGGTCAGTAAGCTGGTTGGTAACCTTGCATCGTATTTGCTGTTGTTCTTTAATGATGCTAAACATGTTAAATTTCTCTTCTGCGAATAGACTTATCAGTTATCATAGTATGACGATTTTAAACTGTTCACTAAATAAGTTCATAAGCTTCTGTTTTGTGTCTCTAATACGTGGAGTTACGCGTGTACCATTGTTTGCCTGCAGGTGAAGTTCGTGTAGCATACATACCTAGAATGCACGTGTTCCCCTACGTTCTTCTGCCAGTCGGTACGCATGCCTTTTAAAAAGCCTCATGTCGTTCGGTTTTACACACACATCCCACCACATCGCCACAGGGGGAAACTGGTATTTTTTGCTATGCGAACGTACCCAATTAGCTAGGAAGTCCTCTTTTACTTCTGAGCTGTCTAATAAAGACGTATTTAGACGCCATGTCCCTCTGCCAAACCGTGTTACATTCGCAAACTTTTCATACGTAAATATCACTGCAGAGTGATCGCTGAAAGCTACCGGAAGAACATCATATTGATGCACCTTATGCATATGCTGTTTTTTCCACATAGAATCGGTCAATCCTAGACCGACTCTGTGAAGTTACATAGGTGTAATGAATTCCTTGGATGTTAGACGAAACATCACACAAGTCCAAGCGAGTTATTAAAGTAGATAGGGCAGCATTAGTAGGATAGATGTCACCCTAATGATCATGGGGGTGAACTCCACCGAGTACGAAATGAGTACAGGGTGGATGGAAAACCGGAATCAAATCCATGGAGAAAAACTGATTTCTTTCATATCTCGCTTGGGATCCGGAGGGAGCATAAACATTGACTAGCGACAAATCGTTTATTCATCCTGACATCACTCGGCCTGACGGGTGGTAGCGCAGGTCTTCAAGTTCTAGCCCCGCACGAGTAATAATCGCTGTCCCTCATCCCCGGCTACCAACATTTGTATACACATTGAAGGTATGAAACCCTATAAAATCTTGAATCGCTACTTCTTGCAAGAATGCAATGTCAACTGCCTGTGTTCGAATCAATGTCTCTAGCGCCGCCAATCGCGCATTGGCCGAGACTGCACAAATATTTAAAGTTAAAATTGTCCATAACGCTATCATGTGTGCCTAAAAAATGTAGTGATAGTATCAGAGAGAAGGAAATGGAAAGGTAGACAAAAAAGATAAGTGGACAAAGAGAAATGGGGGCCGGTAATAGGGTATACAGGTGGGGATGCACACATGTGCCGGTCGTATTGTTGGTTAGTTGGGTTATCAGGACGTTCTTGGCTAGAGGCACACATTTTATTTATAACGGCCTTTGCTAGTTCCAAAGATTCCTTCCTGTCTTGTAGCTGTGAGTGTTCATTCTGCGATAACACCTTCGCTTTGCGAACAGGACTCACTCTTGTGGCCCGGGCGTCACGTTTGTAAGGAATTACTTCATCATAAACGTGTGTGTGTGTGTATATATATATATCTATATTTATTCAAGAGTAAGACGTATTAAAATAGATAGGAATTAAACGACACAGGAAACTGAAGCATAACACACTAGCAGCTTGCATCCTATTAAGACAATAATAATTTCCAGTTGATTAAAAAATGTTTTTTTTTTTTTTTTTGCAGAATCCGCAGGAGAAATACAATTTATAAAATGGCTTATATGTATATTTATTAACATTTAGCACCAGTGAATACTCCCATCAATTGATTCCCGACGATTACAAGTGTATTTTATTTTGTCTGTACATTATAACTATAATTAACCTAAACAACACTATTCCTTGTTATGGCAACATGTCACTACATGACATGTAGCGCTGCAGCAACTACCTCTCGAACTATGGCGATATTAACTTGGCAGGTTTATCAGGCAAGTGTCCAGACCTCCCCTTCTTAGACTACTACTCCCGTCAGCCATTTTGTTACCAACTTGACCATGTCAAAACTTAAAACAAGTATCCAAATTAATTAATAATGCATAATTTAAACACATTAAAATATATCAAAATCATAATGTTCTGTGATAAGAAATCACTAATTTAGATACATGTAAAATTTATTTAATTAAAAAAAAAAAACCAACTGAAGGAAATACATTTGGCCACTTGTGACATGTTCGTCATGGCGTACGTTTGAGCGAGTATTTGTTATTGTTTGCTGTGTTGCCCTGCTGAATAAACCATCACATATGTCAATAAAATACTTATAATTTTCCATGTTCAACTTTTGTTATCCGTAATGGATAACAACAGCGATGAAACAACAGTGGGCACATTAAAAGTCAGCATTTGGAAGTACTATGAAAAGAACATTAACCAAACTGCCAAATGAGTTGATTGCAAAACAATTTTACAAACCAGCTAGGTAGCACATCTGGGTTAATACGGCATGTAGCACAACATTCAGGACGGAAAAAAGAATTTCTCTGCCAAGCTCAGCTTAAAGAAGAATCAAAACCTTCTCATAGTAGTCAGTTACCTGTCAGAATTTGCGTTTAAACTGAGCCCACAAACGTTTTAAGAATATGATATTTTTAAATTTGTGTTTGCTGTAAAATGCAATAAAACTGGTAAGAAATATCAATTTTACTAAAAGTATACTATTTTTCCCAATCCTGTCCCGTTTCCCACAGGAAATAGTTCTTCCCAGCTAAAAATTTCTGGACCCAAAAATTCTATTCCCACACAGCACTAGTTATAATCACAGTGTGCAAAACAGAGATGGGGAAGATTCAGCAGTAGGAGTGAAACAGTCCACCCTTCAACAGGTTCCTTTCTCTTCCAAACTGTTCGGCAACCAGACGGAGAGTGTGAGGACACGACGTTGGTTGCTAGGCAACTAGTACTCATCCCGCCAGTCATGTAAGGGGAAGAAACGAGGTCACAGCTGAGCTTTGCTAAGTATCACAGAGTACAGTCTACGCTTACTTAATCCAAGGCTACATATGTACACGTGTTTGCAACACCATGTTCATGTGGCAAACTTCAGTTTTTTGAAGTGATTAATAACATTTAATTTCAAAATAAGTATGATTTTCAGACAGATGAATAAATAAGGCACCGGTAATTATACATTTATTTATAGTCTTCAATAATTAATAATTAAAAAACCACATCCTTGTATTTTCCCGTACACTTATGCCTGTCTTCCCATGTATTGATTAAAATTAATTTTGAATAAAAGTCTTGTTAGTTTTTTGTGAGTTATGACTAAACACAAACTTTATTGGAAAAAATAAACTTTAAATTCAAAGTAAAAAAATAAAAAAATCAGTGGTTAAAATTGATTATGTAGCATTTTCAGGTGGAACCATTTACTTTGGAATACTACAGTGATAACATACTCAGTAATGTAAGACCTCTTAGTTTCACACTTTTATATTTTATCGCAGCCCTCTTAGACAAAAAGCCCTACCACACTTCGGCGTCCCAATAGGCGGGGAAGAGGAATCACGTCCTCTCACCGCAAGGAAACCAGGATTAATGCGAGCATTGGCCAGATCCTAAGCCCAAACCTGGCACGTCCGCACATCCTTGCCCCCTCTACCACAGAGGTTCTGAGACTCTTGCACTCGGAAACCAAGCGTTTGGTCTGGCCGGGGTTCTACCCATTCCCCTAGTGCCTCTACAGGGCACAACCGGAGCAGGTTGCCGCTCATCGCCCGGTCTTTCCACGAGAGTAGGAATCTCTCCAGACCTCTTCCAGCCTACAGAGTTAACCACTGTCAGCACAAATCCAATCACTATGATCGGTCACCAGAAGAATCTCCAGTGGGGCCAACCGATCGTCCCATGTACCACTTACTTTCCATGGCACTAGTGGGTTATTGATGACCGATTGTCCTATCGGTAGCAAGTCTGGCGAGCAGACACACACCCTTCCACCGAAGTGATTCAGAATGCCTCACCGGGCAAAAGCCTCACACCCAATAAAGGGCCGGTCGCTCGCCTTTCCCGCCCCGGGACCACCTTCTGGACAGGTGGTGATTACGACAATCCCAGAGTGGCATACCCTTCTGGCGTCTAACTCCACCAGGAAGCAGCGAAGAGCTGTCCCCCGGTGTCGCGGTCAACGGGAAGAGCAGTCCTATAGTGATGACAGGTGCAACTATTTTGAGTGATGGATAATTTTCATTAAATTTCTGCAATCTGGAAAAGAGATGGGAAATAGTAAGAATGGCACAGTGCTGCAGCAGATTACCATTGCATACTCTGCGACTGCTGTGACCTCGTTAGAGGTCAGAGTTTGTGGAGCACTTGGCTGCTCTGCAGTGCGTTGCATTTGACAGCATCACATGATTAGTTTTATTTAATACTTCACGTACCTTACAGATCCCCCTCTCGCCAGGCATATAAGATGAGGAAGCAAGAGTGTTTTTGACTGCCTCTCAAGCATCAGCTGAACTGGAGAGTGCCCAGTTATTAGACATTTGCATAAACAATCAGCTTAAAAACGATCTTTACATGAAATCTTAAGCGACAGGACCAAAAACTATTTCAATCGATGCAATATTTAATAATGATAAAAACTGATAATTTTATCATTACAGTAATGTGTCTGTTTGTCAGACTAATTGGGGGGGGAGGTATATTTCAGTATGCCAGAAAGTCTGATAAATGAGAAAGTACAAAGAAAGTGTACTGTTGTTAGTATTTTGGCTCACTTTAGCTTTAAAGTTTACAATGTGGCGAAGATGTTTATGCAGCCAGGACAGACAATGAGTTACAAGTATTTCTGGTAATTTACAACCAACCATTAGTAGTCTAAGGGGAAGGAAGGAAGGAAGGAAGGAAGGAAGGAAGAGTTTGAGCTTGTAATTCACACATTTTCTTGGTCTTGGCCAAGTAGTATTTATGACGAGCACAATGCCTAGCTGGAAACTGCATCACGGCATACCGTCCCTACTCTCTGCTGTAAACGAATGTGACAGATTCCATATTTACCCAAGTACCACTTCCACATTTTTTCTCAGAAATTAGAAGAGTACAGGTCCTTGTCACCCTTTAGAGGCAAGAATTCAATAATAGGCACATATGTACATAATATAAACAGTTGTACCTTGAGCCCTGCATTGGACTGTGCCACACGGCTCAGACTGTATGTGTTGAGATGGAGAGTTTCCAGTCATGTTATCAATTGCCTGCCTGGTATGTCTCATGTGCACAACTGCCAAGTGGCTAAAAATGATGGATCACAATGGGCAGAAATTCTGTCTGTTGTATCATTGCTCTTCTTAAAATGCATGTTAAGCACTTTTGGAACTGTTCATTACAGTGTGACATTTCAAGTGCTGTGATATGGCATGTAGCCTGTGCAACACAGTTATGCACTACTGGAACAAGAGTTTTTTTAAACTGAATGTAATTTTTAATTTTTTCATTAGATATTTCTTTGCAGAAAATATGTTACTTTATTTTTATATCCTATTTTCTAGGACAGAACTTTCCATGCGCTGTAAAGTAACAAAGTCATGTAAAGAAGTGTTAAAACAACACGGACTGAAACACTTGTACACATTTATTACCTTAAGTTTGCAGTAATCAAAATAAAGAATGAAATTCATCACAATTGAACTGGTGATTTCAAGAAGCGCCCAACTGCCAGGTTTTTCAAAATCCACTTTTTCATTATAAGATATATAGTTTTTAGAGATGCATCTTTTGGTGTTACAAAGGGCCCTATATGGGGTTACAAGCGAGTGAAAATGAAAAGTAAAAATTCAGGATGTTTCAAGAAGGGCTGTTTATGAACTCAATCATCACAAAACAATTGGACCTTTCTTGAAATAAATTTACATAACTAATTCTCCATTGGGTTATAGTTTATATCTCTATGTTTGGTTAAGTTCTTAGGTTGGTAGCACTGCCATGACAACATATTTTGTTTGTTGGAACAAACAATTAAGTAAATATTGTACAGTATACGATACATGTTTTCCAAAAATGAATCATTCAGATGACAGTGACATTCGTCATAAGAGAAAAAGGGATGAGAAACATTGGAAGAAAAAGATTAAAAGCGGAAGGAAAGGAGAATATTAATAGAGCAAGAAATGTAATTCCATGCAGAACAATAGGCAGTACCTGCAGGTTTGTTGTTATCGTTTACTTTCACAGAATACTATACGGTTTGAAATATGGCCACTTTACCCATGCTCTTATAACCATTGGCTATATTGTATAATAATAACATAACCTATTTTACAACATTATGTATTAAGTCTTCACAAATTGTCTTGTTATTTAAAGGTGTAAACGGCAGTGCCTAACTGTCTTCCTACCAGACACTGTGGATAGTATTCTCACTTCCTTCAACAGCATCGAAGACAAACACCAACACGATATGTACCTACAAGGTTTGGTGAGAACCAGTCAAATTAAGCGTCGGAGTGTGCCAAATACAAAAAACACACAACAATACAACTTTCATTATGAAGTAGGTATTAGATGTACATTTAGGTTACGAAGGGGCTCAACCATAATAGTAATGTTTGATGGTGTGTATCGTTACACCATTAAGAGAAAAATTTACTTGCACTGGTATTCTACCACTGAAAGTGAGATATCCAACAAAACATTTTTGCAGATAATATACAAAGCTAACTAAATGTAACCTTTGTTAAACAAAGCTTACGGCGATTACATAATGAAAATAATAAACATCCTACGCCCCAAAAAATATTTGCTCCAACTTTTACGAATATAGCTGTTCTTTGGTTTCAGATCCGGCATGGCTCTACCAAAAACATGATGTGCCGAGAGGGGTTCGCAAGCCTCCATTGCATGTTAAAAGAGTTCACAGAATTTGTGCTCTATTGGCTGTCGGGGAAACTCTAAAGGACCGGCATGACCAATATAATAATAGGTCAAGAACCAAATCAAATGAGACAGTAGCATCCGTGGATGAAAATATTCACAGTTTTCCTTATTGTGTTACGCATTATGGGCGCAGTGGTCATAAAAGGAGGTATTTCTCATGTGAACTTAATGTTTAGAAAATGTACAAGTTGTACCCGTAGAAATATTTTCCAGATGTTTACTTAGCATTAGGTACCCAAAGCAGTGGTGATGCTAAATCTGTCAAATGTGATGTAACCTATGACTTTTACAATAGGTATTTTAGGAAAAACTTCAACTAGCATTTGGTAGGCCAAGAACAGATGTCTACACAACATGCGAACGGCTCAGAGCATCAATTAAAAACAATCTGGAAGATAAAAAACTTGAAACAGAACTTCTGCTACATAAAAAGAAAGTTAAGGATTTTTATTCCAAGATGAAAGAAGCCAAAATAATGGCGAAAGGTAATGAAAGTGTAGACATGTTGGCTTTTGATTTCAAACAGAATATGCCATTTCCTCATCTCAAAACGTCATATGCATTTTACAGTAGACAAATGTGGCTGTACGTTTTCTGCATTTACTCTGCTAAATCAGGCAAAAGCATTACATTTACTTGGCCTGAGAGTACCGCGAACAGGGGATGTAATGAGGTAGCTTCTATTCTGCATCATTACATAAGTACCACAATGCAATCTACCATAAAATTACTGTATGTTTTCAGTGATGGTATTTGTGGCAAGGACCACAACATAACTATGCTGAGGTTTTGGCAGTCTAGTTATCAATGCTTGACTGTTGGAAGTTCATCATCATTTTCCTGAAAGAGGGCACAGCTTTTTGCCTTACTTGGGTACAATAGAAAAAAAAAAAAAAAGTAAAGGCAAAAGGAAGTAGTTGAATGCTCCCAGGGGTGGAATGAGTTAATTAGAGAGAGTTTCACAGTTGTGGAAGTTAACAGGGAAATGATGAAGGACTTCAAAGGTGTTTCCGCTATTATTTCAAAAAGAGTTGCATCAGTGCAGACATTAGGTTCACGATAACAAAATACAAACAGTTTGTGTTCAGTGACAAACACCCATTTACAATGAAAGCTAGTTCTAGTTTAAATGGATTATTTTTCAACAAATGTTTAGAATGATAAAACCCAATGTAGATAAAGTTGACATGCCTATAGAGAACCCGTATTGGGGTAGTTTGCCCATCAAGCCAGAGAAGTTGATTGATGTACTTAAGTTATGTGTGTACTTAGTAAAAATAGGAAAGTTGAAAGAATGTAAACACCTTTACAGATTTATTTTCTGCCACTCATACATATGAAAGGAAGGGCCATGAATGAGTTGCATCCCTTTTCAGTCACCACTGCAGTAGTAATTTCCTTACCTCCTCTGTTCTCGGATGGTACTGCATTCACAGAAAGGAGGAGGAGGAGGAGGAGAGAAGTATTGATTTATGACTGGCTAGAAGAGGGGAGTTAATAACCCCACCATCCTGAATTACCAAGGTTCTACTGTGCTGCATCTTTCCTCTTGCAGCAGCACATGGAAATAATAAAGCTAGGGTAAATTGGTAAGTTTGAATAATTAAAATTTTGTCTTGGGATTTCTTATTGCAGAAAAACTAGTTTCTCTAGATTCTCACTGCATTTTTTAGTCACAAATTACAACTGCCTAACTGAACAAATGTTCAGAATGAACAGTGACTGTCATCGCAAAGTTTGTGTTGATGCAAAGTGTTTGCTTTGAAGCAAAAAAAGAGCGAAAGTCACAGGGAGGAGCGGTCATAATCACTAAAACGCTATCTGAAACATGGTACAATGCAAAGTAGCAATCAGAAGCAAACTGCATTGATGGGTCATAATAGGTCTGCAAGAAGAACAAAATGAAAACAATACATTCTGAAAAAAATACGAGGGAATCAAAGTCTCACGAGATTTGGGCGGCTCTTGACATTGAGGTCTCGAGATCCAATACGGATGAAGCGAGGTGAGTATCGGGCAGCGCTGGAATGCATGGGCAGGGGAAACGGGAAATCCGTAAGAAAACCAGCTAACCAGCAGCATCATCCAGCACTATTCCCACATGCAAAAATCAGACTGACCCCGCCGGGGAATTGAACCTGGTTCACCAGGTAAGAGCCGAGTAACCCGACCACCACGGCCCCAGTTACACAAGTTCTGCACTCCAATTTCCTCTTTTCTTCACTGTAGTGGATGCTCATCTGTGTTGGTGTTTATTCTGTTTAAGGCAGTCCTTTCATCGAAGTAACGTAACATCTTGATGTGTGACGCTTACTGGCTATTTGAATTAATGACTTTGCTTCGTTTATACACTTCTCTATGAGAAACAATGGGGCTTGGAAGCATATAATTACTGGAGCGCCTACAGGATTTTTCCTGAACCGGGGATTATTACAGATGTGTCAGAGTTCTACGTTTCAACAAAACCGCTGGCCAGTAAGGGATGCAATACGCTACCTCTCCTAGCGAAGATAAAAAGTATTATCAGTAATCAACATCCGTCGCCACCCCGAAGAAGTAAAAGGGTGAATCAAGAGATTTCACATGGAAACAATGGTTACTCTTGGCTCTGCCCATAATGTGTGCTCATAGCACCTCCCACCACCAGGCCGGCGTGCCCTCAGTCAAAGCTGATAAATGTCCGTGCAATGGCTGGAAATGTCAGCAATTCATCAGCTCGTTTACGAGCATCACAAAGTTGGACAGATCGCTCCACCGTACTAGCTCACCGGAGTTCTGACCAGCCACCAATATCCTTCTAGAGATCGCCAGCATACCGCCGCCTATTGCAGTACTTCGAAAGCCCTACCCCCTGAGAAGTCTTCCAGAATATATCTGCCACCCTTAGTCACTTGCCCCTGGCAACGGCTACCCCACGCGCCCTTCAGGATATGAGCCCCCTTAAGTCCCAGCAAGGCATGTTCACAGACAGGGAAAGTTGTAATAGCTGCCTAGTCAATTCTGCCCCCAGCTGAATTACAACCAGGTCCCCTTCACCTGGACAGCGTAGTTTACTACTTCCAGTATATTATGGGTAGACAGGAGATAGTACAGGCCATAGTGTCTTATTCCTCCCGGAATAAACACAATTTGAACCTAACCTACTCTCCCATTTCCCCTTGCGTTCATACAGATTACTGGAGTAAATCCCTACGTCCAGCAGAGTGGAGCAGGAGACCGGATTTTATAAACACCAGTTGCCGCTTAGTGTAGGACTATGAGTTCTTCAAGACGGGTGAATGCATACATCAAATCACACACCATTCGATTGCCACCCATTCTGTACATGCGCTGTATCAAACGGTACAGCCACAACCACTAGTCATAGCACTGTTTGAGAGGATAAGTCGCTAGACCAACTTGCACCTGTCCACTGCACCCATCGAAGCTATTGCAGTGCCTCCGAGGGAACCCGCTCTACAACCATCGCACTGTTTGTGTTGCTGATTGAGGAATAAGGTTGTACTCTGCATTGTTCTAGTGTGCCTAGATGGCAGAACATGTTTAGATAGGGAACGCATGTCGCCTGCCCTATCTCCCGTATTCAGGTTTTGAACCTAATGCCCTTGACCAAAAGAAGTGGGAAGGATGTTGGGGAACAACAGGCAACTACTGCCTACCAGGCTGCCTGGAGTTGCACCCAACCCAATAAGGCACTTAGCCAATTAACCCCATGGGAACGTCCTCAAGCCACCCATCAGTCAGTGGGGACTAGCCCCACGGCACCCTCCCTGTCTCTGTTTCGGCCATCCTGGAAGCTTCCAGGCCCTGTTCACCCTGTCATCACCACCTTCAACAGAGGAGAGAAGGTTCCAGTGGAAGCAGCCTGCCTGTGTTTCAAGACCAGATGCTACCCCAGACCGCCAAGGTCCTTCAACAGCAGCAGTTGGAGTTCCAGCCGCAACACCAGTCAGCCATCCTAGCACAGGACTAAGTAAGCCACCGGCACCTAAATCCATCTTCAGTCATATTGCCAAACCAGCGAATGATTTTGTGCCCCATCGGCAGCCGACGCGGCCCACTCTGTATACAAGTAGAGTCTCTGCTCAGCATTAAAAGAGGCGCAAGTCACACCCGAAAGTGTCACCCGGCGGACACTATCAAAGTTGCCACTTTGAGACGTAGCAAAAATAACTATGCAAAATTTACTGTAGTGCACAATATCGTGAATCAACATAAATACAATAATATCAACACAGACACCATAAAGAGTCATAAACCAACCTAAATTCTCTAAAGTTCTTTTAAATATGCCAGTATTACTGGCAGTTGAAATATTGGCAGTCACATGGTACTGTTTTTCTTTAATGTTGAGAAAGGATATGTTATTGGAACCTGGGCTTCAGAAAAGTGTGAAGTAACTGTGTATGGACTATACAATTTCATGTGTATGTTCCACTGATTTTATGTCAGCAATTTAATATCAAGTTTTTTATAAGGTAATTATACTGACCATGTTATGAGCTTGTAATATTGCAGGCACAAAACTATAAATGTAAGGGAAGTGCACAAAGTGTAGTTCTGATATTGTGATGTGTGGCTAACCATTTATAAACACACCCATTGTGACAACTCAAAAATCTTAACATACCAACAAATTTATTCACGGTCCACACATATGGTACTAACAGATGTAAAATGCAATACACCTAAAAAAAAGTCATCAATAACAACCAAAAAAATTACAGCATGACATTACAAAAAGAAATTGTTTATTTTCTTTTAATCACATTATCATTTAAGTTCCAAAAGGATTACAGTTTATATTTAGCCTATATTTTTGGGTGACAATAGATTTTCTTCATAACATATCTTCTGGGAAATAAAAGCCTTCAAAACATTAAAGACTTATTTACAAACAAATGATAATGTTAAAGAACTATGTAAAACTAACAGCTATACTGCCAGCATAGTTAGCGGTACTGCTGTACATAAACTCTTGACTGTCTGCAAAATTAAATTTTCCATTCAAACCAAAATTGTTCAATTAAGAACAGTTTAATACTGAAAGATGAATACACAAGAAATACTTAAGAAAAAATGCCAGAAATTTTCAAGCATCTGCTTTAAGCAGGAATTGGGGAGGCGACACTTAGCACTTTATATTGTGCAACTTGTACACACAGTAGGTTGAACACTCCTGGCAGAACAAATGGCACAAATACAGGAACATGCAAGCATTGTGGGTCACAAGCTACATTTGGACAAAATTAACATAATGTATATACAAGAAACTTATACTTTACAGGCATTAAACATAACTGAAATTAAAATGTACTTAATACAACTAACAATCAACACACCACACTATTAATTCAACTGTCCACAGCGTGCAATAAATCAAAGACTAAAAATCTCGAAAAAGTGACACACTGAAATTTTGTTACTAGTGCACAACTACTCAAATTACAGATAACCAACCTACTTTAAAGGCTCTTTGTATCATGGCCCAGTTAATAAAAAAAAAAAATGTTTTCAGATATTAGTAGGAATATCAGCACGGCCACTTCTTGTCATTAGAATATAAAAATTTGGATTTTTGGGAAGGTGTGAAATAGTGGGCAGCAACAATTATTTTTATATCCCCCTCTTCCGCTCAGTTTGTGTGGTGCAAGTCACACAGATAAAACTGAAAATAATTTCCTTTCCACAAAATGCAGATGCTATCCGACAGCTACACAGCATACGTACCTATTCTTGAATTATACACTTTGCCTGTAAAGAAATGGAGAGGACAGGCTGCTAGACTACTAATTATATTATTAAAAAGGAGACAGACAATGCAAGTACTGCAGGCTGATAGATAAGTCTAAAAAAAAAATGCAAACGAGCCAGTCTTTCTCTAATGTCCTGCAATCCGAGAACTTCCTGAAGATGAACATGTAATTTTTTTTTTTGCAGTGGTTCAAAAAAAGACTGTAAATGCAACTGTAATGTTTTCAATCCGCAATGGAAGGTTAATTCCCCAAAATGCCAAATTACTAAGTAAACTGACCATTCTAGTCTTTGCTACCAAGTTGTAAATAGATCAGATGAAATAGTCGTTACTGTAGCTTTTTGTCATTACATGTTTACTTATCTGCGTGTGTCACATGCAAGAGAAGGGAAGTAACACACTTCAAGCACAATTTCCAAATAATATGACTTTTACCGTGATGCTTGATGCTTACTGGCTAATGAGAGCTAAATGACTTTGCTTCAAATACAAGCTTCTCTACAGCACAATAAAAGGGGTTTGGAAAAACATAATTTCTACCGGAGCATCTACAAGATTTTCCCTAGACCCAGGATAGTTACAGACGTCAGAATTATATGCTTCAACAGCATCAGTCTCCCCTTGAGAAGATGCCAACAACTGATTGTCAGTAATCTGTTCTTCGCTACAACCCTGAGAAAGTTCAAGGGTGCACAGAGAGATGATGCCACCTGTCAACAATGGCTGCCCTTAGCTAGAATATATTGCCATACATGAGCTGAAAACGCCAGTTGACGGTGTGGCTCTTCTAAGAGCCACACCCAGCCTTGGACAGTATGCTCCACTGCGCTCATTCACCAGAGCTTTCTGACCAACACCGCATTCAATGCAAGAGGTCTTCAGCTCACCGCCACCTACTGCAGAACTTCCAGAAGCCTTACAGAGCCATTCTGCCACCCTTAGTCATTTGTCCCTGGCAATGGCTACCACATGCGCCCTTCAGGATGTGCACCCCCCCCCCTCCACGATCTTATTTAAGAACACGTGAGAGCATAGACAGGGAAAGTTGTAATTAGCTACCTAGTCGAAACTGCCCTCAGTTAAATTAAAGCCAGGTCCCCTTCACCTGGACAGTGTAGTTTACTACTTCCGGTCCACTCAAGGTAGACACGAGATAGTACGGGCCACTGTGTCTCAGTCCTCATGGAATAAACACATTCTAATCATACCTGTTCTCTCATTTTCCCTTAAGTACTTCGAGACTTCTAAAGTAAACACATGTCCCGTAAGTGTGGAGAAGGAGACCGGCTTTGACTATACCAGTTTACCGCCTAGTGTAGGACTGTGAGATCCCTCTCAGGGACTTATACGTCGAGAACACACACACACACCATTTGATGGCCACATGTTCAGTGCACCATGTGTATCGAATGGTAGAGCCCCAATCACTAGTCATACCCCTACTTGATAGGATAAGTCACTAGACCAGCTTGCACCTGTCCACTGCACCACTTGTGTTGACGGAGGGAGTGTTTGGTTGGTTGTGAATCAGAACCGTCTGTTCAAGAGGCTCATCTGTCAATGCTATTGGGACGCCTCCGAGGAAACCTGCTCTTCAACCACTGCACAGTTTGTGTTGCCGGTTGAGGAATAACGTTATACTCGGCACCGGTTCAGATTGCCTAGACAGCAGAACACTTTTAGATAGGGAACACACGTTGCCTGCTCCTATCTCACGAGGTACGGTTCTAGCACCTGATGCCCTTCACCAAGAGAGGTGGGAAGGACATAACGGAGAGGAAGGTTACTTCTGCCTATCAGTCTACCTGGAGCTGCACCCAGCCCAGTAAGGCACTTTGCCAAGAGTCGCCCCGGGAATGAGCTCAAGCCGCCCTAAGTCGGCGGGGTTTCACCCCCCCCCCCGGCTCCCCGCCCTTCTGGTTCACTCCCCGGCATCTTCCTGGGTCGCTGCATCCTGTGGTAACAGTCTGCAGAAGAGGAGAGAAGGTGCCGGTCAGGCTAGCGTGCCTGTGGTTCTCCATACGCTGCTCCCCAGCCCACCGAAATCCACCGCCAGCAGTCCTTGGAACAGCAGCAGTTCCAGCAGCAGTTACGCCAGCAGCCACAACACCACCAGTAAACCCGCCATGCCTACCAACCGACCTAGTGTTACAGAACGTAAGCCTCAGGAATCTAAGCCAGCACCTTGGCCAGTAGCCAAAGCTATAGTAGACTTGTACCCAGTTGCCAACCGACATGGCTCACATTATACACAGGATGGGCCTTGTACACCAGTAACGTCAGACCAAACCACCCATAGTAAGTATTCGTGGCCAACACTAACAAAGCCACTGCTTCTGACATTGAGTATAATTGCCCTGACTCAGATAACATCATGCATCACCTCCTCAATGTTAAAACATGGTGGCAGCTTATAACAACGTTGACATGAGATGTCCATTGTTTTACTATGTATAATATAAAGATGCAGTTAATACTGATTTGATCATAACATTTGGTAAATTTTCTTTCATTTTGCAAGAAATGTAATTATTTTCAGTATTTCAGATGTCTTTGTCATGAGTTTGCTTTTTCTAAAGTCGTATTTGAGATTGCATAAGCAATTTGAAATAAGCGCTATTAAGTTCTTTCCTTTTGAGTATGTTCTGGAAATTCAACTGTTTAACTTCAGCGTAGTTTAACTTGCGTGGGAAATTTGTGGCAATAAGGTTCGCACCAGTTCTTGAAGGGATTTTCTGCTGCGTGATGCCCTTATTTAGTTGGATTTTTGGCACTCTGATGTGAGGAGTAGGGGTAGAGCACAGTGGTGGTATGAGCAGCAAGTGCCCACTACCAGCTAACAGATTACGACCAACCAGTGAAGAAGCCATGTTAAGAGTGACTAAATTTTGCCCACACCAGCAAGCACATGCAATGGTCTTTCTTTCAACCTCAGTTTTCGGCTAAACATTTGTACTACTAAATTACTTCTGCAGAACACCTGTTCTACAAAATTACTTAGGCCGGTATGGGAGGTCACCAGGGTGTCAGGAGGGAAAGTTATACACATTCTGCCTTTAAAATTTTCTCTCTATGAGTGTTTCAGTAACGTGAATTAGTAATGAACCCTGCGATGCTGTTCTAATAATCCGCCTAGTTCATATTGCTAACTGTTCGTGTGTCTGCGTTTTTAAGAATATGAACTGTTTTAACTTGAATAATTATTGAAGGAAATTATCTGATACTTTTATTCATCTCTCTTGTTATGGCACCTTTATTTAAGTGTCATGTTTCCGCAGAGAGTGAACCGAGCTGTGATTTCCAGTCGATTTTGGTGTCTGCAATTGTACAACCAAACAACTTCATTAGAAATACAAGGGAAACTAACCAACAGTAACAAATCAAGCATTTTTATTATTTTACATTTACATTAAGTGCTGATGGTAAAACGTCTTTACTCATGGCTTGATGGCCAACACAAAAACCAACAAATATAACAAGACTTTTTTTTATCAAGTACACCCTGCTCCAATTGCAAACAGATTTGCTTAGAAGAGGACAAATTGATTTTTTAAAATTGCTTTTCATTGTGCTGCACTTCACAAATACCATTGTTTTGAGTATGAGACCCTAAATTCAATTTAAATATAAGCAAAAAGCTTTACAATACACCGGAAGCACATAGCTGAATTGGCATTACAGAATTGTCTAATCGGTGATTCAGCATGTCGGCACAATTTTGTGAATCAGCACAGTTCTTGTTATGCAATCTTTAGTGTAAAAAATTACAGCTAATTGATTTTAACAATATATCATGCCTTTTCCTTTGGCTTTCAACAGTGGTGAGCAGTGTCATTATAGTCTGTAAATTGTTAGGTACAGTGTATTCCTTTACAAAGTTTTTTTTTCTGCAGAGTTTGTGTTGCATAACAAACCTAGGTACTTGACATGTTTATTACGTATGTCAACAAAAGTTAACTGAAAAATGGCAAATAATACAAATTCGAGGAACTATATATTTGAACTTGTCACTAGTAAATAAAACGTGAGGAATAACAATACCATGCACTACACTCCAAAGCTCTCCAACACCCCCTGAAAAAAAATCCTGTTTGGTGTCCCAACGACAATGATTACTGATTCTTGGGAAAACAGTTGCATAAAACTTTAATTTACACCTCGACTTTACAGTTTCTTCTTGACAGTACCTTAAGGCTTGAGAAGGCATGTGTGGTGTATGTTTTGTTAGTCTTATTAAAAATACATTTCACAGTATCAAAGTAATGTCCATTAGCAAATATTAATTTTATTTACTACTCACAAAAATGACATTGTACATAGTCATAAGAGTATTTAAGAACCTATACATACAAATGCATATTAAATAAAAATCTCACCCCTGCAAAATAAAATCAGTACAATTAAAGCAGATTTATTTTATTCAGTGTAATGCTATACACTTTAAACTTCAAAACATGTAACACATTATACATAGCAGCATTGATAAACTAGAACTAGACTTAGGTTTAGCTATCAGTACCTCATTATGTAACAATTTTAACACTTCTGACTTGCACAAACATAATTTATTTTTATGATCAATAACATTATAAGCAAATAAATATAGTTTAATTTCACATTTAATTTGTTGTGAATAGAGGAAAACTGGCCAATGATGCAAAGTTAAGGCGGTCACCTGGTGTGAGGCAAAAATTGATGATGTGTTATGGGCAATGCCGACCGGCATTTGTAAAGTGGTATTGCCTCTATGCACAAGGCGCTCAACTGGTATGCAGTTTTTATGTCGGCACCTGCCTGAACGTTATTTTAAGCTGTGATCCAATAATTTTATTGGATGTGACTGTAGCAAAGACCAATACATGCCTCTATTGTAGTTTTGCATGTATGCAGTTCGTATATTTTGAGAGGCAGCAGTCTGAAAAGGCCATTTATAGCTATGTTAGAGGGCATAATTATAATGTTTCCAATGAGTGTAATATCTTGACAGTACCATTCCATCATTGTCTGGAATGTACTTTCTTTTAATAGGTAAACCTATTGGAGACACATTTAATAACTTGACACATGTCGCACTGCTGCGCGGCGTGCCTACACACCCTACGGGCGACTTCACCCCACAAACGAGCAAACAAGCGCTTGGGGCAAGCCACAAAGAGTGGCAGACTACTCTTAACATGCTGATAGAATCGACTCCACGCATTGGACAGCCTTGGACACAGAATTAGTTAACACGTTTAATTATGAATTGTACAGCCTGCCCAGATTCCAACATGCAGTCGTCACCCCCTTGAGTCGAGATTGTTTTAACCGACGGACCACTCTCCTAAGATAACCGAGAAGGAAGTTCAACAGACACCACAGGACCGCAGCACCTCTGCTGCCCAATGAAGTCACACCCGCCAAGCCTCAAACGGAGGCGGTAAACTTGTCGTCGCCTCAGCGCAGGGAGATAAATGAGCTGCGCCGCCCCAACCCAATGATAACCAACCCTTGCGGAGAAAGGCTACCATCGCCCCGCACCCTCGGAAGATCGCTGATACAGGGATTTTAAACTATACAAGGAGGCAAGAGCATGCCTCTTGCCAGAGTCCCCGGGCTCATCGGCCGCATAGGTCAGTGAGCACTTCCTGGGTCTGACCAAGACCTCTCTCTCCTCTCCTACAGCCTGAGAAGGCTTAACCTCTCCAGCAGCTTGCAGAAAGCTAAACCTCTCCAGCAGCTTGTGAAGGCTCAACGTCTCCAACAGCTTGTGAAGGCTCGTCCACTCCTGCACCAATCGACCGCAAGGGCGGCCCATCTATCCAGATGTAATCCATGACATCCCCTACCTGCACCTCTTTTACCCCAGTCACTCCCTTGACTCCATGGTAACAGGTCATAGCAACATCCCTTCTGGAAAACCATCCCTCTGAGGTTACCCTGTGAATTGAGTAAAGCAAAGCTGAGAGCGCTTTATATTTAATTTTCCTATTACAGGCTGCCCTTCGCCTGTGTAATTTAAATAATTATTGTTAATTAAATTTTAATGGAGTGTATAACCCAATCAGGATTCCCCATTGTTCTCTCAAAGGTAATAATAAAATATTATGTCAAACTTCAACTTCGTTATCAACCCTTTTTATAGAAAATACTTCTTTGTTCATTATTATTGTGTTTCTATATTGCAAGTTAAATTCCCACTAAGAGAGGTGGGACTCAGAGCTGTATTCGGCACCAAGAGCGAAGAGCTCAGCAGAGGTTAATTAGCACCCAATCAGAGGTCGAAACCAAGCATGAGGATATACCCCCTCTAATGAGGCTAGAACCTCGCCCCATTTCGCCCAGCATCCCACTTGACCACGAGTCCGAACTTAATGCATACCTAGGTACCTACTGGTCGTGGCCAGACGCAGAGTATATAAACTATCGTCAGCTGGAGGTACCTCTACCTACCACGAGCATAGCACCATCCAAACCAGACAAGAGAATATTAGTTCCAAATACGTGTACAATCCATTCGGCTTCCAGGAAGGTTATCCGGGTTAGACTACCACTGAAGGTTACTCCAAAAACCTGGGTAGCTTCTTCCCTCCTAAATTACGTCCCCAACCGCCGGCCTGCGCGACTTCTACGTGTAACATAAATCCCTCTATTGGGATCATCCACCCCTACCATCAATATTGATTAAACAGTATTTTACTACACGTATCCCCGGTACAACTGGCATCCCACATTTTGGCAATCCTTGCAGTGAGAAAGATTTTACTCCCAGAATGGGAGACATTCATGGTTCAACTCACTCTGGGGTTTGGTTCCCCTCCCCCCAGATGGTATCACTCCACTAAGCGGCCCCCTATTGAAACTTCCACGACCCACCGGTATAAAGTAGTAGAGAACACGCCACAATATGATTACCACCTGAACCCTGGAGGGCAGTCAGCGCTCTAACCACTTGACTAGAGAAAAGAATGTGCATCAAGCTTCACAGGGGGGGGGGGGGGGAAACAAATTCAAACACTCTGCAACACATTTCAAGTGCCAGATAGGTAACCAATCACAAAAACTTGATATAAAAATCACCAACATAAAAAAAAAAGTAAATATTTTATGTAAGTACTAGTAATGCTGAAATGTTTAATCAACAAATAAAGCCTCTGGCACAATTGACAGTGTGGGTGGCTGGTGAGATCTGATTGGCTACTGCTTGTTGAGCACGAACTAATACAAACCATCAACTGCCACCACGATAGTTCGCACCGAGTCAAAACACAAACAATGGCCCCAGTATGGCCAACCAAACAGCCAGTCACACACACAGAGAGTACTATGCACTATTGACATTGTGAACATACCGCCCACCGAAAATGATTATTTTCAAGTTCACACAAAAAAAAATTCAATATAAACATGAAATGGGTAAGTCTACTATCACTGATTTTAATCAACAGGAACAAGGGCAGATCTTGTTGACAGGTCGTACGAACTCCCCCTGTGGTGTTCTTAAGGTTATCACACAAACTATACCATCTTGGTCTGGATGTACTGCTGACATTCTAGCAGTTTTCTACTTTAGTGGTGGCAACATGGAGTCTTTCAGCAGCACTAACTGGTCGATGCACATGTCAGAAATTGGTTGTGTCCATTTTCCCCTTTGCTGGAGGTTGTGTAGATACTCCACACTCCATCTCTTCCATGATTGTTGGTGAAACTGCATGATCATTTGCCAGCAATCAAGACGGTTCAAAGGAATATCACACAGATTGTGGTCAGGTACAGCTACCAATGGCTCACCCACAAGGAAGTGGCCTGGTGTCAGAACATCATATTCCCGAGGATCTGTTGAGAGGGCACATATAGGTCTCAAATTCAACATGGCTGAAAACTGTACGAACAGCGTTGAGCGTTCTTTGAAGGTCAGCAACTGAGTACCTACAACTCTGTATAGATGCTGCTTGGCACTCTTGATTGCTGCTTTCCACAGACCTCCAAAGTTTGGACTTGATGGAGGGTTGAAGTGCAACTTCGACATTCCCAGGTTCACCTTAGCCAATCTCTTCCTCATTATCCTTTCAAAGGAATATTGCATACACCTCCTCGAGTTGTTTATGTGCTCCCACAAAGTTGGTGCCATTATTGGAGTACACATCAGTAGGGATTCCTCTTATTGACACAAATTGCTTGAATGCAGCCAGAAAAGCTGCAGTTGAGAAGTCTGTGACCAGCTCCAAGTGTATTGCCTTAGTGGCCATACACATGAACAAGACACATGTATAACTTGAAGGTTGCCTTCTTCCTAGTTTGTACTGGTGTGGCATGGAAAGGTCCTCCAAAATCTACCCTAATAGACCTAAATGCTCGAACCTACAAAAAATGTGCCTTTGGCAGTGTGCCCATTACTGGATTTTGAGCGACTGGTCTGGCTTTAAAACATTGTATGCACTTGTGAATCACATTTCGTACCAGTGTGTGCAGAAATTATCCAGTACTTTTGACGGACTAGATACAAGGTTGTGGATGGCCCTGGGTGTAAATTGATGGTAAGACAATGGACAATAATGAGTCTGTACAACTGGCTTTGCTTTGGCAGCAAAATGAATGGGATATTTTGCAGTGTCTGGTAGTGAATAATGGTGTAGTTGTCCGCCCACCCTGATAAGTCCATTTGAATTGAGAAAAGGCATCAGTGGCTGTGTAACCCTGGGGCACCTACTCCCTTTTTGAAGAGCAGACAATTCTTCCCTGAAGCTACACAACTGTACATGTTTGACCAATGTCACGGTAGCATTTCTCAACTCCTCCAGTGTTAGAAAATTACTATTTGAATAGCTTGTTTTTTTGAATGCTGCTCTTGCCCGCAATACCCATGCTGTGATGCGTGTCAACTTAACCAGTGGAGATGACTTGTCAATTAAAACAAACAGATCTTCAGCGCCGTTACACTCAATCTGGTTTGTCACCAAGACAACAGATGCACGTGGCTTCAATTCTGGCATGGACTCTTTGGTATAGTGGCATGTATCTAGCCAGTGTTCCTGCGAAAGCTTCAGCCACTATGGGCCTGTGAACCAGCACGAATGCCTGAGAAGCTGCTCAGGAAGAGCACCGCGTGATGCCATGTATGCTGGGTTCTCCTCAGATGGGACGTGCTTCCATGTACTGGGGGATATGATGGCCTGAATCTCTGCTACTCTGTCAGCTACAAATGTCTTCAACTGGTGTGGTGAGAGATGTAACAATGCCAATACTACACTTGAATTTGTCTAAGTATGAACCTCAAACTCTTTGATCTTGTAAAAATACAGCCTGATGATGTGCTGCCACAACCTACTAATAACAATGCTGCACACAACTCAAGTTTGGGCACAGTGAGTGTTTTCAAAGGGGCCACCTTCGACTTTGAACAGAGAAGACTGACTTGAACATTCCCATCCCTCGTCACACAACGGACATACATGACTGCAGCATAGGCTGTTTCACTGGCATCGCAGAATCTATGAAACTGCACTTCGGCCCCTTGAAGTGGAATAAACCAAGGAATTTTAACCTCACAAAGGGTAGGAAGTGACTTCTTAATCTCCTCCCACTGGTTAAGTACATCCTGTCCAACACGTTCATCCCAGCCAAGACCTTGGGTCCATAATAACTAAAGCAAGATTTTACTAGTTGTGATCACTGGGGCCAACTATCCACAAGGGTCATACATGTGGGCAATGGTTGAAAGAATGCCTCGCTTGGTGTTTGGTGCATCATATACCTGTACTTTGTATATGAAGCAGTCATGACCTGGATCCCAGTGCAGCCCCAACACCTTCACAGATTCACTGCAGTCCAGGGTTCTAGACTCAGATGATACACTTCCATCATCCATCAACTGACTATTATAACACCATTTATGTAGTTGAAACCCTCCAACATCCAATAATCTAATGAGCTGTTCTTTTAACTCTTTAGCTTCAGTGATGGTAGATGTTCCTGTGATAATGTCGTCGACAAAGACATCCTGCAGTAAAACATGTGCTGCTAAGGGGTACTGGGCTCCTTCATCAGTTACCAATTGCTTAATTGTACGCAGTGCTTGGTAGGGTGAGGATGGCTACCCGTAAGTCATAGTATTTAATTCATACAGTTTAACTGGTGAGTCTGGGGTTGGTCGCCACAATACACATTGATACTTCCGGTCTCGTGGGTCAATACCTATCTGCCTGTACATCTCACATCAGTTGTAAGTGCTACACTTGACGTTCTGAAGTTTAGTACAATATCACAAATATCCTTCTGGAGCTTGGGACCACACAAGAGCACATCATTAAGGGATGATCCATTAACCGTTGGCGCTGAGGCATCGAACACAACTCTAACTTTTGAGGACACCCCTGTCTTCCTTCCCAACTATTTGATGGGGGATGATGTAAGCAGGTTTTTCATGTGATAAAGATATCAGTTCCATCGCACAATATTCATCAGATTTCAGGGTACCTACACATGTCATATGGCCTAATTGCTTGTATTCCCCCACGAAATCTTTATATTCAGAGTGCAAACTTGACAACCTTCCGAACTTTTGCTCCTGACCACGAAGTCGCCCGAGTGCCACCCCACATGAATTCCCCAATACAGTATCATAGTCATCGTTTTTAAATGAAAGACGTAATACATACTTTCCTATATCATCTCAAGCGTGCGAACCTACATAGTGCTCTTCACACTTCTTGTCATCCTCGGAAATGAAATTGCCCCCTGGAACCTCCTCAACGTCCCAGAACCTCTGCAGGGCACTGTCAAAACTGCTATTTGTGCACAAAAGTAATGAAGTTGACTCTGGACTTCTGTGTTCACACAGAGCTTTTCCAGCCAGCGTCCAACCAAATTCTGTTTGAAAGGCATGTAGTTGTCCAACAATTTTTGCACCCGTAATTAAATCTGCAAACAACCTCTATAGAGCGAAGCATTTCGATTGCCCCAGGTGTCGCAAACTGTGGGTCTGTTAATGGGAGATACTTTAGGTGATTGAGGAATGACGTATCTACCTGTACCGATGGCATGTCCCTTGTTATTCTGTTAAGGATCAAGGATTTAGTAACAACGTTAAACTTCGAGTGTAACAATGCAATTTTGCACACCAACTCTCCCCTTACTTCAGCTGCAGACATCTGCCCAATCCCAGATATGCTGACCCTTGAACGGCAACACTTCAGTCCTAAGCGCTTCACGCATTCATCTGTGATGAAGGATAATTGCGATGTTCCATCTAGTAGGGTTCTCACTATTAGCAATTTCCTACACCATCCATGACCTTGACCAATGCTGTGGTTAGCAGCACAGTTGTTGCTTGCCTGTCCAGGACACCTTGAGCTGAGCACATCACCACTGCACTATCTTGACAAGCAGCTGCATCATCATTATCTGTATCTGGTATTGGATCTACTTCCCTTCCATTGTCTGCTATGTGAAGCAAAGTGTGGTGTGATTTCCCACAACGTTGACATCAAAATCTTGATCCACACTGTACTGCTATATAACCACCTCTGAGGCAGTTGAAGCACAACTGTTTCTCTAGAACATGTCTCCTTTTTTTATCATGTTTAAACGACAAGAATAACTGGCATCGTGTCAATGTATGTGATCCATCACACACATTGCATTTTTGTTTTTCAGATGCCTTATCACCGACTGATACTAGTGTGGTCTTTGAAGGGTTGACCGGGCCAGACTGCATACCTGCACTTAATGACCTTATCTTGATAGGCCATGTACTTGACATCTTATTACTCAGAACAATCTTAAATGAGTTAGGCCTTGGTTCAGAGGGAGTCAACAATTGTGCATGTTCCGCAGCAAGTGATTTGCATTGCAAAAATCGCAACAGCCATGTGTATGATGACATTTCATCATCCTGTGACATTTTGAATGCCTGTCTCAGGGGTTCATAAAGTTTCTCCAGCAATATACTCAGCAACAAAAAATCCCACTTGTGAACTGGAAAATCTGAAGCCTTTAGTGCATTAAGATTTTCTTCAACTGTGCACAGAAAAGCTAAATATGATGTCTCATTCTTACTATTTATGGGTGGAAGAAGCAGGATTTTTTGTGCATGAATGGTAGCTGTAAGCCGTACACTTTTGTACCTCTTCTCCAATAAATCCCATACTACATTATAATTCTTATCAATAACTGGGATGTTGCTTACCAGGTCCCATGGTTCTCCCTTCAAACAGCTCAATAAGTATTGGAGTTTTTGCACTTTACTTATGCTAGGAACTTGCCCAACCATCGAGTTAAATATTCAGAAAACCCTAAACACTCAGCTCAATTCACAATAAACACAGGCAATGGTAAAGTTGGCAGGACTGCCACCTGTGGCGCATCCTGTATACTAGATGCATTGCACTCGCTACCCGACAAGTTTGACGATTGTTGTTTGACTCTGTTGTATACTTTACATAAGTCCCAAAACACTAGTTTGTAGGCAACAAATTGCAGTTTCACTTCTTCTATATTGATGCCTTCGTTGGGGGAGGGGGAGGAGGAGGTTTGCACACAAAGCACAGAAATTGACGACCACTTCATTTCTCTTGCTTATAAACTCTTCAACCACAATCTCAAAGTCCTCGATTTTTGAGGCATCTTCTTTGATTGCTTCACATAATTCCCTTGCAACTTCAGCTTGTGACAAGAGGAAATTAAAAGTCACATGTTGTAATGCTGGTGTTGTTGCCGCCATTTTGTACGATGTCGTTGACCGTTTTAACTCTGAAAGAGGACTGTATAATCAAATTATTTGCACTCCTGTGATTTACCAAACCACACAGTTTAAAGCAAGTACTTATAAACTGCAGTTATTTCCCGTACACAAGTTTACTTCGACCACTCACTTATAGGCTATCCTGTTAGCCGACTTTACCCGTATGAGTGTCAAAAGCAGTCAGGGGTCATACATCATTATGTAAATTGCATCATATGCAATTACACATAATATGGGCTGTTAGGACCAAAAAATGTTGAGCACAAACGAACACAAACCATCAACCGCCGCCACGATAGTTCGCACTGAGTCAAAACACAAACAATGGCCCCAGTATGGCCAACCAAACAGCCAGTCACACACAGAGAGTACTATGCACTATTGACATCGTGAACACTGCTCTCTCCATAATATAATTACCTGCTAGTAGTTGTGGTAGTTGTCGAGTGGCAGGCAAAGTTTGATAACTTTACATTTTGATGGCTGGTGGACACAATTACCATCACGCAATTACTGCTGCTAACCAATGACAATGTGTTTTGATGATCTAGAAACACATTCGCTGAATGATGAAACAGTTTTACTGTGGGGAGCATCAGCCTTGTTCATTGAATTTGTAAACAAAGTCATCGGTGACTATCAAAATATAAAAAAATTAATACAAAATGGATTATGTCAATGGTTTACTAATGTTGTAAATATAAAATTGACATTGATAACACCCCCAACTATCCCAATTTAATCCATTGTAAATTTATTACACTATATTACCACAATATTAAATCTACACCAAAATACTTCTGTACCTACTGATAACTCCTCAAACAATACTTGATGTTTGTAAATATTAACAGCTGAAATAAGGCATTCTAACAATGCAGCGAATTACTACTGCAAACAGCAATTTTTTGTACTTGTCCGCCAGTCATCCAATCAACTATTGTGCCTTGTGTTTTCAGGAACTGTCACCTACATTTTGTCATTGGCTAATTTACAATCAATCAGACCTGCACTACCACCTGTGCAGTCAATTGTGCTATGGGCTTTACATAACACAATAGTTAAAAAAATCCATCACTTGAACATAGTGAGTGAAGAGATTTGGGCGGCTCTTAACAGCGTGGTCTTGTGAGCTGATGAGGGTGACTGAGGTGAGTATGGAGTAACACTGGAATGAAAGGGCAAGGGAAATGGGAGATCCCAGAGGAAACCTGCCGACTAGCAGCATTTTCCAGCACGATTCCCATATGTGAAACTCCGGGAGTGACCCGGCCGGGTATAGAACCAGTTTCACCTTGGTGGGAGGCGAGCACGCTGACCGCTTATCCACCGTGGCCCCCTTGAACATAAAGAGTGCTCTAGAGTTATGTATGAGATGATAATTAATAGCAATGTTTTCCTTACACTATGATGTTTAAACAAGGTTCAATCATTTTATTACTTAACACCAAAATAGATTTTGCTACAAACTAAATGGCACATTTGTCTAAAAGTCTTGGAACATCCTTAATTTCTCCACATTATGCCCTAATTGTGGCATTTGCAACTATTGTTTTGCCTATAAATATTTGATTAGTGAAATTCATCTCAGAGTCAGGCATCATTAGAACCATCTAATTATCACTTAATACCTAGTTACGTAACGATCAATCGCAACTTGTAGAAAAATATTTGTTTTGACAGGAACTACCAATAAAACTGTACTTGTAGATCACATAGTAATAAAACCTGGCTAAATCCAGAATAAAAATACATTGCTGATTCTGGTTGTCTTTTCACTGTCCTGCAGAAAATTGAAAAAGCAATAACGGTCAAAAAGTAATACACTGTTAATAAGAAACATTACCTTTAGGTTAAGTGTTCTCTGTACTGCTTGAATGTTGATAAAATGTCAAGTGTGACAGCAGTTTGTTCAGAAATAATTGGTATGGAAAAACTAAATGGTAGTAGGCCTACAGCAGATTCCTGATCATCAGGCCTACAGTAGATTCCTGATCATCAAAGCTCTGGTAATCAAAACAATTTCTGTGGGCAATAGAGAGAGAGAGAGGAAATTATATCATTTCCTGGGAGAGCAGGAGGAATTTAAAGATTTCCTTTGGAGGAGTACTAGATATTTGGCAATGGCTAGATGTCTTGCATCTAGGCTACAGAAATGCAGTTTCTTCAGTGAAGATCACATTATGAAACTAAATATACTACAATAACTTCTTGTACAAAACACCTAAAGGGAAAAAAATCTAGTCAACTATCCAAAGTAAACCCCAACAATTCAAAACACAATAAGAAATGGACATAAGCAGCTGATAGAGTCCATTGTACAAATAAATTTTTAGTGACAGCCTAACCATGTGTTGTAGACAGTACAATAACGGTTTGTTTACATTTTGTCATGTTATTGCATAATACACCCATACAGCTTATAAAGGCTTTGTTTTCATTTTGTGACAAGGCTTAAGAATATGTACCTTTATTATAAATTCTGACAAAAATACTGCTTACATTCATGATAACTAAACACATTCTCTTATCTATTACAACTTTTTCATGTTATGGAATAGCATGCACAGAGGCAAGAGTGCTCATGTACTGCTCAGAGAGAAGGGGTAATGGCATATTTGGTAAACAAAAAAAATTTCATCTTTACACTAAAAATTAAAGTTACTGTAGTCTAATTAACCACTAATATGTACACACAACTTATTTAGAGTAACAAGGGTTAAAAAATACAGCAAACTAACAACTTTCGGCTATTTGAGATCAAGTATCACTCCCTTCCCTCATATAAGCAGCCATGGCTAGCAGCCTATTTCACACTGCACCATGATACACCGCACCATGGCCAGCCTAGTGATACGATGCCTTGCCACTGACCCTTGACAAGTCAACCCCTTTACACTTGATTATGTGAATCAGAATGTGAGCTGATGAAGGCCTGCACTACCAACTACATTATGACCTAGAGATAGTTAACACAGTGCTATGTTGCACAAGTGCGCTAATTCAGTTCATTGTGTATGGTGCACCAACTCCCATGAAAATATATACCTCACAACTTAGCGATGTAGTGGGCTAGCGAGGCAGACATCAGAAAAAATATTGATATTAGTTACATAGATTATATTAAAGTGCCGTTATACGATACTACATATTGAGTAAACTATGCTGCGACTAGTTAAAATGTGAAATAAAAGTTCTTAGCATCCTGCATTACTTATACGCGCTTGCAGTTGTTTTGTTTCTAAAAATACCATTGCTACAAGTGGCCAGCAAAGCATCTGTATTGCATTGCATGAAATGTAACATGGAAAACTCAGTGTTACAAACACGTATTTATTTATAAACAATTTGAAAACACAATTAAGCATGAGATTTAGATTTTAATGCTTTTACCTAACACATAATAATCACACGGGCATACGCTCGGTATACAACACATAACAACACAAAATGCACATGCAACCAAGTGACAAAGAGTTTTATTAATTAATTGTCAACTGCAGCGATTGAAGAAACGCTGTGCTGAGACCGAGTGCAGATGGCGCACCATAGAATAAGTAAGTAGTGACGCACTGTGCGGCTAGGCACCTCTCACAGCACAGTGCAGGTACGCTTCACACCAGCTCTGTAGCATGCTTGTTGCAGGGCACAGTTGCTGCACCATGACGCAATTGAGTTGACACCTTAATGCACCAACACCAGAAATTTCATTGAGTTACCCATGACTAGTGTCATATTTCTGTCACTGTTTTATTACCCTGTGCAGAAATGACAGGTGTCCCAAAATCCAAAAATTTCAGATAATCTTAACATTCTCAAGTCTCAAATGGTTTGGATTAACATGAATGTATTTTATTGTGTTTCTCAGTATTGCTGTCACCCTGAGCATAGCGGCAAGAATATTTCCCCTACGGGAGTAATGTAAATGAATGTGTTGGTAACGGTGCACAGCTGTGGTGAAACTGGAAATAAACATGTTTACAGATTTTAATATCTGAGAAAAATTCACCAAAGAATATGAATCACTAATTATAATGACATACAGCACTGTTTTTGGAAAGTAACACAAAATGGGACAAAGATACTTTCCGAAATAAATTAAAAATAATGTCTTTCAAAACCTTATATTCTCAATGGTTTTGGATAAAAATTATATATCTTTGGTCACAGCAGTAAAATGGATTAAAAAGTCAACAAAATACATGGAATTGTTGCTTAACTCGCTCCTACTCCTAAGAGCTTGATTAATTATTGGTTATGTTTTGGATGTCATTATTCCTAATAAACTGTGTCCATTGTTTGGAAGGCACAGTTTTTTCTCCAGCCCTTTTCCTTAACTTTGTTAAAATTAATGAATTTGTTTACATATTTTACATTCATTAATTTCAATTAGTCTTTGCATTCAACATACAATATTCCACATGCCGAACTGAACGGAAGCAGGCGGTGCATAAGCTGCAAATCTTTTCCTTCAATTATTGTTTATATAATTTAAAGTCATAAACTAATGGGTACTAAACATGTGTGATGCTTGAATGACAGCATGCCATGACTAAGAAGCACATTTCATTCCTGTGTGAGAAGAAACTTTGGTTGCAGTTCAGCACATGCTATTGCAATCTTACATATTACAACATATCATACATAATCCACGTGATATGGTCCTGCTGTGTTAATGTAACACTCTAGACAATTACTTTACTCACTGCATCATATACAATTGCTTAAGTTAAAAAAAAAGATTGTAATACTGAAACATGAAAATTAACAGTTACATACCTTCTCCCCATAGGACATTGATATTACAAATGAATAAATATGGTCTTTGGTGTAAAACAGGATGTAAAAAAAAAAAACATTTCTAAAAGATACTATGACTCTAAATCATGGATATAAAAATGAGATCAAACATACATACATATATTTACATATCTTTCACTAAAACTAATAGGGCCTGCACATAAGAATGAATATAAACTTAAAATTATTAATACTGTGATATATTGCTCAATCTTTGGTAGAGTTCAGTGTTAGCTGCTGTAAATTTTCTGCCATCAACAGAAAGGCGTAATAAATAAAGAGCTATGATACACCACTATAAACCCTACAATCTTGGGTTATAACTTGGCAGTAAACAACACTGTATACCAAAGTAACAGTCATTACTCTGTTTTCCTCTTAGCTAGTTGCAAATGTCTTAAAGTATACAATTCAACTGATTAGTCACCTCATTCTGGTATCTTAACTGCAGCCAGTTCTCCAAATATAACACAATATTGTACAATTTTTACAATAACTTTTAGTTTCACATACTGTGGAATGTTGATGAAATGCCAATCACGATAATTGGATTTCTAAAATTCACCTAATACTGGAATAAATGTTAACATATGCCTAAAACACACTGAAGATAAAAGTATAATTTAAACAAACTGACCTGACTGCACAGTAAACATTAGTATTTTCCAAGGACTTTTAATAATGTAAACCATATCTCAAATAGCATAGTGAGATTTTTTTTCACATAAGCAAAAATTCATAATATTACTTTTAACAATACAATACTGTATTCCCCTGCCACTTCAATTCAATTACAAAAAAATGGCAACAAGTCACATAACTAATTCAATGATACTTGTATTTGGGGCTAAAATTTTAAATATGAAAAAGTTGTCTCCATTGTCTGAAATATTTTTTTATACATTTACCTGTGATGCCAAGCGTACAACAGCACACACACACACATTATCCCTTAAACACAGTGTGGCTGATTCTAAGTGCTTTTGAATTTATCACTATCTAGTGTTCAGAAATGATGTGAGAAGTCAGTATAAAATGATTAAGGAACACCAATTTCAAGATTTTACATACATACAATTCAAGCTCTAAGCTCTAGCAAAGAATGTGTTAAGATTATTTTTTATGTTCTTTCCAATACTGGACTGAATGTAGATATGCAGCTAAAGTTTTATTACTATGAATTTGTTTGAGTCTTTTCCCCAAACTGAATAATTAGTTATTATTTCCCGTATAACTTCATAATACAAAACATGCCTGCAACTATTCCAGACAAGGTCATACGTCACAGGCCCTGGCAGTAAGGATTTTATCTCTGTTTTTGTTTTACATTTGGTCTCTCTTAGAACTGCATAAACAAACTTAGTCGGGATCAATGTGTCCAATATATGTAAAAAGCTTAATCATTCCATCTGTCTGTAGGGACACGAAGATAAAATTACTAATGGGTATGAAAACTTCAAGCACACACTATCTGAGATATCAATTTACATCATGCACTTGGCATAAAATTGCAGTATCAAGAAAGATG
The DNA here is from genome assembly GCA_029891345.1 of Dryococelus australis. NCBI lineage: Eukaryota > Metazoa > Arthropoda > Insecta > Phasmatodea > Phasmatidae > Dryococelus > Dryococelus australis. The sequence continues at coordinate 34,749,961 of CM056998.1, read as the reverse complement.
TTAAACTTACTTACAAAAAAGTGCTACACATAGTTATACATAGTTTTATAATGCATAGTCAAAGTAATTTACTCAATAATTTACCAAAATGTGCAGTAGAAGTTTATCCTATACGTAATTTTACTTTTTTTTTTTTCACGTACAAAATTACAAGATATACTTTGCATACACTTGGACTTTTAAAGCACAAAAATGTGCATACATATCCACTTATTTATGCAAGACACTCAAATATTGGGCAAGAAGCATGTCTTGTAGCTAAAAAGAAACATTCCCTTAAGCAACTTTTACACAATGTAAGATACATATAAAACTCGTGCAAGATGCCAACCTTGAAATTAATTCCACACGAAAATTTCTCATGCCAGAAACATCATCTATGAGAATAGGAGATACAACATATCCTATGCAATCTGCATGGAAAAAACTGTTCTATTGATTCTCCTATAATAGTCACATTACCAAATGCATACCAATCGCAGAGAAAGAGAAAAAGAGAGAGAGAAAAAAAAAAAGAGACATTTAAGCTGTGTGATGCAAATCTAATGAAAAATATTAAGTAAATAAAGAATCCTTGCATTTTTTAAGAAACACAGTGACATTCAAACAGTGTCCTCGGAGCTGAGGAATTCACTTCAATATCCACGACTATAATATAAAAATACTGCAATTGTACAAAAGCTTTTTATAATACCATTATGGCTAGTAAAGAATTATCCAGGCCAATAACTGCTCTCTTGCAAGGAGAAATTTGATACAAGAACACAGTTCATTGGAATTTTCTTGATATTCTTTGCAAAAGAGGTGTTATATGACATTCACTTTGTTTTGTGTAAAAGCAGCTCAACGCAAAAAATAAAATGCCCCAGTCCAAAAGTTAAACTGTGCTAAATACTGTAAACATACTTTGTGTATGTTCTAGCTAAAAAAATGTTTATAAATGGACATGTATGATGTCCATACATCAAATTCTAAAAACCACATAATCTTAAAAGTTAAAGGTATAGGTACCATCCAATCACAAAATGATGAAAATTTTAATTGGGGTACATTGGAGTTGGTCGAGTTGACATTAGAACTTCTGCAGATGTCTTGTTGAAAATATCCAACATGCATTCCCTTGTCTCATTCATTAGGCTCTCAACATCTTGTGAAGTTAAACTTTTTGTACTGATTGGTGGGAGGGCTGTTATAATGATACGACCTGAAATTTTGAAAGACAAAACAAACATAATTTTGTGTTACAGCATAATACTTTTCACTGGTGGCTTCAACCAGTAAAAATGCAATTACTTAAGTCTAAAAGGATTAGTGTCTTAGATATTATACATATTATTAACTGCAGTCCACTTTAAGCTATCCCAACAGCTGCAACAGATAACAGCTTTTACCAAATCTTAAATTGCCTATTTTAGTTTTAATTTTATTGCAAGAGAGAGAGGTAATTATATAATTTCCTGGGAGAGGAAGAGGAATTTAAAAAAAATCACCTTGGAGGAGTACTAGATATTTGACAACAATGGCTACAGAAATGTATATCACATTACAAAACTAAATGTGCTAAAGTACCTTCTTGTACAAAGAACCCCTAAAGGAAAAAAAACTAGTCAACTACCCAAAGTAATCCTCAACAATTCCAAACACAATAAGAAATGGGCATAAACAACTGATAGAGCTTCAGAGAGAATTGTAATTTGGGTTTTCACAATAAATATAAATTCTCAAAAGATGGAGTTTATTAGCATTATAAGCAAATAAATATTATTACTCAATTTGTTATAAGCTGACGCCGGCTACCCGCCAGTGGCGCTAGAGCCCATGATGGCACTCACGTGTCACGTGTACCGCACGTGCGCAAAGAGGCTGACAATTTTTAACTTTCCTATAAATGTTAATTTCAGGGTAAAATATGTTATATTGTCTTTACAGTGTTTAATATGTCTTAAAATGTTTTAAAGTGCTTGTACTAATTTTAATTGTTTGGTTATGAATCCTGAAAGTGCCTGAGGCGCAGAGATTAAGAACACTTAATATTTTGGCATGAACGCCATCACAAAGAGACATAAAAATAATATTGAAATTCGTAACTAAATTATACAAATGTAAAACATTGTCTAATTTAATTTGTGCCATTTTATTTTCACTATAAAATATTTCACTCGGCGTGCATAGCACTTCCGCTTATGTGAACCCTGTAGGTGGCCATGATAGGTCCGTGCGACGCTTGTAACTGGACAGTCTGTCGAGGAGAGCTGGCGAGCTAAGACACTGTCACGTGCGCACTACAAATTTTGTTCACTGATGTAGATTTCCATAATCCATGTAGTTTACCTGTTAATCTTTGCTTGCGTACGTTTTTGCCAGACATTTTCCCCAGCATTATGCTCCCGCTTTACTAATTTCTTACGCCCTTGTGGCATTTTTAACTTAATCAAGGAGAAGGAGGAGAAAGATGTCGGAGAGGTCACGTGACCCGCACATTTTGAATCAGACGCCATCTGCCTATGTTTATGGCATTTCATTGTAACTTCTGCATAATTGCTACACACAATTTTAAGAGCTTTATTTTTCTGCATGTACTTAACGGTAATTTTTGTGTTTGAATATTTTACGGCAACATCACGTATAACCACGTGGCCAACTGAAGCCAAGTCTTTGTATACGTCATCATTGCGTTTTAAGAGCTTTATTATATAACATTGTATGTGCAATCATTTATTTCAAGGTTCTATGTATTTTTCATTCAGGGTTTAATGTATTTTTCACGTAATTTGATGCTTTTTGTACTTGACCATGCGGTCACAGTAATGTTTGATTTTACCGCCATCAGGAATGTTATAAGCCTGTAACAATGCTAATCGTAAAGAGAACCATTTGCCAATTATGAATAATATTTTATCTGAATTTAGTTTGCCGTTTCCACGTAGAAATATTGCAATTTCACCTGCAGCACATGGTCTGCTACAAACTTCATTCAGCAACATCAGCGCCACGTAAGCTTGTTTTCACACATGTGTGTGTGTTTATTGTGAATATTCATCTCGTGTCCCATCTTATTTCATGTCTCATTCAAGGGTCTATGTAATTGTGTAATTAGTGTACGGTGCAATTACTCCCATCCTAACCGGCTCCGTTTATAGGCCGTCACCACACTAACCACATACTGGAGGACGAGCCCTGACGAGTTTGCATTAGTGATGCCAAGTAATCACTCGTGTTAATGTGTATTAAGGGTATTCATTTGTAATTCACTGTATCCTGTATTCCAGGAAAGACCGTCAGTCCACCCTAGCGGCTGTCGGCCCTCTTCCCTTGTGAAAGCTGTGCTTTCACGCACCTAGGTGGGATCATTCATTTAGGCATGCGCTAGAATAATTACGGGTTGGGGAGCACCCAAGTGGAATTGGCTAGTCATGACCGAGATAACCATTTCATTGGAACGTTGATGTGTATAAACAATATCAATAAAAACAAGTCTACAGTGAACTCAATTTTTATTCAGTAGAGACAGTGTCCTAGCCACATATGTTTTATCTACTGTTTATTTAATTGATTTTATTAAAAGTTTAGTATTGCCAACGTGTTTGTAAGTATGCACAGGTGATATGAACACACAGAACCCACAACATCCCTGAGAACACCGAGTCTCAATAGTGCGGTGATTGGGAAGCATTAGCATTGTGAGTCAGTGTTGTGTATCCCGAGATATGCAATCTCCCACTTGTATGCATAGGTGTCGTTAGCATGGCTAGAGTATCCTATCTACTCATTTGAGTAAGATAATCCCGCACGCTACAATCCCACGAGAACAGAAATGTCGTCCTCCCAGCAACGAAGCGACTCACGGACACGAGCTAACCCTAATCACAGCGGAATCCCCCCGTGTTGTACATAATGCCACTCACGCTGTTAACATGTATCCCTAGTCCTAAGCTATAGCCAAAATTTGAATTTTTGCGTTTGCCAGTGTACCCGAACGTAATCTCAGCAAGAGGATAGGGAAAATGTAACATTTAGCATTAAGAAATTTTGAGGTGGCGCGAAACCTCCAACTCTTGTACAGTTCTTTTAATGTTAGTTACTTAAGGATCCGGAATGTAACCCCCACTCAGGGAAAGCGCTAAAATTGTGTAAACTTTTGTAGGTTAAGAAAGGGAAAACTTCCCGTACAGGTACATTAGAGTAATTAGAATGTGGATCATAACCCCCACATAACCTTCCAAGGACATCTTTGTAAATATTGTATAGCGTAAAGTATGTTGATGAGATATTCCACACCTCGGCCTGTACTATATTGTGTACTGACTAACCCTAAAACTTGTACGCGCACGAAAATTTTCACGCCAAGTGAAATCATACAAGTTGCTCTGTAACTGAGGCCAGATGCCCAAGACGCTACGCAACCACGCCTACGTAGCAAGAGCTCCAACTATGTAACCATGAAAGGAGACACAAGCCTACCTGGTACATAAACCCCTGCCATGAGCAGATTGTAGAGATAACCCCATGCGCATAACCAGGGTCACAACTGTAAATAATCTCAGTATATAAAGGGAATCATATTAGAAAATAAGATGCTTAGTGAATATAACATATCCTAGTACCTTAGCCTATTCTAACCTTAAGAGTGTTTACCATTGTAATAAAAGTGATATGTAACCTAGCTTTAAGAGTGTTCAACAGTGTGATTATGTGTATCTCCAATGGAGATAATTCTTACAACAGCAGATTGCTGTACTCAGTAATCATGTACAAATTGTACGTAACAAGTTCTCATAAAAACTGTACGACAAAAATTATTGAATGCTAGTGATATGTCTTCTATGCTTTGCTGTATGTATTGCCAGAGGAGTCATCCAAATTACTTATAAGATGTGTAAGTATTTCTTTTGTAAAAGCTCGCTTTCGTACCCCTATGTAACTAGGATACTATGCGACCACACTGACTGAAATGATAAGTCAGTTAAAATCATCCTGCAGGAGCCACAATATACCGACCCCAGTCTAGCAATCTTATGCGAGTAGGATGACACCCCTTCTTTGCATCTGCTAGTCCCTACATGCAAGCACCACCCCGACGAATAGTATAATTAATTTTGAATATCCACAACCCTTCATGTTAGCGGGGAACAAACAACTTGTTCCTGCAAATTTTTCCTTTCCAAATTCTTCCTTCCTTGGTAAGCGAAACGAATGAAGAAATGAGATGGGATGTCTACACGGCGCTGCAAAGCAGATGGCTCAGTGAGCTGGACCTCGTCTGCCATGTGACCAAGAGAGAGAAGGAGAGCAAAGAGGGAGAAGGAAAAGGTAGTTCAACCCACACTGATAAAAGCCAGACAGTGCGTGATCTACAGAGAGGACCCGCCACTATCCCAGAGACAGTGGGAGCGCAGAGCAGGCGCTCGCCCAGAAGCCAACCGCACGGTAAATGATTGTGGCAACCACCGTCAAGACTTGGAGCTCTTGTGGATTCAAGATGGGCCTTCGTCGCTTTAAGAGGTAGCCGACTGACACATGCCAGCACGCTGCGCAGCAAAGCTACGGGCGACTTCGTCCCATCTACGAGTGACCCTTCACCCGGGACAAGTCATAACAGTGGCGAATGAAACAAATGTATCGAACAAGGAGATTTCACGAGCCTGGACAGCAGCATACATAATTGTAATGAAGTGGAGTAATTACAATAATCATCATCCGCCGGTTCCCTACATGCAAGCACCACCCCGACGAATAGTATAATTAATTTTGAATATCCACAACCCTTCATGTTAGCGGGGAAGAAGTTCCAATCAACCCCCAAGATGGCAGCACCCTGTGGCCTTGTGACGTCACGGCCAGCCAGCCTCAGGACGAGGTGTTTTTATTCATCATCGCCTCCAAGCAGGAGAATAAGAAATGGTTGCAGCTCCAGCGCTATGATAAACCAACCTCTGCGGCGGAAGGCTATGGTACCCCCCGCACCCCAAAGAACTGCTGATCTGCAGAAAAGAAGTATAAATAGATGTCCAGCACCATGGTCCAGCGATTGTCAACGGGCTCGCCAGCCGAGTGGGTTTGCGAGCCCAACCCGGTCTGCGAAGATTCTCCTCCCTCTCCGGAGCATGCACCAAGGTTCGAACTCCATCCTGGTTGCTTGTGAGGGCAGCACTCACTCCAACTAACAGCTTGGGAATGCCGCCAGCACTCCAGCTCCAACAGCTTGACTAAGGCTCGTCCAGTCTACTCACTAGATGGTAAATTCTACCACCTATACCCACTGCCCTCACCTTAAGTAAATTTCCTTGACTCCCGCAGTAGCAGGTCGGTATGCGATTAACGTTCCTCTGGAGACTCCCTCTTAATTTAGTCATTACGCTCTGAATTGCGTAACTAGTACCAATTTGTTTTGGCTAGTACTTATATATGAGACTTGCCTTCGCCTGTAGATTAATTATTGATTCTCGTATTTTATGCAATTTTTTCTTGTGCTAAATTAATCAGGCGATGTCCTCTACTTTGCTTTCGTTTTCACATAATAAATCTTACGTACTTTGTATTTCTTGTGTGTCGCCTACATTAATTGTAGAATAGTTTTACTGGTCAGTTATAAGGTTCGATGCATCACAGAAGAAGTAGCTGCGGAACCCACCAAGACCGTTGTACCCGTTAATGTACCGGAATCCCCGGCAGCTCCTGTTCCAGTCACCCCAGCTCCCTCGAGCATAGTATGATTGGCCTCTGGCAGATGGATTCGGGTTTGACACCCGACAGTGGAAGCTCTGCCTAACGAATGCACGATAAGATTAGCTTCAGGGAAATTCATTAGGATTCGACTCCCACCGAAAGTCGCCCCTAAACCACGTGGCAAAACCCCGGCTAATTTTGTCCCCACACGCAGGCCAACGAGGCCGCTGCGAATAAATCCAGTCACCCCCGCCAGATCACAACCATCCCCACAAACACCATCAATTAATCATTGGAGTAATTCATTCACCTCCTTGGGACCGCTGGCATCCCACCTATTGGCAGCCCTGGTCATGAGGGTAGTAAAACTCCCCGGACGGGAGCTTATTTCAATATGCCTCATCCTGGGGTTTGATTCCACTCCCCTCTGCCAGGACAAAGAGGGCAATCAGCATAGTCGCCCCTTAATCCGAAAGAACCGAGAAGTTTGGCACGGGTCAGTATATTCTTTACTTTTCTTGAAATTGTCATATTAATCACCAATCTGTGGTTTCCAGCTATAGTATCTGATTTTGGAAGCAATGGATTTAATAAAGGACTCTTCTTCCGGCTTTAGTAATAAGCAGATGTGTTTTGCTAGGGCATAGCTGATTTTAGAATAATCTTTATAATTATCTGCTCCATCCTAATGTCAGGCACGTTGGAGAAACGTGTAAGTATGTAAATGTGCAGAGGCGAGCAGAGAAGAGGCCCAAAAGCACCTGAATTAGAATTTTAGTGATACTATCTTCAAATGCCTCCGATGCCAGGGATGATGCCAATGCCTGATGCCAAGTAATAAGCCTGCATAAAAGGAACCACCTACTTATTTTGATCTCCATTAATTGTTTTAAACCTGAATTGAGAAATGAAAATTATATTTCTTCTGAAATTTTTACTTCTTTTCTCAGAACATTTAAACAGTGGTTGTGATCATAGAACTCATAACTTATCAATTGCTAGCCTGGATTAGTTCATTATTAGGTAATTTTAAAATCAAAATAGTGATCTGCAACTCACCTCTATAAGAAGAAATTGCTTGAAGTAAATAATTTATTTTTCTTATATATTGTGAGGGAGTTGGTATTTAAAGGTTAAATAAATTGAACCTAAAGAGTGTGTGAAAATATGAATATCTATTTTGTTTCAGTAATTTTCACTTTCTAATATATGTCTGCAATATACGTCTTCTTTCATCCCATAGTTACTTACCTACATCTTGCATAATAAAATCGCAGTTACCTACTTAATTTCAAATGTCTTGTTTTGTATTTTGTTAGTTTTCAGTGTTCTCTTATGTGTTCATTTATGATTGCATTGATTGATAAAATTTGGGGATTCACAATAGATGACCAAATTTACACTTAAAAGGTTTTTTTCCGCATATATAATTTCTACATTGTAATAAATACTGTGTGGAGGAAATCTTGAAGAGAGATATAGTTTATGTATGCCCCACGTATGAGTATTAGCCCCTGTAAGAAAACGGGTGAACCCTGCTATGGTTTTGTAGTCAAAGGCAATGTATACAGGCAGAACTGCATAATTAAAGTGCAATGACCTGGGAGAAATCCATAGCAATAACATTAACATCAAACATTAGTCAACAGGCAGATATTTTGCATACAGAAAACCATTGTCGAAGTTGCTGGTATTCCATGCCAACAGAATTTCAATTACCTGGATAACCCTGCTCACAATCAGGTTCTGCGCAGCTCCATGCATCGCTATACAACACTACAAAACACACCGTAAGACATAGGAACCAACTATGTATTTATTTAAAGCAATGGAAGGCTTCCAATTTTTAAGCAATAATTTAATGTGGAAAATATTATAGAAGTAAATTGCCTGAAAGTTTCATTCCTTGGTAGTGTTAAAAATGCAAGGGATATGCACACAGCAGCTGGACTAGGTCTATAAAGATATCTCTGATTATGCCTGCTACAAATGCCAATTAAGTGAATAGAGTATTTGAAAGTAAAAAAAAAAAAATATTATCTAGACATCTTGAATGTTACACACACAAGTTTTGCACAGTAGATTCAATTCAGTTCAAAATAAAAGTCGCTAATTTTCTCACACTTGGCCATTACAATAAATTACGTACCTGTATAATTATATATTTAAAATGCTCCTGGCTAGCAAAGTTTATGTTGGTAGAGCAATCAGATACTCATTTAAATCTCAGGCACTTTGTGACCACTGAAAAATGTCGGGAAATGATGCTGCTTACTTTAAAAGTTTATTAAACACTTTCAAGTACGTGTAACAGTCACTGACTGTACATTAAGGTGGGATCATACCTTGTATAAATGTAGAGTTCCTCACACTTATTTTATATGTAGACCTGTTCTGACGGTAGTACAGTGTACCGTTGGCTTATCATTCAAATTTTAATATACTTTTTTGGGTCTAATTAATCTTAAAGCATTAAATTTATACTTTTAATGTAGAACTAAGGCCTCACTGGCCTGCTGCCGTTGTGAACCACTTAATTCAAGATGAAGTGTGGAACATTCCATCAACATCCATTATCGGCAGTGGTTAAATATTCAAATTAATACAGAGTACATAGGGCTTAACATAGGGTGCTTTACAATGCCATGACGATTCAAAAAGGTGCGCCTAAATGTTGCCAACTTGCACACAATAAACAAGTTACTTGAAACCTGATAAAACCAAATAAAATTACAACAATTCACATATGGAAAATTAACATTTCAGCTGCTGTGTACATAAATATTACGTAGAGTTAAGAAAATAAAATTATGATATAACAATATTACATGTGAAACATATGACATTCATAACATTTGTTTACAAAATAAAAGTGCATGTACTAGTATTATAAATTTGCATGCTAACTTAAAATGTGTTGAAATGCAAATAGCACATGTTAGATAGTCAGACGTAACATACACCTTGGAAATTATTTGGCTGCCCAACGTGAAATCCTATACTATATACATGTCCTTGTCTACATTGTATTTAATCAGAGATATTATTTTATTGCTACACATTTGGGAATGTCCCTGGAAGGAATTTCTTTATTTTGACAGGACTGAGCTTCAAACACAACACATCACATCCCTCTGGCTAGTTAACAACTACAAACCACATAGGGTTCTCCTGTAACTAGCCAGTCTCACCTCAATCCCACATCTCCCACATTCAGGGTTGCTCCCATCAGACACATACTGTACCAGGTATGTGTGTGTTTTGTTGGTAGATGAACTTAGCCCTTAATGGAGACGTTTTAAGCATACTGCAGTGCATTGTCACAAATGTTGGAATCTTGAGGGCACATCTAGCCACATCATGCAGAGAGAAGAGGAAGACTTGCATGGGCAAGATGGAGAGCACTGCAAGGTTGCATAATCTGATTGAATGATGGTTGCACACTATGTATCTTCTTGCCAGTTGGGGTCTGCTTCCACTGTCAGCCTATTTCATTCAACTGAAGAAGTTTTTATGTACAAGTGTCACAGGCTCATAAGCCATTACGGTTCTGTGTTTTAACAAGCTAAATAGCAGTCTACATACAACCTTCAGTCATCAATTTACCTAGCTGTTATAGCAGTGCCTTCTCTACAACACCTCAGTTGGAAAGTACTAACCAACAGTTGTGTATGGTGGCCAGGGATAAACACTATTATAAAGAAAGACAGTGTCTACTGGTAAGTTAGTGTAGATCATTCAGTACTCAGATTATTCACCCCAGACAATAGACTCGTTGATGAGGAAGGTAGGAATTAATGGTTGACATTATCGGTAAGTCACACTCATACCTGAGTAACATAAAAATAATTCCATGTAAGTAATATAGTAATCTAAATGTCTCAAGAACACGAGAATGAATAAATAAATGACAGAATGATAATGGTGTATCTAGAAAACTGTGAACATAATGGCTAGAATTGATGTATACATAGAAGACAATGAGGACAACACAAACACCTGTCGCATTCTGCTGCAAGGATGTTTGTGCTGTAAGAAAAGCCCAGACACAAACACTGATTGTGTGGGCAGAGGAAATTTTTTGGTAAAGATCACTCACCAAATGCATGAGAAAATGGACAATGGCATGGAAAAAAAATCTCCTGTGCTGCAGCTAGTCTGGTAGCCATTGTGCGTGTGCTTTTTCTCATCGTGTTTATACACACATCTTGTTGGTGTTGTCTGAATATTTAATCGGTATCTAGTTATTCTTTTATTTGCTTCCTTTAAGCATAGTTAGTTGTAGGTATCACTGTACTGAGTTTTCTTGAGTAAAATGTAATATTGATCAGTACGTTTTTAACCACTTCGTAAAACTGCATGTTCTGCAGTTTTCATTAACTACTGTCTGCAATGAAGCAGGACACTAATATAATTTATGTATTGATTTGTTGGTTATAAATTATTTAAATGCTAGTGACGAACAAACATGATTTTAATGAAGTAAACTTGCAAGGAATGCCATAGAAAAACATGTGTTCAACAGGTTGCAAATTTTACAAACAGTAAATTTAAGTGTTTTGTAAATAATGTATTTGTAAACGGTCACTATAATTATTGAAACGCATGTGGCCTGAAAAAGTTGCATTTTCAACACTTTTACAGTATGTGAATAATATTTGTTTGTCTACATCGTAAATTCGAGTGTAAGGTTAACTTTGGTCAAAGTGTGTGTGTGTATCGATTGCTGCATTTGTATGAATACAAACAACAATGTATGTATCACGTTTTGTTTTTTCATTGAATTTAAAATTTTCCTGAATTTTATTTCCATACAAGCAAAATTATTTACTACTCCATCAAAACAATATGCAACTCGAAATGCCACACACTCATAAGAACATCAAAACAATGCCATCTCACGAAAGACAAACAAAAGCCCCCCCCCCCCCCCCCCCCCTGTTTCCTATTTTCCCTCGAAATAAAACAGAACCCCAACAAAGTTAACTTGCCAATCACACAAATAAAACAGATTGGAATGCCAACTGGGCTATAATATCTTACATTAATTACTGGACAAAAGTTAACTAACGTCAGACTTTCAGTGCCTGCCATGACGGGAAACACGAAGGAAGAGGAAAATTCAAGTGTGCATTGGACTTAAACATTTGTTTACAAACATCTTTTTCTTTAGTGACAAACAGCTGTGGTGGAAGGATACATTATGGCCATGCTACATTTCTAGAACTGTCGAAATTTACCCCACTTACATGAAATGGACAATATTTGACTATTTGGGAACACTTCATTGTAAGTTAAGACATATTCAGGTGCAAAAAAATTAAGTATGAACACAACAACTAATAGTATGCAGTGTTTTTACACTACATGCCACTATTTTTGATGAATTAACGCATAATGTTTTAACAATTGGAATGTATGCAGTATTAAAGTATTATGCATTAATTCCACAAAAACAATGGCATGTATAATTATTGTTAGAAACTCAGGCAATTTATCACCATTCTGGCTGCGTAACTACCAATACACTTCTGCTTCAGCTACACTTTCGAAGGTGGTCACACCCTTTTGGAATACACTTACATCATAGGTCGTGGTATATTTTCTATCTGTATTTTGACTGGGAATCACCTGCCTAAGTTTGTTGGTGGAGTTTGGAGTTCAGTTACATCCTGTATGTGACTATAATGTGATTAGATATGCTCAATAAAGTTTTAGCATATCAATAGCATGCACTAGTTGAAATAGTCAATAATATGTCATTAATTAGCAATATTGATCTAAAGATTAGAGGCAGGGCCTTTGCAAGCGGATGTTGCTGAAGTAGTTAAATGCGAGTAACTTTGTTGTGTTCATGACTACCACTCAGATTCTACACACTGGAAATGTACTGCGAACACCCAGGCAAGGACCATCTCAATCACCATCATGAGAAGAATATAATTTGGCCCTCAGAAAAGAAAAACTATGATAGGGCAACAGAACAACTGGCAATTGACCAAGCATCATCAACAGGAATGTTTGATCCAGATCTACAGTACGTTGTGTATGTACACATCCTGCTAACATGAGTTCAGAGAAAAAACTACCTAGAGTGGTATAATGAGTATGCTAACTAAACTAGCCAGACAAAAATTGCACAACATTTTGTTCACACATGAATTGAAGGTTCAGTCTCCAAATGATTCGCAAAGGTTTTTACACGTAGAGGACACAAATCTGTACCAGCCCCACACAACTTCAAGAAAGAGATCAATAAGGAGGATGTGATATACAGTCAAACTCGTTTAAGAAGTTCCAGCTTAAGAAGCTGTGTTGTATAAGTCCCAAAACAATAATCTATATATGTAATGCATATTTATCACACTTAAAATGGTCCTGCTTATAAAAATTTCCCTCTTAAAAAGCACCCAATTTGTTTAAAACCTTACCTGTTCTTAAGATTATAAATTTTAAATACGTATTTTCTGGCATAATTCTTGCCCTGGCATAATTCACGCACCTTAATTTTATGGTGCCGAATTTCGGAAAAAACTTTTGCTTTCATATTTCACATAGCACATTTCTCGCAACGAGGCAAAATAACATGTAGATTGTAGATTCTATGCTTCCTAACCCTATTTTTTCCTAATACAACTATCAATAAAAACATTGGGCATGCGGCAATGAACAATAGCCAGCGGCTCGTCCACCTGCATCACATTTTCCCCACTGGTTCTAAACCTTTGACAATATGGCCGTATAATAATTGTATTGTACCGTTTCTTTGTGTAATAAACATTGTTAAAGAGGTTGTTTTTAAGTGTTAATGTATACAGTATACTTAGACAAGATGGAAGCTAAAACATCCACGCCTATTATTAAATGCAAAGCATTATTAGTGTCTGAAAAATTGGACATAAGCAGTAATCTCAACCTGGCTCGTGTAACAATTGCCAAACAATTTCAGTTGCCTGTTTCTACTTTAAACAGTATTGTGGCCAAACGAGACCAGTTTCTTCACCGTTCTGTAGCAGCACAACCTCAATGAAAGAAGTAGAAAACTTCAAAATATTCCCAACTTGATGAAATACTTTTGGAAGGGTCTCAACAGAAACGAGCCTTGAACATTCCTATCCATGGTACAGTAATAAGAGAAAAAGCAGAATAAATTGCACTGCGATTGACATACAATTCACAACATCAAATTGGTGGCTTGACAGATTTAGAAAACGTGCAGGAATTGTATACAAAACTGTTTGTGGGGAATCTGCAAGTGTAAGTGAAGAAACAGTGAGTGCATGGAGAAACATAACCTTACCTCCACTGTTGGCTGAGTATAATGCGCAAGATGTCTTTAATGCAGATGAATGTGGTATCTTTTTTAATTTGTTACCAGGCTCAACATTTGCCTTCAAGGGAGATAAATGTCATGGCAATAAAAAGAAAAATGAACTAGTGACAGTGTTGTTTTGTACGAATGTGGATGGTTTTGAAAAGTTGCCTCTTCTTGTGATAGGCAAGTCACAAAAACCTAGTTGCTTCAAAAACGTGAACTCACTGCCTTGTGTGTACAAAAGCAACATGTCTTCTTGGACGACATGCAAAATATTTCCTGAGTTTTTGATTTGTTTGGACAGAAAAATGGCATTCAAAAACAGAAAAATTCTTCGTTTCATGGACCAATGTGCAGCACACACTAAGAACTTAGACACACTGAAAAATGTGCACGTTGAGTTCCTACCAGCCAACTCAACATCAGTGTTACAATCACTCGACCAGGGCATCATCCGAACTGTGAAGCACATGTATCGAAAGCACATGTTGACCGCATCATGGGACTTCGGTGAGCCAAGAAACAATAGTAAACTGTTTTGGGAAGGCAGGTTTCAGCACCGTGTCAGAAGAACTGCCTGTAGTTTCACTGGACACAGTGGAAGAAAGTGACAGCATCTGGGCTGAAGTGAAGGAAAGATTGGGTGTCACTTCAAAATTTAATGATTATGTGAAAGATGACAACAACTTGCTCCCTTGTGAAGGGCAGGAGATTGAGAATTTCTGTAAGTCTAGTGAAAATTCCTCCATGGAGCAACTTGGATAACCCTGTGATGCAAATGAAAATGACAATGAACACGATGATGATGATTATGCTCTGAAGCGAGTAACATGTTCAGAAGCCATGCAGCACTTGGAAGCCTATTGTCGCTATCTAAGCAGTGTACCTGATGTCCCAGAAAATATAATGAAGAACCTATGGGAACTGGACTCTTATACAGCCAGTTTATATGGGGAAAAAAATCAGAGCAAACAACACTGAACAAATTCTTCTCAATCTGAGTTTTAAATATTTTTGTGTTTATTTTGATCTTCCTATAACAATGTTTACCATGTCCATGTAGGCGCACACACGTGCGCGCGCACGCACGCATGCGCGCGCACACACACACACGCACACACACACACACACACACACACACACACACAGAGATATATATATTGAATATTGCTTCAAAGATTTTTTTAATGAGATACACTAGTAATTCCAACACTAAAATTCATATTATGTATCATGTGCTGATGATATCATTTACAGCAAAACACAGCTATAATATCCATTATAAGATGTTTTCCTGTTTAAGAAGTTTTTAATGCATGGTCACCCAGAAAATGTCTTAAGAGAGTTTGACTGTAATGGAATAAAGTAAGTGTCTCAACAACATTGGAAAGATCTCTTTACAAACCTGTTAGAGTAAAATAAACTCTCACTGGCACCAGACACAGAGATGATACATTGAAAACTTGTTAGATTTTTTAAGGTGCACATTTTAACCAAATGGATAACGGACACTATTGGATTATAATGCTCAGCCTCATGGAGAATCAGTTGTAGACCTCCTTGAGGGTGAGAATACTAGATGTATTGAATGTCCTACTCTCTCTTGGAACTTGAGTCTAACAGAGGTTGTTTGATATACTCTTAGGAGACAAGTGTTTTGTGACAACACTTGGTAATCACTCTACATGCAATGATTTTGCTCGCTAAGTTAGCTTGTACTGCTATAGAGGTGATCACCAAGAAGTGAAGAGAATATTTTGACTCAGCTTTGGTATTCATCACCATGGTATTTTTTTGTTTTGGAAACCCAGTGTCAGTGTTGTGTGTAATGAAGAACAAAAAATCGAACACTTACTGGAACATACTAAGTTCCATGCAATTTATTGTGTGTTGCTTTAATTTTATGCTTCACTGTAGTTTTCACAAGCGTACAACCATGCATTTGGCCCCTTTATATTCTGAATTTATATCAGAAATCATTCCACTTGTGGCAAATAAACTTAACTTACCAGGATTGAATTCTTTTGTTTCACTGTTCAGGAAATAGTATGAAGAATAGACAACAGGAAGTATTGGTATTTGACCCATTATAGCTACATGAAATGCACCTTTCTTAAAGGGCATTATAGTTCCGGTATTGTGTCGTGTACCCTCTGGAAACACCCACAGTTTTATCTGTAGAAAGAGAGAGAAAAAATTTATGAAGTGTATACTAACCAAATCACAACTCTGACAGAAATCAAACAGGACAACTTACCACAATTACAACATAAATTCAGAAGCTAATCACAAAATGCAAAAGTAACAATTAACACAGTGCATGTGGTAATTATTTTACACTGATATTTAAAAAAGAAATTTAGTACTGTAATGTATTACAGTTTAGAAAATAAACCTATTGGTTAATCTCCACGCCTTCGATAAATCTGAAAACAAACTGTAAACAGATCATACTGGTTACAGAAATACAATAATAACATCACATCAGAGCAGTTTCGTTATGTCTGTGGTAAAAAAATTTTATACTTAAATTTAATAAGAATATTTCCACAACAAATGTTTAGTTTTCATACATTTTGGAGGTGTCATGAAGCTACAAAGCCAGTTTCCTTGAATGATAATTATTTTTTCCTTAAATGGCACACAATGCATTTGTAGTCTTTTCTGTTTTGAACTGGTTACAAAAGTGAGATTTAATGTTATATTATTACTTCCAGTCTATGTCTTCCCCCATGCCAATGATAGTCCAGTGCACTCAGTATGGCAGGTTTTGTTAGTTGAATATCATATCTGTACATTTAATTTTATCAGAGCACAACACTGTAATCACATTTTTTAAATTTACCCCCACCCACCCCATGTTCTAGTACACGTTTAAAGCATTTTTGATATTTTTAATGTGACAGCCCCAAAGTACCCCAACATATCCATTACACACGTCAAAATAAACAATAT
The DNA here is from genome assembly GCA_029891345.1 of Dryococelus australis. Lineage (NCBI taxonomy): Eukaryota > Metazoa > Arthropoda > Insecta > Phasmatodea > Phasmatidae > Dryococelus > Dryococelus australis. Next base: position 34,733,025 of record CM056998.1, on the reverse strand, counting down.
TTCATTAAATGTGACAGCTGCAGATTACCAACTACTACAAATAAAGTTTTCAAGTTAATCTATAATCTAAGTATATTTTTGTATTAAATAAACTCATCAGGTGGGAGAACTAATAGAAATCAATTACACTTGTAAGATGTCACTGACTGCAACAACTGAATAATCCTGGTTGTAATACAGACAATGCGTCAACAGAGGTAACTAGTAACGGGCAAAATCAAATTATTCTCTACATCGATTTTTATTTGAATAGTCTCATCAAAAATTAAATGAATCATTTGGATTCCGAATATTCGGTTTTCTTCTCTGTTTGCATCTTAATCGAAAGGAATGAATGTTAATGCTGCCACAAGTTAACAGTTTGAAAGTAGTTTATTAAAGCAAGTAAATTAATGGCATATTTGGCTGAAATAATAACATTTGTGTTTATAAGAAGTTATAATATGTATTTGTATTTAAAAAAGGTGAAGTTCTCAATCATTTTTGCCCTAATGTGTGTGCTAAACCTTTGGAACTGAGACCAACAGCTTTTTACGTTATTTTATTTTTGTTCACAATCTGTTCTCATTTCAATGATAAATAAATTTTCTCAATTATTTTTATGAGTTAAAAGCTCTTTGCAATTCACGAAAACTGAAAACTATAGTTAAAATTTATTTTCAGAAACCAAATTATTGCAGTAGTTGCCATTCACTTCCCTGATATTTGAATGAAACATCCACTTCGTGAAGATATGAACATTTGCATAAGTGAAACCAATGAACATATTCGCATGAGTGAAGAAAATGAATCACTCTTCAATTAAAAAAAGTGAATGTTGTGTGAAATTTTGCTTCCCTTGAGTAGAATATTCAACATAAACTGTGTTTAAAGAAAAAAAAATGCAATGAGAAAATTTTAAATCTTTGCACACAATGGTAACAATTTAAATATTAAATGCTGATGACAATACAAAATTACGTAAATATTGTAGTGCACCCAATGCCATCTGTTGTCGAGAAGCAAAACATCAAACCAAATGATTCATTCCAATACCACAGCAAAAATCGAAAATTTGATTATACTGCAACAATCATATACTATTATAATTGTTCCCATTTGATTTTGCCCATCATCAGAGGTAACCTCTCCAGGGAAGGTAGCTCAAAATTAACAGGCTATAGACACTGCCATGCCACACACACACACATACTTGTCTCATGGCAGTACCCACTGGAGCATGAAGCACAAAAAACTGCAATGCTGTCCAATGGTAGCTCTTCACTAAGGTAAAGTTTAAGACAGTGCATAATATTTAGAGCCAAGATTATATGGTGAATAGCGATAAAACCAAAATAACATCAAAATGCAATACACAGCATAATGCCAAAATTTAAGTTAAAATGAAAAATAAAACTCAATTTATCCAAAATACGCTATTTAATCTGCAAAACAGTGACCAACAATCATTTGTTTCCAAAACTGTATAAATAAAGTGATAGGAACAAGTCTTCAGATAATGGATTGTGAAGGAAGAGAAGAAGTGTCAAAAGAAGGGGGGGGGGGGGGGGGGGGGAAGGGGGGGATAGAAATAATTTTAGGTTGTTATCATTTAAGTTGAATGAATAACAGCAATAAGTATCATATACCATGTAGATAAGATTAAAATTAATGAGAAAAGCAAGCAAATATAAAAATTGTTTAATTTCCAGGATTTGATATTTTTTTATCAATATAACCATATCCGAGCCATTTGTGTAAGATTGCATCAAATAAAAAAAATCAAACTGCCTGGGAACCTCAACACATGAGGTAGAAAAAACTTGAAACCCTAAAATGTAACTTTTTACCTCTTGTAATGCTCTGTGTTATCTTGTTTCTTCGTTCAAATAAAATGCTTCCTGTTGTTTAAGCAGTTGCAAAAATGTTAAAATTTTTTTTTATTCAACTATGCATTGCATATAAGGGTAAATTCTTGTTAACTGATACACAATTCTTAATAATACATTTTTTTTTTTAAACAATAATACGGTAATATTTTGGTTCTAACAATGCATCATTTTAGAAACGACGTTTCAATTTATGAGTTTCTAATAATAAAAGTGATAACACAGAAACTTGGTTGTTTGAAAACTAAATTTGCCGTAAAAACACCACAAAAGAGGTGGGAAAACTTACAAACATAGAATACACTTTATATTATTAACCAACACACTTGAGCTTCATTTACTGGTCAACACTGCCATCATCAATGCCACTTCTCCACCAAGAACACACAGCAGCAACACTATGTCATTCTAACATGAAAAAGCTGCTTACATCACCACTATCACTGGAAAAGTACAATAACTATACAACCACTTAACACAAAAAAAAATTTCTCATTACTTACTTGTTTTTCTTTGAGGCTCATTGTAGCTTTATTTAAAGTATCACGAGCCTTATCTGTGTTCATCCTGTCGATGAATATCAACCCACAAAGCCAGGCGGCGAGGCCAAAAGGCCATGCATAAAACAACTCTTTCTTAGCTACCACAGTGCACTTTTCCATTACAGGCCACAATTCAAACATACCTACAACATCAAAGAAACCACTTAAATAGCATTTACAAAACTACCAAACAAAGAGCATATTTTAGGCATGCTACAGTCTGAAATACTGTCGATTAGCCTTCAAAAACATGAAGGATGAGTGTGAATACACTATGATTCTGAAAGGCAGCCAATTCCTTAGCAAAGTAACAGACTCCCATAGTTAGTAAAAAAAGAAATATTTGTGTTCAACTCAACCAAAGTACAATACACATTTCCAATATGAGTGAGTGAGCGTGAGAGAGTGTAAGAAAGTGAGAGTGAGTGAGTGACTGAAGAAATTTGGGTGGCTCTTAACATAGAGGTCTAAAAGTCGATGAGGGTGAAGTGAGGTGAATATGGAGCAGCACCGGAATGCGATAGCAGGGAAATGGGAGATTCCCGAAAAAACCTGCCAACCAGTGGCATCATCTAAATAAACAAATCTTTCCCTATTCAATGAGTACATTGCAACTTATACATTTATCGTTTGTGAATAATATATTCTTATATGTACCTGGTTATTATTAAAAAAAACTATTAAGAATATGGGGAGAAGTGGGGAATAAATAAAATCACATTTCTGAGAATTTTAACCTTTCTTCAAGGTGGCCAAAACTTGTGACCATCAGGTCAATACAACTTCAGCTTGATTAGAAAAAACAACATTTCTGAACAAGAACAGAATGGATTTTATAATTATTGCTAAATATCTTATAACAATGTTTGGTTACAAGGAAAAAAGTCACCTTTAATCATTGAGAAATGCAGTCAAAGTTAGTCATCGATTCTGGACAACTGTGTATGAAAAATTAACACAGAGAAATGTAATATGAGCAGAAATAGAAGGATATTCAAGTTCTGCTTGGATAATAGGTAAGAGATCTACTTCAACAAACACAAGCCAACATCGATTTCACATAATGGTACTGGACTTTAAATTCTTACAAAAATAATATAACCTACTATGTAGATTAAGTTTAACTACCCATTGTCATAAAGTTCTTCCTGATTACAGTATGATCCATAACTGTGCCTGTTAGTGAAACCCTGTTAAGAAGTTCCCACTTAAGAAGTTTCCTGGTTAATAAGTATTATTTTCTTCAGTCCCTTCAAAACCTTCTCAACAGAGTTTTACTGTTTAAAACTTCAGGCATCATCATTCAGATAACCACTTCTGAAACTGGTGTACTGTGGATCTGCGTTACTGATATTGTCCTACCATCACAGATAGGGTTGCCAGACATCCGGCAAAAGGAGGACATGTCCCCATTTTTAAGCATTTTTTTTGCATCTGGCAGAATTTTTTGTGGTAATCAAAAATGTCCTCCTTTTTTTGTCTTGATGAAAGACATCATTTTTCTGGAAATTATTTTGATATTAACTTATTATTTTTTGTGCAACGAAACTTGCTATAGTTGTGTTGTGATGTTCTTTGACAAACCATGTAAATCATGTTTATAATTTTTTATTTTTCAATTTCTCATTAAGAATAATTTTTCATACTGCAATGTGTTTACTTAAAATGTTTTGTTGTGAAGAACAGTTGAAAGTATACTAGCTTATTCCCTTCATATTTTATGTTAACTGATAATGAAAACATTATTTTATGCTATTAATTACACTTTTGAAACAGCTTGCCTGAAATACTACTGGCTTTATTGAAGTATTTTTCCAACATTATTAACATTCAACAATATGTGAAAAACATATTACTCTATGGTTATTCCAGTATAAATAATTAGTGGGACTAATGAAATTATTTTGTCCTTTTTAATGACGTGAACACCTTTTCCAGAGTGAATGTCCTCATTTTTATACAGAATGTCTGGTAATCACAGGACAGTACAAAACATGTGGTTAGGCACAGTGTGTTCCTCCTACACTCAAAATATCACAAATGTCATACATTCAAGAGTTGCCAGCAGCTGCACATGGAATTCGAATTATGCCTGTTGCAGTGAATTTTACATTTTTCTGTTAAACCATCTTAATACATATCTTAAAAGTATAATTTAAGTAACACCACATATTATTTTACTTATTTTACACTAGGTACCTTCTACATACAAATCACATTAGCTATTCTAATAGTACTGAGGAATAGTCATTAATAGTCTATAAATTGTGATTTACCTCAATGTGATTACAACGTAATTAGGCGTCTGTATATAATAATGTTAGTTTGCATGCAAACTGGTGGGGAAATTAACACAACTGCAAAAACCAAATAAAATTGGGGGCAGATAATATTATGTTCATAAGTAATATGGAATCAGAATTAGATTTCGCTGAGAATAATATGTAGCACACTAGCACTGCAACACAACCTTTAACATGAAAGTTTTAATGGGGGCTTAGAGCAAAAATAAAAACCGAAATATCCACTGTAAAAACATAATTCCATTGTACAAACAAGAATTTCCCATTTAATAAATTGAAATTACACTAGCAGTCACAAAAGAGCTAAGGCTAAAACAGATAAGTTAAAATAAGAAATGAGAACTGAATTCACTAGGCAGGTAGAACAATTAAGTGCAGCTTGGTCAATTCAATTTTCTGCAATCAAACAAAATACTGAGTCAGGTTTGGCGGCTATCACATCTGAACTTAATCATATGCAATCAGAAATGCAAACATTGAAAGTCGATGCGGACAAAAATTTGCACGTAATACATCGTGAAATTGATGTGGTGAAGCAGGACGTTGAAGTAAATATAGCTAGCACTGAATTGCGTATGACAACAGAAGTAAACGGTGAAGACATTTAAGTGGCTCTTAACAGCGAGGTCTTGAGAGCCAGTGAGGGTGATTGAGGCGAGTATGGAGCAGCGCTGGAATGAATGGGCAAGGGAAACGGGAGAACCAGAGAAAACTCGCCGACCAGCAGCATCGTCCGGCACGATTCCCACATGCAAAAATCTGATGACCCAGCAGGGATTGAACCCGGTTTGCCTTGGTGGGAGGTGAGCAGGCTAACAGCTCAGCGACCACGGCCCTTCAAAAACAGTACAAATAGCTCAACTCTTTCCAATGCTACGTAGAAAACCAGATTAATGACATGAAAAGGCACGTCATACTGCGCAACAACAGCTGATTCGCTATGTGAATGAATATACTGCCACGGTAAATGCTTTGACGTGACAGCGGGCAGACACTAACAAACAAACTTGCAATGCAAGAACCACACAAGTCAGTCATTCATTCTCAACTACACAAGTGACAGTTCCCAAACTGCGCGACCATCAATATTTAAATCCCATCACAAACTTGGCTTTACCATAAAAACTGATTCCTGTGGCAACATTGGTACATCACCCAGCCAAGCTGTGGTCTGAAGTGATACCACAGTTCTCCGGTATGGCACATGAAAATCCAGTGATATATTAAAAAAAGGCTAGAAGAGTACGCAAGCCTGTTTAACCTTTCTGATGTTGACATTTTGTGCTGTTTGAGCCTGAGTTTGAAATCAGCTGCTTACTTTTGGTGGAAGGTTTCAAAAGAAATTGTTGCAGAATACCAGTCTTTCCGTCAGGCATTCCTATCACACTTCTGGGATACCAAAATTCATGGTAAGTCGATGACTCGTTTGCATACCGAAAAGTTTGACCCCAGGAAGGGTAAGTCACTAGATGAACATTTAAGTGACATGTATGACAGAACATGTCACTTATCAGCTCCCATAGAGGATGACGAGTTTATCGAAATTATATCACAGTTACCCTACAGATACCAAATTCAAGCCTCAAACCATTCCTACAGTAGCATTACTGAGTTCAGATACCATTTACTGAAATTTGACCAGCTTGATAAAACAATACAGTTGCAATAGACTAGGGACGGTGATAGGCTACCAAGAAATCGCTCACCACCCCTATATCAGTCTCATCATTCAAGAGACGTGAATGCACTAACAGACAAATGGGGATGCAGTTGATCCAAATTTTGTACAGCATGAGGTATACACACTGAGGTGGGAACCATGCAATAAAAACAGTAAACAAGGTTATAGCGGAAATAGAGATTACAGTCGTAGATAAAAGTGCAATGGCGACACATGGTACTGGCCCTATTCTAAGTTGAATAATAAACAAGGATGCAAATAGTGAACAGAGTGTCTTGTAATGCACCACAGTTATTAACCTTCCCAAACCTTCATCCCGTAATATATTTTACCTACCGCCTCCAAAACTATACAATAATAATAATAATAATAATAATAATTCATAGGACTAGTTCCAAAGAAACAAACTGCTAAGTCTATTGGCAGAACCATATGAAGGAAATAATTTTGTGCAAAGAAATCCTAGGCAAGGAAATACTAACGAGTCAGCGCTAGGAGGCAATAAAAATTCCTACATCATCCATTGTACCAGAAATCCTAGTATGTGGGAACATCATGAAGGAAGAAGTAAGGGAAGAAATTTTCAGACTTGTAAATGTCAGATTGAACTTATCTGCAGAATCTAGGAAGAAATCGCAGAAGCTTTCAGAAGTAAATAAATTGGAAATTGGTGATTTAGTAATGAGACGCACAAATCCTATAAGCTCACTTAGGAATGTGTGACCAAAAAGTTGTATCTTTTCTATAATGGTCCATTTGTAGAATTGTTACTTACTTGCTACACAAGAAGGAACTCCAGTGGGGAGATACAATTTCACCCAGCTATGATCCTACAAGGAACCTCATGCAAGTAAAATGACAAACATCAGGCAGGTCTCACCATTCTCAATTCTTCCCAAGCTTCCCCAGGATGGGGAGCGGCAGCGAGATGGAACGTCATGCAAGTAAAATGACAAACATCAGGCAGGTCTCACCATTCTCAATTCTTCACAAGCTTCCCCAGGATGGGGAGCGGCAGCGAGATGGCGAGTGGGTCTGTCCGGGGGAGGGGAGGGTAGATGTGGGCAACCCCACAGAGCCTGACCGCGTGAGTAACGGGAGCTTGCAACCGGTGAACTGCATCATGTAACACTGCCCCCTCCTTAAGTCTGTTCATCCCAAACCGACTCACCAACATTTGAACCTTCGTAGAGCACCAGTTGGTCAATGTGTATAACTTTAAAACAGATCTCGGAGGAAGTGTCACTCACTCGCTTCAAAATTTGGTAAGAGCCTTCCCAACATCCTTGGTACTGAGATGTGTTACTCCGAAGGTGTTTTCTTTCATACAGCCACACTAGCCATTCTTCCTTGAATGCATCATCTACAACTCTCGGACCACATCGAGTGTTCCTCTCGGTGCTACTAGACACTGGAATATGCTCGTCTCTTGCCCTCTGGCTGCCTTCCTTCTACTGAAGACACATATGTGCAGCTCCGTCTGTAAACTGGACTTCTTTAATTTCGTTGCCTGCATTAACTGCAGGGTGACTTCTTATGCAGTCGAACTCCAGTATCCTTGTTCTCCTTACCACTATATAGCAATATTTCTTCTTTATTTCAGATAGGATGTAACCAGTTGTTTTGATGGGTCTGTGATCTGGATAGGTAATACTACGGCTGTCAGTTATAATTGTTCATGCAGCTGTCCCTTGACCGGTTCCTCCATGACTAGTGTCGGGTTGCACTCCTGGACACTAAACTCATAAGTGTCCCACCTTTCCACAGTCCCAGCATTCTTGACGCCTCCGTCAACGAGGGACAGGTGTCGCAGCCTCTACGGATATGGGTGAGACTGGCACATGTATCACAGGCTTTGTTGCAACTATGCACAACACTCCAAACTGGTGTTTAGGCTTTCCATCATACAAAATTTACTAATGGAATTTAAGCACTGATCCAATTTTATGTCAGAGGGAAATTTCTGGGAACATTCAGTTCAAGGTCCTCTACTAGTTGTGCATATAATCACCCAGAATATTTTTACACTAACAATCTGAAAATATTATTTTTGACCTTGTTCAAGAGATTCAAAATAGTATTTGTAACATTGTAACTAGCATGATATGTGGAAAGTTTTATTCTGCCCTAGTTTGAACTGTATTTCTTTTCATGCAGAAAATGATTCTGTACAGGTAAAATAGTTTGTTTTTAAAAAATTTGTATTATACACACACTGCAAACCAGTTTGCAGGCCAGGTAAACAAGTACAGTACCTGAACTGTACTGTAAGATGGGGCACATGAACTATATTTTCAAAATGTAACGAGAAGGGAACATTTTTCCATGGCTGTAGTAACCTTTCTCACTTTGCCTAAACAAAGTGTGGTCCAGTACAAATTATATTAGATGGAACTTCTAAATTTAAGGTCATCTGATATCCATGACATGTCAAACAACAATATTTTGTCACCTTGAACTCTGGAAGAAAATCATATTTTCACATAACAAAATTGTCGGTAAATGGCCTTGCAAAAAGAAGTGAGTAAATTTATATACAGGAAGACAAGGTTAGTGTTGACAGATTGTATTAAACAGACATCAAAGCCATCATAACAATGATCAACATGGACTACAGATGGGATGTCAGCTGCTGAACCAGTATGAGATGTGGAAACTCTTCAACTAACAGACTTTGCTACACAGGGACTATCAACAACAAAATCGAGGATCAAATTTAATTAACACACAGTTTCTGTATACAACAAACATTAAGGAAGTTTTCATGGGTGAGAAGGTTCTTCATCACCTACTATGCCACCAACTGTTTCTACATTTCACACCACCTAGGAATATTCAAGGCCAACAGTTCAGTCAGTTGAACTGGGATTACAAGTGCAGTGATAAGAGAGCTGAGGTCAGCCACAATATCTACTGGCAAACAAACACTTAGAGTTGTAGCATTAGCCCAAAAGTTTACTATCAAATAAGGTGAGATTTAAGATACGGACAAAAGATAAGATAATACTTTTGTTTGATGACCTGTGAGATAACGAATATTGAAACTTAATGAAAATTATTTCAAATTTTTCTTTGCCTCTCTCTAGCTTGCACCAACAACCTGTGACAACACTACCTGCCTACTTACTACGCATCAATGTAATTTCCTCCCCCCTTTTATTAACAGCTACCTAGTTAAAATATTTATTTAAAAAATCTACACAAATGTAGACAATGGAACACACAGCATTACAAAATTATTTTACTTGCATTTTCAACATTTCACAACGTAAGCAACGAACAGAACTATTGGAGAGACAACCCAAGTTTGACTGACCGAAAAAGACTAACACCACTATGGCTGTGCTGCTTATCATACTTGGAAATTTTATACAGTGTACAATGCTGAAGTTTGAAATATATGCATTTCAAAATAGAAGCTTCCACCCCCCAATTCTGGTTTTTCTTGTTTCATCTGGTTAGGAAGAAAATTTAAAACATAAGCAGACAGTACAGTACATAACTTAACACTACACTGCAGAAAGAAAACTAAACTGTTTGTGTGTTGTAATTTTTGTCACAAGAAACAAAAGGGACACTGAATTTCGTTACTAGGAGACAATTTCAGAAAGGGCTACATCATTTATGTATGCCCATGAGCCACCCCGACCAGCAAACACTTTTAGTGTGAAGAGTTACTCGTGACACACTGGCAGCATGGTATATATATGGCAGGTGCACAAACTCACTGTTAGTAGAAGCTGCAGAATGGAAAAAGTGACTGATCTATCCAAGTTTGAGAGAGGCCAGATTATGATGGCATGGCACCTTGGTACCACCATCTCAAATTACTTGTCTTGTTGGTTACTCCTGTGCCGCTGTTATGAGCACTGAACACTGCTGTGGATAGGACTACGAAGTCAAAGACCCACTCGTACCCCCAAGCTGATTGCACATTATCGACAGCAGTGTTATGAGGTATAGGCTGTTCACGGTAAAGTGAGTACTTTTGAGGTCAGAGTTACTTTTTACTTTCTGCCATTCTTTATCCTTTAACCACATTTTAAAATAAATATTGCCATGTAGTAATAAACACAGTTTGTGTATTCCACCACACTAAGGAGTTAACCTCTAAGGCTAAAATAAGATATATTTATAGACTATTATTCCAAATGCGAGGGCTTTCAAAAGTGCTCACTTTACCATGAATAGCCTATACTATAGTGTGGTGTAGGATCAGTGAGCAGAGGTATTTCTGTTCTGCATGAACTCTCAGATGCTCTTCAGTTGGTCAGGAATTACAGTCAACTTTAGTTTCTAAGACTCCTGGAATAGCAACACACTCAAAATAACAACTCATTTCCTGAAAACCATTAACGGTCTTAGAATTGAGAGTTTACTGTACTAGGACATACCCAAGACTAAAAAAAAATCTTGCTGCAGAACAGAATTGGCACTCATCAATCAGACTGCAGTTGTTTTAAATGAAACAATAAAAATCAACTCAAAATTAATATAACTAAGTAGAATCCAAGACACATCTCAGAATTACATGTTACTGTGAAGGATGGCGCTTGTTACGAGCACAGTTTGCGAAACTTTTCCCTTGTGGAGTTGTAAGAAATAATATTACAGCATGAATACTGGTGGCAGGGACAAAGCAAGTGATGAAAGTGAACGAGATAAGAAATACCAAATTTAAAATGTTGACCAAACACAGAAACATAAAAACACATAATCTCATACCAAAATTGAAGAAAAATACATTTGAAAATCACCGATGATGCATCAGAAAATGGGCCAACATTCAATACAGTAAATAATGATGAAAATATTCACTGAAATGGGAACAAACATATAATGAGTGAAATAATGCATGCTCTGATATTCCATTTGCATGTATTAAAACAGATAATGTGCAAAGGACTACGCATGGTAATGATAAAACTGCACAAATTAGAAAGATATGTGCTGATGCAAGCTCATCACTATGATAATTCATTTAAACAAATTAAACAGATAGTGTGTATATTCTGACCCAACTTGCCCAAATGCCAATTCAACTCTAAAAATGGTGTACTGAACAGACACGCAGAATCTACAAACCTTGGTAACAAAAGAACTACATGAATACTAAAAATGACTTAAATAAAACAAACACTAACCGGGAAAATGAGCATTACAATACAGTAATTCTGGTCTGAACAGAACTACCACAAGTCGTGAACACACAAACACTGGAGTAACCACTATTAGTGTACAAAAAATGTGCAGATGCAGTGATGAAAAAGTTATACACAACCCAAAAACATAATTTTCAATTTCTGCCACTTTTAGGAAAAGTACTTATCTTAATAATAACACAATATGATATAGGAGTGCTCGTGCAACAGAGTATTACATCACCTGTAAGCACATTAGCACAAGTGCTAGGTCTAGCTGTACTGGAAAAAAGAAACATTAAAAACAAATAGTTTCACAGTCAATTCCAAACAATTATATCATCATGACCACATACATTGCACTGTTTCTTCACACTACAAAAAATTGGTAACAGATAACCCAAGTTTTTCAGGAAATAAAAAGGACTTATGAAAATTTCTGTACCATGAGGAAGATATTCTATAATGCCTGAATATTGGCTTAAACTCCACAGTATATTTCTGATGAGGAATTGTAAGGGAGAAAGCAAATAAATACTTGAGTAAATTTTATGTTAATTTACTTAAAACACTTTTGGTACCAACTAGTGTAAGAAACAAATGAGTGAACTGTATGAATGTATAACAGTGTTAGGTAACACAGAATTAACTGTAATTAATTGTTTTTTATTTAATTCACTGGTATAATTTTTTTCCTTCATACAGAAATAATGTTGTTAATATCCTAGCTGACTAACAGATCTGTTTTTTATTAGGTCCACCTTACTTTTTTTTTCTTTTTGGAAATTTTGTAAAGATTATGATTATTTTTTAATTTCAATTTTGTTTCATAATTTATTGCACCATGTTATGCATTTAAGAGTTTATCAGTTATGGTGAGTGAAAATTCCTTGTAGTACACCATAATGAGCATGCTAATTGTATCTTCACTTGGATAATTATTTTAAAGTGTTATCTGTGATTTCAGTTGTTGCAGAGATGTTGCTAAGCCCCTGGCATCGGTTCAGGATACCTAGTTTGCCTTCACTTGCAGCCAGATGTATTTAAGGGTGCCACAAATTAAATTATTTTCACTATGACTGCACCACCCTAACTTAGGGGTTTGTCATAGACAAAGAGGCGCAAAAATAATTTATACTTAGTGTGGATGTATCAAATAGATTGTGAAATGCTAAAATTTTATTTTGGTGCTTTGGACCTGGGATGACAACACAGCAACATTATGAGTGAGACGACACCCGCCAGTCATTTTGGCATCACGTCCGGAGAACAAAACCTGCTGTTGGTAAAATGTATTTGAAGAATTTTCTAAAATTTCAACCCTCTTCTGTTTTCAGATTTATCATTTTGCTCTTGCTTCAAATTAGAATTAAAAAATAATTTTAACCGAATTTAAATAAATTCAAAATTGTAAGTTATGTTTTGTCACATGAGAATATTACTCATAAGTCCCAAGATGCTTCTGTAATGAATTAAATAAAATTTGCTGCGAAATCTCGAGAAACCATTTGATTCCAACTTAATGGCAGAAGGTTAGCAAAGTAAATTATGGTCAGAACTACTATAAACTTATTTTTTTATTTATCTGGCTCTATTTTCAATTATAATTTGCTGAAGGCAGCAACAGATATTTTTATTTAATGAAATTAAAATTTGTAACAACATATAACATTAGGTTTTTAATTAATATTTATTAAATGATACCAAAATAGATAGATTGCAAGTATTTTTATCATTAGTGGTGTCAATCCCACAACACTTACTGTATCAGTCTTGAGAATGTATGTGTTGCATGTTATGTGTGATAGAGATGTTTTAATACATAAGTATTTGGTTTAAGGATTTAAGGTTTCCATAATCTTTTCTCAATGATCAACTCAACGATTTCTTTATCCAAGTATGTTTGCTTATGTATACTTAATTGCATACTACAGAGTAATGAAGGGTCTACAAATGTAACATTTGGGCAAAATGTAGCATGCGACTGTGACACATGGTTTTGTTGGCTTTCAACTGAGGAAACAGTGTCATGTGGCATGCGACATGTCGCCACCTATCTGGCCAACAATATTGCAGCATGACTAAAAAATCTGGCTTTTGAAATGTCACAGTATGTGGATTGGTGCTGCAAATTTTGAGTGACAAGATGGAATGGTCCATTGAAAAACAGGTTCAGTTTATAGAAGAATATCGCAGTGCCCCTGCATTATGGAATGTAAGTTCAGGCAAGTATAAAAACAATACAGTGAAAATAGACTCACTCTCTTTCACTACTTTCATCAGAGGACCACACTTCTGTACCATTTCCACCCAACAGTGAAAACAATTTCACTCAAACACAAAAATGGCATTAAGAGTGAAGTTGAATTAATAAGTTTATGCCAACTTCAATGTCTTTCAAGCTAATCCTGTACTTGGGAATGGCAGCATAATCATTACTATATTTATTCAACGCAATGTCACTTAACAGTAACAATTTTGTGAGTGGGAGTATATAATATGCAGAGAAGTGAAGATATTAAAGAAAGCTTTTCTTAACTGTAAATAGAAATATGACATATCCTTTACTGAATCTAAACATTCTCTTTGACTAAATGTTGAATGCTTTTAGTTATCGGTCTCTAATTGTTTTCAGTTATTTTACCAAGTAATTCATTCAAATGCAATGTCCCTTAGAGATATTTTGTGACAATGGTGTTGCTGCCATCAAATAGTATCGATAATGAACGTTGACAGCCAGCGCTTAGTGACTTCCTCTGTGGCTACTCTGCTCCCCTCCTCTTTCCTCCTATCAATCCCCTTCCTTTGATTCCCGTCCAAGTGCGTCACAGATTTTTCATGATTAAGTAATGTTAATAAATAGACATGAACGCCTTCCCCTCCTATTCTGCCGGCTATTCACACTTGATGCACGTCAAAGCTACGCTTGGATTTATGGGATAACAGCTGATCGTCATCTACACACTGCACCATTATATAATTTCTCTGTTAACTGTCCAGTGGGACGTTACATTTTTTCATTTTTCTTAGTGTTTGGTGGCTGAACAGCCGGTGCAGAAATATGTGTGAAACAGTGAGTCGTGGGCATGCTGTGTAATAATTTTGGACAGGTTTAATAGTTTTAGTAATGTCGTGTGTTGTAGTGGTGCTGTTATGCAGGACATGCAGTGGTTAGGTTTTTTTTTTAAATTTTGTTTCATTGCACATTTAAAATTATGCTTGGAGTAACTAAACCGAGTTGCTTTGTGTCTTGCATTTTATTTAACGCGTTGCGTCGTCATTGTTCTGCAGCCCTGTTTGGCTTGTTCCGCTACCTTGTACATTTCCGTTTAGCATTCGTATATGACTCTCTGGTGTTGTAGCCCTTTTAATATTGTGTCATCGAAAATTTTGGGAATTGGTGCTTTGTACAGGTCCTTAAGAACTGCCACTTCTTTCAGTAATTTTTAATGGGATTTTTAAAGTTTCAATAAACACGTTTCATTCGAGGAGGACTGTGATGTACCGCACTTGGCTACCCTTCCTCATGAATTATGTTCCTACTTAAAATGTTTAGCCAAAATCACATGTGTTCTTTAATGTAAACACTAAATTAATCTAGTCAATTAAAACCCAGTATTAATTGGTGTACTTTCGCCCAAGCACTTGTTGCATCATTTTAAGAAGATGAGCGACCTGCGCCATCGGCAGCGCATGATTTAGCTTTGCAGCATTCCCCAGGTCCAACCTTGGTAATCCCATCCTTTTTCCTCACCTCATATCTTTGGTTTTACCCTCCTTCCAGCACATGCGCATTGGCCAGCTCCTCCCCCCCCCCCCCCCCCCCAATTTCTCCTGAGCAAGTGTTAGCACTATCTATTCCTTCTGGGGCTTCGTTCAGAGCACATAGCAAAGTTGGGTGTGGCACTGAGACCATGCTACACGCAATGTCACATGATGTTCGTTGTCATGAGACAGATTGGTTTCGCAGCTGACGGAAGAAATTCAATAATGTAAAGAAAGTTTAAGAATGGTAATGTAGGGCTAACATTAGTTTGATTCCTTTTTAAAAGTGAAATTCTGTTTAGATCGCCCGATCGAAATTCTTTTTGGATTAACTTTAAACTGTATTTTGCAACATTAACATTTGTCTTTTCTTCATACTCTAATGTTTTGGTTTGCATTGCCAATTTGTTTAACTTAAGTTTTATTGATTAATCCTCCCGACTTATGGATTGGTGTGAGGTTTCAAGACTTTAGTAATTGTAGGCGCACTTGACAGTTATGTTTGTCATGCGTCATCGGCATGCCAAGCTTTGCCTAGAAAACTGATAGTGGGTTACCCGTATTATCGGGCTTTAACAGTTATTCGTGAGAATTTTTAAAAACATTTTAAAAGCCAGTAACACTTGGGTTTACGTAATTTTGATATTTCCTCCTGTTGTCTAGTCATTCGGAATTCAGATTGCCTTTGCTTTGAGAGCACGAAGTCAGAATAGTTGTTACATTTTAATGTTAGTGTTTTAATCAGAATTTGTTTAGACACCTTTGATAAACAGATGCGTGTCTTCAGTTCACCTTTAATAGGCCTTAAGCAGGTGTCCTGAGCTGGCAACGGTTTGTTCATGTTTTTCACGTAGAGTAATTGTAATCTGTTTGAAATTTACATTTAGTTCCCAACGTCAAAATAAATCAAAAGGTGCAAATTGTAATACAACCAGATTGAATACTGATTTTTACTGAGTCAAGTGGGCACTGGTGTCAAGATATGGTTGTTATATAATGCATTGAGCATATTAGGAAAACTTTTTATTTCTCCTATTTGGAATTTTTTAACCGGAGCTATTGATCCGGAAGAATTTATAATAATTAAAATGAGTACGTGGTATTTCAAGTCATTTTTGTGCATGCTTGAGTAACTTTAAATGTGGCATTAGTGAGAGAGTCAAAAGGTGAAGTTTTATATTGTGGTTTTAATAGGCTCTTTGGTAAAAATAAAATGTTGCACTGATGCAACAAGAATTATTACCTGATATACATGATCACCTTAAAATAATTGTAAATGGTGTGATCCAAATATTTATGATACATGTTGATTTTTTGTGTTATATGAGCAAAACTGGCAATAAAATTGTAAATTTTTTTTAAACTGAACCTGTTGTTGCTGTCATGTTGTATATTGAGTGAGTGAGTGAAGAGATTTGGGCCACTCTTAACAGAGAGGTCTTGAGAGCCATCGAAGGTGATTGAAGTGAATATGGAGCGGCACCGGAATGAAGGGGTGGGGGAAATGGGAGATCCCAGAGCAAAAATCCACCGACCAACGGCATCGTTCGGCACAATTCCCACTTGCCAAAATCTAGTAACCCAGTTTGCCTTGGTGGAGGCGAGCATGCTAATCGCTCAGTCACTGTGGACCCTGTTGTATATTGAGATTCAGTTGGTGAGCCAGGATTTTGTATTTTCAATGGTGAAGTGACTCTTTCAATTGAATTTGTTTGACGCCTCGTAATAAATTTTGATGTTTGATACAAGCTTTTGGCAATCAATCAAGGAACATTATGGTTGTCAAGGATTTATTAAAATTTTGTGTTGATTTTACACCAATTGTGTACATTTGGCACTGTTATTGCAATATATTTCTTGAACCATGCTGTGTGTTCGCATTTAATTATGGCTGAATGCCACAATTCAAAAGGTAAATTTAAATACCTAATTGTATAATACTTACTACTACTTATTTAACGATTTACTAATTTTTAAAATGTCTTTCAGCGCACCTATCAACACCTTGCAAACTGCAGGGACGATTTGTGAGATGCTGGGTTCAGAAATGGTAAACAAGTCATCAGCAAAACATAGTTTTCATCACCAGCTAGAAGTTGGAGGGGTGAGCAACCATCGCACTTTTGGTGGTGTTGCCTAACGAAAGTTGATATTGCACTTTGGTAGCAAAAATCTGATATCTAAACTGGCTCAGCCTCACAAAAATTACGAAGTGTGCTTTGTCATCAGCACACACTTGTCAAATAATTGGCTTTGTCCCTGAAGTGGTGTAATGAATAATTCCCATGTAAACAAACATTAATAACAAAATAAACATTCGAAAATACACCCATGTTTTTAAA
Source organism: Dryococelus australis (assembly GCA_029891345.1). Classification (NCBI taxonomy): domain Eukaryota; kingdom Metazoa; phylum Arthropoda; class Insecta; order Phasmatodea; family Phasmatidae; genus Dryococelus; species Dryococelus australis. The sequence goes on along the minus strand of CM056998.1, from coordinate 34,715,383 downwards.
CCAACAAAAAGACTCATACAAATAATTTAGAAATGTGTCAGAACAAACAAAACTTAAACTATTTTGAATCCAGTTCCTTCTTCATATCTCTCAATGTTTACAAAATACAGTTTTTAAATTTAATACATGAAATAAATACAATAAAATCAAAACAAAACACACTCTGTAGAGTACCCAATATTTACAGTGTGTGATGCAATACGCATAGTCCATTTACTGCAATTTCAATCTGTTGCAAACTACAAAATTGCAGCACAATTAATACACTGATAGAACAAGAAGAAAGAAAAATTTACAGTCAATTCTTGTGAAATTGCGCATTATAATTTAAATGGTGTTAAAACTATAGCAACATTTGTTCATGTTCAACCAAGGTTAGAAAAAATTAAAATTACAGAAAATGAATGACGTAAATTTAGAAAGTTAATCACAAACATACCTAAAATATCCAAAGAACTTTGATGGTTGGCAACAATAATACAAGCCTGTTGCTTCTCCAAAATGTCTTGGCCACGTAACTCCCATTTCAATCCAACTAATCCAGAAATGAATCTGCACAATGACGAGGCCAATCTGTAAGGCAAGAAAGTATGTCAACTGTATTTTAATATGTTACCCAATTATTATGGTAGTTCATTTTTCAGTGCACTTATAAGTTCCTTTGAATATTTATTATACGTGTTCCTTGCAGTAATTATTGCATACAAAAACCCCACTGGAATGAATATCACCTGCCTACCAGGCATTGTACTACTGTAAGCTTTGAAACTGCAACTATTTAAAGCAAAATAAGATATGTGAGCTTAAATAATAACTTCCAGGTTATTTAAAGTTAACTTGCAGAATATTCTAGATAACATTACTTATCAAGCATTTATTTATTGAGTGAATACAATATAGCTACTACAATTTACTGAGTAGTGCAATTGTGTTTGCAAACTAAAGTACACTGAAACATTTATATTTACACACAGTGAAAAGATAAAAACATGCTGAAAATAGAAATTTAGCAGGGCAGTAGATAATATATGAGTGTTCTAATGCACTTACTATTTTTTTGAAAAGGAGAGAAAATTCAATTTTAGATTAAAAAAAAAAATTAAAATGTATTAGATGCCCCCAAAACCATTTTTTATCACAAAAAATGTTTTCAAATCTTTAAATTAAAAAAAAAATCTTTTTTAAATTTAATCTACACTAAGTTTATAAAGAGGTAAAGTTTGTGAGTTTGTTACCGGAACTACATACCCGATTAAAAAAATTATTTCACTGGTAAGTAGCCCGGACCTTCTGGATGAACATAAGCTATACATCATGACGTTCTGACACCAAGGGAAATTTAAAACACAAAAAATGTAAATAAACATAAAACCATAAAATGACCATTTTTGTATGTACATTCATACTCAAAACTACAGATTTATGAAAGAAATGTTCAAATCAATTCATTAAAAATAATGTTAAAATTAATTTTCTTCTTTTAACTTACAATTACGGTGAAAAATTACATGTATGTAACATTTTTTGCAAAGAATTTAATTAACTACTAAATTATATTTTTGCCATAAGTGTATTAGTTTAGCAAGAAATGTTAATTTTTTACACTTAGGCCTAATTTTTAATTTAAATTTAAAAGTTGGAAATTAATTCTTTTAAAAATAATAAATTGATGCCCAGCGAATGGTTTCCTTAATGATATTGTGATTATTTAGGAAACAAGAGATCATCTATTGTTTGTTTGAGCATTAACTTAACAAATAGGCCTGTTATTAAATCATTTTTCTAAATGCTAACTGAAAAAGATAGTTGAATTTACAAATAATTTTTTTTTAATTTGTTTAGATTATTAGGAAACAAGAGATCATCTATTGTTTGTTTGAGCATTAACTTAACAAATAGGCCTGTTATTAAATCATTTTTCTAAATGCTAACTGAAAAAGATAGTTGAATTTACAAATAATTTTTTTTTTTTTTTAATTTGTCTAGATTACAAATTAATTATTTTACTTTATATTTGATTGTTTACCATGGATAACCCCAATGTTGATTTAGTAAAGCATGGCTAAAATGCTCACACAATAAACAAGTCCCAGGGACACACTTTCAAATTTGTGGGAATACATTTGAGCAAGGGATGTTTTTCTCATGACCAATTATATATTGGGTTATCTAGAGTCAGAACTCCAGAAAACCAAAATATTTTGCTACCAGAAAATAATAAAACAATAAACTTAGTACACAGAGGAGCTCTAAAAAAAAAAAAAAAAAAAAAAAAAAAAAAAAAAAAAAAAAAAAAAAAAAAAAAAAAAAAACTTTGTAATAAGAGGTTCATATTTCCTATTTATGAAAAAAAGAAGTTAATTTGAAGATTATACTCCACTGTACTGTTAATGTAAATTTAATAAAACATATGGAAAAAAATAACGAACTAAGTTGGAGGTGGTTGCTATTTAAAATAATACGTTAAAATTAAATTTCTTACTTTACGTTGTAATTGTGGAGAAATTATTTTAAAATTACTTTAAAAATATAAGTTTGAAATTTTGTAATAAAAAATATTATAATAAACCCTATTAATGCTATGATTAATTATGTACATAGAATAATAATTAAATGCCCAGTGAAGCGGGCGAGGGTACTGCTAGTAATTTATAACATTTTTACCATAACAATAATTTTGTAAAAAATATAAAAAAAGTGCTTACGTAAATATAGGCACTGCCATGATTTTTTTCGTTTTGGAAAAGTGAAACAGGCAATGATGAACCACAATATTAATATCTTTCATACATAAAATAATTGTCTTCAGTTTAGAAAATCCTTCCACAAATTTTGATGACAAAATACTATAAAATATTCTATTTTCAGAAGTTAATAATCAAGAGTTTTAATAATTTAATCGAGAAAAAATAAAAATAAGATTGCTTTTAAATCAAGAACACAAACTTTTGAAACCTAAAATTATAATACTCGTAGTAAATTTTTAGAATAAACTAAAATATATATTACTTCAAGAATTAAGTCTGTTTTGAAATCAAAGAAAAATTATATAAATGCTACAAAAATAAATTTATTTATAGAAGCAACTTTTATAAATAAGGAAAATATACAAAAAATGCATTTTAAAACAAAAAAATTTAATTATTTATTAATTAGAATATTTAAATGAAACCTTAAAAATCTACTTGATGATATTAAAAAAATAAAATTACCAAATCTGAACCACAAAAACACTGGTTGGGCACTATATTCTGTACATAATCTTGAGTTAAGTACAAATAAATGTAATCCCTCGACTGATTCCTCTTATATTGGATTACCACAAAATATTAATAATTAAAAAGCTTGTATTAATGATAAATGCAATGACTACAAAGTTTTATTTATTCAATAAAATCAGCCTTATATGCCCCAATTATTCTACAAGTATTCAAAATATAAAAATTTTGTGAAGAAATACATAAACTCTTAGGAACCATGAGATGCAAATGAAAACTGATGAGATTCCCCTAAAACTGGGGGGGGGGGGGGGGGGGGGGGGGGGGCAACTTAGAACCATTAAAAATTATTTTCTGATTTGAACTTACGTACTTATTGCTGTCAGCCGGCGACAGCCACCACTACCGTATCACATAATGCTTTTGTGAAACCAACACGTAATTCTTGTAAGCCTGCTGTTTTAAGTCCTAGCATACTTATGGAGGTAGGTTCTTAAATACTGACTGTCGGGTGAGACACAAGATGAACGATGACACAAATACTTACTGGTAATATGGGAACCAGCAGTGCTTCCCAATCACCGCACTCTTGAGACTCAGGGTCCTCAGGGATGCTGTGGGTTCTGTGTGTCTGTCTCACCCGTGCATACTCATCACTTTGAAATATACACTTAATAAAATACATGTGGCTAGGACACTGTCACTAATGAATAAAAGAGGTAAGTTTATTGTAGACTTGTTTTTATCATTACTCTGCATACACATCAACGTGCCAATGAAATGATGATTATCTCAGCCATGACTAGCCGATTCCGCTTAGGTGCTCTCCAGCCCGCAATTAATTTAGCGCACGTCTAGATGGATGATCTCACCGAGGTGCGTGAAGCACAGTCTTCACAAGGGAAGAGGGCTGACAGCCGCTAGGGTGGACTGACGGTTTTTCTCTGAAGACAGGACATGGTGAATTACAAGTGAAAACACTTGATGAAACATATTAACACGTGTGACTACTTGGCATCACTAACGCAAGACCCATCTGGGCTCACCCGCCAGCACATGTGTAGTGGGCTGACGGCCTATACACAGAGCCGGCTAGGATGGAAATAATTGCACCATACACAAATTACAAAGTTACATAAACCCTCAAATGATACATGAAACAAGATCGGACACGAGACGAGTATTCACAATAAACACACACATGTGTAAAAACAAGCTTAGATGGCGCAGATGCCGCTGGATAATGTTTGTAGTGGACCACGTGGTGCAGGTGGAATTGCAATATTTCTTTGTGAAAACAGTAAATTAAATCTAGACAAAATATTATTTTGATAGAGAAAATTATTCTCTTTACGATTGAAGTAGTCACAGGCTTGTAGCATGCCTGATGGCGGTAAAATCAAACAAAGTGACAGCGTGGCCAAACACAAAAGCATCCATTTACGTGAAAATTACACGGAACCCTGACAAAATTTAACATATAACCCTGAAGGAAAATATTGCACAACAATGTTACATAAATAAGCTCTCAAAACGCAATGATGGCATAGACATATACTTGGCGTCTGTTAGCCACGTGGTTATACGTGACGTTGCCGTAAAATATTGTAACATGGAAACTACCCTCAAATACATATATGACAACAAAGCCCTTAAAATTGCGCGTAGCAATAATACAGAAATTACACTGGAACGCCATAAACACAGGCAGATGGTGCCTGATTCAAGTTACATGGGTCACGTGACCTCTGACATCTTTCTCCTCCTCCTCGATTAAGTTAAAAATGCCACAAGGGCAAAATAAATGAGTTAAGCGGAAGCATAATGATGGGGAAATGTCTGGCAAAACGTACGCAAGCAAAGGTTAACTGGTAAGCTAAATAGACTATTAAAACCTACATCAGTGAACAAAAGTTGTAGTGCATACGTGACAGTGTCTTAGCTCGCCAGCTCTCCTTGACAGACTGTCCAGAGGCAAGCATCGCACGGACCTACCATGGCTGCCTACGGAGTTCACATAAGCAGAAGTGCTATGTACACAGAGTAAAATATTTTATTATAGAAAATAAAATGGAACAAATTAAACTAAATACCGTTTTACATTTTATAATTTTCCTATGAATTTTTCATATTATTTCGGTGCCTCTTTGTGACGGCATTTATGATGGAATATAAGTGTTCTTAACCTCGGTGCCACGGGCACTTCAAACAATTTCAAAATAACAACAAACACTTCAAAACATTTGAAGACATATTAAACCCTGTAAATACAAATACAAAACACATTTTACACTGAAAAATAGTATTTATGTGAAAGTTAAAAATATTGGCCTCTTTGTGCACGTGCATGACACGTGACACATGCGTGATGAGTGCCGTCATAGGCTCTAGTGCCGCTGGCTGTTAGCCGGTGTCAATACAAAATGTAACCACAAAAAAATATTTAGTTAAATATTTTATCTGCTAGAAATAACAGCAGTATTTGAAAGAGATTTTCACTCAAAATTATGCTGCCGTAGTAAATCATTAATGATCAATTTTAAAAATAATAACTATATCACAGTAAACAAAATAAGAGTGAAACTGCCTACCACTGTAGGAACTATAAAGAAACACATTATTAAATTTCCTGAAATCCTGAAAACAGGCATTTGGGTAAAAACTGTGGCACATCAACATAAACACAACATCCACCCACAGTTTAACAGCATGCAGAAAAGTGTCAATTTTTGAGACTACATGAAAAAGGTTTACCTTTCTACAGCTAAAATTATCGCCACTGCAGCACGAAAAAAATAGTTTTATTACCATGGTGACAAAATAAGGCTGCCATGGAAACAATGATATTTTATTGGACTAAAACACAGCAGAAATGTCACATATACAGGGTGTTCCGGGCATAGAGGTTCAAACAGAGGAAGATGATAGAGGGGTCCAATACTAACCAAAATGACCACTACACATGTGGTCCGATTCTGGACCATTTAACTGTTACGAAGTTTGTTCCAAATATATGGACCTACTCTACACAACACTAAAAATTTAATAATTGTGATGAAAGTAAGTGTCCCAGGGTAGTAATATTCATAGAAATTGTATCTGACAAGTGGGGTGAAGTAACCAAACATCATATATGCTATTGTCATTACAGCGTTCTGTCTTGCATACCAAGATTATTAATTTTTGTTTAATAGTTCAATCATCATTTATTTGTAATGTTCATAGAGTAATTGAACAAACAAAATATTATATTGTGGAATATATATGTTCATAATACAATGTATCTTGTGTTCATTGATCAAACTTAAATGTCTCTTGTTTTCATTAATCAAACTTAAAATAGTTTAAAGTGTTTTCATACTTGAATAAATTTATCTTCATATTAGAAGAAAAAAGGAAATATCAATCATTACATTATAATCAAACAATTGAATAAACACATTGGGACATTTTATGTTCGTTGCTCTCTGGAATATTGGATTCCCAGTGTAAAATTGCTTGCTGTAACACAAAATTTTCAAATTTACGCACACTATACTCTGCTTTTCACTGACTCTACTTTACTTTTGCCTTTGGACATCGACACTCAATCACTTCGACGTATTATGGAATTCCTAAAGCACTTTGTGGCTGTCATCCTCAATGTCAGCTGTTGGGCTCGAACTGTGCTCGAAACAACACACATCTCCATGGCATCTGCTTGATCCTCGGGAAGTTAGGCAGACTCTGTGGTCTCCACCCCCTTCCTACGTGAGAGGCAGGCACGTGAACACCTGGCCAGTGTGTCACACAGGCACCGTTTCAGGAACCAGATGACGAGTACCAGACATCCCATCATAACGAACCCCACCAAGAAGTGACTGTGGCGTTCAATATGTTAACTCATAATCTTTCTATGTTTCAAATCGCAAATGTCCAACATGAGATGATTCAACTCTACATCTTCTTCTGCATTTAACTCCGACAGACTAACATTAAAGTCGGTTTTCATGGACGCAATGAACACTTGTTCACTACTTGTTAATAAGGACTGAAATGTAGAGAATTTGACTTCATTAACTTTGTACTTAATATGTGTTACTTTGGTACTGTGGGGTAGCAACGGAATTCTCTCATTAATTATCAGACAACTGCTTACCTGGGACATGACTCCTTGCGCCGAGATCCACTCCTCCACCACGTGTGCTTCACTCTTTTCTTAAAGACACATTTTAGTAACTTTCAACTTTCCTGGTTCTGAATAAATCCAACTATCACTATCTATTGTTCTAATAAACACCGGTACGAATGAATTACTTAAAACTTCTCTTTTACATAACAAATGGTCGTAACCAGATTGTGACAATATTATATCCACTGGGGAATTAGAAACCTTTACGGAAAACGTCGGGACGTTGGCTGGACAAACTATATTATTTCCGCCTTTGCATTGACTCATGTCTGCTTCACACATTAACGCATAAAACTGCCTGTTCTCTGACAGCGTGATTAAAGGTGCATCTGGCACTATCTAAATGTATTTTTTCTGAATGTCTCACAAACACGGGAAAAGGGTGAGCTCTATACATTGTGAAATAGCTATACCCCTAAATTGCTAATAGTTAATCTGTTATCTCTTTCAATCATTGAGGTTGTTAAAGTATTCCAAGCAGTCATGTGGTTCAAAGTTTTTATTACTTTCGCTAACTCTTTTGCTAAAATTCCTATGTCTTTTTCTCGAGTTTTTGTCTACTCTGGCAGTCATCCCTTTCATGAAAGTGAACTGTTTCTCCACTATGTAAATCAATTTTTCTTGTCTCACCCCCAACTCGCTAAAGATTTGGTGGATACGGACATAATCATTATTCAAAAGTGTACCAAATAAAATTTTTTATAATACTACCACCTGCATCTATAAGTCGGCCACGACAACAAATAAACCCGTGAGGGGAAGGTGCAGCGCTACCCCTCCTAGAGCGACATGCCCAGGGGGAGAGTGGTACACTCACAGTAGCCTACTGAGGACCGTCAACAGTACATTGGCACTCACAAAGGGCAGTGTAGTTTCTGTGAATCTCGTACTTATGAAAGCTGTTTATGTGCCTACACAACAAACTGTAGAGCCCCTCCCCCCTTCCCAAGGGAGTAGTACTATTCAACCAGCACATACTCTACATAAATCTACATATTAAAAACATCCATCTAGCTTGGCATAATAACGTTAACAAAATATACAACTAAATATAGTTGCAAATCACCTACGAACAAATTATATTTACTACACATGTTCCTCACATTTATGCCTTGTCCTATTATACAATACCCACATCACTGTAAGTGTACATATAATTTAAACAATTGACAGATCAATATTTAGAAAATACCCCATAATAGCAATTACATGTTTCTGTACATAATACAGTTACAACTGTTAACTTTACAAATCACTAGCAAAGTGTCACATTAATAACAATGTACCTCGAAACAAGTGTTGTGTATATTCTGATTCCCGGGAAGGTACATTGGTGTGCGTTCCTGGCATCCGCCCGTGTCGATAAATGTACACTGAAGAAATGTGGACTGTTTGAAAGGAATGTATCGCAAATTACCCACACACTTAATGATATAATGTGAGCTGTAAAGTTACGCAGCATAGGTAATAGATGCTTAAGTCTATTCACGTTCTTCAATACCTGAAAGTTCATCATCAGCTACATTTCCACGTACACTACTGTCACTGAAGCTGTCAGTATCATGGCTACTGTCACTTTCACAGTCACTGTCACTACCTAAACTAATTGCAATCTTCTCCATTTCTTCTTCTATGCAACAATCTTTTCCCAATACTGCTCTTCTTCCGTCTTCATGTGTAACACTGCTGATTTCCAATCTTTTTCAGAAATACTGTTTATGGCTTCATCTGTCACTGCCTTTATTTGGTCAGTTCTTTGCGAAATGTTGCTCTTCGCCACACGAGACATGGCAATATTCCATATATATATTGGATGGCATTTAAGTTGCAGTGATATGGAGGCAGCCTGACTACTTCATGGCCATGTTCTTTAAGAAGTTCGTCTATGCAATACTTCGGAGACGGTAGTTGACGTTTCACGATGCGGAGTAGCTCTGCTTTAGTCATCTCTTCCTCGTATTAAATGTTATTTAACTTGAGTCACTCTTGTATTTCTGCCTTACGTGATGTTATTGTAGGGACTTTGTTTGTCTGCACTGAGCGATAGGCTGCATTATCCATTACAATTATGCATCTACGGGACAGATTGGCTAAGTTTTTCGAATACCCATTTTGAAAAATTCGCAAAATTCATCTCATCATGGTAGTCACCACTTTTGATTTTAGACTTAAAGATGAGATACGGGCCAGGGACAAAGCCCGCATTTGAACCAGCATGCACGATAATCCATAGTTGGCTTGCCGTGTCGTTCTTCAGCACACCTGGCGTGTGCGGATCTTGTCAACATTTACTGACTTTGTACGGAGTATGAATTCATGTTTCGTCAACATAAATCACCGGTAACCTGTTTTCTCCAGACTATCTTTTTTCTCATTCCCCTTAAATACTATTCCCTCCATGCAACAATATCTGTTCTCTCCATTAATACAAGTCTCTTGTTTTTGCATTTCTTGAATCGGAAGCCAATCTTCTTTATGATTTGCCGCAATGTTTCCTTGCTTCCGTGGAAATTAATTTATGTTCGTACTACAAAAAGTAATTTCTTTAATGTAGGCACTTCTTTCCAGTGTGCATAACAGTTTCAGATTGTACGTCAAACAACACACAAATCAAAATCATCCAACACAATTTTTCGTGCGTTCCTCTTCAGTTTCTTACCAGGTGTACATAGTTTTTTTGCCTGTTAGTTTTCCTACTGATTTCCTTCCTTATTTTACATATTGTTGCCTCAGATTTTCCTGTTGCAGCTGCTGCTCACTTTGTTGCATTTTCAATTGGATACATATGTTTCCCAGATATCTTCTCTTCATCAAAAAATGAAATAACATTTCCTATTATTTTGCAGCCTTCGCTATGAATAGTGGGACTTTTTTTACTACACGAAGTCATAATGTTATTAACATTTACACTAGCACTCAAATATATGTACACGTTTAGAACTATCAACTACTTGCGCACTAGTAAATAGGCGCTCCTTCAGACTACGTTTATTTACTACCACCAACCAAGACTGGCCTTGTCGATTTTCATGCAGTACAGACTGTATGTGTACGTCTTACAGCTGCTCGCCTCTGACTGGCTCGCTGGGTTTTACCCTTGTCCACCCTATCTCTAGCTCACGGTGAGACCAGCAGAACCGCATTCTTTCGAGATATTTTGTTGTCTCGGCCGAGTTATATCAAACCTCTCTTTTCACGAGATGATGTTCTGGATAATATCAAAGTTAGTTAATTTACTTCCTCCTCTAATTCTGCAATTAACCTATTAAGAATATCTAGCTCTGAACGTGGTTTTTCAATCTTATGGTTTCCAGAAAACTTAATCCCTTTAATTACGTTCAGTTGGTTTCTAAATCTTTTATTAATACTCTCCAATTTTCTAATGCATATGTCTAGCACTATTGTCCATCTGTCTCCTGTTAATACGACGTCCATTTCTTGGACCAGAATCAACCCAGCGCCCATGGTGTGATCTGCAATGCAAACCAATATACCTCTTATTTGGTTTTTCACATTGAACTCGTAATTACCATTAAATTCTAAGTTACATTATATTTTGAGGCTGTGCATCACTTATTTCTTCTTCCTTCTCTTCCACTGAGGGGCTTTTTACTCTTGAATGCAAATTATACCTGACAGTAGGTTCACGTTTTTTTCTCACGAATTTACCCCTTTAAATAAAGCGACGGTTCCCAAACGTAGTCAGTTTCTACATTATCATAACACTCACTATCATCGAGGGTGCTGCCATCCTTAGGGTATTCAACACATATTTTCTCTACTTCACCTATTTCTCCTAACTCTGTAATGTCTGTTAAAATTGTGCGTGACTTTGAGCCTCTATTTTCTTCAATATTTTCCTCACTTAATTCTTTATTACTTTCACCATCGCAAAATTTCTCAACTGATTTTACTTCATCAATAACATGTGGGGCATTTTCCCTACACGCTGTGTCTTTGCCTAGACACTAGCTCATTGGCTCTGTAGAATTCTTAGACAACTTTAATTTATCACTGTGCACAATAACATATCTTTTGTCTAATAATACTTCAAATGTGACTGAGCTCAGTTTTCTCAAAACTTTATGAGGTCCAGACAAAATCTTATGAAACTCAGGTACTTTACCTTTCTTAACACTTGGCGTGTGTAGATATACATAATCACCTACCTCAATCTCTGGTGATTTTGATTTGTTATCATAATACTCTTTTGGTTTCTCAAAAGCTACTTTATTCCTTTTGCTAGCTACTTCGTATGCTTCTTTTAACTTATTACTGAAAATATCTACATGTTCCTTGGCTGTCATACCTCCCTCTAAAACATTGGCTGACTACTCAATCCATCTAAAGGGGGTAGTCTAACATCTTTCCCATACAACAAATAATGTGGGCTATAACCTGTCACTGAATGGGGAACCGTCCTATATGCGTGCACTGCTAATGGCAAATATTCTTCCCAATTACCACCAGATTCATCTACGTAATAAGATATCATGTCCGCTAGGGTTCAATGAAGTCTCTCAACACGTCCATTACATTGTGGTCTTAAAGGGAACACCCGTAACTACCCTGTCAGTAGTCCTCTCGACAAGACTGCCTACTTCACATGTCGCTCCTGCATCTTCCACGCGACTAGGACTCCATGTCCTCTTGCTCCCTTTGACGTAATCGTGATGAGGAATGAAACACTGGGATGCAACCCTTTGACCAGAAACAAAGGGGATATCACACTGGTCACTCACTCTCATAAGTGCCTTATTTTCAACTACACAGGTACTCTGACGGTTGTTCACCCCGTCCTCCAGATTCGTCTCACTGAATGTCCCTAAAGAATTTGTAGCCGTACTGCTCCTACAATAACCTCATTCTCTGAGAGGCTCATACCGGTAAGAATTAAGTTACACATTGCCCTTGCCACACGGATGCCTGGTACATTCGTCAATGCTGGTTCAATAAGAAGCAATTTCGAGTCAACATTCCCAACTCGCAGTGTGCAAAGCAAAATCTATCACTGTCTGATTTTGGTGGCAGAAACATGTGTTGTATCAGTTTCACTTAATTATATTGACTACCATTCAGAGATCCGGATCCAAGTTCAGAGTTGGCCAGGCTCTCAGCTTGTTTCCGCTGCTCTTCCTCAATTATGCAAGTAAATGAATTATATGTATCTAAATCAATTGCATCTTTGAGATATAATATCTGTTCTATAAGTCGATTCTGGCATCATAAAAACGGAGAAAATCGGTTCCAAGTATTCCCTCGAAAGGAAGCTCTGATGCACACACAAGGAACCAATATGGGTAACATTGACCATTTACCCACAACTCTACATACTGGGTACATACGATCTGGAGAGAGACTCCAGTTACACATTTCGCTCTTAACTGAGATTCATGGATAATATTCCCGCTCACGCTAGGTTGAACTAGAGCTATATAGGATTATACGTCAATTAAGAACAAGTGAGACTGGCCCCCGACAAGAACTGATACTATGGTCTCTTTTTCCCCTACAACTGTAATTATCACAATGTAGTGCCCGGGGCTGACACTTGGCTTCTCGCATTTGGGTGATTATTGCCTACATTCTTGCCAGTTTCTCTAATGCCGTGCCCTACGTTCTTAGGTAATTGGGCTCGTTGTGGGGTTCCCAAACTTCAGCATTTTCTGGAGTCCAAAACGCCCGCAGCTGAAACATCTAATATTACAGTTATTGTTTTGTTCTTGTCTGTAACTCATGTTCTTCAGAGAAACACCTGCTCCCGATAAACTCTTTCTACTGTCACTGTTATCATTCGAACCACGGTAACATGAGTTATAACCTCTTCCAAAACATCTGTTAAAGGAAGTATTTTCGCCACTTTTCGCGTTACCTAGTGCACACTTGTTTGCTGGGAGAATATGTTACTACACCATTCCCCTCCTCTGAGGATCATCAAATTTTGTTTTGCGTTCCTGATTCGCCTCTGTAACCTCTTATGCTATAGCCATGCATTCAGCTTCATCCACTAGCGCTATAGCCATGAATTCAGCTTTATCCACTAAAGTTATAGCCATGCATTCAGCTTCGTCCATGGTTTGTGGTATTTTATATCTTAACTGCTGACCTACGTTACGTTGTAACCCGTCATTAAAAGTTGCTAATAACCTCTTTTCAGCTTCCTGATTCAAAACGTTCTGTTTCTCTGGATCATCTAAATGCTGAACTGTTTTCTCACATAATTTAAGACATCTATCTGCAAATATCTGCACATCCTCATTTTGTTTCTGTCTAACATTAACCAGCATGAAATAATGAAATTGCAATGGCTGATTTTCCTTGAATCTATCATTTAACTCATCCTTCAAAATTTTAAATGTTATGTTACCTCTTTGGACATGTCGCAACAAAACGCGATGCTAAACCTTTCTCTCTCTCTGTGTGAGAGAGAGAGAGAGAGAGAGAGAAAAAGAGAGAAAAAGAGAGAAAGAGAGAGAGAGAGAGAGAGAGAGAGAGAGAGAGAGAGAGAGAGAGAGAGAGATAGAAGGAAACTTTGTTGCCTTCGTTGCTGATTCAAACTTCGAATAGCGGCAATCCTATGACGTCACAACAGCAGCAATATTTAAATAATTACGAAAAATCATAGAAAACATTAAAAATATTAATTGTACTTTATAAGATGGTTTTAAAAGGGTCCATATATTAAATGAAATGGCCAGATAATAAAATATCTCATAACCAAATACAATTAATAAAGTTTCATAAATAATTATTTGGTCTGTTGGGTAAACAAACATGGCTATCAGGGCTGCAAAATTAAGTGTTCTTAAGTTTCAAAACAACAACGTAAATAATAACATTTTTTTTTTTTTATACGTTAAACACAAATATGACACTATAAAATGTAAACAAACCTAAAATCTGTCATTCTATCACAACGATTAGCTTAAAAATGTGTATTTGTGTATTCTGAGGGCACTGGCGCAATGTCCATAGTATATAACCCTCCAAAAAAATTATAACATATACATACATACACTCGCAATTAGGCTACCCTCCGTGGGCGAGCTCTCTCAACTCTCCTTCACCCAACCAACTCCATTTCCACTCCCTTTCTGAATTTACCAACCCCCTCTCACAGATACCAATTCCTCCCTCAACACATTCCACTCCCTCACATACCTCACAAGCATGGACTGCCTACCCCGCTCCGTTCTCCTCCACACCCTCTGAAGCTTCTCACTGTTATTTCCTCTTCCTCTAAACATCCACTTACTTAGCTTGCAGTGTAGTCCTCCCCATCCTCCCTCTTCATTCACCACCCTGTACATCCTGACTAGCCGTTCAACTTTCCTCCTGTCCTTCAATGAGCTCCACCCCATTTCTTTCATCATCACTGATGGCCTATAGATCCCTTCTTCCTCACCATCTTGCCCCTGCCTCCTACACCCACCCTTCACCCATCTTGCTGCCTTTCTCTGCACCTTTTCCAGTTCTCGCACCTCCACCTCCGGGTCTCATACTGCTGCAGCATATTCTAACATTGGCCGTACCATTGTGCCATACGCCTTCTCCTTCACCTCACAGCTGACTCAATTCAGCATTCTTCCCAGCATACCCAGAGCCCTTCTTCCCTTTGCAACCACCCTCTCTACCTGTTTTTTCCATCTGAGGTCTCCCTGCAGTACAATCCCTAGATACGTATATTCTGCTGCTTCTTCTATCTCTTGTCCCTCCTATCTGTACATGTTCCTCTTTATCATCTTCTTCCTTGTGAACCTCACTACCTTAGTTTTTCTTACATTTATATTAATTTTATTTTTTCTGGTCCACAACCATATCTTATCAATGTCCTCCTACAAATGTCCGCCCCCCCTCTCCCACCTCAGCATATACAATACAATTGTCTGCAAACAATCTGATTTTTCCCCTAATCCCCAAACCTACGTCATTTACCATTATGGTAAATAACAAAGGATCCAGCACGCTTCCCTGTGGTACTCCTGACGCAACCTCCTATTCCTCCAATATTGCCTCCCCCACTTTCACCCTCTGCCTTCGCCCCCTGAGAAAGTCCCCTATCCATTCCACTACCTTCCTGTCTGGTATCAGTGCCTCCACTTTCCTCATCAATGTCCCATGGGGCACCTTATCAAATGCCTTCTCAAAATCTATGAAGCGCGCATCCACCTGCTTCCCCTCATCAACTACCTGCATCAGATCCTCTAATAACCCAGCCAGCTGAGTCTCACATGAGTAACCCCTCCTGAAACCATGCTGGGACTCCTCCAACCAATTTCTATTGTTCATAACCCTCACCACATACTGCTCCACCAGCCTCTCCATTACTTTTCCTGTACTTGATGTGACTCACTGGTCTGTAGCTGCCAGGCCTCCCCCTATCCTCTCCCTGCTTGTGTATAGGTACCACCATAGCATCCTTCCAATCTTGTGGTAACTTACCCTCTCCTAAGGAATTTTTAAACAGCACTTCTAAATATTTCACCAACTCCTTGCCACCAAACTTTAGTGCTGTGTTTCCTATCCCATCTGGACCCCCTGCCTTACTGCTCTCCAAACCCCTAATTACCTTTTCTAACTCCCACTCCCTCATCTTAAACTTACTAACACCTCCTGAACCCTGCTTGCCCCCCTATTCCAACTCTCCTTTGCCTCAAACACTGACAAGTACTGTCCTTGCAGCATCTACTATTTTTCTTGGTCATTTGCCGCATGCCTAACATCCCTTCCTGTTAGAAGAGGGATCCCTTCCTCTCCTCCCCTTCACCACCTAACATACCTAAACAATTTCCCCCATTCCTTGGCTTTTCCTTCTTCCACCATATTCCCCAGAAATACATTCTTTGCCTTTTTGATCTTTCTTTCAAGCTCTTTACTCATTTGTTTCATCATTTCTTTAAATCTTAACATCCCTTCATTTCTCCACTTGGCATGTAATTTTCTGCACTTCTTCTTCATTTTCAAAATCTCCTGTCTATAATATGGCGGATCTCCCCCAGTCCGTAACATTTTCATTGGCACAAATTTTTCCAACATAACCTCCATTAATCCTCTAAACTCCCTCCACAACCCCTCTACACCCTCCACCATATACCATTTTTTAAACCTGTCACTGAGGAATATTTCTGCCCCCTTCTTGTCTCCTCTCCCATACTGCCACACCAACCTTTCTACCATTTGCACTTCCCTCATCCTGCCAATCCCAATTTCCACACTAACCTTTCTGCCATTTGCACTTCCCTCATCCTGCCAATCCCAATTTCCACACTAACCTTTCTGCCATTTGCACTTCCCTCATCCTGCCAATCCCAATTTCCACAACCGGGATATGATGGTCGCTTATACCATCCAATACTATTGCACCAACAACAGCATTCCTAGGTCTGACCAACACCACATCCAGCACTGACCCAACACCTTCCTCATTCCATCTCGTAGGTGTTTCTACTACTTGGACTAATCATCTGTTGAGTAACTGTGCTGCCATTCTCTGCATCATGCTACCCATTCCTTTTGCACTCTCTACCCATTTCACCCCTGGCATATTCAAATCCCCTGCTACAACAACCCATTGCCTGTCCTTCAGTCTATCGACCCTCTCCTTGATCATCTCAATTGCTTGCCATCCCTGTCCTGGTGGTCTATACGCTGCCAGCAAAGTAATACTCCTATTACTACTACAACTTAATTTAATTTCCATTACCTCGACATCCTCACTAACCCATTCTACCGCCCCTTTTAGCCATTTCCTTACACACACCATTATTCCTCCTCCTCTCCCATCCCTGTCTCTTCTGAAGATGGTGAACTCATCCTGCCTACACTCTATGTCCAGTACTTCCTCAGTCAACCAAATCTCCACAGCTACCACTATATCCGCCCCATATCCTTCAACCTTTCCCCAGAAGCCCTCCAGCTTGTTGTACACACTCCTACAGTTCACCACCATTATCTTTATACTAGTACTCTGCATTACCATCCTACATTGCTTACCTCCTATCTCCACCCCTGCGGCCTTATCAATGCTATCCTCTCCATTTCTCTCCCCTTCCGTTTTCTCGCTTCTAATTGATTGCTATTTCAACAAAAATTTCATGATAGTTGACACTTGTGGGGACACGTTATATAGTAGCCATACAAGTCCCAGTTTTACAGTGTAAAAAAAAAATTGTGAATTGATGTGCAACTCACTTAAAAGTGTGCATTCGCGTACTCGGAGGGGGCTGGCGCAATGTTCCTACTACATAACTGTCCAAAAAAAATTATAAAATGATAGGTGACACTTGCATATAGCGCCATAACACTCCCAGTTTTTTTGTGCAAAAAAAATTGTGAATCCGTGTGGCACTCACTTAAAGGTGTGTATTTTTTGCACTTGGAGAGCACTGGCACAATGTCCCTGCTATATAACGCTCCAAAAAATAAAATGACAGTTGACACTTGAGGGGACCCGGGGAAACATGTATATATAGCTGCCATATCGGTCAGTTATTTTGTACAAAATGTGTATACGCACATGAAATATGTGATGGCACTTAAGTGGTTTTTTTTTCTCTTGCGCACCATATAAGTAGGCCGAGAGACGGGACAGAGCCAGCAGATAGAGCTAACTTCCATCCAGTGTTTATTTACTCTATTTCTTAGGATGTACATTATTCAAAAGTTAAAGTCTTTGCAAGAA
Source organism: Dryococelus australis (assembly GCA_029891345.1). Lineage (NCBI taxonomy): Eukaryota > Metazoa > Arthropoda > Insecta > Phasmatodea > Phasmatidae > Dryococelus > Dryococelus australis. The sequence continues at coordinate 34,697,313 of CM056998.1, read as the reverse complement.
ACGTCCGCAACCCAAATATTTGCCCTGTTTTTCCATGATTTTATCTTAGTTCTCAAAAATATTCAACATCATCAACACGTTTACGAAAATAATTAAGTTCGTCACATTGGCGTAGTTGCCACACGCAGGCAACTAAATTGTTAGGCATTCACCTTATATTGTCTTTGACTGAAACAGATTTAAACTCGAAGTCCCAGTCCAGTCCCAAAGACGGCTTTATAACTTACTACAGCAAGAAGATACAGTCGCCGTCACGACCAGGACATGATTAAATAAATTAAATAAGCCGGTCAACATACCATTCTAACATTTAGGTACCCACAAAGCCATCACCACCATAAAAAGAAGCACAGAATAAGCCATTAACCGACATATACTTATACCTTTACAACAAACATTTCGGCACAAACGATGAGTAGAAAAATATTAAAAACATATTAATACAACATACATTAAATTTTTCACATCTTGAGGACGCCATGCCATAACTGGAATTACAAGCACAGAATTCACCATCACAAAACCGTAGTAAACGAAAAACTTCAAATAATAGCGAAATACTCTGTTGGTTTCATACAAAAACGGCAAAGCCAAAATAAATATAACCACAAAAAATTCGAACAAGCTTGACATTTTGGAGCCAGCAACTTGTCAATAGACAATTGCAAAGAACACAGAAACGAAACGCAAGACACTTCGCTCTCACGCTGCTTTCGACTTCATTAGTATCTACCTTTTACACGTGTATTTATTGACAGCGCTCGAAAAGATAATATGACCTACAATGCTTGTCAGTAATCAACTGCAGAATTTTATCTAGCATTATCACCCATTGCTCACTATATTAACTTTTCAAAATTGTAACATTATGTAGCACAAATGTGATAATGCTTTTAACCCACTAACCTAATAACCCTATCACCCATTACACAGTGCATAGGTAATGGAAAGCAATCCTTTCAAATTATGGCATATTACTTCGTATATTGTTTATTTATTTAGTTACCAAAGGCAACATGAACATTTATACAAGAAATTGTAAACATCAAATAAAAACATTCTTTGTTATATTTGGATTCCTGCATAATGGTGTAAATTAGAAGTAAAAATAACGTGATAGTTTGTGTATGCGCTCATTTCTTCCTCATCTGTACATTATCGTTGGTAATGACGTCCTTGTAAACAAGTCTTGATGTCGAACATAACCCAAATCACTAACCTAATCGAAATGGTGTTTGTTAAATTACGTGACGATATGTTTACTTGAACAAACTTTCATTATTCGTGATAGGGTTTTTTAAATTTTGCATTTACTCTCGCATCGTTTATGACGACGGTTTTTGCAGCTGGTAGGTGTTGTTGAAGAAATCTCTGAAAATGTCTTCATCGGCTGTGTACGTTCTTGATGTTAAGGGGAAGGTAAGTGGCCCTTGTACATGTGACCTTATTACTTTAATAAATCTGTTGGCATAAGCTGCAAATAACCATATTTTATGGACGTTGATATTTATTTATTCAGCTTTCCTGTATTCCAGTACTTACTAGAAGGGTTATCCAGAGCAATTTACAAGAAAGTGCATGTTACATAAAACATACAAACATAGAACATACCTAAAGCAAATTTTACAAACAAAATCATCTTTCAGTTTACATAATACTTTACATCAAGTTGGCATCCACCTTTCTGGGGTATAAGATATTAAACTCGGTGATTAATGATCTAAAAAGTTGTAAAAGTCCTGTGGCCCTAAAAACAAAACTGAAATGTATCCTACTAACTAAAATTTTAAATTGGCCATCTGTCTTGCCATCAGTTAGCAATAGCACATACCTAAAATGGAATGTATAATAATGTGCAACTGTTCTATCTAGTTTGTATGTATAATGTTTTTTTTTTCCTGGTTTTTTTTGTAGGAATTTGTGTGTAAATTGTCATATGCATTTCTCATTATTAAGTATGTAGGTATATTAGGGTTACTTCTTTGCTGTAATTTAAAAAAAAAAAATTTTTGTCTCTCTCCAACATCTTAATGTCGTAGTAAGTGTATTTTTAAAGGTCCCAATACGAGCTATGCTCAAGGGGATTAACACTAATGTATATACTGCTATAATTTGTAATGTACAAAAGTGCAAGTAAATAAAAAAAATATATATATATATATCAAGACAACTGTTTGATACATACATACATACACTGGCAATTAGGCTACTGCCTGGTGGCGAGCTCTCTCACCTCTCCTTTACCCAACCAACTCCATTTCCACTCCCTTCCTGAATTTACCAACCCCTCTCACAGATACCAATTCCTCCCTCAACACATTCCACTCCCTCACATACCTCACAAGCATGGACTGCCTACCCCGCTCCGTTCTCCTCCACATCCTCTGAAGCTTCTCACTGTTGTTTCCTCTTCCTCTAAACACCCCCTTACTTAGCTTGCAGTGTAGCCCTCCCCATCCTCCCTCTTCATTCACCACTCTGTACATCCTGACTAGCCGTTCAACTTTCCTCCTGCTCTTCAATGAGCTCCACCCCATTTCTTTCATCATCACTGATGGCCTATAGATCCCTTCTTCCTCACCATCTTGCCCCTGCCTTCTCCACCTACCCTTCACCCATCTGGCTGCCTTTCTCTGCACCTTTTCCAGTTCTCGCACCTCCACCTCCACATACGGGTCCCATACTGCTGCAGCATATTCTAACATTGGCCGTACCATTGTGCCATACGCCTTCTCCTTCACCTCACAGCCGACTCCATTCAGCACCCTTCTCAGCATACCCAGAACCCTTCTTCCCTTTGCTACCACCCTCTCTACCTGTTTTTTCCATCTGAGGTCTCCCTGCAGTACAATCCCTAGATACTTATATTCTGCTGCTTCTTCTATCTCTTGTCCCTCCTATCTGTACATGTTCCTCTTTATCATCTTCTTCCGTGTGAACCTAACTACCTTAGTTTTTCTTACATTTATCTTCATTTTATTTTTTCTGGTCCACAACCATATCTTATCAATGTCCGCCTGCAAATTTCCACCTCCCTATCCCACCTCAGCATACACAACACAATTGTCTGCAAACAATTGTATTTTTCCCCTAATCCCCAAACCCATGTCATTTGCCATACGGTAAATAACGAAGGACCTATACAACATACCTGTAAGTTACAGTATACTCCATTCACTGTTACTTCCAATCTTCTGCTAAATTCTACTTCTAGGACACACCTTCGCATCACGCAAACAAAGCTTAACCATGTTTAGAATATTACACTGGAGGGACAATGCACTGGATTTGTGCGCACTCAGTGTAATATTATTTTGCGTAAGGACTATTTCTTACTAGGCGTTACCAACACACCTATTTTCTCCCTGTTTTTGTTCATATAAATTACAAAGTAAATATTATACTAATTCATAGAAGGAATATAAGTAAAAGTTCAGTTTAACTATAATTAAAGTACGTTGAAGTTAACTTATACCCTATGTATAAAATGCTTGTATTATGCGATATATTTAGGAAACAACCAAACCCATCATACATAAGGTTATTTTTCAAATGTTTGTTGTTTCATAAAAATGTGCAGAAACAGCGAATAGACTATATACATAATCTTACAGTTTACTCTGTGCAGCATAAAGTATTTTATTTGAACTAGATAATTGAATAAGTTCTATACATACCAATACTAAGGTTGCACACATGTTTAAGGACATTGTAATTAATTACGTGCACCACCTATTCTACACAATTTTTAAATCATACTATATTTGAAATTTTATTTACACAAATAATTCCATAAAGAGTTTCAAAGTTATATAGCCACTCCTCTTCTTATTCTTGCTAATCAGCTCATAAACTTATTTACTGAGTAGAATGATTACACAGTAAAGGCTGTTCACGATAAAGTGAGCACGTTAGAAATGAACCTTAGAAAATAGTCGCTGTTCCCTGCATGCATTAATTTTAATGGGTGTACTGAGTGACATTCACCCAGTTAAGTTGGTAACAATTGATGGAAAGTAGTCCCATATTTTAATGCCGAATAAAAATTGTTAGGTAACCATTTGTGATGACTTAAAATTATTTATTTCCTTCTCTGTTTTCTTTATGCATCAAAGTGTAAAAATGAGCAGATTTGTAAAGTATTTACTTTCTTAATAATTCCACAGTTTCATTTGACAGATGGATAAATAAAGGGATGAGGCCTATAGCAATGTTATCTTTACATAATAAGTATTTTTATTGTAAAAAATTATGAAGTAATATGCTGCGATAATTTTGGCAAATGTGCAGAGGAAAAAGTAGCATCGTGGAAACTTTTTTTTAAAAGATAGGTGGGGAAAGTCGTGTAAGAAATGGAGAGGAATCGTCAGATTTTATGTATATGCTACTCAAAGCATTTTTCCTCTTGCTTATCAATTGGCGGCGTGTTAAAGTTGAGAACATTTTCAGTTGCTCATGGCAGCAGCAGCTATACACTTTTGCTTAATCTTAGAAGCGCAGTTATACAAAAACTGAATGAACTTATGATTATGAATATGTTATGTTAGCCATATTCGAAATTATTCAATTAAATTGTTATCAAAGTGAAATATGTTCATACACCTCTGTAAAGTAATACAAAAATAAGACAATCCTAGCCCCAAACACACACTTGTAATTATACATAATCACGTACATTCCTTATTTTTGTTGAATTTTTTAAATTTTAATACAGTTATGTTTACTTTGACTGGGGTAGTACAAATAATATCGCTATCTGACCTGGCCTTTTATATACTTTTACAAATGCAGAAAACGCCATCTTTAGCCATCACTGTTCATTTACTTCAAAGTAGGCAGGGGTGGTAACCGCAACACAGGAAAAAAATACAGTATGGTTTACTTACATACGCCTTTTACTTTGATCAGAAAGATTCTGTGATCAGAAAAAGTTTGGAGACAGTGTAATTACGTACAGAGCAGAATATTTTTGATTATTATGGTTCTCTAGCCTCTGTGACTGCTGTCTTAGTTACAGATCATTAGTTTTCATCTTAAATTTAATACTTGTTCTAGTATTTTTACAGTTATGGATGGTGATAAATGTTGCTGGCCATTAACTGTTGTACACCATTTGTAAGATGTCCATTGTATTTTTCACTACTTTTCCTTTCAATTTCCTATTACATTTGCATTCTCAGCACGTGCGAGTATGGGTTGTTAACCTCAAGGAAATAGTAAAACATAAATAAAATACAATAAAGGCCAGCTGGGTCTGGGTACTTCCCATGTTATAGGATAGTCACGTCTTAGTTCTCTTGGGTTTAACTGTGGTGACAGGAAAAGGAGAGAAAATTCCTAAAGTAAGTTGAATTTGGAAGGACTTGGTTTTCCTTGCAGTTAGGTCTGTCAAAGACAGTGGAACCAGCTTCACGGGTAACATGGAAGTAGGGCCTAAATGGAACTGTCGAGTTTGCTATCCATCCGGTCTTGGTAGAATGTAGGATGAGTCGGAATACGAGCAGGTACGAAGTCGGGATGATTCAGAGCCGCCTTAAGACGCTTATGTCCTTGGGGTGGTAACCGCAAATGCGTTATCTTGCCCGAAGGGGTTCGTACCGTGCAAGTGTAATCAGCGAGGACTGAGCTTGAGTGGTGGCAGGTGGGATCTCCACGGCTACTTCTGCAGGGGGCAGGTCTGAAACTTCTATATTATGCTACGGCCAATCTAGTCCTAACAGACTGTCTCCGTACTATGCAATAGCTTGGCCCAGGGGTTCTATACTTAATGCGGGCCTAGTATAGGGTCCGAATAAACAAACTGGTTCTTCCTCAATTAATGGAGGTTCACAATTAGTGTGGGTGCTCTCTGCTGAAGTTAATAATAGTAGTTCTCTTACAGAGGTTCTTAATGTAGTTCTCCTTAGTAAAGTGCCTTTAGTGGCGTAAGACATGTATATGGTAATGAACACACATGCAAATGCAGTGAAACACCTTGAACTCAGTGTGGTTCCTGTGTCCTCTACTTCGGCCTTTGCAAGCTGGGACTTAGAACCGTAGGTATTCTTAGAAACCTGGCGATCTGGAGGCATGATTTGCTGGAGGTCAATCCTCTAAAATTTTGCAAATTCTACCCTGGCCTTATGCAAGCTAGGGGCAGGTTTGAACACTTGACCGAAACGGTACCTCATGACAAGTTGGAGAAAGAGAAACTGGTATTAATTTTCAACCCTAATCAGTGTACTTCCAGGGAACGATATGTTCAGTCCTAGTTCCCACTGTCCAGCCTTTGCAAGCTGAGACTGACCATGAGTGTGGTAGATTTCCGAATCCTTGGGTGAGTGACCCTCAAGAATTCAATCAGGCTGGAGCACTTAAGATTCTTGTCCGCCCTATTCAGGCCGGGAATCGAACCAAATACCCAGACTTTCTGCAGCTCTTAGAGGGTACAGAGTTGCTAAGGGGTGTTTTTGAGGTTGACCGACGATCTACCCAAGGACAGAACTCAATATAGTCTCTTAATATGTATGTATCTGCCATTAAGGTGGTTTCACCCGAATGCCAGTTTGACCATTTTTGCATCTAGGATTTTAAATTGAGAAGTTAATGCCACTTGAATTGATTTCAAAATACATTAACACAAAACAGGGTGAAAACAAAGAGATTACACAAAAAATAAACAAGTCTTGCGAATTCAGATTATAATATGTAATTTTAATACTACGTGATAAGAAAAAAAAAATGTGTAGCTCTGCTAATAACAATCTAACTAGGTATTATTAATGCTTTGAAATTTATAGTAGGCGAAGGCAACCTACAGAAAAAGTGGATTTACAATACGCAAATATTATTAAGCAAGCGGTTGCTAATAACGGGGGTGTGTTTAGAATGAACCACAATTACCGTCGGGTAATTATGTGGGGGTCCAGAAGGGACATCGATATGACCTGCTACCATGGAAGGTATGGGTTACAGGGGGACATTCTTCAATACCTCTGTGGAGCTGGTTGAGAGTCGGAAGAGAGGTTTTACCAATTACCCATGTAGACTTTCCACTAGACCATGGTTGTGCGTCGGTGATGGCCTAGTGGTCAGAACCCTTGCAAAGCAGAGCTCCAGTCTTCACAGACTGGGAGTCAGGGCTGCCACTTACCCCTTCCGTTGCCCCCAGCCTTATGTAAGCTGGACGGCCGACGAACTGTCCTGAGCCCTGGAAGGGTATTTCATTATATACTAAAAATCTCAGCTTGACGGCTTTCAGAGGGGTGCAGGGGTTGTTAGCCTCTCTCCGAGGATGATAAAATTATTTGGTGTGCTAGGCCAGGGTGGCATTTTTTTATCGCCTGTGGTAGATGCGTTGACAGTTCCATCGCCTCGGCACAAGGCTCAGAAGGCTGTGATGTTTCACAGGCAGGGGTGCTACTTCCTTATAGCGACGCGTGGAACGTGATGTTTATCAGCCAGTCTGTCGACGGCTCGTCGAACAGTACAATTGCCACGTTGGGGATAAGGGCGACCGCATGATGGCTTTGAGTGAACAGTACAATTTATTTATTAACCACGTGTCTGTAGTCATGATGCTGGACTCTGTAAGCAGGTGATTGTCGTACTATTTAAAGAATGACTTGCCCAAATAAGCGTTGCTGCTTCGAGATGGGGCAAAGTCAAAGTCGTACTGGCACTTGCTTCACTTGTATACTGGGCAGCAGAGTGGCACAGGTTTGTGTGTAATCACTTTTACTGAGCTAGTGTGTTGTTGACTTATATTTTCATGATTTTTACCATTTTTGGAGGATGTAATTTTTTTTTTTCATTACTGATCTTGTTATAGCTCTTCCAACTGATAATTATTTATTTAAAATTGTTTCCATTGATCTTGCTATATGAGTAATGAAGTCTTCAGGATGTGGAAAACATTTCAAAACAATACGTATCAGTACACATAAAATGCTCAAAACGTAATTTGTGAGTAGTATAACCACGTTAATGTAAGTAGGTACCATACCAATTCATCATAGTCTAAACCATTATTGCCGAGCCAGTTATTTAAGACAGGATGTAATATTAATTCATTAAATATTGTGTGTTCCACTATGTTATGGAGAAAAATGTTTGTATGAAACGAGCATTTCTAGTGAAAAGCATATTATATTGAATGATATCATGTATGATATTGGTGTGAAAATTTGTTGCAGGTGCTTATCTCGCGGAACTACCGTGGTGATATAGACATGGCTGTCATTGAGAAATTTATGCCTCTTTTGATGGAAAAAGAAGAGGAAGGCATGCTGACACCAATTTTGAAAACTTCAGAATGTACCTTTGCCTATATAAAATACAACAACTTGTATATTGTTTCAATAACAAAGAAAAATGCAAACATTGCACTTGTATTTTTTTTTTTGCATAAAATAGTGCAGGTGAGTTTGGTGTATTACTAAGGCAGTTCTTAATTGTCCAATCAGAATGCAAAAAATTAACCAGTTAATTTTAAATGTTTTATATCAAGGATCAATGACTAGACGCATTCAGATGTTATAACTTTCATCTTACGCATCACTTGTTACCAACCTCTCAATGTTAACATTGACAAAACAACCTTACACATCAAATTGCCCTTTTCAACAAAAATATATACCACAGAATATGTTTTCAAAGATTAATATAATACAATGTACAAATTTCCATTTAAAATGTAATAGAGACATTATAAATAACAGAAATTCACCACTGACCCAAAACTGGTACTCATTCTGAAAGTTTACGTGATGTTTGTTTTGGTGGAAAGAAAGAAAGAAATAAAAATTATCTGTGTGTAAATTTTAATGAAAGCACAAAATCTTTTAAGTTTAATAACTTGCTTGGTTTCTGAGCTCACATTTATGTATTCTTGGAAATATTACACTATTTTGTGGTAGTTTTGATATTGTTCTTCTCAAAGCCTTGATGGGAATATACTTAAATGGGTGGTACGTGTTGTACACAAACTGGTAATTAAAAAAAAAAAAAACTAACTGACACATTACTACTTCTTACACACTTAATTATATATTTTTAAAAATTATTTTTATTCAAATTTTCTATTTTGAATTTTTTTCTGCTGTAGGTTATGATAGAGTACTTCAAGGAATTAGAAGAAGAGAGCATTAGAGATAACTTTGTTGTAATCTATGAACTACTGGATGAACTGCTTGATTTTGGCTATCCGCAAACAACGGACAGCAAAATTCTTCAAGAGTAAGTTTATAAACAGAATGTTAAATGCATCCTCCTTCAGGAGTTGGCAGGCTAGAATGTGTGAATAACATTATTTGATCAGTTTGTTGAAACTACTGTAGCATTGTAGGAAAAGTGTCATTTACGTGATGTGTTTTTAGGGAAAGCTCTAGGTACCAAGACCTAAATTTCTGTGTAACTAATTTCAGTTACTAGATTTTGGAAGTAAACTGCTCAATACATGATCTGATTATTGAGAATAAGAAAACGCACTGCAGAAAACTCTGAAATATGTTTTTCTGGACTTTTTGCATGCAACAAACAAAGCCCTTTATCATAAAATTGACATTCTCAGGCTATGTCAGAAAAATTTGAAACATACTTATTGAGGTATTGAACTTTGCCACAGACTTCCCATCAGTAAAACCACAGGGTTATTGCAAGAGTGGCATAAATGTAAGTAGTTGTCCAGTAAAATGTTTTCCCACCTTGTTTATCCCTGTAAATACTTCAGGGCACTTCCAGAAGTTGTTAGGGGCCACGGTGGCCGAACGGTTAGACTGTTTGCCTCCCGCCAAAGTGAACCAGGTTCAATCCCTGGCCGGGCCGCCCCCGGATTTCCGCGATTTGTAATCGTGCCGGACGATGCTGCTGGTTGGCAGGTTTTCTGGGGGATCTCCCATTCCCGCTGCCCTTGCATTCTAGCGCTGCTCCATTCTCACCTCATTTCACCCTCATTGGCTCTCAAGATCTTGCTGTTAAGAGCCGCCCAAATCTCTCGACTCAACTCCAGAAGTTGTTTTGGTCAGAACATTTGTTCAATGTGTAGTTAATATCTGACAGAACATTCTGCTTGTGGTGAGTGTTGTTGTAGTGTCTGCTATTCCCTAGAAACCTCAACAGTACTGACTTAGAAGTTTGGAGCAGGAAACACACTAAAGATCATGAAGGATGTATATAGTGTTTCAAAAAGTTATAAAATTCAGCAATGCAGCTTGCACTAATGTAAACTTCTCTGCATAACAAAGATTTTCTATTTAAAAAGTTAATCTTTGTTCAGATAACAAATTTTGTGTTTATCTGCGAAATATGGGCTGTCCCACTCCAAGCCGAACCCAGGTTTTCGTTAATAATGTTATTATTTAGACTGTTACCTGCACTACTAGTATGAAATGAAAATGGTCGTGTATTAAATTCCCAGGGTGCCAGACAGTGAATAGGCGCATGACTACATGGTAGGCAGAGAGACAAAAGACGCGACGTCACCACTGGCTACTTATCTGATGCCGAAACATACATACACTTATTCTTCTGTCTGCTGCTAGCCTCAGAACATGCCATACATTGTTATAAAACGGGAGGGTTGCTAGAGTACACAAATGGAGTCAACCACGTACTCGTCAGATTAAGGTGCCATCCGGTGCATAATTATTAAAAAAAAGTTACATAATTTCACTCAAGGTGACACTGAAAATACACACAAACAAGTTACACTGCAAAATAGCCAAAGCTGCAACCAAATTACGGTGAGGTCTCGTCTATTTCAGCTCGGTTGCAAAGTACAAGTTTGCAAATGGCAAAAGGCCTTGCAATGACAGTTATTCGTTAAAGAGTTCCCTGAAAAGCTGGCAGGCCAAGAGCCGGCTGCAGGGCGAAACAAAAAAGGTTTCAGAAAATTTAAATGCACAGAATGACTAGATCAGTGAAGTGAAAAATTGTAGCCCCCACAGGCCATGCAGCACACATCCATCTGGCACGAGATCAGAGAAGAGACTGCCCAGTGGTCATCAGAAGCATAGTGTGGGCACGTTGCTAGTTGTGACAGCCCCATGGACCACAAAAGCACATGTAATATGAGCTGGGTTGAAAATGGCATTACAACAAAAAATTATAAAGAAATTACTTGGAAGTAACATAATTCACAAAAACATGCACAGAAGTACATAGGCAATATCATTATACAGAAATTACTTAAAACTAACAAAATACTGCAAATTACTCATGGGCCCGTGGGGCTTTGGCATGCATCACATGCATAAGACTCGTGTGTGCACGGATTGTGGCAATCTTACACCGGCTGAGGGACGAGGTCAGATGACAACACTAATGACAATATTCTAACATAATTTCAACTGATATATTTTGCTTTGTGTGAAATGTGATATCATAAAAAGTGTTGAAAATGTCCATGTATACAGCAGTTATGATGGTTGGTTAGAAGAAAATTGGACCAATTATGTGCTGGTGGGAAATTGCAAAACATACATGTTTTCAGTGTTTTGGGCATTTTTTCTTTAAATGAGTATGTTATATTTATCTATTAAACAATTAAACAAAGTTCAACCAAATTTTATATGCTAACAGTGTTCATTGGAAGCATCAATTGTGTATACAGAAATCCTTTTTTGTCACCATTTTTGTAAAATCGTACCAGGTGAGTAAATGTAACATTTTGCTATATTTGCGGAACCATTAAACTAATTTACAGCAAATTTCTCAAACCAGTGGTACCATAAACAGCCATGTAAACTTAAATAAATAATTCTTAGTGAGGTAAGACACTGATTTTACAAATGATGACCAAATAAATAATTTAGATAAATTTGTCATAACTTTTAAACAATTTCAACCAAAATTTGTATGCTGACAGTAACTATTAGAAGCATAGTACACAGTACAGAGTCTCTCTTTTAAGCATTTTGGTACAATAGCGTCAAGTGAGAGAATTAAGTTTCTATGCAATATCACAGGAACCAATCAACCATTTTCCACCAAATTGTCCACACAGCATATGGCTATGGTAAATTAAGCCATGAAGTCTTACATTTGATTTTATTGGCTTAGACATTTATTTTGAAAATGACTTAAGGTTAGTAACCCTATCTACCAAAACATTAGAATGATTACATCAAAAGTTGATTCTGTGAATCCAACCTCCATGATGCTGTTGGCTGTACACCACCTTGTGGAATGAGGTTTTTATGGGTTCAAGTCCCAGATAAGGCACGTGTGTATTTTTAATTGTCTCACTACTGTTTCACATGTTTCCGGTTCCATCTGAACTGATATTGCTTTCAGCAAGACGTCGAGGCCTGAATTTCATTAAAAATGATTTCCACCCATATAGAGGAAATTAGGTTCATTAGTTACATCAGTAATTTCTTGTGTCCTATACTAATTGGCTCACTGATCACAAATTTCTTCTCCTAATTTCATTTTTATATGCTCTTTTAACGTATTATTAGAAATAGTTGAGCTTTAAGTTAAAACCTCCTTTGATTTGTTATATTGAAGATTCAGCAGTTTGCACTTCCAACTCCTTCTATAATGGTCAAAAATTTGGACTGTCTTAACACCAATTTTGTGATAGGTAGACATATTTTTAAAAGTAAAATTTTTTTCTTTCAATTCACAGCTGTAATGTAAGTGGCTTGTTTCTCATGTATTGCAGGTATATAACACAAGAAGGACACAAACTTGAAATACAGCCAAGAATTCCTGTCGCTGTAACGAATGCAGTTTCGTGGCGATCAGAAGGAATCAAGTACCGAAAAAATGAAGTTTTCCTTGATGTTATAGAATCTGTAAACTTACTGGTAGAGTATTATTTTATTTTTATGTGACATTTAAGTTTGACGCGTGACGGACTGCGGTAGTTGTCTCGTCGCAAGGCCAAATTGATTTTGGTTGGTGTTAGGCTAGAAACACCTGAGTGGTAATTATTCTTAATCTCGGCGTGGGACAGGAGCTCTGCCAGTGTACAGCACTGGACGGGTTGGTTGTCGGCATGGGACAAAGTCAGACTCTGCGAGCATTACTTTCCACCTTGGCGGGATCACTCTGTTGGGTAGACCTGGGCGACGTATACTGGGTAGTTGCGGCTGTCCTGACTGAGACGTGACTGGTGGCACACTAGGGACTGTCCCTGCTATGGGTGTGCTGGTCCGCCTGTGGTGTGGGTTTCGGTAGCGTCTGAGGTGGCTGATTCTCCCGGCGTCTGGCAGGTGATGTGACCCAGTGCTACATCCTGGCCACTGAGGTAGGCCTGTACAACTGGATGGTAACCCTCAGCGATCCTGGTTGGCGGTTCAAACATAGCAGGTTCATAGGCTGGCAGAACTGGTACTGAGAGCTTGCAAAGTTCTGCTGCCTGTTCTCATGGACTGAGATAAGCGAACCCAGCCGGAAGGCAGTAAAGGACCCTTGGATAAGTAGAGGCAGTCTTTACTAGTTTCGTCCTCTTATGAACACCGCTACTATGGTTAAATGGCATGAGGAAAGGAAACCCACGATCTGACTGCGTAGAGGTGGAACAGTTGACATGAAGTTGTGTAATACGTGTGTGTATAGCAGCGGCCAGCCAATGCCATACCTTGCTCTCCAACTCCGGTACCAGAGGTGTGGGGTTGAGTGAGTGAGGCAGCATTGGGGACCATCCCAATATGGGGTGTTGTCCCACTAGAGGTTGGTCTTCACAGACCCGAAGAAGTACCCCTCTCGGCACCATTAGTGCACGATGAGAAGAGCAAACCTCAGACTGGCAGTCCAATCCCTAAGGGTGCTCTATCCTAATGCCGTGGCTTTACCGTTCACCACACGAGTGCAGTGAGTAGGTAGCCTTCTAATGTTGTACTGTGGTTCTGGTGTTACGTGTAAATGAAGAAAATAAAGTCCCGGTCACCTACTGTCGGTAGTATAGGCCTGATGTTCACGAGGAGAGGTACTATGACTAGGGGAACAATATTTGTAAGTTGGTAAAACAGTGTTTATTTCTTTTTCCGGAAATAAACAGTGATGGTGAAGTACTACCTCCTATCCATGTGAGTTTATGAAGACGAAACACCGTGCGTGAACACAGGTGAAGGATACCTGCTTCTAGACTAACAGGGTAGGCAGTAAAGTGGCTATCAAAACAACTGACTTTAAGCTGCACTACGACTGTTGTCCAGAAGGGACTGGTACGTGTCGTTTGTTAGCTGCGACGCAAGACTTGGTGAAGAGTCTAAAAATGTTAAAAATGCCCACTCTATCGATCAATTTTTTTAAATTAAAAAAAGTATATTTTAGAATATAGTAAAATATATACATTATTCTTTAAGGATCTTTGGCCCCAGAAGGTGCGGTGAATTCTTGAGGAGTGGAAATGTCTTAGGCACCACTAGTGCGCGATGAAGACCAAGATAGGATCTGATGGTTCCTGCGGCACTGAGAGGTGTGGTGAGGGAACAAGACAGACGTCAATTTCGTGAAGACTGGTCACGAGTCTTGGTGTGGTCTTCTATTTATACTCCTTGACTGCATGCATCTTGCTCGCCTGGCATAGGGGGTAGTCTTAGAGAGGGAGTAAGCAGCTGTGAAGTGCGTGATATAGATCATCAACGTGAGTGACATCAGTGCCCGCCTCTGGATCAGGTTCATGTTTCAGAGCTCGTACTAGTAGTGGGATTTGGCAGCATGCTGCTATACTCAATGAATCTCTATGTATGGCTTCAGTGGCTTGGCCGGTGAGTAATTATATCTGGCATGGAGCGTCTGTCCTTTGCCTTGGGTAGATAAAACAATTCCTGATGTGTCGTTGGTGGCTGCAAATCAAACCCCGTTGCACGAGCTGCCAGTTCAGTTGCACTGATGTGTCAAAGTTGATTAATTAATATGTAGAAAGACGTCACGCGTCAACTTCATAGTAGAAGTTAGCATCAGACTTGTATTTAGAGGTGTAGATATGTTGGTGTACATTTGTATGTTAGCATGAAATGCACCAGTCTGCTAGAAATCCTTGTTCTCCTATGCATTTTTCAGAAACTCTTGTGTTAGTTGCATGGTGGATTATGTGAGAGTCTTTTAAAAGTATTAAGATCAATATCGCTTTTTGAAAGCTATTAATGTTGATTTTTCTGTGAAAGTGCTTTGCATTGCACTATGTAATTCAGTGCTGTGATGTAAATATATGCTGAGTTTTGTATTTTATTATTGACATAATACTATAGTTAGGTAAATATGATGCATCAGAAATAAAAATTTCTTTCAGAAGATTAGTACTGCACAAATGTAGAGATTTGTGTTAATTCTTAGATTGTGGATTTCAGTGTTACCAAATTTGGCGTGCAACCTGGGTCAGTGTAGATACCAAGCCTTATCCCCTTTGGAGAGTTTGAGCTGTTGCTCCATTCACAGGGTATTTAAGTAGTTGTGGTCCCTTCTCAGTATCTCATGATGAAGGAGGGGAAATGGAAGCAGGACTAGTAGATAGACAGGTAGAGGTGAAAGCAGTAGCAGTATTGGTAGGCTTAGCAGATGACAGATACCCTGGGAACATGATTTGACATTTTACGGTGGCAGCTGATGTAAGCCTATTCAGGCTTAGGTAGGGTCTGTCGTAAAGGCGATGCAGGCCTCGGGACTGCGAAGTAACCTGATGGTAGGATTATGTTGAAATGGAGCTGCTGGATCGGTTCGGTGTCCCTGCCATGTGGACATTTCCCGATCGCTAGCAAGGGTTTCCAAGTGAGAATAAACTTTTTTGACAGTCGGGCCCCCTATCCCACAGACTTTTTGCATCTGTGCAGATTATGGTAAAGAGAGGTGGGTATGGTGCAAGGCCAGAATGAAAGTGCAGGGGAAACTGGAGATCTCTGAGAAAACCAGTTGACCAGCTGCATCATCCAGCACAATTGCAATGTGCGATAATTTGGTAGTGATGTTGCCAGAAATTGAACCTGATTTTCCTAGTTGGGAAGCAAGTAGTCTAACCTGTACACCACTGCAACCCTGAGAGTAGGTAATAAACAGTAAAGGAGTGTGCTCAAGCAAGAAGGAAGATGAAATATGACCATGGAAATTACAAAAGAATTTGTTATGCCTATAAGAATTTTAGGCCCATCATAGCAGAGAGTTCAAGTCCTATTGCATATAGTCACTAATTACAAAGAATTGGAAAAACATTGAATATTGTGCCTAATATTGCCAATTATTTGTGATTGTGAAGGCAATGTGGGCCAGAGTGAGCTCTTCAGTATGTTTAGCCTCTGACTTGGTTTACATTTCAAACAGTGACAAACATTGAAGTGCAGTTCAGATTTAGAAGCCATATCAGTCAAATGGTCCATACAGTTGTAATGTGTAATGTTTGTTTTTAGTGATATAAGCCAGTGTATTAAATCACAGATGTATTTTCATACTTTTCTCCTTTTGCTTAAGGAACTATTTTCACTATTATTTATCTCTTTGAAAATATCTTCTATGATAAAAGTAAAAAGTGGTTGTTATAGATAATAGTCTTTTTACCTTTCGTGGGAAAGTGTTGTATTCTCAGAACAGCTATTTGCTAGGATATGTGTATATGCTCAAACACTGATTATACTAGAGAGTCACCATAACTTGTTAGTTCCCGAGCATATATTGACATTCAGGAAAAAACAGTCAGTCCATGAAGGGAGTGTATGATAACACTGCTTGAAATGAAGCTGCAAAATAAATTTTATTGCACCGTTATGAGATGTTATAATGTGGTTCCACTGTAGAAAATGAAGTAACATGCTTTACTTTTGCCAACAGGCAAATGCAAATGGCAATGTGCTGCGTAGCGAGATAGTGGGAGCTATCAAGATGCGAGTGTACCTGTCAGGCATGCCAGAGCTGCGGCTGGGGCTCAACGACAAGGTGTTGTTTGAAAGCACTGGGCGTGGCAAGTCCAAGTCAGTTGAGCTGGAAGACGTCAAGTTCCACCAGTGTGTCAGACTTTCCAGGTTAGGAATCACTGATATTTTCCTGGATGCCAGCATGAAGGGTGTAAATGAAGACGTGGAGTAGAGAAGGGCAGGACAAAATGGGGATAGATCAGGCTAATGTTGCCAACTGTATGCAAATTTCTGTATTTGTATGGAAAATTTCTTGTGTAAGTTGATGTATAGAAAATTTATTGCTGTACGTTCTAGACATCAAAAGTATGGAAATTCTTGCATGTAGATGATTTTGATTAGGTAGTAGTTTATAACACTGATTATACTGATACTAACTTATGAAAATTTGATTATCTTGAATAATAAGTATTTATACTACCTCTGAATGGTGCAGGAATGAAACGAGTTTGGTTTATTTAATTGGCAACAGCAGCACATGTTTTCAGCATAGTTTTGGTCTTTTTCATTTACAGTAGTGAAATTATAGGAAAATGTATTCATTTGTGGTACCACAAGCCTATTATCAACAGAGTTTTGCAGTTTACTCTGAAACTTCAGAACCTTAATAAGTAACAATTTTTTTTGTTTGTTATGCATTGTAAAATTTTTTTAAATTATTAACACATTCAGTTTTTAATGTAAAAGTCAACAAACAAGTAATGTGTGAAATATGGTGCTCTGAGCATGTAAAGTGTTTTGATGGTAATGTTACTGTGTAAATTTGAGATTTTAATGATGATTTTTCAAATATTTATATTGTTATGTGTATGGAAATGTTATGATCAGCATGAAAATTTTACAATTTGAATATTTAAATTTAATTGAAACTGGTCGGTGACCTTGGATCAGGTGTGTTGTTGTAGTTTTCCCATCAGGCCTTTAAATAATAATTAGAATGTGTGACAGGTAACATTCACTCATCACAAAGTTGTGGCATACCAAGAGCGTTCTCGTTTGGTATTTTCTCTAAACCCAACACTTACGCAGAGTTGGATAGGTCATGCAAACATTCCCAGAACATCAGATATGGTACTTATTATACATAGTCAATTTATTTACATGAAGATGTAATAAATGAAGTAATATATAATTTTCATGCATGACGCCCTGTGGCGAGGGAGGTATGTCACGACACCTAGTGCTTTTGGTGGGTTCTAGGATAGATGTACCTGGGGTGAAGCTTGGACTCTAGTCCTTGCGTGACACTGGAGCGCGTCCAGTATATAAGACTGGCTGGGTGACTTTCTGGCAGGGCACAAAGTCTGATACGGCTAGTAATACCTTGCGTTTCGGTGGGACCACTCTTGTGGGGATACCTGGGCAACCTGTAACCTGTGGAGCCTGGCGGACCTGTGGTGGCTCAGATGCATTTGTGCTAGGGTGTTGGCTTGAACTGGTAGTGTAGGCATGCAGGCACTCGTGAGTGTCTGCTGTCGCTGGGGTTGTCTCTGCAATCTGGATTCCCCAAAATTGTGGATTAGCTATCCAGTGGGATTTGTCCTGACCATTCAGGTATGCAGCGAACATGGGGTGTGTGTCTCCTGGTAGTTTGACGGGTGGAGTGAAGAGTTTCAGTCCTGCTTCTGGCGCGGCGGGGTGGGTGGGGGTGTCTTAGCGGCGGATGGCTTGATCCCTCTCCCGAGATTCGAGGTGCACGAGTGTGGCGTGCAAGGGGGCTAAGCTCCTGTTGGTACTGCGAGGCAGCTGCTGCCTTTTTAATCTGCTCACGGATGCCACTACAACAGGAGTAGGGCTTGAGGATAGAATCACTATTATCAAGACCTGTGGAGGTGGGCAGGTAATGTGTGATCCTCTACAGGTTGATGCATGAGGACCTGTCAACTGGAAGATCACTGCATCAAGCCAGGGCGTCTTTTGGCGGGCACTAAATCAGCCGTACCATATTTTGTTTGTGTAATAGTTAGTCCTTGCGAGGTACTGGAGCTTTCCCTGTGTAAAAGACTGGCCAGGTAGCTTTCCGGCAGGGCAAAAGTCAAGTTCAGCTAACACAATCTTTCGCTTCAGACTTGGAGCTTTGTGCTGTTTACCTGAGCACCAAATGTTACTGGAGCTAGGTTGTGCTGTTGACAGGATGATGTATGTCAGTGCTGCAGGTGCTTGTGGGTGCTGGATAAGTGTTGGTTGTGTCAGTGGGGATAGAGAAACTGGGGTGCGATAAGCGATAGGATCTGTAGGCGGTTGATCTGGTTGGCTGAGGTACTCGTTAAGCCACGGATGAACCTCTTGACTCAAGCGTGTTGGAGCTTGAAATAGATCCTTCGGAATCTTGGATTCGACGGGGGCGAGAAGATGACTTAGTGCTTGTGCCTGTTCTCTGGGTGCTAGCTGTCCAGTTTAGGCATTTAGGGAAGGGGCCAGCTCTTGCAAATGTCCAGAGGTGATGAGCAGCTCTTTGACCCATTCTCCAAGTCCATAGCATCTGGAATAAGGCATCTTGAGTACAAGTAACACACACTCATGTCCGTGAGGTCAAAAGGCAGGCTGGTTGTACTCGATACGTGTCGAGCCACGTGAGCATCTGCCAACGGGATGGTCACCCTTCAGAGTCTGGCGCTTAGGCGCAGTGACAATGTAAACCAGGCCTCACCGTCTGCAGTTAGTCGCTACACGTGTTTGCTTCAGTTGAGTCTTCCCAATTTAAGGAACGATCCCTTCCGGCACTGAAAATGTGATAGAAGAGGACGACCACTGAACTGACAAGCTGGTACGTAAGCGGAGTACCTGTACGTGGGCTCTACCGTTCTGCCTACTGGAGTATGCAGAAAGGCTGACCGATTCTAGTGCTTGTGTGTGGCAAATAGTGTTTTGGCTCACCTGAGTAAAGTTCCTGGGATCACCTGCGTTTCCTCTCAAAGTGAAAGTCAACTAGGAAAAGGTGGTCCCAGGGATTGGTTAAACACATACTGTTTATTCTGTATAATTGGAAGTAACATTTGGTGATGCACTATCTCGTACTTTGGCAAGAGCTTGCGAGAAGCTAAGTACGCAATTCCAGGTAGACGTGACCTAGTTCCAAACTATGAATGGTAAGGGGTAGTCGAAATACTGTGAAAACAACAAAAAACTTGACTAGAACTTCCTAATGCATTGTTGCCCAGAAGGGGTTGACTTCTTCGGCATGGTGCTTGGATTACTAAGCAAGGTGTGGAAGGAAACGGATGAGGCGTCCCTTCTGGCACTAAAGTGCAGTGAAGAGGGAAGGTATAGCAACATGCTATGTTGGACTTCGGCAGCTAGCACGGTGAAGTGTATCAGGCTGGTCAGTTTCAGCAGCAAGTGCGGTGGGAAACTGAAGACTGCTCCTGAGTCAATTCTTGCCTCTCCTTTTATAATATGCCGGGTGGCTGCCTCTGTGTTCATTGGCTGGCATCTCATGGGTGAGGGGTTGCCACTGAGTAGGGGGTGGCAAAAGCATAGCTTCTCAGGCATGACACCACCAGCCGTCTGGGAGAATGGTACACAAGCGACGAAACATACTAGTGGTGCCATCTGTCTTCTAGCGGTGATTAGCAGTACATGCTGTCTTGAGGTGCATAGCTTCGGTGGGCTGATGAACAATACAATATACTGGCTGGAATGTCCATTCTTGCCATAGTAAACAGTACAAGTTCTTGTGTCTCGTGGCCAGTGGTGATGCAAAATAAGATGCTCTATGGGCTATGCTGATGAGATGAAGTCGTCTAATTACCATTGTTGGAACGCGTCATGCATCAAGGTGTACAACTACGTACTAAGCTCTTGATACTGCGAGGCAGCTGCTGTATTTTTAATCTGCTCTCGGATGCCACTACAGTGGGAGTAGAGAGCATGAGGATAGAATCACTATTATCAAAATCCACAGAGGTAGGCAGATAATTTGTGGTCCTCTACAGGTGTACAACCACGTACAGTTTCCGCCAACCCAATGCTTTCTCCTAATCTCGGCGCCGAGCATGAGGAGTGCAGTGGATACTAGAGTCAGGTATCATTGGCTGACGGTTCCAATACTTGGATGAGTGCCTCAGAATGCTGAGTCTCCCAAGACCCGGAGAAGTACACCTTCTGGGGCAAGCAGTGCGGTGGGAAGAGCAATCTCCAAGCTGACAAGGTATCCCCAAGAGGCGGAGTACTTAGTGTCGGGGCTCTACCATTCTGTACACCGTGGAGCACAAAAAAGATGGCAGTCCAGAATGCTTGTGGGTACTCTACTGGTGTATGTGGCAGTTTGAGCAAAATGCCCGATTACCTGCTGTCCCTCTGACGGGCCTGATGTCGAAAGGGCGAGGTACCATGACTACAGGAAAAATACCCTCAAGTGGATTAAAAGTTTGTTTATTCCATTGAAGGAAATAAACAAGGTGGTGTTGCACTACTATCAACGGCAGCTTAATGGAAGCTGACTATTGACAGGTGAAGGCGACCTGTTCCTAGGCTAGTGGGGTAGGAAGATGAAGTGCTATGAAAATAACTTAAACTTGTCTGGCATGGTGCGTTTGTCCTTTGCCATTGGTAGACAGTACAAGTTATGCTGTCTCGTGGTGTGTAGAATCAAACAACTCCGTGAAAATTTTGCGGCTGAGTGATACACACTGATGAGTAGAGGTCAATTTAATAATGATAAAAAGACATCGTGCATCAATTTTATAATACAAGTTTTTCACTAGTGACAGTCACAGTTGACATTAAAAAAGCAGTTGTATTCAAAAGTATATATTTAAATATTAATTGTTGAAAATATAATATATTGTCTGTGGGCCAGTCTGATGAGTCTTGCAGGCTGCATGTTGCCCACAAGCCTTTAATTTGAATAGCAGTGGGGCGATCTTAAATCAGATTTTGAAATGTTTGAGTTTTATTTTCAATAAATTTTTGTGGCAGTGTTACGTAGGTATCTTGCATACCAGCCAAATTATTTAGAGGTCTGAGGTTTGTTACATTTGAGTGTCCTAATCATGAGAGCTATCCCCTTCTATTGCAAAATAGTTCAGGCAAAAAAAAACTTATTATATTTATTAATAGCTAACCCAACTTTAAAGTACCAGTAATTTAATTTTTGTTAACATATTGTTGCACTGTGCCTCACTTCTTAACTATACAATTTTATATCAGCAAATTTTTTGTGACGTTTTACTGTACAAAAGGTGACTTACAGAAAGTTTCTTTAGTGTATAATATTATCAGATTTACATAAAACAAGTTTTTTTATTAAGTTATTTAAGAAAACTTGAACACAATATTTAGTTTTACTTCATTAATAATATGATTCTTTGTACACTTTGAGGTAACTACTTAAAGTTTCGTTTATTGTACCTAGTTCCCATAAAAATTTATTTCTTGTAAAGTATCCTAGCTACTCATACACAGAATTATCCTGTGGATTTTTGTCACTGTTAACAAAGTTCAGGTGTCAAATGAATTTTTTTAAATTTTCATGAAAATGGGGAATTATATGTTATAACTTTAGGCCTTGTGAGATATATTAACTATATTTTTGTGAGTAAATGGTTAGATGCTGAATGTTTATAATTTTGAAGCTGTGCTGGATACAGTATTATTCATCTGAGAGATGAAAGGCTTCAGAATTTTTATGAGTTTGGAAACTGTGGGAAAATTATCTGATGAGTTAGAGCAGGAATAAAAATTTTCCTTACATGCATATATTCCGTTTGTAAACTATTGGAAAACAATTGGCCTTGATTTGACCATGGGAGGCAACTTTTTTGGCCAAGGTCGTCGACTGTGAAGTCCCAGATTAGAGTCCTGGGTAAGTCTTGGTTAGTTTAACCTGTAATCCACCTTCACACCTCTCTCATCGACTTTAAAGTAGGAGCATTCTGAAAACTAACAATCATTTAAAATTTTCGGTTTCTGAGTTTGTTAAAGTTATTGAGGATGTAATGTATGGATGCATATGTGTTTCTAATAAGGTGGCTGGTCTGAGCCTGCCATAAATAAATTGGCAATTTTTCTTTCAAATATTAAAAATTTACACGTAACGGTAACAATTCAGTACTTTTAAAAGCAGTTTTGATAAAAGCTATATTTTCATTTTCATATACATTGATTGTAGGTATGGAAAGCAGCATCTTGAATGAATAAACAAATTCAGTGTGGTTTTATTGCAGGTTTGAAAATGATCGCACAATATCATTCATCCCTCCAGATGGAGAGTTTGAGCTGATGTCATATCGCTTGAACACACATGTAAGTGGAAATAGAAGTGTTTTGTCATAATTCCACCGCACAAATTCATTGCATGAAAAAATTTTGCGAAGTAATTGAACCAAATTTCAGTGACAAATTTAATGCTCTATGAATTGTGTGATTGTTTATAAAAATGCAACAATAAACATGTAAATTGAGGATGCACTCTAATACTGCAGGGCCTGTACTTTATTCGTTGTGTTAATACTTACAGTTTATGTTTCTAAAATCATGGGGTTGATGAAAGATGCTGTTAATTTGGTAAGTCCAAGAGCTAAATCATTTGCATATCCCTATGTGATAGTCCATTATAATAGCTAACTTTAGCACCTGAATATTTGGGTTTAAAAAAAAGACAGTTTTTTAATATATTGATTCCTGTAAAACATTTGAAAAATAGTGTGTTGTCATTAACAAGTGCCAATTGCTTTTTGCCCCTGTAAATTTCTCGTGGTACTTGAAAATATTTTGTTAGAAATTGTGCTCTTCGAACATATTTAGAGATGTTCACAAATTGTAGAATGCATCAGTATAATGAAGAAAGTGCCTCTTAGAAAAGTGTAAATGCCCATAAAATGATTTCACTTCTGTTTAATGTTTTGAGGAACACTAAATTGTATAGCTGTGACACCAAAACCAATGTGTTCAGCATATATTTGGGACACGCTACCATGCGTTAAGAAAAATTTCAAATGAGGGTTTATGTTGCTAAAACTAGATCTTAATTACAACCAATCTTGTACTTTTTTTTGCAAGTGATGCGAGTAGTCTGAAAAATATTGGAATGTATAAATTAACTTGAATTATTTCAATTTATATTAAAATGTCATTACAGATAATAGAAAGTACTGTACATTCATTCAATTTTCATTAATCCAGTCATACAGATGATTAATTATGATGCATCAGAAAATTTAGAAAGCCATTTCTACCCATAAAACTGTATGGTATTGGTTCCAATAGTGCAATATGCTAATTGTTTCAGGTGAAACCATTGATTTGGATTGAGTCAGTAATTGAACGCCATGTCCACAGTCGAGTGGAGTACATGATCAAGGCAAAATCTCAGTTTAAGCGAAGGTCGACTGCCAATAATGTGGAGATAGTGATTCCAGTTCCTGCTGATGCAGATTCACCCAAGTTCAAGACAACTGTTGGCAGTGTTAAATATGCTCCAGAGCAAAATGCTATTACGTGGACCATTAAGTCATTCCCGGTAATTCAGTATTCGCTCAGTTACGGTGTGCTGTAGTTTGTATGTATACATAGTTTACTTCTATTATTATACACAAAGATGTAATTAAGGTTATGTACACCTGAGAACATTGTGGTTTGATGCTAAAGTCCCGAGTCATTCATGGGTGTGTATGCTGTTTGGGTTCAATTTATTAACTCAAACCCTTAAATGGCAAGCCCTGTGTTTTGCAAGTACAGTTTACGTACAGTGAATTTGCAAGAACACACCCAGCATATTTGAACGGAGTCAGAAAAGTGCTAATGAAACAGAAATATTCCGGCAGAAATTAAACAACTTGCAATGAAAATTGATTAAAAATATAGAAGTTACAGTATTGCATTTTTTGAATGATGCAAGAAAATAACTTTCTAAATTTTTTAAAACCTGTAATTGAGGTAATTTAAAGTGAGCATAGTAAGACTACTGGTAAGGTATGTCACAACACAAAAATTCATGTGAGGCAATTAATTTTTTTAACATGTTCCCCTTGGTTCCCCTCACTATACCTGATGTGGCAATAATATATTTGTGCTGTAGTGTTAAATCTTATCTCCATCTTCCATGCAGTTCAACCTCAGCTACCAATAATAGTTTGAGTTTCAAGAACTGCACTATTTTTTTTAGATTATGATTTTGTTTACTTTTTTATGTTTTTTTTTTCCATATGATTCAATGACAAACCATTTACTTGTATTAATTATGTTGATACTGGCACTGCGGTGGCTGAGTGGTTAGCCTGCTTGCCTTTCAATATGACAAACTGGGTTCAATCCCCAGCCAGGTCACTCCCAGATTTTTGCGATTGAGAATCATGCCTGACGTTACCGCTGGTTGGCGTGCTTTCTAGGGTATCTCCTGTTTCCCTGCCCTTTCATTCCAGTGCTGCTCCATACTTCAATCATCCTCATTGGCTCTCATAACTTTGCTGTTAAGAGCCACTCAAATCTCTTCACTCATTCACTCTGTTGATACTATTTACAATGAATGAAATTTTCTAGCCTGGATTGAAGTGGTTTCATAGGTTATCCTTCTCTGAACTTCGTAACATAATACAGACAAACCTCTAGCTGTTCATCTTGTATCATATGCAAGATGTATAATATTTTATCATTTGTCCATGTTTAGCATATACTTTCTCTTGTCCAGGCAAAGATCCTATTTAAATAATGCCAAAAATGTCAGTTTTTATTGAGTTTTGAATTGTAGTTCCCCCCCCCCCCCCCCCCCCTTTTTTTTTTTCCTCCACCACATGTATTTGTATTTGTCACTACCACCATTAAAGATAGTATGTAAAAATATGTTAATAAAGGGTTTGAATATATACTATATAAATTGACATGTGACGTTTTTTCTACTTATTTAAATCAACTTCTACTCATCAGTGTGAACCACTTAGCCGCACACTCCAACGGTGTTTAATTGGCAGTATGGTAAAAGACACATGCTCATTCAGCCTGAAGAAATTGTTCTGTTTACCGACCGAGCCACCAAAATGATGCTTGAAGGTCACCTAGTACTATATCACACAGAAGGGGGCAGCTACTATGAATTGCAGAGACATGCAGCAGCGGGAACTTTGGCCGGCCGGTGATGTCACATGCTCTGAGGATCTAACGCCACCACCCCCCTCCACCTGACCAACGGCGAGCCAGGAAGAGTATAAATACCAGGCCACAGCCCTCGGAATGCCAGTCTGTCCTGTTACATCACTGCATTCTTGGTGCCGAAGCACAGGTCTTGAGATTCCTAACTTTGCCTTCGAAACCGTCCGCCAGCAGTTTAGTCGTTGAACACTTAAACACCATTTGTTCCCTTCAGGACAAACACAGTAACGTTAGTTGAAGTTAAGTTATTTTCATAGCCACTTTGCCTACCTACCCAGTGGGCTTAGAAACAGGTCGCCTTCACCTGTCTAGCTTAGCTAGCTCCATTAATCTCTTGTTGATAGGAGGTAGTACAAACCACCTTGTTTATTTCCGTACAGAAATAAACACGTGTTATCCCACAGGATATTATTCCCGTAGTATAAGAACCTTGCTCAGAAAATATCAGGTCCGTTAAGGGACAGCAGGAGACAGGGAATTTTATTCTAGGCCAGTTTGCCTATAGTAGAGCAAGACTGTGAGTTTCACTTGTACGTCAGACATGCACCTAAACCTGGGATGGCCACCCTTTCTATGCACTCTGGTGTATAGAACAGCAGCGCCCCGACACTAGGTACTCAACCTCCTGCGGTTGGACTAACAGTCTGGGTTGTGCTCCTTCCACCATGCTCCTGGTACCAGAGGGGGTATTTTCCTGGATCTGGAGGCCTTGCCCTTCAGAGAAACTCACCCACGTATCGTAATCATCGTCACTGTGTTACCTGACTCTCAGTGTCCACCACACTCCTGGTGCCGGATGTTGGAATAGGGTGGACAGCTTGGCCCGTCGATATGATGCGTTGAAGTACACTAAGTAGGGACAAACGTCACCTGCTCCACTTCTGCGAGACTGGTATTAGAGAGTCTATTCCTTATGCCCTACTCCCGTCAAAGTGGTATCCATAAGAGGGTTAAAATAGCTGTCACTATCTCTAAATACCAACAAGAGCTTGGCTCCCACCCCACTGCCCTTGACAACCTCAGTCTACGTGAGAGAGCTCAAGTAATCCACCATCTAGACTAGTACCTGTACCAGAACTAACCACACCGCCAGTCAAGCTCATTGGAGTTACTCACCCACTTTACTAGCGTACCTAAGTGGTGAGGAAACCTCATACAATATATCCAACCATCTAGACTAGCCATCTCAACCAGTACCTGTACCAGAACTAACCACACCACCAGTCAAGCTCATTGGAGTTACTCACCCACTTTACTAGCGTACCTAAGTGGTGAGGAAACCTCATACAATATATCCAACCATCTAGACTAGCCATCTCAACCAGTACCTGTACCAGAACTAACCACACCACCAGTCAAGCTCATTGGAGTTACTCACCCACTTTACTAGTTTACCTAAGTGGTGAGGAAACCTCATACAATATATCCTACCCGAGGATTAGGAGGTTCTAGCTCACCGAGACAACCAAGACAACTACCAGTGCTGATGACCAGTTGACCACCTACGCACCAGATCTCAGTGCCAACACTATTGCATCACCTCCAGAGCTGCAGCAGGTGTGGCAGCCTCCCCAGGCCAGTGGTCACCCAGGTATACCCGTGAGAGTGGTTACGCCGAAACGTAAAATTGTGCTTGCTGTCCCCGGCTTTGTGCTCAGCTGGAAAGCCACACTACCAGTTCTGTACACTGGATGGACTCTTGTTCCGCTCTGTGAATAGAGTTCAAACACACCTCGGGTGTGTGTACTCTCGCACCCACCAAAACACTTGGGCCGTGATGCACCTCCTTAGTCCATAGAACGTCACACTTCAATATATATCCACTCTTTTTAGGAGAACTTTTGCAGAATTTCCATAAAATAAGGCCAAAGAAAATGTGTACAAATAGAGGATAGTATTTTGAGGGGATACGATAAAGTGACTTTGCAATAGGTGAAATTATGCTAGGCTGAGTGTTTACTTTTTAGGGATGGGAGGTTGTACACGCTTAGGCCAGGGTACTATTTTATTCAAAAAAATTTATAGACATTGAAATGAATTAATGTTTAATTTAAAAAAAAGATTTCCAGAGATTATTAGAAATAAACTTAATGTATGCAAAACACACATTTTTATTTTTTTACTCAATTTTTGTGTTTTAGTGGTTAGAATCAATTAAATATGACAAAAGGATTTAATTTAATGAGTGCAGTAAATACGCGAGTTTGTTCTTGGTTATCATACATTTTGTAAGTTTGGAATTTTAGTTTACTTTGTGAGCAGCTTTCAGAACCACTGAAAGAATCATGTAAATTTTGAATTAAATTTTCGTTGTGAAGCTAGTATAGCATGTGAGAATTGTTTTTGTGTTTTCAGGGAGGTAAGGAGTACTTAATGCGCGCCCACTTTGGCTTGCCAAGCGTAGTGGGCGAAGATACTGAAGGCAAACCACCCATTCAAGTGAAATTTGAAATTCCATATTTCACAACATCAGGAATACAGGTAAGATAAAGAATGCATTTTGAACTCCTAAAAATTATTTACAGTAGGATCCTGATTTTGTAAATACAGTGATTTGTACAGAGTGATGCTAAATAAAAAGAAAGTTGTGTACATCTGGCAAGATGGGATAAAAAGTTTAATAAAACTTCATAATGTTCAATCAATCAAGATACACACTTCAAACATAATATAATAATTGATTTATTGAAGCAAGCTTAAAGTGCCGACCAACAGTACAAAACCTAGGATAGGTGGGCACACAACATAAAAAGTCAATACATTACACTATACAGGACAAGTACAAACAAACAAGACAGACAAGACAAACACACAGGACAAACAAAGAAACGTATTATACATGGAGAACAGAAAGAAACTAATGAGTAACCAATAGTATGATGTGCATATAGATATTTAATATTAAATTACAAAATTTATCTTGTATAATGTTTATAAAGATCCTTAAAAGTAATTTTTCTAGCCAAAAATGGATCGAAACCAGAGAAAATTTTTTTTTGTAAATATTAGTACATCTATTGACCAAGTCCTTTTTATGTATTACAGAAGAGAACATGGGAAAGGTTCTATGGGTATATACAGGCGTTTTTAAACCTACTTTATACTGTACAGCTTGACAAATTGTAAAAGCTAAAAATTAATTAATTAAAAAAAGAGCATCATTAATATTACGACGTTCATATAAAGTGAGAGTATTGAATCTGACAAGTTCAAGTTTGTAGTTAAATTCAGGTTGCAGGGGAAATGTACTATAGGCTGTTCACAATATAGTGAGCACTTTTTAAGGTCTTCCCAGCAGGCATTAACCATTATTAAATATAGCTTATTGCAGCGATAGGCATTAAATTTTGCTGGTGGTGAAATGTATACACTGTGTTTATTGGTTACATTGCAATGTTTATATTAAAAAGCACCAGGAAGATGGAAATTCAATGAAAGGAAGAATTTATAAGGGCCTTAAAAAGTGCTAACTCTACCGTGAACAGCCTATATGAATTAGTTTAAATACATTTTTTTTTGGATGTTTTCTAATCTATTTGAGTCTGCAAGAGTAATATAGTTCCAGATGATGAAAGAATATTCTAATTTCCATCTAACTAAAGAATAATGTAGAATTAACAGGCAATCAGGGGAATTAGCGGAGAAAGTTATAAATTTAATCAAACCTAACGTACGACTAATGCTATTAATTATACTATCTACATGAATATGAAAATATAGTTTGGTATCAAGAAAGACTCCATGGTCTCCAACAAAATCCTCTCTTTTAATTATAGCAGTGTTTACATGGTAAGTATACAGCACAGGGTTGGTCTTCCTCGTAAATGAAATAGGAAAAGTCTTTTTTACATTTAGATCCATTGCATTGTAATACACCAATTACTAATGGCTATTATGTCCTCTTGTAGCAACGAGCAATCCAAGGCATCTTCAGTACTTCTATAAATCTTAAGATTGTCAGCATAAAGAAGTGCATTTGAATGCTCTATTATACTGACGATATCGTTCATAAAAATACTGAAAAGTAACGGTGTTAATGTGTTTCGTTGAGGAACACCAGAGAAGACAGGACACGAACTAGAAAAGGAAATATCTAATTTAACAACAAAAGTTATGTTTAAAAAGTAATCAGAAAACCATTTGATATAAGAGTGATCTAATCCTAAAATTTTCAATTTTTGTAGAATAATTTCATGTTGGCAAGAATCAAAGGCTTTCTGTAAATAAAAAAAAAATAACATCAACTTGCTTTCTAGCAGTTGCATGAAAATATAGATCATCTACAAAATTATATAAATTGGAGGTTGTCAGTCTACGGTCTAAAATTAAATTTTTAGTAAAGAAAGGAAGATGTTTATATTACTTTTTCAAAAACTTTTGACAGGCTACATAGCAAAGAAAGAGGCCTATATTTATTAACATCCAGTTTATTTCCCTTTTTAAAAATTGGGACAACAACTGCATGCTTCTAAATTTTGGGATATATACCACTAGTGATGCTGAAGTTAAATATATAAGTTAATATAAGGGTGAGAATGTCAGCGCAACCTTTAATTATAAAATTCGGTATATCATCACAGCCTGTAGCCTAACTACTTTTTAGCTTTTTAATAGCCCGTAATACAGATTCTTGGGTAATGGTAGGAGGAGCAGTATTTAAGTTATTGTTGTGAACATCATAACTTAAATTATTGCCAGAAGGTACAAGTACAAACCCTTTTGCAAAGTGTTTGGCAAAATATTTATGAGGAGACCAGAATCTTGGACAATATTATCGTTGACAGATAACTTAAACAATTCATTGTAACCTTTTTTCAGTAGCTTAACATAGTTCCAAAATTTTTTAGATTCACTTTGCAAATTGTTATTTATTTTTGCTTGCCAATTATATTTAGCAGAATTGATTTTTCCTTTAACTATTTTCCTTAGTTCTGAAAAATGAAAGTAATTAACTTGCAATTAGTTTTTTTTTCAAACAATTAAAGAAAACTTTCTTTCTTTTTTAGTAATTTGATTATATCTGAAGTAAACCAGACAGGATATTTATTATTAATACATTTATATTTTGGAATATGTTAATTTATTAATAGTCGTAAATTACTTGTTACAAAGTCAACTATTAAGTTAACGTCTGCCATCTGATATATGGGGGACCAATCAAAATCATTAACAGCATAATATAAAGCCAAATAGTCACCCTTATGATAATTCCTGAAATTGGTATGTCTATCCTTGTGTGGCTTCTTAAAATCATCAACTGATAATTGACAACATAATGCTGGATGATATTTATCTTTCAACACCAATGGATCACTTGATTTTTCTATTTTTGTGAAAAAATTAGCGAAAACTAAATCCAGTAACTCGGAATCAGGTTTTGAAAATTAAATTGATCAAGGTTCAATGAACTTATTGTTTGTAAAAGAAATTGACCCTTAATTTTATTATAGTAATAAAAAATGTTTCGAGTGTGAACTGTTTTCCAGTCAATACCAGGAATATTAAAATCTCCTACAATAAGTATTTGGTGATGAGAGTTAATTAATTTTGATTCCAAAAAAGAAAAATAATTAAATTCTTCAACTGTTACCGGGGGATAAATATTACCAATTAGGAATTTGCTGACGTTACTAATAATGGTTTCAATCCAAACGGATTCAATTTTTTCCTGAGTTAGATCAAATTTTTCTTCAACATGCGAAAAATAAACTTGTTTATCCGCAGTCAAAACATCACCTCCTCTATTGAGGTTTGTTAAGTTTGCAGCATGATCATTTCAAAATATTAAATAATGATCAGGAAAATAATGGGATAATATTGTAGAGTTATTAAACCACGTTTCTGTGAGACAAATAACTGAATAGTTGCTACTATTTATAATGAGAGAAAAAGTGAGGGATTTTGTTCCGAGACCCCTTACATTTTGATAGTATAAATCAAGTTCCCTCAAGGGCATAAAGGTTATAAGTAGGCACCTCCGGTTGCCAATACATAATTAAGAAGTTTCATCTGCTGCTCCATTATTCTTTTACGGGAGAAGACTCAGTAGCATTTACAAAAAGTTGTTCATTTTGCAGTCTGCAGTAGAAGGGGTTGATAAGACAGCCTGCCGGCCAGAACACAATATTGAAAATCCATTCGAAATCGGACTCGACTACGGTAACATAAAAAGAAGAGTAGGTAGCATATTTAGTTTTTAATTTCGCAACTTTTAAGTTTGTTACATTTATTTCCTGGTTGATATAGGAAACAATCTCGTTCTCTTATACTTCCGGAACGAAACGCAAGACAATTGTCTTCATGTGGGTTTTGTCGTTTTTGGGACAGTCTTGAGGTTCACGTTATTACAGACTCCAAGTTGAATAGATTTCTTTGTTGACACAGGCCTGGTCGCAGTCGAGCCGCTATCTGTCAGTGTTTTTGTGCCGCGTCTGCTGACTAGCACAAATCCGTCGTCATCAGCAGCCAGCTGTTTTGGTGATTCAGTCTGCTCTGCAGTCTTCGTAGCTCATGTTGCCAACTGCGGTTTGCCTTAATGGGCTTGACTTTTACTGCTAATGGAATATAACTCAACATTTTTTCTAGCCATTTCACTATATGATTTTTTTTGCTGGTTATTTGAAGAAGGGTGCAAGGACTCTAATATCTGGCTAGGAAGACCACACGATGTGCACTGTTTATCTTTAGACTCTTGTAGCCTTTCAGACATTGTACATAAAAGAGTATTTTCCTCCAAGATCTTTGACTTCTTTAGCTAAGTCATCTATTTTTGTACACAACACCTCAAACATCGATTGGATGCTAGAGTCCATACTTGCAGCTATTTTGGCAGATTTTCCTTTATGAATATTACCGTCATCCAACAATAATGTAAACGCGGTGTCCTTTAGATTAACTGATGATTGTTTTTCACCACTCGTAGTTTTTCTTTTAGGAGAAAAACCCAACATATTTAAAGCCGCCTCGCATGTTCCACAGCGGTATTCTTCCTCTGTAGTTAATCCAGTACAATGAAGATGGAAGTGCTTGCCACATGAACCAATGCACCTGAGAAACTTCTGTCTACCAAAAAATGGATCACCACATAGAGAACACTGATCCAAACTCGGGGGCATATAAAACTCCTTAAAATCTAGACGCACAGCTGTATCCGATACTGTGACTCACGAAAGTGAGTACATAAACAAAAGTCACTCTGGAGCAGGCGCTACACACATCCTTCACCTCTGAGCGCCAAAGCCATATTAATAATAATAATAATTATTATTATTTATTTGAATGCTTATTGTGCCACCCAACAGTAGAAACCAATTGGTGGGTGGCACATACATAAAAGACGTTGACAATACAATACACTGACAGGAAAAATACAAAAACACAGAAAAAAAAAAGAAAAAAAAGAAAACTCAGAGATCGGCTAAGGAAAACAACTCTAATGTATATACAAATGTAAAATATAAATCCCAGGGGGGATGAAGAAACAGTCTGGAAACGTTTAGAGAGGATTTACACTACAGTAATGTTTATATAAATTCTTAAAGGCTATCTTTCTGCCACAAAATGGGTCAAAATTTATAAAATACTTGTTAAAATTAGCTACAACCCTATTTGTAAGACCATGGTTATGACTTAAGTCCAACAAAAATGTGGGATGTTCTGTGGATATATTGAGGTGCTTTTAAACCTATTTTCTTATTAATTTGCTAAATTAACAGTATAATTTAGAAAGGCAGTCACTTAAAAAAGAGCATCTAAAATTGAACACCTCTCTTTAAGTGTACAGGTTTAAATTTAACTAGTTCATTATTATAATTAAAATCTGCTTGCATTGAAAATTTGTTGAATAATAATTTAAACACATTCTTTTGCACATTTTCTATTCTATTTACATCAGTTGCCATAACATAATTCCAAATTATTGAGCGATATTATAGTCTAGACCTAATTAAAGCATTGTACAAACAACAGAGAATCAAAGGAGGTTGCAGAAAAAGTGATGAATTTAATAAGACCTAATATATGATTAATGTTACTTAATAGGCTATCTACATGAACATGAAAAAATTACTTGGAGTCTAATATTACACCTAAATCTCTAACATTATCAACTCTCAGAATTAGAGTGTTATCGACGTAATACTTGTGAACAACCATAATAATTTTTCGTGAAAAGGAAATACAAATTGTTTTTTTAATGTTTAAACACATGGCATTTTTAGTGCACCAATTGTGAATTGCTGTGATGTCATCTTGCAACTTTAAGCAATCTCCGCTGCTCACAATATATTTATAAATTTTTAAATTGTCTGCATAAAGAAAGGCACTGAGTGACCTATTACACCGACTATATCATTCACAAATATATTAAAGAGCAGTAGAGCAAGAGTGCTTCCTTGCGACACCCCAGATGAGACTTTGTATACATAGAGAAACAATGATCTAATTTGACTACAAAAATCTATTCGCTAAATAGTCAGAAAGTCAATTAGTATAGAGATTGCTTAAGCCTAAAAGTGGTAATTTATATGTAACAATGTGATGTTGACATGTATCAAAGGCTTTCTGAAGTTCAAAATAAATGGTATCTACTTGTTCTCTTTTAGTAATTTTAGAGTAAAGATTATCTACAAAATTAAAAAGATTGGTGTCCGTCATTTTGCCTATTTGAAACCCATGCGGATGTTCAGAAATTAAATTTTTGGTCGTGAAAGAAAGGTGTTTGTAGATGACTTTCTCAAAGACTTTTGATAACCCACACAGTAATAATATTGGCCTATAGTTGTTTACTTCCCCTTTTATTACCCTTTTTAAAAATAGGCACAACAGCGCACTTCCAGGCATTTGGATACAGACCATTAAGCAGACTATGATTTTTTCAACCAGTTCTTGAGTAATCTTACATTTTTGGTTTAAATACACATACTTTTTTTTTTTTTTTTTTTTTTCACTAGCACAAACCTTGTTATCACAAAGTGTGAAAGTGATGGTCCCTTCACGTTTGTATTAGAGGTTCGACTGTATGTATACAGAAAACATCAAAATATTTTACCACACAAAGCATGTACTGCAGGGGACCAACACTTGCCGGATGCACTTAGTATGGTGTTGGACCACCCGTAGCATGAAGACATGGCAATAATTGTCGGGCATGGAGGCATACAGATGTCGGATGTTCTCCTGAGGGAGACCCCGCCACAGCTGGTGCAACTGAAACTCCAAATTCAACTCCAAATTCGTCGTAGTTACTGTCTGAAGTTGCCATCCAGTCTGGTCCCAAAGGTTCTTGATGGACGAGAGGTCTGCGGACCTTGCTGGCCAAGGAAGCTCGTTGACATCACAAAGGCAGACCAGAGATACCCGTACTGTGTGAAGTCGAGCATTATCCTGTTGGAAAATAAGTTTGTTAAGCTGCACAAGGAAGGGGAGCACACATGGTCGCTGAATTTCTTAGACGTATTGCCACACCGTCAAGGTTCTTTCAGTCATCGCAAGTGGGGTGTTGCAATGACACCTCCTGTTGAGGCAGTTACTGTGTGGCAACCTCCATTGTACTAGCACAATTTGTTCATGCTGATCCAATTTTTTTTTGCAAATGAGTGTAATTTCTCAAATATGGAGGTGTGTCACTAGATCAAATTTAAAGTTGTTATCATTGAATACCTAGCGGAACTTTACAGTGCCTTGGAAGAAGTTTACTATACTGACATTCACAAAAATTCATTACAGATTTGTGGGAACCACTATTGTAAATTTTTTTTTTAACACCAGGAGGCCTTGTATATCCTTCTCTGGTATAATTTTGTTCTTAAGACGTCTGCATAGTGAAATCAATGTAGATGTTTTGAATGAAACATCTGATTTCTCATAAGAAAGAATTAAATATGATCTTTGGTGTCGCTGAAAGTAACTTAGTGCTTTTTTTGGTGACAATGGAAACTTTTTTCTTGTGTTTGATCTTGTTTGGATATAGTATGCTACAGCCACCTTCCTTAATTATTTTCAGCCTCCTGTAATATTACTTGTATGGGGTATGGTTTTTTAATTTGGAAAATGTCTGCCTATTGAGTAAAATAAATATCTCCTTTAACAAACTTTGTTATTTTTAAACCAGAGATGATGAAATATAGACTTTACAGAAAAAAGATTTATTTTCACCACATATTTTGGGTGATGGGGTCAAATTCAGTCTGTGTCCTTCCCAGAAACTGTGACACTTTGTAAAATGGGGGCTCCACTGTTATTAGATTTTTAATATTCTGTAAATATTTTAAAGTTTTATATCAACCCCTTTGAGTAACAGTGTATGGTGTCAAAAATGTGTTAAATTGACAACTGATCATGATTTTCAGAACTTACATGAGATTCTCTTTTCAGCCTGTTAAAGTTCTTTTTGTGGAATAATTCAATTCCGAAGAATTAGAAACTGTCCCTTATACAGTCATATTTATTTTGAATGTTCTATTTTGTTACATCATGTGTACAATAAAATTTGAAACCCATGCATTTGTTTTACAGTGCCAAGATAATGCCTGTTAAAATTATGTTTCTATAAAATATGCAGATTTGATTTTAAGTTTGTTTTCGTTTAGGTGAGATACTTGAAGATTATTGAGAAAAGTGGTTATCAAGCACTCCCTTGGGTGCGGTACATCACACAAAATGGAGACTACCAACTTCGTACAAATTAACCACAGACATTTTTAACATAAGTATTGTACATATGTTTGTATGTAAATATTTAATCTTCCAGTATTTTAGTTAGTTTTTTCTGCAAAGTATTGTTTGTATGCATAGGAATTATAACTCACAATTTTATATGCTAATAATAAATGTATTCTGTGGTGTAAGATTAAACATGGATTTGAAAACTGTTTAAATTGTTATCCAGTGTTGTACCAATGTTATGCAAAAATTTATTTGCATTCATGTGTTTTCTACCATAGTCAGCATATCATCACGCATCAGAAAAATGCCAACATTTAATGGGAAATGCATCAACAGAATTTTTTTGTTTGTTGTGTGTTCAAACTTTTTTGACATATTATGCTACAGCTACCTTCTGTTGTTATTTTTTCAATCTCCTGTAATTCTGTTAAGAAGGTAAGTACCGGTAGGTAAAAAAGTCAACTGCTCATTTGTGGCAGGAAGTCACAATTGTACTGCATTTACCCACACATAAGACAATGTTTTATTCCAGTTTTTACTTTAAAAAATTTAGGTTGGTCTTACTTTTTTTTACTGAAAATTATTACATCAGTGTATTTGCTCGACTAGTGATAAGTGATGGTCAGTATTTTTTGACTAGTGTGGGATTTGCTACAGATTGCAGATATATTTTTTAATATATTTTTTTTATTGTGATAATTTTCATGTCCCAGTTTAGGAAAGCAGCCTGTGAATATGTAGTCATGAGAAAGTGTAAAGACCATCATCTTATATTCTTTGGCGTATTGTTTTGAGAGTATTCTTTGGAGGATGCCTTCACAACAGTTTTTCGTGCTCTGCATGAACCAATGGTTTAGACTTACGTGTTCAATTTTCAGAATGGGCCAATCAGACAGAGATAATGGGTGTCCCTCCCAGCGTGCTTGGAGATGAAGGGAAAAGTAGTGATTGGCAAAATAAAATAATTTTCTAAATCAATTTTTATTTGAATAATCTCGTTTTAAATCAAATGTATCATTCAGATTCCAAATATTTGATGTTCTTCTCCATTCCTCCCTTTGTAAAAAGGAATGAATGTTAATGCTGCTACAAGTTAACAGTTCAAAAGCACTGTCTTGAAAGGAGTAAATGAATGGCGTAAATGGCTGAAGTTATGACACTTGTATTCATAAGAAGTATTAATATTTGTATTTGAGAAAGGTGGTGTTTAAAGTTTTCGATCATTTTTTGTCATAATGGTAATGTTTATTCCGGGTTGTTGTGAGCCTTGGCAACTGACACAGAAACATAAAACAGAAAGATACCATAACAGTTTGTATAGTCTGCTATTTCCTTTCTTTTCAGAATCTCTTCGTCTTTCAATGCTATGTAAATATTCTCAAGTGCATATTTTGATTGGATAAAAGTTTTTTGCAATTCACGAAGATGTTACAGAACTGTCAATAATTGCAAAAATTTTGTTCCAAAACCATATGATTAAAAAAGCTGCCATTCACTTCCCTGCCATTCATTTAGACAAAAATGAAACATTCATTTAATGGAGATTTATAAATGGGGAATAAGCACTTGCATGAGTGGAACGAATGATTCTTCATTCAGCAAAGTAGGTGCTAGATGCAATTTCACTTCACTGAAGTACAAGATTCTACATAAATTGTGTTTAAAGGCAAAAGAAAAAAAAATTGAAATCTTTATACAAAATGGAAAATAGTGAACTATCAATTACTGATAACCTTAAAAAATTACATAAATTTTGCATTGCATTTAGTGCCATCTATTGTCGTGAAGTAAAACTTATAAATGAATGATTCATTTGAACACCTCAGACCAAAATCATAAACTTGATGGTACTACAACAATTGAATATTCGAATGGTTTTCCTTCGATTTTGGCCATCAATAGGGAGAAATGTTCTGGCACGTTTGGTAGGCTGGCGAGTGCCGCTCGTGGCCCTGAGAGCAGTATTTTTTTTTTTGCAAGGCCATTTAATTAGGATAGGATGAATGCCTGTGTAATGTATATAGGGCGAAGGGGCTAACATGTGAAGTGTTTATTTGCGCAAGGATGTTAGCCTTTGCAAGTGGCAGTAGAAACATCCAGCAATAACTCTTTATCACATGGCTTGTGTAGAAATTCCACTCTTTTTTTTTCTGTGTTTGTATTTAGTGGTTCTGTAGTAGAGGGTCGGTTGGATTAGTAGTGAGGGTAAACACACATGTAGTGTGTGTGATGGGTTAGGAGATTGCTGTAGTTTCCTCATATCTCACCTGTCCTCAATTGCACCATAGAACCAACCCAACTTGTTACATCAATATATATATATATGTGTGTGCTTGAGAAATGATATTTACCTGTACCCGTGCAGTCATGAGTACTGGAACTTTTCTCCTACCACTCTGCAACATGCTGTATTATTGTAAAATAGTGTAGGTGTAGCAAGAGCATAAGAATAATGGTTGCAGAAAGTTTTATTGCTGTGTGCCACACACAATTGTAAAGAGCTGGCAGTGTGTGACAGCAGCATTTAAACTTTTGACGACTCACACTCGCTGCCTCTGTATCAAGAATTGTTTGCAGCACAACTGTACTGTTACCAATACCTGATGTCTACTCTGGATGATGTAATTTACCATATGAACCTTTCCAATAACACAAAATAAATTTAAGTTTATTTGCAAGAAATACCATTGAAAGTACTAATCCAGCTCTAGGTGTGTAGATAGGGATGAACTGCCTGAATTAAAAAAGATACTAACGAGGCCCTGGCTGCCCTACTCGGGAGGCAGATCAATGCTGCTCGCTGTGCGTCATCCACGCACGGCCGTGCATATTGTGCACAGTTCACTGTGCCGTTCATGCAAAAACGGGTCAAGTGACCTGTTTAATGATCCAAATTACCCGCTCGCCAAGAGAGATCTAGTGTCTGCGATTTAATTGTACAAGTTTTGTAATCCCCTGAAAGCAGAGCTTAGAGTAAATTCGGGGTATTGTTATCTCCCATTTGCTCCCCCTCAGTGCTTCTTAATTAATTAAAGAGCGCCTGGCCACATGGGCTACGAGGTGAAAGAGATCTACATTTGGAGACACCAAATTCAATGCCTAATTTTTGAGAGTTGATACTACGTGCCTTTTCATTTAAAAGAGAATCATTTATGTTTTCAGTTTTCATTAACGTAAACAGTAAATTGATCTTGGTAGTTCCGGCAGCTGCCATGCCAAGCGCCCAAACTTAAATTCCTAGAGCTTTCACTAAACTGATGTTTTAATTTACTGAAATATTTTTGAAAGGTCTCTTGTATTTAAAATGCCTTGTGTAATTTTTATATGATTTTACGTTTCTGTTGCAAGCCCGTTCAAGTTTTTTCAAGGTAATCATAATTTTCCCTGACGCACATGGAAACAAAAGACGCTGAACATTGAAATAAAAGAAATAAAAATGTATCTGAATTAATAACTTAATTCCTCCAAGTGTTTTACTGTGTTTTATTCAATTTTACATTCACATCCTCCTCAATCTAGTTCGGCGAGCCTAGGAGAGTGCATGCGTTCATGTCGTGGGGAACATCGTTTTTGATTAGTAACAGCAATAGTAAGTGTCGTCTATCCGGACATTAAAATTTATTTTTATCTCCCCCGCTCCGCACTCTCGTCTCCTTAGACTCGCGACCCTGGAGATTTTACTGCCTTAATCTGTTAACACGCTAGCGAGTGCTTTTCGCAGTGTTGGCCGATGGTGGGCGTTGAACACCATGCCCGCTTCATTCAACGGATTTTGTGTAATTGATTGTCTGTATGGTTCTTTTTCAAGGAATATACGTAATTGGAGCGTCTCTCGTCCTCCCCCGGTTTCTAACCCACTCCAGTGTGTTAAGTCCACATGCTCATTTATGTAATGTAAAGGTATCAGTGACTAATTATGTACTTTATTCGTAAACGTGATCCTCCATCTCGTGAAGTAGTTGAAAATTCTGATGATGAATTAAAATCCAAAGGTCTAGACTAGTGGGAGATGTATAGCCCCTTCCAAATGCTTAATCCACTCCCGTTAAAGACTGTTCCAGGCCACCTTCACGTCCTTGATAAATTAATTGAAGTTGATAAAAAAGGTTATGTGGCCGGTAAGTGGCTGAAAAATAATTGTGCACATTGCGTCGGTTCCACAACACAATTTATTTTAATGAAATCCCTACGAGGAGGCACTGAAAACTACAATTCTCCGTTAAGTAGGAGAGTACAGATGCTGCTATAAAATGGCGCGAAGCTTAGATAGTACTATGAGGGGTTTTTGAGGTCTATTCATGTAAAAGATGGACTAGACTGTAAGGCAGAGCTCCCTCCGGTAGAAATAAGGTTCCAAAATATTAAATTTAATGTCTATTTCCGCTACGTGAGTGATGAAAAGTTGATAGCCAGAGTGGCCGTGCACGGACGTCCGTCCCACTATGATGTTCAGATGCTATTGTCCATGGGTTGGCGTGGAGCTCACTGGGTGGGCGAGCCTACCTGTGTACTCATGAAAAAATGGTAATTAAAAGTAACTATGATAAATTAAATGGTTGGGTGCAATTCCGATGGGATGGGTAAACATACAAACATATCCATCTTTATTTCACAAGTCACTGGCCTTAAAATATAAAATTACTTATGATTTAAGATGTTAACATAGGCCATAAACTAAAACATAACTTTTTGCAACGTTGTAGCATCTGGAGATCCTACCGAATGTTTATTTTGTGTCACAATAATATTTGGGTATTCTATGTTTGTTTTTATTTGCTTACAAGATGTTTTAAAAGCTTTGTTATTGTTAATTTTTCATTTATTTATGTTTTCAAGGTGATACAATGTGTATTTGATTAATTTCAGT
The DNA here is from genome assembly GCA_029891345.1 of Dryococelus australis. Lineage (NCBI taxonomy): Eukaryota > Metazoa > Arthropoda > Insecta > Phasmatodea > Phasmatidae > Dryococelus > Dryococelus australis. The sequence continues at coordinate 34,655,862 of CM056998.1, read as the reverse complement.
GCTGAATTGGCCTCTGTTTATGTTTGTAAGCGATAGTGTATGCTAGAATATAGGTTGGGGCACAGTTGAGGTTAGGTGCTAATGTTACGAAGTTTTACACAGGAAGTGTTACAAATGTTACAATGTTTATTATTTTTGTTATTTTTCTATTTCACCTGCCATGTTAAAATGTCAGGCAAAGGCAGCAATTAATTTTAAATTTCATACACGGTAAAATTCTAAATTGTACTCCGAATTGAATTGTATTGAAGCAAAAGAACATTTTTTTTTCTTCTCTCATTAAGTGAATAAAACAAAAATGTAATTTTACTTTTATTTGCCTATTAATCAGTACATACATATTTTAACTATGTTTGTGAATCATAGAGAAGGGAGAGTGTGACGTCCGTGATGGCATTCATGTTGTAGTTTTGTAGGTCATTGGAGCTAATCAGCTGACCAGAGCAGCGTAATTTTGTATGTGTGCCTGTGTATCTTAATTTCAGGGAGATGCTTTTTGAAGCTCTGTCTGTGATTGGTTACATAGGTATAGCGCCAAAATTTTAAGAGTTCGTTCTTGACTTTGTCAAGAACGGTCTTTCGTAGGGATGTTGATATCGAAAAAATATATTGAGATATATATATATTTAATACATCAATATCGTGTTTTGATATATCGAAAAATATATTGATATTTTGATGCAGATGTTTATTTTTCAAATGTGTTGCTAAATTCGTTGTATTTCCACCCAATTTGTAGATGTCTTCCCACATGAATTGCATGAAACCTTTTTTGAGTCTAGTTTTTTGAAAAACTTCCACACTGTTGACATGGTTTAAAGTTTTACATACAAAGAAACTAGAAATGCAGCTATGCAGTTCGTTCAGAATAAATGAATTTATCAGAAGGAAGAAAAACTCGCGTGTTTTGATGACGAAGAAAACAAACAAATTAACAAATAACTGGACTATAGACATACAACACACACCCTTCATTAATGGGCTGCAAATGAGTTTTGGTATTGAAGAGCTCCAATTAAATCATTATTTTTGGAGCAGTTTTTTCACTCTTTTTCATATACCTTTTAAATTCATCGCATAAAATATTAACTGTGTTTTATTAAAATACAAGATTTATTACATTTTTTAAAGATTTTTCGGTCACAGACTTTCTTTTATTTGACTAGAAATTGAAGAAAAAGAACCATTTAATAGTTTCTTGAATAATTTGTACACGTGACGAACGGAGTTGCAGAAAAACAGCTATAATGTTTCTAACTGTACCAATTGTACACACTAACAAAGCCCAAGTTTCAAAAATTAATCTAACACAATATGAAAGTATAAATAAATTGTATTTACATAATTTAAATAATCCAAGATGGCAACAGGCATTTCCCTTATAAATTAAATCTTAATCCACAGAAGTGTGCGCATGATGAGTGTTGGATGTGAATCCTGGTATCTTTTTTAGGGTTTTACCATTTTAGGTTCTAGAAGTGTTAAAAAAAATATTGATATCGAAAAAATATTGTCAAATAATATCTGTGATATATATCTATATATTGTTGGATAAATATCAGCATTTCGATATATCAGTGTTTTTCCAAAATCCCTAGTCATTCGGGATAGTGGCTTTAAGACTGTAGGACGTGCCAAGGACGGGCCGTTTTCAAATAAGTGAAAATGTTAGCAAAATATTTGTGAAGAAGTGTAAAATGTGTTGCCACTTAATGTTAATGATGTCATGTAGGCCAGACATATTGAAGAAGAGTCTGAGCCATGAATTTACTTATCAAGTTGAAAAGTCTAAGCCAACCCAAAATGTCAGTTACAAAAAGACTCTGGCAGGTATCCAGATCTTACGGGATACAAGTTATAGGTCACTGAACATTGCAGTGCTACACATTTTGTTATAAATAACACATAGGGTGTTGGTTGTATATGTAAAACAATTCCACAAACATTTTGAAATACCATATACATTAATTACTGAAAATAAGCAAACATTTGTAGTCATGTTGTAACCACAGACAGGTTTTTTTTTTTTATAGTGAGCCCTTGTGAGAGACTCATGAACATTTTCTCTACCGCAACTAAATGGCATATAACAGTAAATTTAAAAATTAAAATAAACAATCTGTTTTGAACAATGCATTTAGAATGTCTATGCAGTAGCCTACTGGTAACAGGCTTATTTGAATTAAATACATTGCAGTGTGTTATGAAACATGACTTTAAAAAGGAATTCAGAATAATCAAATATAAATCAGAGTTTAGATTATTGGTATTATTTTACAGTATATTTTCACCATTACACATTGTTAGAAACCTGAAAAAGTAGGTGTTATTTTTTTCAAAGATATGTGTTATTTATTTAAAAAAAAAGAAGTTATTTTTGTCCAAAATAGCTGTTATTTTCTTGCCAGGAAAATGCAGGTTTCTGCAAGAGAATTGTTCCAATTTTTAATGTGCTCTTTATAAAGATATACATCATTTGAGATGTCACTTTATTCGTAAAACCTGAAATTGGCAATGTTATTCCTATTGATAAGAGGTGTTTTTTTTATCAATTGTTTTTTTCGTGCAAAAATTCCTAACTCCCAGAAAAATATACAGTTACGGTTTTAATACAGACAGCTGTTTATCAACAGACAACATTGAAAACAAATTCAGATTTTACTTATGATTTTGTATTCTGCCTGGAACAAACAGTCGCAATGCACTGGCAAGGTTATACTGTTTCATGAATAATGTAAACAATTATTTACAACTATAAAAGCACTGTTTAAAATATATGAAATTGCCTTGTATGAACAGAAACAAAAATTAGAGAAATCTGCCTGTGGTCAGTACTGTGGAAAATAAGGCCTTAAGTTTGAATTACTTAACAGCGCGTCTCACACGTGAAGTCCTGGTATGCTACTTCAGGATGCAGCGAGACCTCCCCTCGGCTAACTAAAAGTACTTAACGTTAACTATTGTAATGAGAAAAAAAATGCAGCCTAAATTGAATTTCAGAGGGGTTACACGGAGCTTCCAGTCTGCCCTGCCGGTTGTCGGGAGTGCTGAAGTCTGACTAACCAAGGGTACGCATTTTCATGTGCAGCAACGTTTCATTGTACCTTTGCGGTAATAAAAGAGTCAACCATAATTAGCTGTGTTTTATTGTATTAACTCTTCTGAGTTCGTTGGGTACTGTGCCCTCATAGCAGCAGCAACTTTAAAGTGTCTTTTAGTGTATATTTTGTATTTACGGGGCCTGCCTCCCTCAAGCAGAGTAAATTCAGTGAAAATACAGGCGTGCAAAGTGGCCGACAGCTTCGCCCCAAAGGAAATATTTTACATTCAACATAATTTAACTGACTATTAAATTAGCTCACCTTCATATTGACCGCGTATCCAGAGTCGCCGTCGACCGTACGACCTCATTCAACATCGTTCACTCTATAGAACGTGGCGCCGGGCACATTATCAGTTCCTGTTCTCCACCTGCTCCCAGGTGGGACACGAACACATCTAAGCACCTCTGGAGGCGTAACACATCAAGTGGTTTACCCAACTAGGGCTACTCAAACATCATAGTGCAATTTCATTTCTATGTCAAGTGGTTTTCCCAACTCGGGTGAATCAGACAACCGTAGAACATCAGAGAGCAGGAGAGCACCAATACCACGTCAGTAATCGGCTCAACGTAACACGTGGACAACAGGCTACGCGACAAAGGTAACATTGCGACAAAAGTGTTTCATAACGAACAGCTACAGTCATTGGTGAGTAACCTGAGACCTTCAGAGACACATCAAACAATGCAATTAATACAGTACAGTAAACACTACAGTCCACATCAATAATATCAAGGGTTTTAATGTTTCCATTTGTCACACTATTCGTACAATTATTCGCCAGTTTGTCAGATTTGTTTACACTGTAGAGTGCATATGTGTTACGTCAACAGACATACAGTGATTTGAGTGGGAAACAAAACACGTCAACTGACGTCTAGTGAGGGCCACTAAACTGGGTTGTTTACTTGCAATGTCATCAGACGATTTAGCTTTTGTAAACTTGCACTGGTTAGACGTGACAAAACGTAATAAAAAAGACACAAACTCAATACTGTGCAGTAGCAAAGCAGCAGCACAGTAGATGTGTCTTAAGTAAGTGTGATAGTGTTCTGTAGACAAATGCATGTGGCATTTATCAGCGTGTGCAGTAATTGGCAACAGGTATCACAACAAGCAAAGTAAGACGGCATTTTAAAGTAATACCAGTCAGCAATTTGTGATACAAAAGCAATCAAAATTCAATTTCATTATTTCCGGAAAATTTTGCAGCATTTTTCAGTAATAAAATTGTCAAACTTTTTCAGTATTTCTCTTTGACAGTAACGGACAAAGTGCAGCGGTCAATTAAATCAATATTTAAAACTTTTCTGAGCATTTTTCAAAATAAATAAAAATTTTAATAATTTTTCACAGACTTTTCAAACGTCAACCAAACTTTGACAGGCATTTGCCAAGAGCGATTTTGCAAAGCTTTTCAAAGCTGTTGTGTGGCAATCAAACGTCAAGAGCCCATAACTAATTGTCAAGAAACTTTTCAATGTAATTTGACCGTTTTTAAAAGGAACCCATGTACTGGGAAAACACATGCGTCACCCGCGCAGCTGGAACACGGTGTTTGCAGCGGGAAAGAAAGGCGCAGGAGTAACTGTCAATTCCCCTCCTCCCACGTGGTGCAACCGAGGGCCAGCTGCGTAACAACACAATATTTGACCTTGAAGCCCATGCTCCACAGCACGCGGCGACACACGATACTGTTCGGAAACATTTGAATTGGTGTACAAGCGCAGGTCATCCCAACATAAAGAACGTGTGGACAGCGGAACACGAAGCAAGTTTTCAAGAGATAAAGAGCAAATTCAGGGAGTGCAATACATTGGCTCGAAACGACCCAAGTCACCATTTATATCTTCAGACAGAAGAGAGTGAGAAGGGCGTGGGAGCAGTCCTTTATCAAATTGGAGATAGCCAAGAGAAGCACATCATTGTGACGTGTTGCACCTCCTGGTAATGTGCCTCGCGCCATGTTTGGTAGAGCGAACGATGTTGGATGGGGTCGTACAGTCTATGGCGACTCTAGATACGTGGTCAATATGAAGGAGAGCTAATTTGTCAGTTAAATTATGTTGAATGTAAAATATTTCCTTTGGGGCGAAGCTGTCGGCCACTTTGCACGCCTATGTTATAACTGAATTTACTCTGTGTGAGGAAGGCAGACCCTGTGAAAACAAATCGTACACTGAAAGATACTTTAAAGTTGATGCTGCTATTAGGGCGCAGTAGCCAATGAACTCTGGAGAGTTAATACTATAAAGCACGCATAATTATGGTATGACTGTTTTATTACCGCAAAAGTACAATGAAATGTTACTGCACTTGGAAATGCGTACCCTTGGTTAACTGGACCTGCCGGTGTTCACTACTGTGGAAAATTAGCCATAGGCCTTAAGTTGGAATTACGTAACAAAGTGTGCCCCGCGCATGAAGTCCTGATATGCTACGTCAGGAAGCAGGGAGACCTACCCTCGGCTAACTAAAGTACTTTAATGTTTCTGAATTACGTTAACTATTGCAATGAAATAAAATGCAGCCTAGATTGAATTGCTGAGGGGGGTACGCAGAGTTTACCACCTGCCCTGCAAGTTGTCTGGAGAGATGAAGTCTAACGACATGGCGTCGGCTTCCCCGTACGTCCGGCGAATCCGGCACCAAAAATGAAACTGACATCGTACAAATATATAGTTATTAAACCAAAACACATTGGTGAGACACCCGTGAATGTCGGAGCCCCAGATATGGCTAAGACTGTGACAACACGAGTATATCACTACAATTAAAGGGTGATATTAAACGAAATGATGCCCCAGATAACTGATTCTCAATAGATGATTACATGTATACTCTTATAATCAACATATTGAATTCGGCGTGTGTCGTAATGTTTATAATTACATAATGTGTATGGATGTGATGAGAGACGGATTTCGTAACTAGGGGTGGAATTACGCCCTCTCTTCTATGGTATGTTATCTGCTCTCTATGCTGGAGCGAGCGGTTTCCATGGTTATTACGGTGCAAACCACTGTTAAAACTGCATAAAAATGCTCCTATGCGGCTAGGGAGCCTCTCGCCACTTTACACTTCCTGCAGGAATGTGATTCCCCGTCTTTTGGCACTACTTGGAGCCACGTTGCATCCCGGATTCGGTCATTGGGCCCGTCGACATCGCGCACATCGGAAAGCTGTGGGAATAAGCGGCGTCACTGATCCCAGTGTTCCCGCCAATGGCTGTTGCATTTAATGGTAGTGACTTCACGGGACACACTCATTTAGGCCACCTATTCAATTATCACGAGATTTACCACTTGTGATGAATGTTAAATATTATGACTCATGGCCACGAGTTACAGGTCGGCAAGAAAACCGTAGACGCCGATCTTGTAAACCTGCACTGATCGAGACCGCGACCTAATGTCTATTGGTTGAGTGTTAATGTGTCTGCGAACAAGCGGGTACAACGAATACGTGGATATCGGGAACACGTCAATTGAATACAGTAGTGCAAAGTTCGAGGCAACTGAGGGTAAATATGACGTGAACGAGTGTGAGTGTCTGGCAGTAGTGTGGGCTGCGAAACGTTACAGGGCATATGTAGAGTACCAATGGTTCAAACTACGAACTGACAACAGGTCCCTATTATGGCTTCACACCATGCAAAAAGTTGGGAGGAAATTAGCATGCTGGACACTTCTCCAAGTGTACGATTTCGAGGTAGAACATGTACCAAGAGCTGAGAATCAGCTAGCAGACAAGCTCTCATGCACGCCAAGCGATACTGTAGCAGTGGACCAAGAAGAGTGGGATGATCTACTTCCCCCTACCACAGCCAACATCCCAACAACTGGCGAGGGCCGCGTGAGCTGTGCCATCATTGAGGCTCCTGAGGAATCAGAACTCGAGGTCGATGACTTGTAAGACACCGTTTTAATGGCACAACTACAGTGCACAAACACTCAACATCGTGTCACCTCCATCATGCAGACTGAACAGCAGTGTTGGCGAATGAACGGCGCGTGCATCGAGACACGACCATATCGTCCTGAAGCAACCTGGAATCTGTACATGTCCAAAAGTGCACGAGCACAGATGCTACATCATGCATATACTACACGATTTGCAGGCCACCCTGGCGCATCACAAACCACAAGCAATGTGCAGAACAATTTACACTGGCCCAGCGTTGCCAGAGATGTCCGGCAATACATAAGGGGTGCATAAAGTTTAAATTCTGCAAGAGAAGGAGAGCATATGGAGTAACACAACAACAGCCATGGAAGCCGCAGGAGTCATTGGAGTCCATCTTATATACAACTTACGCCATCAAGGACAGCAGAAGGGTCAAGGTGGCTGTACACTGCTACGACTTTCGCCTAGCCATGCAAGGACCCAGTGCAGAAACTCCTGAGCAAGAGGAAAGGCCCAATGGCGAAGAGCATGTAGCAGAAATGCCCAATGGTGAAGCAGATGTAAACTCAAGCAAAAATACAAGTGCTCTTCGGCACCTTTTTCCCACTGCCACATCCGGTAGACATACACCCATAAGGTTGGCAGGGGAAGAAGAGGCATAAGAGGAAGAGGTCACACCCGTCTCAAGCATATAATTACATTAACATCGTAGGCGCTGCAAAACGAGGTGAGCCAGACCAGAGAGTCACGATACCCAGTGTAGATACACTGCCTTCGGAAGACTTCGCACTAAGTGAGTCAATGGGGGCAACTGCAGGCCCGATCAGCCCACAAGACTTCTCCACGATGCCAGCGAAGACTGCGACATCGGCTGACCTCGCATTGGAGGACCGCATCAGGAGCATGGGGGAAGGTTCATCAGAAGGAATATCAAGTCCAGTAAGGAACAGCATACCTTTTCCCTTCGCAAGAATAAGGGTAACGAGGGGACCGAAGAGCAGCGACAGCATCAGCGGTAGCGACGACGAGTCGACAGAAGATCGGGTCTCGACTCCCCCCCCCCCCAAGTGTCAGCATCTGCATCGGCCGTTGTGCACCACTTGCGATGGGAACAACCCCCTTCGGCAAGCACGGGCAGCGGCATTTAACCACCAGCAAGGTCATCACTCTGGAGCATCGGTAGGCAATGCAGCACAGCATCATCGCGAGCCTTACAATCGGAGGCCCTGCAACCAGCTGCGACCGCCGACATCCTGCTATGCCTAGTGGCATTGCAGTTCCTTGAGGGTCTGCGAGTACCAAATGGTATTAGGGGGGGGGGTCGAAATGTTCCTGACGTCCACATATCTCATGTGTCCGTTTGTTCCTTCACAGATGCATTAACCACACAGCAGCACCTGACCGATCGACATTAGGTCGCTGTCTCGATCAGTGCAGGTCAACAAGAATGGCATTTACATTTTTCTTGCCGCCCTGTAACTCGTGACCACTATCCATAATATTTAACATTCATCACAAATTGTAACTCTTGTGATGATTGGATATGTGGCCTTAATGAGTATGTCCCATAAAGTCACTACCATTTAACACAACAGCCATTATTTAGAACACTGGGATAAGCGGCGCCACTTATTCCCACAGCTTTCCAGTGTGCACGATGTCGACGGGACCCATGGCCGAATCCTGAGTGCGACATGGCTCCAAATAGTATCAAAATACTAGGAATCACATTCCTGCAGGAAGTGTAAAGTGACGAGAGGCTCCCTAGCTGCATTAATTAATATAAGTATATTAGACAATTTTAGCTGCAATTGTACCATAATAAACTAGGGGAGCTGCCCACTCCAGCATAGAGAGTAGATAACATACCATAGAAGACAGACCGTAGCTCCGCCCCTATATATGAAATATGTGTGACATCACTTCCATACGATAATGGAGATATTGTTACATGAGTGATGCGGCAAAACTATCGCACAGTGTGGTTACATTCGGCATGATAAATGTTGACGGTTGAGGAGGGGGTGGAGTTCTTCTGTGTGTAGCACCGTATGAGAAATGTGTTGTTAATATGCGCGAAGAAGGAAGAAAAAGGTATAACTCGCCGCTTCTCTTCTCTTCGTGATCGATCGAAGATCTGGGCAGACTGTAAATACACACACACATGGCTGATTATGTGTGTACTGTCAACTACATGATATCAGGCTTGCATGATGTAAAATGAATGTTGACAAAATGAGAATGTAAAATGTCCTTTGTGTTGGCAACTCACAATGTGTCCTTAGCTCGTGCTTCATTTTTACACGTGGACATGTTCATGTAGGCTGCGTGAAATGTGAGCAATGTTTGCAAACTGAGCATGGTGCACTTGATTCGCAATGCTATATTGCAATGTGGCGAACTAAAATGCTCAATTGTCTTAATGATCATGGCCTGTTATTGAGTAACGAATGTTTATGCTTCCATCGGTGTAGCGGTGACAGCACATGTTGTGCATGAACTGCGTACTTGCTCTACAGGGCTGCTGTTCACATGTGGTGCGAAGACGCCATATGGACGCATGCTCTAGCTGGGGTGCAACAGCGTGCAGTGTTTGGCGAGTGTTCTCAATGGAGTGCAAGTGTAGAGTAGGGCAAGCAAGGTGTAGCGGGGGCAAATTAGTATAGGAGTGCTAGTGTGTGGTCAACTAGCCAGCTACACTGCATGGTGGAGTAATATTTGACGAGTGCCAATGGCAATTAAAAGGTGAAATGTGTAATTAATGGCTCACACAATGTTCAGATACATTGCGAGACTGGGAGAAACATATGCATAAAAGCCATTCACCAGTGTTTTCTGTTCATTCATGTTTGTTTATATTTTACGTGTTTCATTCCCATCTCATTCATAAATCTGTGTTAAGTTTTTTTTTTTCTGTGTTCTTTAATTTATTTTGTGCCTCCTACATCTGCTAGTGACCCCAAGTAAGCTTAACCATACTTTGGTGAACGAAAGTAGTGCTGCGTGACTTGCAGGCCTGCCACTGCCGGTCCTCTCATCTGCCTGCCAAACTAGTCTTCGCTCAGCAGCTGGAGGGGTGAGTTGTGTCATAATGTCTCATGTCGCATGTGCCTTGGTGGCATGCAACTTTATCTTCAGCCACCCGGGATAACACACCTCCACTCCCAGTTCGTTTGCATCACCACCAGGAACATAACTTTTCAACTAACCATTGTGTGTAGGCCACGTGGCATGTTAGCAGTTCAACCATCACTAACAGGTGTATTCGGTACCAATGCTAAGTTGCTCCAGAGAGGAGTGTTTAAAGTTATGGATGAATAAATTACATCACCCAGGAAAGCGCATGTTTAATCCTGTCGATGCCTCAGGACGCATAAGTGCACATTTCACAAGTGTATATTCTACGTGTTTTATTCATGAGTATTTTGTACAATGTTATTTCTACATATTTAACTAAAGTGGTGTGTGGGCCGCCCTGGGAGTCCACGATGCTCTACATTCAGGTTTTAATAATCATTCTTCAAGGAGCCAGGAAACGAAGGCATGGTTTGTTGACGACACAACTTGGAGCATCAGCATGAGTCAACTCTACAAAATTGGCATCGCGATGCGATGTGGGATGGGTGGTCCTCCCAGAGCGGCGCAGCATAGATGGGAGTGGTGACAGGTGTTGCGCTTCCCTTAGCAGTGGACTAGGCCCAGATGGTAGTGGGGCTGGCATCACAGGCTGAGGCGATCGATGTGGCGATGCGCCAGACCAAGATGGTGGATTCTCCTGGCATGGATGGACCAATGGCGATTTTAGCGCCAAACTGCTGATGTTGGCCTGCTGCCATTTTCCTGGCCCTTAGTTATTAGGAAAAAGGCCTGGGATGATAAAATTGAATGGGAAATGTTTTGCCAGTAGCAAAAATGAGGTGAAACCGTGGGTTGAATTCAATACTAAAATCGTGAAAATGTGGTCACACATGGCCACAAGAACATAAAACATTGATAACAAGGATAAGGAACAATTAAAAAACCTGCGATATTGTGGTGAGGGACATGAACACTGGATTACCGGGAGTAGTAAACATTGGAAAAGGTTATGAGATATCCAGGAAACTTTGGCATGGTTTGTGGGCGCTTGTAGCCACATGAAATTGCGCCCCTTGATTGCAATTGGTTTGCTGGAACATTGGGAGATGAGGATAAAGATGGATAGGATCGGTGGTGACACAGTTTAACAGTACGAGCGCAAGCTCTCAGTGGAGAGCTTGAAATGTTGATGGGGTCATGTGGCCTTGGCACATGTGACTGTCCTCCAAATAATAATTCATCTTTTTAAGTTGTTGAAAATGCTGATGATGAATTGAAATCCAAAGGCCTTGGCTAGTGGAAGTTGTATAGCCCATTCCATATGCTTAACCTACTCCTATTAAAGGCTGTTCTGGGCCACCTTCACTCCCTTAGTAAATATGTAGAAGTTGATGAAAACAGGTTATGTGGCCGGAAAGTGATTGAGAAACAATTCTGCACATCGTGTCTATTCCACAGCACAATTTAATTCACGAAATCCCTCCAAGTAGGCACTGAAAAATACAATTCTGTGTTAAGTAGGAGAGCAATGATGCTGCTATAAAATGATGCGAAGCCTACATGGTATTCTGAGTGGTTTAAGGTATAGCCATATAAAATATGGACAAGATTGTGCGACGATACCTCCTCAGATAATAATAGCAAAAACGAGGTTCCACGATATTATATTTAAAGTATATTTTCACTACATGTTTGATGAAAAGTTGATAGCCGGAGGGACTGTGTGCAGATGTCTGTCCCACTATGATGTTCAGACGTGACTGTCCATGGGTTGCTGTGGAGCTCACTGAATTGACGAGCATTCCCATGTAACTGATGATAATAAATGAAATGAAGTGGCTGTCTGCAGCGCCGATGGGATGAGAAAACATACAAACGTATCCATCTTTGTTTCACTAGTCACTGGCACTAAAAATTATAATTACTTATAACTTAGGAGGTAAACATAGGCCTTAACCTAAAACATATGGGCATCTTTTTGCAATGAGGGTGTGCGTGGATTGTAGTGCATGCCTGAATTTATTTATTATGCCCATATGTTCTGTATGATATTGATGTGAACCATGTGTCAATGATCAGCCCATTCACTACCAGTATTGAATTGTTTAAGAGGGTACCTTGTGTGTATAGAAAATTACTTATAGCTCCTTTTGAATTATTATTAAGCCCTATTTGCATCGTATGTATTAATGTGGGATGTGGAGGCCTGAACCTCTGCCAGCACATCACTCACAAGCATTCGCTTCCTGCATTGTTGGCACTCAAACTTCTCATCTCATGTGATGTACCAAGTGATTTGATGCACTTCTGCTTGAGAGTCGCTGATGATGGTGCTGTCGAATGCCGAGCCAGGGCAAATGGACTGGGAAGGGGAGTATACTTCATGTGTCACAACCTCAACATTTGCAATGTTTTAGGCGTCTAACTTTGCTGATGAGAGAAAATCCAGCTACAAGTTTGTGACATCATTTCAGCACCTCACCTTAATGCCATGATACATATATACTGCTAAAAATTGACATCAACCGGTGTATACCGGTCTATCAACCACTGGTGGAACTATTATTGAACTTCCTAAAACACAGATTTTTGATAGTTTTAGTTGCAAAAGCACTTCATAGCTGGAGAATGGAGAGTTAATGGTGTGTAAGAGGCCAATGTACACTATATACTCCCTATGTGCTAAAAAATATTCCACAATCCTTTTTGTTCAAATGGATTTTACCGTTATGCATGGAAATCATGAGTCAATTATTGCAGATCTACACCAATGAATAACAATGTATTAATTTTTGTAATAATTTTTTGATACTGTTTTCTATGCTGTGAGCCATATGCACAGCCTCGCCAAGAAATGAAGCACCTCTACCATATCCTGTAGTGGAGATTGCAAGCGTCACTAGATTTCGTATGTTCTGGGCCATTTCATCAGCGAAGATTCGAAAATTCGAGGTAATTTTATCCAAATGAGAGGTCTAACTTCGATTTTAATTTCAATGCTGTTCAGCATGTTTCACTACGTTTAATCCCAATAAAGAACATCTCTTTAAAATTATCGGTAAACATTAGAGATTTTGCTTTGAGCAGGTACAAAAAAAATCATTTTGAGAAAGTATGGCAAGTCGGAGCAGCATTGTGGTCGTAAGGAAATTAAATGAACTGTGTTTTTCATGTTCAGACTACATTTGGTTGCAGTACAAGTTGTTGCAATTCATGTACAGATAGATATTAAAGTATAATTAAGTATAGTCTACATTAGATTGAAACACAAGGTAATACACGAAGTCTCCTTATATCAGTCTTGTTCTGCGTTATAGAAAAATTCATTTTTATTTTAGCATTCTTTTACGGAATAGAAGGCCTTATCTAGAAAGTATAATTGAACAGCTCCTTTTAATTTCTGTAAACTATTTATTACAGATCTAAATGCACGGTTTACTGCAAACAAAATAAATCTCAACCTATATAATACCTATCTTACGAATTCCCTCACAAAGAAAAGAAAAAAATATTAATTCATTTTTTAGCAGTAACACATACAAAATTAATGAAACTGCAATGATGTAGTTTCTCGACATAAAAGTAGAGAATTTACTTAACTGGAACTCTTACAGTCCGTATATTTTACCTAAACTAAGTTCAGCATGTACGTCTTGTGGTGTGTTGCAGAGGTCCTGAACAAAAATGCAGCAAAAATTGTATATTTTGCATATTTTCATTCCATCATGTGTTATGGTATAACTTTTTGGGGTAATTCCACTGACAAAAAAGAAAATGTTTCACATCCAAAAGAGGACCGTAGGAATAATCAATGAAAAAAGAATGTCAGACTCATGTAGACCTCTTTTCACGAGCTCAAAGATTTTAACATTTGTTTGAGTACATGTTTTCAGTACTTATATTCATGTCCAAACACAGCCATTTATTTCAGAAAAATGTGTCATTTCATAAGCAAGACATTAGAATAAAAATAAAACTTACACGTGGCTTCAGTTAACTTAAAACTTGTTCATAAGGGCCATCCTACCTTGGTAGGCAACTTTTTAATATGTTACCACAACACCTTCAAGAAATTTTCTTCTCTAACAAAAAACTCTTTAAAAAAATAGCTGAAAGATTTTGTTCTAAACTAAAATTTTATAGTGTAAATGAATACCTAAACTACAAAAATTAACAAATCATTGCGAAATTATGAGGAAAAGATGTGATGCGCGTACGTATAATCTGATATATATACATACAGAGGTGTGTGTGTGTGAGAGAGAGAGAGCGAGAGAGAGAGAGAGGGAGAGCTGTTTATTTGTGAGTGCGAGTGTGTGTGTGTTTACTCTGTCCAGAGTATAAACTTTGTATTCTGGAATTTGACATGTCCAATATTTTTGTACAGTTATGCATTGAAAAAAGTCCTTAGGGCTGCCATTAAACAATACAAATAAGACAAACACACTCACGGTTGTATGTACATTTATTTCGATTTTAATACTCGTTAAAATACACGTGAAAGATAAGCTGAAACAATGTTTTTTGTTAACTGCTCTTTACTTGACCTCCTTACCGGAAAACCAACGTCTAATTCTAGTTTATAAACTGGCTTCACTTGTTATTTAGGCACGGTTAGGACATTGCCATCCCCTGTGCTCTGCGATTGCTTATTGTGTCTATTGTCTATGGGTTAGTCGTTCCCAAGGACAGAAGTAGCTAGTAGAAAACAACATAACCTTTTTCGCGAACATGGTTTGTGGAGTAAAGAAGTATTGTATTGACTCATTTTTGCACCTTAAGTTCTGTAATAACTTCAGAAAAAATGTGGGCGTATGAAATTTGATTGATATTGTTTGCTTAAAGTTGTAATCAGATCGCTAATGTCTGTTGTGGAATTCGTGCTCTAATCACAAGCATCATGAAATCCTCTGGAAATACTTCGAACTATAAGAGTACGTTGTTTGGTCATGTAAAGTATGAGCATTTGGTTGCTGGAATTTCTGGAGGAGTGACTTCGACGCTAATACTACATCCTCTAGATCTTATTAAGATACGGTTCGCCGTTAATGACGGCATCACAACCACTACTCCCCGGTATCTGGGCCTCCGGAACGCGTTTGCGACGATATTCCGCCAGGAGGGTCTGCGGGGCCTGTACCGTGGTGTGGCACCAAACGTGTGGGGTTCAGGAAGTTCGTGGGGATTATACTTCTTATTTTACAACACCATTAAAACTTGGATTCAAGGTGGCGATGTGCAGAAGCCTCTGGGCCCGCCACTGCACATGCTTGCGGCTGCACAGGCTGGGGTACTGACATTGACAATCACAAATCCCATTTGGGTTGTGAAGACAAGGCTGTGCTTGCAGTGCTACGATTTGGATACACAAAAACTACCAGATGCCAAACGATACAGAGGCATGGTGGATGCGCTTCGCAAAATTTATATGTACGAAGGTATTCGTGGGCTGTACAAGGGATTCATTCCCGGTATTTTTGGTGTTTCACATGGAGCTCTACAGTTTATGGCTTATGAAGAAATGAAGAACAGGTACAACCAGTTTAGAGGGGTACCAATAAATAGTAAACTTAGTTCCTTTGATTATTTATTGTTTGCAGCCTTGTCGAAGCTTTTTGCAGTGGTTGCAACCTACCCTTATCAGGTGGTTCGTGCACGGTTACAGGATCAGCACCATAACTATAGAGGTGCGTGGGACTGCACACAGCGAACATGGACATATGAGGGTTTTGGTGGATTTTATAAAGGTCTCAGTGCAAATCTGGTCCGTGTGACTCCAGCAACTATGATCACGTTCTTGGTTTACGAAAATGTTTCACGTTTCCTGTTATCACTCAGAATTCCAGTAGAAGACAGAAGTGCTTCATAAGTTTGTGTAGTGTTCCTGTATTTTTAAATTATGTACCACATTTTGTAGTGATAGTGACTTTTCTGTACCGACTACCATTGTATTCACTTTTTGAAACATTAATCCTGCAGACAGCTAGTTCCACCTAACTAAACTAGACCACCATTATTCAATTGTTACATAATCTGTAGACTATTAGGTAGTACTGGTCTGTTATATTTTTTTAAAGTAGACCTTATTAATTAATTGTATTAAGTACCTGAAGTTATTTTTAGTAGCTTTAATCATTTTCCCCAAACATTTTTGAGAATGTTTTAGTTTTATAGAAATTTACACAAACATTCATTAAATTTTTAATTATGGATTTTTTTTGGGTATTTCTCACTGGACTTGTTGATATTGTTAAATCATTTTTCTTGATGGTACTTCACACACATTTGTTTAGAAAATAGGAGATTGTATTTGTTCAAATAAGGTTATTATTGCTTTTGTAGATTCTGTGATAATTTTGTTATGTGCCATTTATTGTTAATATTTTATAAGATATATATTTATATATGTTGAATAAACTGTAGATTCTGTTTTTAGTATTACTTAACCATAACGTTGCCTTAAGTTTGTCATTTTGAATTGACAGCAGGTGAAAAAAATACTGTGAAATCTTTACTGTTAAGTTTAGAAGTAGGTGATTATCTGTTTTAGTGACTACTTATAAATACAGTAAACTTGCGATAAACCTTGTTAATGGGGGCCAGTGAAAACACGGATAAAGCAAATTTGTATTAAAAAACCAGGAGAATCGAATTTACACATTTTGACTATTAATGTAAAAGTGATATTGGCTCCAAAAATCATGTTAAAACACAGTATCTAAGTTACTATACATTTCAAAGCAAACACAAATAATGCACTGTATGTGCAGGATAAAGTGCATGCTACTTTAACTGATATTTATGTTGTACCGAGTGTAGTTATTTCATGGTGCATGGAGTATACACAGCCTTTCGCTGATGCCAGGCGAGCGCTTTGGGCGAGTGACCAGGAGCAGTAGATAAGCGGTTCATAGTTGTGTGTTTGTGTTGCTTTCTCAACGTGCGTCATTCATACCCGTCGTTTAGATGACAGAGTTAGTTGAAAGTTTAGAATGCAATGCAATAAAGACTAGACTACAATGGAACTTTAAAGGAGGCAACTTGGCACTGAAACAATATAGTACAATCCCCATAAAAAAAAAAACCCTTACAATACAAAACTTTATTAAAATTTTATCCACTTACAAACACACACAAAAGTTTAAAATATCTGAAATGTTTAAATTTTTTGTTAACATTTAAACATTTGATTTAAAAAAAGTAAGAAACGGTAAACCGTGCCGTTCTTGAAAAAAGCTTCAATTTTCTTTTGTTTGTAATACACCATGCTCAAATTGTTTAATTATTTTATTTCTAACTTTTCCACGATACTTTGAACTGTCCTTTTATGCCTTATTGATGTTGCGAAAGCGAGTGAACAATGACCTGGGTCAGCGATCGATAAACGGGAAAGATGTGTTTCTTCCCGTGAGGGGGGGTGGGGGAGGGTGATAAATGAGGCCTTGTCCGAAACTCGAAATGGCGAATTCGTTAATTTGTAATTTGTAATTTCAGAAGTTTCACTTCAAGTGTTCTCAACAGTCACTTGTTTAGCACTCGCGGTGACACATTTTTACATTAACAGTGAAAAATATTTCTATAATCACTGGAATGCTGCGCATACGTTAAGAAAAAAAAAGTTATGTGATAACGAATTCAAAAAAATTTGTTGCGAAATGTATAAACAAAGCACAACAGTTACCTACATTTTAAAACTTGCCTAGTGTATTTGATGAGCAATTATTTATTTTATAAAACATTTGCACATGTGTTCATTTTGTATTTTTGCTGACATCCGCTGCTAGATAGAAAATACCAAATCACCAAAAACGTCACCATTTTTGTATACAAAATAGGGTCATGTGATCATTTTGTCAACAAAAATCTGCCATTTCGGAACTGGATGTCTCACGCAGGTCTCTGTGACAGGCTGACAGTTTAAAGAGAGAAAGATCAGCGCGCGTGGCACAGCAATAGATGTAACTTACCACTGCTTGTTAGACAACACACTTTTACAGCAAGCCTGCCTCCCCTCCCCCTGCACAGATAAGCCAAAAACCGATGTAACGAAGCACGATTAAGCGGGAGTGTACTGTATAACTCAGGTTCTACAAAAATTGCTGTCGTTCACAAAAAAAATTTTTTTTTTAAAGAAATGCAATAATTGGAAAAGTTTTGATGATAAAAATGTTTGGATAAAAAAATTTAGACTTAGCTGCTGATAATAGCGTTCCAAACTGTAGAAATGCTACGAATGAAACATTATGTCAAAATTTATTGTTCAGGATTGTACTAACCATCTGCACATCTCAGAAGTACTGAATTCATAAAATTAGTTCAATGAAAATAGAAAATAAACTTGTAAACATATGAGTTTTGATTTTCTGCTGGGCTTCAACGTAAGAGAACTCGTGTATAAATTGCACAGATTTAGTTGCATGTAAAAAAGTGCTAATACACTAGTTAAGTATAAACTCTGGAGCTTTGCTGTAAACAGGAAACTCAAGGTACAAAGTATTTAAAAGTATGTGTGTACCTATTCATGCAAATATGGGAAAAAATGATTTAAATTGCACAATTATATTACTGCACCCAACACCTTTGAAAAAATTTCACTAAATCTGAACATGCAACATTTTCCAATTTTCTTCACTGGGTGCACATTCAGTGTCTCCTGAAAACTAGGAAAAAAAATGAAATTATCATGCAGTCATCCAAATGGGTGCTTTTTTGTGGGCCGCAGTTGCATCCAAACTGCCGCACTGACTCTGGAGACAGTGCAGGGAAAAGTGCACTTGTTGGACACTTTTTCAGTGCAGTTGGCAGGGTTTGGGACATGCTGCACTTGTCCAGTGCATACAGAGTGCAGTGGTTGGAATGTACCATTATTCAGCTTAGGATACATTGTGCGATTACTGCTTGCCAGACTCAAGTGAAACCCTGGGAAATATACAAAGAAACCAAGCTCTTTCTCCCTCGTGCATCTCTCACTCTTTCTAATTGATGCAGCAACTTCAAGGTCGTGCACACAATTGGGATGAAACATCTACGAGCATATTACATGCAAACTAAATACTTTCCTCTTACCTTTTATCAGTAATAAGTCAACATTAACAGTGAAACCACACAAGAGACAAACCAACAGAATAAAGAAAAGGTAATTCTGAAGAATAGGGGCTTTTTCGAAAATCTCGAAAATAATCCCTTTATATGTTACTAATCAAACTAAATAGGAATTTTAAAGGGGCTTCATGTAGTTTGCTGTAAAAAAAAAATGAAATGTGATAGTGAGGAGAGTTATCAAGATTACTGTGTTTATGCAATAAAACACACATAATTTACGTTGAATGTACACTATTGACCAAAAAGTAATTGGGCACCCGTGGAGGTATGTAATTCAGTACGTCAGTTGACTTGTGTGGCGCCATACGCTGCAGGTCGGTGTAGAATCAGTTGACAAGGATATGGCACGAGTTACAAAGCTAATGGACTTTGATAAGGGCGTGATTGTGGGCTGCCATCTTAGTTATCTGTCTAGTCGGGCAATTGCACGGAAGCTAAACAGGCCTAAATTAACGGTCGCATTGGTCCTGCATAAGTGGAAGGTCTATGGGCATTGTGCCAATGCTGTACATTCTGGGTGACCTCCAATCTTGATCGACAGAAATCGCAGAACCCTGAAACGTGAAATTGTTAAAAATAGGGCACAACCCATGGCTATCATCCAACAGGTGTTTCATGCAGCAACAGGAGTATAGGTTTCCATTGGAACATTGCGTACAGAGGCCCACCGATTTGGATATTTTGTAAGAGCAGCTGCACATAAGCCCCACATCACGACAAGCAATAAAGCTCTGCGTCTGAGGTAGTGTTTGGACCGTCGCACTGGACACGGGAGCAGTGAAAATTGGTTCTGTGGAGTGATGAGTCGAGGTTTACATTATTCCAGTCCGATGGACGTGTATGGGTGTGGCATCTACCCGGGGTATGGCTTCTGCCGGAGTTTATAGTGCCAACTAGGAAATTCGGTGTTGGTGGAGTGATGGTGTGGAACACTTTCATGGCCTTCGGCGTAAGACTGCTGGTGTTTGTCTGTATGGTAGCATGAACACAGAGGCCTATTGTAACATTCTGGATAATGAAATGCTCCCAACATTGTGGCATTTTTACAGAATGGATCCGTGTTACTTCCAGGATGACAATGCCAGGTGCCATGTTTCAAGGGCTACTATGCAGTGGTACGCCAACAACAATGTTCGCCGATTAGACTGGTCCTCCCAGAGCCCCGATGTCAACCCTATAGAACATCTTTGTGATGAATTGTATCGCTGAGTGAGGGCTCGTCAGGCGCGGCCAAAATCCATTTCTCAACTCATGGAATGGTTGCAAGAGGAATGGCGACGAATCCCCGTGAATGCCGTGCAAACACTCAGACAGCATACCAGACAGGGGGGCTGCTGTTATAGCCGCAAGTGGCTCTACGAGGTTCTAACGGTGTGACAACCACCGAGCATACATTGTGGACAGGTGCCCAATTACATTTTTAGTCGATAGTGTATTAAAATCAGGTCGCATAATTGTATTACATGTGAGAATACCATCTGAAATGAATGGTTAATGTTTAAAATGTCATTTACAGGTTATATTTATGCTGCGGCACAGAGGTGCAAGTATCTAACAGTGTCTGGATATTGTTTATTTCTTGTGAATGACTCAAAGCTTACCTTGTGTATATTTACTTACCTGATTGATATCTATGAGGCCATGATGATACATTAACTAGAACTTACAAAATAAAATAGTTAAACATACGAGTGGCCTGCATGGTTTGTTTACACCGGGCGCATGTTCGACGTCCCATTTATGGTACTTGTATCATCATTTGACCTTGTTTACGATGCTTAAGTAGTAATAGTACAGAATGTACCATACTGTTGTGTCACAGTACCATTTTTGGATATCCTGTAGTATGCCAGAGTACCGGCGATTGATCAGACATCTACGACTCACAGTTGGAATGCCGTGTGATGTTTGTAGGAGTTGTAGTTTTGAGAAAGAGTCCTTAAAAGCGTGTTTTATTGCAATTAATTAAGTTAATGTATTAAATAAAATAATTTTGTGAAAATATGAGTGTTTCTGTGCAATTATATGCATGGAAAAAGCTAAATTATATTATATGTGTCAACATGGCTGCTTGAAATCACAGTTTAATTTATATATTCTCGTACAATCTGTATACAGTTATGATAATGGGTATGTATCGTATGTGTACTAGCTGTTTAAAGTAGTCTCCAAGGTTGTCAGCGGTTCGTTGCTAGCGGCGAGGCAGACAGGAAGTATCAGCTGCACGAGATCCATCAATGTGTGCTACCTTTCGTCGAAATGCTGTGACAATGGTTGCCTTATCGCTGGCAACGAACGGTGCACAACCTCAGAGACTACTCTGAAAGATGTTAAACAGCTCATACGCGTACAATATATACCCGTTCACATGAGCATATACAGTTTGTACGAGGATATATCAAACTGTGATTTCAAGCAACGACATTTGCCTTTGTCCCTTGCCAGGCGTTCCTGCATCCATACCGCATGTGGTGTCACCTTTCAAATACTCGTGTCATACACTTTCAACTCTACATAGTACATTTCTGTGTTAAGTCATTTTTGGAAGATAAACAATAGTTGCCATGACTTCTGAATTAGCCCTCAAATATTTCTTTCATAAATGTGTAACCTGTTGTGTATTCATTCAAAACATTACTCAAAGTGGTGCTGTAGGAGTTAAAGTGGTCCACTGCATGTGACTGTACAAAATGTATAACTCATCACAAAGTAATACCCACACTACTAAAGTATTCAGAAAAGTACAATTGGAATTGCATATGAAACATGAACACATTTATATTCTGCAACACTGAAATA
The DNA here is from genome assembly GCA_029891345.1 of Dryococelus australis. Taxonomy (NCBI): domain Eukaryota; kingdom Metazoa; phylum Arthropoda; class Insecta; order Phasmatodea; family Phasmatidae; genus Dryococelus; species Dryococelus australis. The sequence continues at coordinate 34,633,873 of CM056998.1, read as the reverse complement.
TTTTGCTTGAAATAACTTATTTTAATGTTAAAGATTAAATGAGTCTTTTAAATTTTTAAATTAAAATTTGTCTTTTTTTTCCTCCTGGATGCTTTAGAAAACACATTTTGCAATACAAACTTCAATAAATAGGGCAATTATAATAACTTTATTACTGTATGTAAAAAAGTTTTGGTATAGGCTGTCCTTGGTGAAGTGAGCTTTTTTGAAAGCCCTGCTGGAGATCTTCTCACATGCACAATATGTATTCTTCTGCTATATTAACACTGCCACAGACATGATCACTTTGTTCCTTCATCAGTCTTGTGAAACTGAAATTATTAGAAAAGTAAATAATTTACAAAATTCCATAATTCGTATACTTTGGTACATAAAAAAACAGAACGCAAGAAATATAATTTAAGTTTTTACAAATGATTTACCTAACACTTTTGTTTCAACATTTAGACATGGAACTACTTTTCCTCCGCATTTAGAGGATGCATGTTTCTCTGTGCGTCCTTTAAAATATATACAGGTAGGATCAGCGACTTTTCTCAAAAGTTGATTTCATAAATGCTCACTTTGTGAACAACTTTTACTAATGTTAAGAAATATTTTTAATATAGTCTGTTCACAGTAAATCGTGCACTTTTGATGTCCTAGTTACATTTTCCTCTGCCATTTTTATCCTTCAACCAGCTTTTTAAAATAAATATTACCATGTAAGTAATAATCACAGTGTGTATATCCCACTACACTCGGAAGTTAACATCTAAGGCTAAAATAAAATGTTTTTGTTAAGTATAAGTATTATTCCATATAAGAGGGCTTTTGAAAGTGCTCATTTTACCGCAAATAGCCTGTAATGGGTTTTGTGTACATTTATTTTTACAAAATGTGCATTTCGAATCATCCAGAGTGGAAATGCAATTATGTTTTGAATAAAAGTATTCTTTTATTGACTTATTGTTTTAAACATTTAAAGAAGTAATTTTTAACCAAATATTGTACATTGGTACAAAATACACAGTTGTTCAGCTAAGATGTTAACTCCAAATATCTTCCGAACTGCTGTGGATTTTGAATTCGCAAATGGCACTATAGGGTTTGTAAGACACCGTCTGTGTCTGTTCCGAGATGTAATTAAGTACTGAGATATTGGTATCCACTTTGGTTTTATAAGTGAGACTGCTCATTTCCCACAATTGAATAACATGGGGCGCCTGTTAACAGTCAGCGGCGCTAGAGCCCATGACGACTCTCACCTCGCACGTGTCACATGTACATGCACGTGCGCAAGGAGGCTCAAATCAGAACTTTCCTAACAGAATATTATTTTTGCAGTGTATAATGTGTCTTATTTTATTTTCTGGGTTTGAAATGTCTTAAAATGTTTTAAAGTGTTTGTTGTCAATTTGAAAATTTTATGAATTCAAAGTGCATGCTGCACGGAGATTAAGAACAGTAATATTCCGGCGTGAACGTCGTCATATAGAGACACTAAAATAATACAGAAAATTAACAAAAAAATTCTAAAATATAAAACAATATTAAAATTATTTATGCCACTTTTATTTTCAATATATAAAAGATTTACTTGGCGTGCATAGCACTTCCACTTATATGAACCCCGTAGGCAACCATGGTAGGTCCGTGCAGCACTTGCCTCTGGGCAGTCTGTCCAGGAGAGTTGGCGAGGTAAAACGCTGTCATGTACGCACTACAACTTTTGAGAACTGATGTAGATTTCAATAGCACTTTTAGTATACCGGTTAACCGTTGCTTGGATATGTTTTGCCAGACATTTTCCCAGCATTGTGCTTCTGCTTAACTAATTTATTTTGCCCTTGTGGCATTTTTCAACTTAATCGAGGAGAAGAAGGAAAAAAATGTCGGAGAGGTTGTGCGACCTGCAGAACTTGAATCAGGCACCATCTGCTTCTGCTAAAGGCATTCAATCGTAATTTCTGTATTATTGCTGCATGCAATTTCAAGGGCTTTGGTTTCATGTATACATTTAAGGGTATTTTTCATGTTGAGTATTTTACAGCCATATCACGTACAACCACGTAGTTAACAGCTGCCAAGTCTATATCTGTGCCATCCTTGCACTTTGAGAGTTTATTTGTGTAATATCATATGTGCAATAATTTATTTCAGGGTTCTATGTATTGTCATTCAGGGTTCCGTGTAATTTTCACTTAAATTGATGCTTTTGTTTTTGACAATGCGGTCACTTCACTGTTTGCTTTTGCCGCCATCAAGCCTACTACAAGCCTGTAACTGCTTTAATCATAAAGAGGATAATTTTCTCAACAAGAATATCAATTTGTCAGAGTTTAATTTGCCGTTTCCACGAAGAAATATTGCAATTCCACCTGTACCACGAGGTCCGCTACGAATTTTATCCAGCAGCATCCACGCCATCTAAACTTGTTTTCACGCATGTGCGTGTTTATTATGAATACTCATCTTGTGCCCCATCATCTTCTAAGGGTATTTATGTAATTTTGTATTTGTGTATGGTGATATTACTTCCGTCCTAGATGGCTATGTGTATAGGCCGTCACCACACTACCCATGTGCTGGGGGGCGAGCCCTGACTAGTTTGCGCTAGTGATGCCAAGTAATCACACGTGTTTATGTATCATTAGTTGGTTCATAGTGTAATTCACCATCTTCATGGAAAAATCATCAGTCCATCCTAGCGGCTGTCGACTCTCTTCCCTTGTGAAGATTATGTTTTCGTACACCACGGTGAGATCATTCATCTAGGCGTGCGCTAGAGTAATTACGAGCTGGGGAGCACCCAAGTGGGGTTAGCTAGACACGACCAAGTTGTATCATTAAATTTCATGGCACGTTGATTTGTACGTGCTGTATAAATAAAACAAGTATCACAGTGACTCTTTCTTTTATTTTGTAGTGACAGTGGTGTCCTTGCCACCTGTGTTTTTCAAGTGTTAAAAATGTTTAGTATTGCAAACGTGTATCGTAAGTACGCTCGGGTGAGATGGACACACAGAACCCACAGCATCCCTGAGAACCCTGAGTCTCAACATTGTGGTGATTGGGAAGCACCGCTGACGCCCATATCGTCAGTAAGTAATTTGTGTAATCGTTCATCTCGTATCTCACCCGACGGCGTCACATGTTATTAAGGGGCAAGTTCAGTGACCTGATTATTTTGAAAATCTGACTAGCAGTTTTTGAGTTATAAGGGTGTTTTTGTAGGCATATGCATTAACTGCAGCTATGGCGGGGTAGGTTGCATCATCCGCTGGGTGAAGTCCAGGGGACTGTTCCTCCACAGGTTATGCATGTGCAGTAAGACAGTATTTCAAGTATCGAACTCATGGGAAAGGTTGTTTGTTGTAGTAGTTGTTGATATTACAGACAAATAAAATGTGTTTTTTATTTGATGTTCGTAGCTTGATTACAATTAATTCACCAAGCAATTGTGTCTGTTTCACAACCTACTCCAGCGTAATATTCTCAACGGATGATGCAACCTACCCCGCCACAGCTACTGACAAACGCACACGCCTATGAACACTCCCTTTTATCTGAAAAAGTGCTCGTCAGGTTTTCAAAATAATCAGTCACGGCACTCGCCATTCAAAAACCTGTTATGCTATTGAAATAAATGGGTATATTTTCATTTAAAAAACCAAAGTTGATATAGTTATCTCGGTGATTAATTACATCTCGGAACAGACATAGAAGGTGTGAGCCCTGTAGTGCCATTTACGAATTTGAAATCAACATTTTGGTCTCTTCAGCAGTTCGGAAGATTTTCGAGTTAAACATGTTAGCTGAATAATCCTGTATAAGGATTCTTCTTTCATATGCAACGTAAATCCTACTTTTCTGAAATGTTACTTAGTGTGTGTACTGCTTTATAATGAGTTCTGTGAGTTGTAACAGGTGCAGTCTTCCATTGGAAGACATTTTCCTTCTATGTAAGAAACACTAGTGTTCTAATACTGCTGCAGTACTTGGCAGAGGTTGCTTGCATTTGTTATTTGGAGAGCTAATGGAAACATGGTGAACAAATGCACTTCATACAAAAAATTTGAGAACTATTGCCGGATCAGTGATTAAGCTACACCTGAAAACCTGATTTTTTTTTTCTGGTCCTGCTTTGGTTTTTGTTTTCTCTTTTAAGCATTATACTTCTTCTTCAAATATACTGAAATTGTCTAATCAGACATTTTTATTTGAGCAGGCTACAAGATTTTTCAGCGACTATGGTGAAAGAAGAGTAAATTTTGTACAAAATTAAAATAAAATCTTTTAGTACTGTTTTTGGTTTCATAACTTTTTGTACGCTGCTGTTCTACCTAAATTGTTTTAATTTTGATTGAATAAATGCTTCTGGCTGTTCATTTCAATAGTTCTACAGTACTATAATACTCTGCTTAAATTTACTTCTTTATTGATGTTCCATCTTTCTGCTATAAGCAAATTTGCATGGTCATGGGTCTGACCATGTTATTCATGCATAAGTCAAGTGAAATTGTCAGCAACGTTGATGGCTTCTTAATAGTTCAAATCCTACTACAACGTGTATAAAGAAAAGAAACACCAACTTTGTCGTAATTTCATATATTACACTCGGAGTATAACATCAAGTCTTGGAGAGCTTCCCATGTGACACAATTAGCATCACTGCTGACATCCTGCGAACACACTGCTAACACACAGTTGGGGCGGGGCACTGCTTGCTCTTGACTAGGAGAAACATTATTGCCATCAGTTGTCTAGCTACCATTATGTTTTTGGGATTTTTTTGGCAATGTTGTAGTTGAATTATTTTTAAAAATTCAGATGTGTTTCTCATTTGCTGAAGCTTATTATGAGAAAAGTATAGAAATAAATAGATAAAACTGCAGTAATAAAAATGTAAAACAACACACTTCACTAACGACACGTCACTTTTACTGTTGTGTGTGTCTTTTTTTTTGTTTCTTTTCTCGTAATGAACTTCTGCAATGGAGAAGAATTGAACACATTTCTGAGTTGAGGAATAGCTACCGTGTTCATGTTTGCACTGGAGCCTGGAAACTCTGTTCATCCGCAAACAGTGTGTGGCGATATAAATACAGAAATTGTACAATATACAAAAATATGTTTCTCAATTCTTTGTTTTTATCAATAGTTTTAACATTGGTTCACATGCAGCATCAGACTCCAATGTTGGAACAGGTTTCTGGCAGCAGCAGTTGCTCAGGAGCCATTGTGTGGCAGTTGCTGCTGAGTTGCTATGTATGAAATGAGCCTTACAACTACTGTATTTTACTTATTCCTCTGGCAAATTAAATAGGAGCCTGCATGCTAGTGCATAAGGTGACGCCGGCTAACAGCCACTGGGGCTAGAACCCATGACGGCGCTCACCACTCACGTTTCCTGCACGTGCGCAACAAGGCCAATAATTTTGAACATTCATATAAATGTTATTTTTCAGTGTAAAATATATTCTATTGTATTTGCAGGGTTTAATATGTCTTAAAATGTGTTCAAGTGTTTGTTGCTATTTTAATCTTGTGTGGTTATAAAATTCAAAGTGCCTGCGGCGCCGAGATTAAGAACACTAATATACCGGCATGAATGCAGTCATAAAGGGACACTAAAATAATATTGAAATTCGCGAGAAAATTATAAAAAATGTAAAACAATACTTAATTTAATTTGTGCCATTTTATTTTCACTAATAAAATATTTTACTCGGCGTGCATAGCACTTCGGCTTATGTGAACCCCGTAGGCAGCCATGGTAGGTCCGTGCGACGCTTGTCTCTGGACAGTCTGTCGATGAGAGCTGGCGAGGTAAGACACTGTTACGTACGCACTACAACTTTTGTTCATCAATTTAGGTTTCCGTAGTCAATTTAGTTTACCCGTTAACCTTTGCTTGCATACTTTTTGCCAGAAATTTTCATCAGCATTATGCTTCCGCTTTATTAATTTCTTGAACTCTTGCAGCATTTTTAACTTAATCGGGGAGGAGAAATATGTCGGAGAGGTCACGCGAACCGCGCAACTTGAATCAGGCGCCATCCGCCTAGGTTTATGGTGTTTCATTGTAACTTCTGCAGTATTTCTACATGCAATTTCAAGGGCTTTGTTATTATGTACGTATTTGAGGGTAATTTTTTATGTTTGAATATTTTATGGCAATTTCACGTATAACTACGTGGCCGACCGACGCCAAGTCTTTGTATACTCCATCGTTGCGTTATGAGGTGTTATTTATGTAACATTGTATGTGCAATATTTATTTCAGGGTTCTATGTCAATTTTATTTAGGGTTCAATGTATTTTTCACGTTAATTGATGTTTTTTGTACTTGACCACGGGGTCATAGTAATGTTTGATTTCACCGTCATCAAGCATGTTACAAGCCTTTAACAATGCTAATCGTAAAGAGAACCACATGCTCAACACGAATAATACTTTATCTGAATTTAGTTTGCCGTTTCCACACAGAGATATTGCAATTTCACCTGCACCACGTGGTCCGCTACGAACTTCATCCAGTGGCATCCGCGTCATCTAAGCTTGTTTTCACACGTGTGTGTTTATTGTGAATATTCATCTCGTGTTCTATCTTGTTTCATGTATCATTTAAGGGTTTATGTAATTTTGTAAATAGTGTACGGTGCAATTATTCCCGTCCTAGCCGGCTCTGTGTATTGGCCGTTACCACACTACCCACATGCTGGAGGGCGAGCCCCGGCAAGTTTGCAGTAGTGATGCAGAGTAATCACACATGTTAATATGTATTAAGGGTTTCATTTGTGATTCACCATGTCCTGTGTTCAGGGAAAAACAGTCTGTCCACCCTAGCGGCTGTCGGTCCTCTTCCCTTGTGTAGGTTGTGCTTTCACGTACCTCGGTGAGATCATCCATCTAGGCGTGCGCTAGGTTAATTACGGGCAGGGGCGCACCCAAGCGGAATTGGCTGGTCATGACCGAGATAATCATAATTCATTGGCACGTTGATGTGTATGCATAATAACAATAAAAACAAGTCTATAGTGAACTTATATCTTTTATTCAGTAGTGACAGTATCCTAGCCACATATGTTTTATCTATTGTTTATTTCAGTGTTTTTATTAAGAGTTTAGTATTGCCAACATGTTTGTAAGTACGCATGGGTGAGACGGACACACAGAACCCACAGCATCCCTGAGAACCCTGAGTCTCAATAGTGTGGTGATTGGGAAGCACTGCTGGCGCCCAAATTACCAGTAAGTATTTGTGTCATTGTTCGTCTCGTGTCTCACCCGATGGCGTCAAAGGTAGCATACATATGGTTAACTTGCAAGAGTTTTTTTAAAAGGTTGATTTCAGATGACCTCACTTTACCATGACAACTAGTGAAAGATAATCAGTTCATGAAGTAATTAAATTTTAGTTGCTTATGATTTTTGTATATATGTTTACATGGCCCTCACTGTCATGCTGGGGAGGCAGACCATTGTTCCTTGCTCGTGCACCAGCCACGCACGGCCATGCATGAAGTGCATGGGTCTTGATGCCGTTCATACAGAACGGATCTTTTGACGTGTCCCGTGACCTGAAAAAACCGCCTTTCCAAGAGTAAACTAGTGTCTAAGAGTGCAGTGATCCCCCAAAAGCAGAACCTAGAGTAAACATGGGGCAAATAATATTTCACATTTGCTTTCCCTGTCTGCTGTGTAAGTTAATAAATAGTGCCCAACCACCTGGCCTACATGATGAAATGAACCTGTAATTAGTGACACTCTAAAATCATTATATAATTTTCTAGTTCTTGTGTTAAGTTTCTTTTATTTTTGAAAAGGATATAACCATATTTTCAATTATCAGTAAAGTAAAATGTAAGTGATATTGATAGTTCCGGCAGCCGCCATACCAAATGCCCCAACTTAAATTCGCATATATTTCACTAAATTATTAATATAATTGATTAAACTGTAATAAAAGTGTTATTTAATGCTTATAAGATTTTTGTGTATTTTCTTATGTCTTTTGCAAGCCCGTTCAGGCTTTTTCCAGTGAACTGCAATTACTCGACATGCATGGCAACAGGAACATTAAGCCTTAACGCATGCCACACTGCTGCGCAGCATGGCTGCACACAGTACAGGTCGACTCTTCACCTCATCAGCAAGCGCTGAGAGTCTTGGGGCTAGTCCGAAGTGGCATACGTGAATCTAAGTGGCTACAGGGTTGATTCCACTCGCTGGACAACTATAGACACAGAAAATAATTAACATAATTAATTACTTAAATTTTACTGCCTGCCCAAAATTCGACATGCAGTCGTCATCCTCTCAACCAGAAATGGTTTTATCCGACGAGCCATGGACCAGTCGACAGTGATAAGGAAGTTATAAGAGTCACCACAGGATCGCAGCACCCCTGCCCCCATTGACGTCATAGCAGCAAAGCCTTGAGTGGAGGCGGTAAACCTGTCGTCAGCCTCCACCCAGGGTGATAAATACGCGGCGCTGCTCGTTACCCTGAGTTAATCTACCCCTGTGGTGAGAGGCTTGCAACCCCCATGCCCCTGTGAGAGCTACGAAGTTTATGATTTCGACTATATAAGGAATCCTGAAAACGCTCTTGCGAGAGTTCGTCTGCCTGCCGACCGCAGAGGTTGGAGGGCTCCTCTGGGCCTGGACAAGACCTCCTCCTCTCGTAGCCTGAAGAAGGCCAGCCATCCAGTTCCAGCAGCTTGAAAAGACTCAATCATCTCCAACAGCTCCAGCTCCGGCACTTGAGAAGGTTCTCCGGAGGTAACTTCATTGTCTGCACCCTGCACCCTTTACCCAAGTCTCTCCTTGACTCCATGATAGCATGTCATCACGACATCCCCTCTGGACAATCACCATCCCCCAGAAAATTAACTCACTGTCAATTGCGACGTTTCTAAGAGTTTTTTGTATTGGAGAATTTCAGACCAGGTTCACTTTCACCTGGAGCAAAGTTAATTAATTATTTATACTAAATTATTAAGTTTGTACGAGAACCGGATTCCCCAGTGTTTTCACTGGTGGCAGTAAAATGCGATGTTAAACTGTAAACTGGTTGAAGACATTCTTTGTTCACCCTCATTCATTTAACGTATAAATTAAAACTTTTTTCAATTGGGTTTAACAACAAAATTAATTCCTCACTGCGGATTATTTGTGAGTGTGCCGAACCCCTGAGGATCATAGCGTCTGAAGAGGCTATACTCTGAAAAGACATACTGGGATTCCTGTAAGTGTCCGGAGCACCCGTGCCTGTCCGCGGGAACATCCCAACTCTAGTCCACCATTTTATACAGACAATGCCTTGGGAGTGACTGCAGAAGACACTCACATGAAGACTGTGCTCTGGTGGCTAGGGTAGGAGTGAGATTAATTAGTCAATATATGAGAAAAGCCTCATTTGGGGAAAGGATAAAATCTACCAATAGAACAATTAATCAGGTACTGTGAACTTAAACCTCCCAATGACTAGGAAAGGTGAGGGATTACTCAGTAGGAATCGTCATTGAGTACAACGGGCTTTACAGAGAGAACTGTTACAGCCTGGAAGCACACAGCTAGTCGACTTCCCTCGTGACGCTGCACACTCATCCCCCAAACCTGATGTCACTGCCCCACACCCGATTTTGACTTTTATAGTGTGTGAACATGAATCTGAGCTAGACTCCAAGCTAGGTATCTGCTGGCCATGGCCCAGATATGAATACATAAGCTTTTACCACCCATCTAAGCCTCCACCGGTAGCAAAGTCTCCTACCCTGTCCCCAGTTGACAACTGTATGCCACCCGCAGCGTGTATGAGCTGTATGGCAACCGGGAAGGTGATCAAAATCACTGTACCTCCCAAAACCACCCCAAAATTCTGGATATCTTCCCCTCAGCGTAATTTTGTCCCCACTCGTAAACCTACGAAGACAGCTCCCTTCAGACGTTCAGGTAGTGAATGAAACCCAGAGTAGGAGCTATCCAAAATAAAGTGACCCATTTGCATTCCATTATCATATATACTGCAGTTCACTGTATTTTAGCAAATTATTAATTTACTAGGACAGCTGGCATCCCGTATTTTGGCAACCAACGTTGCACTCCCTGGGAGGGAGACGATTACAATCAAGGTTACCGTGGGGTTTGATTCCCCTCGAAATCGCTATAACCCTTCCACTAGACAGTATCTCAGAAACAACCCCAACGTGGGCAAACACCGACCCACCAGGCAGAAGGAACCTCTGCTAAAAACACACATACCGCCCATGGGCCCAAAATAACTCCCCCCCTCCCCCCCATCTTCCAGAGGACAATCAGCACTCCTAATACTCAGAGCTGGTTGGAAGTACCAAGGCAGGAGCTAGTAGGTACCTCCTCCTGCCACAAAACCCTGAAAAGGGGCGAAAGAGAGAGTGCCAGCCTTTAAATTCAATAAAAGTAGGTTGGAATTAATGCCTTAATTCCTCAGAATATTTTGCTGTGCTTGTTTCTGTTCTATATGTATATGTATGAATTTGGTTTTCCCTCACCGGGTTGGTGGGAGATCTCCGCTTAGTATGTGCATCTCCTCGTCATCCCTCTCAGTCTAGTTTGGCAGGCCTTAGAGGGTGCACGCGTTCACGTCGTTGGGAACTTCAACTTCTTGCCAGGTGATTTAGCTGCAATAGTAAGTGTCTTTGTCCAGAACATTTAATTTATTTTACTTTCTCCCCGTGCTTGCATCCTCATCTTTGTAGACTCACGGTCCCAGAGATTTTTTTTTTTTTTAATTTCCACTTGCTAAGTAGTTCTTTTGCAGTATCGGCCAATGGCGGGCGTTGTATGCCATGCCCGCATTATTCGAAAGAACTTTGTGTGTTTGATTGTATGTTTATTCTCTCTCAATCAATATACGTAATTGCATCATTCTTCGTCTTAATTCATTTGAATGGATATTTCACTTTGGGGTCCTGGCCCACTCCAGAGTGTAACTTCATGTGCTAATTTATGTAATGTGAAGGCATTAGTGATGTTTGTTGTACTCTATTCGTAAATGTGAGCTGCGAGAGGGATACATCATGTGGCTGTCGACCAACTACCGCCCTGAGAGCCAGAGTCCATGTGCTCATCCGTGAAATAGATGAGCTGGCGCCCTACCGGAACTTACAACAATTCTGTGATATCTAGCCATGCATCTGGGTTTCTCTCAAACCTGACATCTCTCGCCTCACGCAAGCTGCCAAGACACGTTAATGTATATGAAACCGTACTGTACATCCCAATTGAAAGATGCATCATACAAGGATTTAACAACTTGAAAGCGTTCATAATTAATGCAGACAGCAGTGGGTCAAACATAGTCTTGATGTATACTACAGGCTTCTGTCAAAATATGTATTCTTGTACTGACATTGCCCTAGAATGTTAACTTCTGAAATATAGTGGTCATCATAGGGTCTCTTGTATTGATAATCATTAGGAGAGTGGAGTGGATAGATTTGGGTGACCCTTAACACCGAGGTCTTGAAAGCCGATAGGGGTGAAGTGAGGTGAGTACGGAGCAGTGCCGGAATGCAAGGGCAGGGGAATGGGAGATCCCAGAGAAAACCAGCTGACCAGTATCACATCTGGCACAATTCTTACGTGCGAAAATCCGGGAACGACCTTGCTGGAAATTGGACCCGGTTTGCCTAGGTGGGAGAGGATGGAGACAATTTGCCGTAACAAAATAATTTATACAGCTTAAAAACTTGTCAATTATTAATTTTTAAATTAAGTTATGTTGCACGATAATTAATTAGTTCTTGTTGTATAAGTTTTGTTTTGAATGCATGCTTGCTGAATTAATATCAGGCTACTTGGTGTGTCGCAATGACGACTCTGTCTTGATACCAGTGAACTATGTTGCAGTCAGCCACGCTGCACACGGATTTGGGTGACTTGAAGATTGAACTGTTTTGTGAGGCGTGCCCTAAAACATGCGAGGTAAGCAGTAGTACCAGAAACAACACTTTCTGTATTGCGGAATTTGCGAGCATCTCTTTTAGTTTTGAAAAATTCCCCTTTTTAATGTTGTGTAGTGTCTTTTGATGTCTTGCAGCCTCTTTTTCATGTCTTACACTAGTATAAATACTCAGTCTGCGTATCTTCCCATCTCTTCCATTCTAACAAGTCTGCAACTGTGAATACATGTTGCGTATCTTGCATGCATATGTTCACAGTAGTGTATGTGGTAGGCTTGCTGTTTTACAGTACTTGACCCTCGTAGGCAAGCTTGCTAAGACAAGTTCTTATCAAGTCGTCTGCAGGTTTGCATTTATTTTTTGTCTGTTTCCGCTTGAACACTTTTATTCATCTATTTTTTTTTGTTTCGCTGTCTCATGTAATACTTTTTCCTTCCAGAGCTTTTATCGGTTCTGCTGTGATCCGTTTACATCACATGTCCATACTGCCCCAGTCTTAAATTTCCTGTGACACTTACTAGGTGGCACATTGGTAACCTACTGGATTTAATTTGGAATGGCTAGGGTTTGATTACTGGTCTGGCCATTAAAGTTTTGGTTTTCTATAGTTTTCCTAAATCAATCTGGGGGAATGCTTACTACAGGGCTATGGCTGCTTCCTTCTCAGGTTCCAATTGAGCTTCTGTTCCTGTCTCTGAGACCTCATTGCCAATAAGACATTAAGCCACAACGATCAGTCTATTTGTTTACACTATCTTGGTAAATGTATGTTTAAGGTTATTTGAAAACTCTTCGAGAGGTGGTGTCTGCAATGAGGGAATAATGTAATTCAGCATTAGTCTTCTGTGTTGAGTGGTGTTTATTGTTAAACTAGGGTACATATTTAGATATATTGACAGTGGTTTAAAGAAAATTGTGTGCATGTGCTCATGTGTGGATTTGTGGGAGGAAGAGGTGAGCACAGTTTATTTAAGACGTTATGCTTATTGTAGTTGAAGATTTTGAAGTAATAAATAAAGTAAAAAGCCACTAAGAACATATAACTTATTTTAGTAAAAAAAATAAAATAAAAAAATAATTGCACAGAAGTACAGGAAACTCCCAAGTTAATGGACTGTATTGGAGATAGTCCCTTGGCTGGGAAAAGCCTGTCACAAATTGTGCATGTGTTCTGTGTGTTGGCATGTTGTGCACGGTGCACTGAGGTTAGGCCTAGAGGGCCTACGTGTGAATTGTGAAAGATGTTTTATGTTTGTTTGTAAGCATTTCTATGTATTTGTTTTACTCATGAACTTCTGTGCATTTCTTTGTAAATTTAGTCTTTATATTGTGTTTCCTTCCATTTCGATCACTCTCCATACTTTTTACTTGTGCTCGACTACAGTGTTTTGAGATGTGATCCTGTTTCCGTCTACCATTGAGCAGTCTCGTTTCTGAGCTCAAGCTAGATGGGTGCATGCAGTGAGGTTTCTTTCACTGATCTGGTAATTATGTTACTGTAAATTTGAAACCCTTTTTGTTCACCCTGGCATCCAGCTAGGTCCTTCCGTCGAACGGAGGGCCCGTAAGTTATTATGTTGCATTACTGCCTTTGTCTGCATAAATTCTGTGTTCATCTCGTGTTGGATTAGATGAGGCATCATATAATTTTGGATGTGCTTAAGTGCCTCTGTACTGTTGTTATTTATTGTGGTGTGTCTGTGTGAATCCTTTCGTGCAATTTAATGAGCTTTTTGTGTGTAATAAATGCTGGATGGCTCTGAATATAATGTGCATGTGGTCACCATTAATTCTTGCACCTAAATGCATACCATAGGCTTTTACTTGTGTTCTGTGGCCAACAGTGAAACAAAAGAGTTTTTTTTTATTATTTAGTCAACGTCAATTTAAACAGCCATGTGGCGATGTCATGACCGTAGAAAAACTTTCTGCTCACTGTGTGACCATGCGCAGAATCACGATCTGGCCCCCTGGGACCTCATCTGCAACTTTAACACCTGAAAAATTGTATTTTGAGGGTTCGTTTGGCTGGAAGTATTTTTTTGGATGGCTGTTTGGGCATCAGGAGCACTGTTCCTTTTCTCACAAGGAGCATGAACTTTCTGCTCTTGCAGTCGAGGAAGAGCAGAGGAATAGTGGGATTGAGAGCAACAAAAAAGGCGCCAAATTTGTGTGTTTATAGTCTGGACTACGAGATAGTGATAGTTTTGCTTCAAAATCTTTTCTGTCATGTTTATTTATTTGCGAATATGTTTGATCATCCTCTAAGAACGGTATGTAAATGTAATTGCAGATAACGATGAAAATATTATGTTCATCCTTGAAGGAAAGTGTTATGACAGTCGCAGTGATTATTAAATACTTGTCATAACCAATCACAGGCCACTTTATCTAATGTGCCAAGCAATTAAAGACCCTTGATTATCCCTAATAACCAATAACATTGGCAATAACGTAGTTTTTGTTTTATCAGGCGTTGCAAGGTTAGGGTTATGTCAAAATTATGACTGTCATTGTATAGCCCATTTTACAGTATTTGATGCTAGTAGAATTACCAGGCATCCTCTTTTAACCGAACATGCCTTTTTTCTGCTGCCTCGAAACTGTCTATCACCCTACAATGCCATGCTCAATCAAGTTCAAAATTACAGATTGATGATGATGTGATCAGCTGCTTAGTAGTAAACAGTTCCATGGCTTTTGGCATTCGGTTGGAGCAGAAAAGAGCATTGCTCTTTTTGTTCTTTCCTGCTCTCAGAAATTCTCAACTTGCTCTCGAGAGCAAAAAGCTGCAGTACAATTGATTGTCGACGCACAATCGATTGTGGACTCACAATGGATTGTCGACAGTTAGATTGTAAACGATTATTTACAGTTTCTGTAGAAAATAAATATTATTGTTAACGCCTCATTCGTGCAAAATCTTGCATTTTGTAAAAAAAGTAGATTTTGCAAAAACTGAAATTACATCCAATTTCTTGTATTTTGCGTTTCACCATTTTCTGGGGTCTCTACGCATAACTGTTGCCAAATGCTGAAAAAAGTTACTTAATTTCCAGAACATAATTTTCATGTTTGTTTTGAGCAGCACAATGTCTTTTGTGTGCAGTGGTGGCATGCCATGTGCCCCATGTTGTACCATTGTACTCACACACTTTGTGAGGGGAAGTTTGTGCGCATCAGCCACTCCTACAAGGTGAGGGAGGATGAACTAAAGTTGCTCAGGCCATGATGAGTGGCAGCAGAACACAGATGATGACATTCAAAGTGATCAGCACTCCACAGTTGCTAGGAAAAATCACCTGCTGGTCACATAATGATGGGACCTGGCGTGGAGGTTTTCAGGCTCTCATGTGACAGGTGCAAGGAATTAATGCTGGTGGCTGGGCAACCACTTCTATTAGTGTATTACTTAATTCAAATGTCTGATTATTAAAATTAGTTTTTAAAATTATAAATACTGGTGAACCTTTGAGTGTGACACACACATTTGTTAATTTAATTTTTGGGTAAGAATAAAAATGGATTTTACGAGAGCAGAAGATTTACAAGTCCTCGCCTGGTAACCACGAGGACTTTTGGATTGTGTGTTTTCTCCATTTCTCTAATCTATCTCTTTCTCTCCATCTCTCTCTGTATCTCTTCTCTCTTGCCATCTCTATTTTTTTTTGCCATATCTCTCTCTCCATCTCCCTCTCTTCTAATCTCTCCCCCATATTTCTCCACCTCTTTTCATTTCTCTCCCCACCATCTGTCTGCCCATCTTTCTATCTCTCTTGCCATTTCTTTTATTCTCTCTGTCCATGTTGCTCTCCATCCCTCTTATCTCACTGTCCATGTTTTTTCATATATTTTATCTTGCTGTCCATATCTCTCTCTATCTTCCATTTCATCTCTTTCTTTTAATCTCTTCCCAGCCATCTCTCCATCAATGTAGGTACAGTATTATCCTATCAGATCAGATTGAAATTGCCTGTACCAAATTGAGTTCTTTAAGAAAATTAATTTTTTCTGACAGGGTTAATAACTTTTATGATAAGTACCTGAGCCTAAAACATGTGTGAATAGTGGTTAATATTACTAAACTTTTGAACTACACGTCATGTCCAAATTGAACTGTGAAAATATCTGAAATTTGACAAATGTTGTATGAGATTTGTTGTGTTGTTAAAGTCTATTATAGTACTCAAAATAAGTTTTCTTTTTCTAGAATTTTTTGGCATTGTGTGCAAGCGACTACTACAATGGTTGCTTATTCCATCGCAACATAAAGGCGTTCATAGTGCAGACTGGAGACCCCACACAAACTGGCAAAGGAGGCAACTCCATCTGGGGGAAAAAATTTGAAGACGAATTTAAAGAGGATTTGAAGGTATGGTTAATTAACTACAGTAAATAAACATTTACAGATAATAAAATGGGTATAAAATTGAATAATTTTTTGACATGTTTCTTGGTGGAGCTACATCATGAATAGTGGCCTATCCTATGGGTCACAAGGCAGGTTGTAAGTGTGTCATTGGGTCAAACTAGGCTGTTGCTAAGCTAAGTCTTCCGTCACTTATGCTGGTCACTACTATACTTCTCAAATCTATGCGAGTTACCCTGGATGTAGTTACTTTGACACATTGGTGTACAGGTCACCTAAAAAAATAATAGAAAGAAACAATACTCAGAACACAGCACATAAGATCATTAAATATTTACAAGTTTGGTTTTCTTTTTCTGCTCTTGTTCCTGCTCTGCAGTTCAGTGCAATTAAGCAGATGAGTTCTTGTCCTCCTGGGCTCCAGCTATGGGACACGCTCAGGGTTATTTGGTAATGGCTAGCATGGGTTTTGACAGTCAATCACCTGCTGTCCACATTTTGTTTTCTTTTCTCACAAAGGATCTTTGGTTCAATATGTACTGGGTTTTTTACTCAACTAGGCTGTCTCTTTTAGCGTACACTTACTGCTCGTGGATCCTTAACCACGACATCCCTTCATCTCAGGTTACTCCAATTTCCTTAACTTTACCCCTGTACTTTCTTTATGCACTGTCCTGAAGTCCTGTCTTCCTTCACTGTTGACGTTAATTTTGGTTTCTGGTCACTGTCACTGGGGTTCACTATCTGCTGTCTACGCAAGCCTGCATGTTGAACCATTTTGGGGGTCGCTATGATGATTCTTTGTAGCGCCTGAGCTGTTCCTGGAGGGTTGTTCAGCAGGCTATGGGCGGCAACTCCCGTGTCTGGCTCATCACGGGGTCATTGCTGGGCTCTCCCTTTCTTCCTTCGAGTAGGGTTGCAGTTTCCTCAGAGCCGTCCAGCTCCGGGGAATCGATGGGTGCCTTTTCTTCCAGGATCAGACTCAGAGGTGTTGGCAGCCATCGAGGGGTCTGGTCCAGTGGTCTCCTCCAGGCTATCTGGGACAACCCTGAGGTTGACCTGCCATACCCGGGTGTCTGTCTCCTCCATGGGAAGCTGGAGGATTTTGATGGGAGTGATTGTATTAAAATTACTCCCTGGGTTTGTTGATTAAGTACCTGACAGTATGGTCCTCCCATTTGGCCTCTTGTTGGTGCTCTGGGTATATGAGAGGTCATAATCTTGGATGCATCTCGCTGCTTTAGTTTGTCCACGTTCTTCCCTGGGGTATGGTGACTTCTGGGTCATTTGGTTCATTGTTTTGTCCCAGTGCTCTACTGTTGACAGGGGTTCAACTGGTCTTGGCTCACCTGTAGTTGTTGGAAGTTATGTGTTTCTCCAAATTACGTGGTGGGGCAGGGTGCTGGGTGGTGATGTCTTGGCTACATTCCCAGTTGACTGTTAGGTGTTCCTTCTCCCCAATATATGTGTGCCATTGCCCTGTTGCTGTTGCAGCCAGGGCTGCCCCCAAAAATCACTTGCTGCCTCTATCTGTGGTGCCACCAATTCCGCTTGGGTGGTTTCATTATTTATCTGGACATTCAGCTTTATTCTTCCTCCCACCTGGAGGGGGTGGTCAGGTTGTGCCATCTAAACTTTCCTACCTTGGGGTGCCAGATGGACTCTCTGATAGGAGTTGACGAGTTCGCTTCAGATGAAGTTACCGGTGGCTACTGTGTCTAGTATTGTGACCGCAGTTTACCCCACTTTGATACGAGGGGTGCCTGGGGAGTAGGGCTTCCCTATCAACATCTGGAGGTTGATGTGCCTGTCTAACTAATTTTTCTGTGCAGTTGGTTTCTTCCTTTAGGTTGACTATCTTGAGTCGGTCCAAGACTGTTGTGTGTCTAAGGCTGCTTGGGCCTTAATGTTCAGTTAAGTCTCATAATAAGCACTCCCTATGAGCTCTTCAATCGATTTTGGTTGGGAAATCTGTAAGAAGTTGCGTAAGTTTGGAAAGAGCATGCATGTGATAGCCCTTGTGCAGCTTTCGTGGTTTCCGTCAGAGAAAATCTGGTTATATATTTGTACCTTTTTGACTATTTCTGCCTCATCATCAGTGGCTTGGGTGCTGCTATGAAACTCAGTTGTGAGGCGTGCCACGACTTCTTCCCTGGGAAACATATGGCTAATCTAGTGCACAGTTGGGACCATTCGGTAATGAATTCCCATACCTGTTCCACCACTCCAAGGCCTTCCCTGTTAACTGCTTACAGGCTTCTTGTAACCCATTGTTTGGTGGGAACTCCATAGACACAAGTAATGGAAACAATTTTGACAATACGTACAGAGAATAAAATGCTGGCTTGCATTAGTACAGGTGGCTACAGAATATCTTTCATCTCTGGGACCCCTCTGTTCCCTCCATAGTCGTGGAGATTTAGTCTTTTTTGGCTGTGTTATGATTTGACTCGGACATGCTCTCGGGTAAGAGAACTCGAGTGCTACGGGGAGTTTTATGACTTCCCAAAGTCCGGTATGTTAAGCGAGTTGTCTCCAGGCTCTTCTCTCTCTCTCTCTCTCTCTCTCTCTCTCTCACACACACACTACACTCACACGCACACACACACACACACTGGCCTGGCTCTGTCTTATTGTTTGACTAAGATGGGTAGCCTCATGTTGGGTGCCATGAAAAACACTTTACGCATCACGGCAAAGTTGAGGTGGTGTATGTCACATGTGAGCAAGTGTTTTTAAGGTGTCAAGGCAGAGACACATGAGTTCCTCAAACTTTACTGAGGGGGAGTTTGAATTATGAGGTGCTTGGCATTAACTTGTCCCATATACAGGGTTGGACGGGTAGGCCGTCAGCAAGGTATGTAGTCATTGGTGATGTTGAGAGCCCTCTGGGCAGCTAAGGCAAGTGCCTGTGCTGGCTTACCTTGTTCCGGCTGTTCCCGGTGTTGACTGATGGCTGGCGACTGGTATTGTGGTCCGGATCCTCATACAGCGACCAGTGGGGTGGGTGTCCCCTGCTTGGTTCTTGGTTGCGCTGGTTGCGGCTGTGTGCTGTAGGCTGTCAGTGGCGGCCGCAGGTGGTGTACGGCTCCGGTGATGCCCAAAGCCATAGGTGGGCCAAGCGCAGTCAGACAATGACCAGGTGTGGCTCTCCAATGGTCTTGTTGGGTGGCTCAATTTGTTGGCATGGGAGATCTGTGATCCAAGGCCTCAGCAGTGTACAGACAACCTGAGCTCATTCCCAGGAGGTGGTGAAGCTGAATGCTGATGGGACTGGGTCACCTAGTAACTAGTCGCCCACAAGGGCAGTAGTTGCCCTCTTGTCGCTCTACCTAGTGCCTTCTCTATGGGTGAATGGCATGGGTGTTAGATTCTAACAGCCCACCCCTATAAAGCAGGTGCAGGAGATGGTATACCTAAGTAGTGTGTGCCTAGAGGCAATTAGGTCATGCCTCAGCAGTCCTGTCACTCCAACTGGTGAAAGCCACATGGTGGATGCAGTGGGTTAGCTGACTCGGGTGGCCCAGCTGCTTCCTTGGAAAGTCTTTCTATTAGGGGGCTCTACTGTACGTATGCATGAAGTACCTTTGCGTACTTGGTCTACAGTATGGGTGGCCAGCGAATATGTGGTGTTTTGATGTACGCGCTGCCCAGACAAGGGAGGCCCACAGTCCTACACTAAGAATGGAAGTCAGATGTCAAGCCACAGTCACCTGCCTCTCTTTTGAGGGATGGAGTTTACTAGGTTGTAGAGAGGTCACAGTTTCACCCTATAATAAGAACTTCATGGTTAGATTCAAACGTATTTATTCACCGAAGAATAAACCCGGTGACCCATACTATCTCCTGTGCTTATCCTGATTACTAGTTACTGACAGAATTTACGTTAAAACAGGTGAAGGGGACCTCTTAGCAAAAGAAACTGGAGCAAACAGATTAATTAGCTGTAATAGCAACTGGACCCTAGCTGTCGACTGTAGTCCTGAAGGGACTCTAGTGTCGCTACCAAAGTGGTGAGTGAGGGGGGTAGGGGAGGGAAGACTTGTTCAAGGGTAGCTGATATCTGGATCTGGAAGACTTCAGGAGGCTGTATGTTCTTCATGAGGAAGATGGTAAGACAAAAAGCTTCAACACTAAGAGGTGTTGAAGTGAGCTACTGAGTATTCAACTGACATTCTCGAGGTGTGCGCCCTTATAAAGTTGTGGCCGGTGCGGACCTCTGCATCCTGTCGTTGGGTATCTTTGGTAGAGGTGGCTCTTCCCTTCGTGGCTGGTGCAGCCCTGGCTGTGATCTCTTGGGGATGGCTGGAAGCGGGGTAGCTTCCTTGTGTGTGGGTGATATCCGCCGCTCACTTAAAGGCAACTCTTGTGCCTTGCTTCACTGGGTTTCACTGTTTGGAGGGGGTTATTATATTACATGCGTGTCTAGCATACTAAGTATTAGTGGTTTGCCCACTATTTTCTTAGCTGTCCCCGGTCGGGGAGCATGCGTGTCAGCTGTGGACGCAAGCAGTCTCTGGATTTGATACTCCGCTAGGGTGCCATGCAGGCGCATGCGATGAGATGGAGTGTAAAAATATATACTCAGAAACACATCATCCATCATAGTTTTGTCATGATTTATGGCAACTTCATGATGTTCTTGATATCTGTTAGCAGAGTGGGTAACTTCACTTGGTGTACATCATCTGTTGTAAGAATAGGTAACTTCACTTGGTGCACAACATCTATTGGCAAAGGGGTTATTTTCACTTCATTTACGACATATGTTGGCAAAGTGGGTAACGTCAGTTGGTGCACATCATCTCTTGTAAGAGGGGTCAAGGTGGTTGAGTGGTTAGTCGCTCGCCTTTCACCAAGGTGATCTGGGTTCAATCCCCGGCCGGGTCACCGGATTTTCTAATGTGGGAATCATGCCGGACAATGCCGTTGGTCGGCAGGTTTTCTCGGGGATCTTCAGTTTTCCCTGCCCTTTCATTCTGGTGCTGCTCCATACTCACCCTAATCACCCTCATCGGCTCTCAAGATCTCGCTGTTAAGAGCCGCTCAACTCTCTTCACTTCACTTCTGTTGTAAGAGTGGGTAACTTTACTTGGTGTACAACATTTGTTAGCGAAGCGGGTAACTTCACTTCATGCACATCTTTTGGCGGAATGGGAAAAAAAGTGCACTGTATTAGTTTTCAAAACAGCCATGCATACTCTTTGTGTTTTGTGTGCTTCGATTGATACATTACCAAATAAATCACAACATGGCTCAGAGAATGTTGCTAGTAATATTCAGTGTAGTTATTTCGATTTTTTGCGGTCAAATATTCAACTGAATTAAATCTTAGTTGTTTTTGAGTGTATTGTCACTTGTGATTGCCCTTGCGCTAAACACCCATCACTTGCCAAGAGAGATAGAGAACATATACATGGCTAAGAAGACAGTTGTGTTTACAGCATCAAGTGAGATTTCATACTCAAGTTAGCTCAGTATTTATACAGTATTGTAATATTCAAAATTCAATTCAAATTGGCTAATTTTTTGTGACCTGAATTCATATTTGATTTGAAGTCAAAAAATGCTGTTTGACAAACCCCAAATTAAGAGTATAAAGCCATATTATTGTCCCCAGTAAGACTGTATGATAACTTTATTATCTGATTTTTTCCAGCACAGTGTACGAGGAATGGTGTCAATGGCTAACAATGGACCTAATACTAATGGCAGCCAGTTTTTTATAACATATTCTCCCCAACCTCATCTGGATTTGAAGTACACCTTGTTTGGCAAGTAAGGTCCTTTTTGTGATATACTAGTCATAAGTATAATGCAGTTATTTCATTTGTTGATAATTTTACCACATTGGAGTCACTTTATTGCTTACTTGTGTATTTCAAGCTTTCAATAAATTTGCATCTTCTGTCTCCCCAGAAGACTGTGGACTAGTTTGAAGAAGGTACATAAAATATTAAAATTACTTAAAACTGATAATAATTTGCTGGATTGCTCAACACTTGTACAGTAAATTCCATGCAGGAATTGGAATAAATTCCTTAAAGCAGGAGATTATGTTTGTGATTATCAGTCCGTGGCCATTTGTAGTTGCAAGTGTCACCAAATGAAAAACTAGTTCATCATAAAAGTTTGAACTTTGCTGGCTGGCTTTGAAACAATCCTTTGACCTAGCTATGCATGTCGTACTCCTACCTTCCTTCTCCAACCTGCACACCTGTCTTACTTCTAAGCTTGCCTGGAATAATGGGCCAGTCACTTTCCTTTTGGATGTGATTTCCAGTCAGTGTTTTGAGCAGCGGAGTTGCCACTTTAGGTTTTCAGTTGGCAAGGTGTGATGCATTTCCGTCTTGGAGAAAGCGCCACCTAAATGAACGACTTCGCCCCATCCAAAAGTTGCAACACTCACCTGGCAAGTCACCTCCAATGAAAACATGTTAATGGAGGCAGAACACGTGGTACGCCGCTGTAGGGAAGCGTGTTGCGCGACAGAAAGTCACGGCCTTTACGAGTGCATAAGGGCAGGATGTGTCAATGCCTCGCTCCACTCCAGATAAGGATCTAGGGACCCACTGAGAGGCGGGGCTAATTCCTTCGCACCCCTCTAAGCGCCTAGAAGTGAGAAAAATGAGTATAAAAGGCACCCCAGCCTAGGCCTCAGGAATGACTTCTGGTGCACCTTCCTGGCTATGAAAGTCGTTGGTGTTAGCACTGGGTAGAGTCCTTCACCCGCACTGGTGACCGCAGCAGTTCCAGGGGTTGACAACGATGCCATCCAGCTCCATAGGAACAGCATCAACCAGAGGGCCTTCAACCTCTTTGACTGTCTCCAGCAACCTTGGAGGGCCACCGCCGTCCAGAAGCCCTCAATCTCTTCGGCCTACGCCAACAGCTACCAGCATCGACTACCAGGGGATCCAACAGGACATTGTCCTTACAGTTCCTCCACTTCTTCCTTCCTCTCTACCACCAGGTATTGAAGGTTACGGCGACGTCCCCTTTGGAGGACTCTTAAGGCTATAGCCCAGCCACGTCTTCACCACTTGGGTAAAGTGCCCCAATTGACTTATCACGTCTTAGGTCCCTTCTGGACAAACCCAGTTAATTGATTAGGAATTAATTATTGTGCTAATTTGTTCACATCTTAATTTTATCTCAAGTCAATCATTCACACGTCATACCAGTTATTGCATCCAGGTTGCCTCCACCTGGTTGTTAACGTAATTCACTTCCGCGTAATAAATATTCAAATAATTTATTCTTTTTATCATACTGAGGACAGTGTGACTCCACATGTATGTACGCATTATTTTCTTCCAAATATGTTTAAAATAAAAGCGTATTCTCCCATTGTATGTAAATCTTTTCATTTTAGTATTCCTGAACACATCTTATAAGCCTATAAGTAATTTGAATAGTGACTTTAATTATTGGTTGGTTGCTTTTAATTCTTTGCTAATTATTTAATGTTAATTTTTTTGGTGTATGTAAGGTTTTTTTTAGTGCACGTAAGGTAAAGCCAGCTCTCTTGCATTCGCCCAAATGGCAGTATACATACAACTTAAGAGGCAACCCCACTGCTGCTTAACAAATCAAGTTCGACAGAGCCCAAAGCTTTAGGAACACTCAACACGTGGGAATCACTACTGTTTACGTCGGAATCCTGGCCCTTAGTCTTGGCTGGCTAACGGCTGGACTGGAGCTATATGGTGGATCACACTGGGAAAACTGTACTCCTAGAAGTACACTGTAGGATCGTTATCATACCCGGCTGGATCTTACATTGTGCTGTTGCATTTTGCCAGTTTAGTAATTTGACCTTATGACGCGATCATACAGAAGTGGTCAGAAATGTAAACTGAAACGAGCCCTTAAGGAACTCAGGGCACAGATTCAGCAACAACAGAACATTGATAATACTGGAGGGAATATTTTATTCAAACCTTCTACCAGATTACCATTAGAACACCTGTTAATAATTGTACTTTACAAAGAAGACATAGTGGGACTTGATCCCGAGCTTTTCCCTCAATCCTTCACAACCATTCCTTCATGCCCATCTCAGACACCCACCAGCAGTAACATCACTACTCCACCGCAGCCAGCGTCTGCCGTTGTTCAGCCACCGGCCTCACCTCAGCCGCAGCCAGCCAAGAGGAGGGTGCCAGCGCCAAACGGACAGTGGCAAAAGAGTCGACGGATCGCAGTGCCTGTGTCTTTTGATTTCATGCCTACTTGTAAGCCCACGAGGCCCACATTGTATACCAGAATATTACCCAAACAAGAGTAGAGCATTCTTGGAGCATGCCCCCTGCGATACTGGCATCACGTATGTATTTGAAGGCCACCATCTCCCTGAAAGTCCAGTTTGCGTACCGCAGGTCTCTGGAGGTGAAGTTCACCCTAGGGGTGGTAATCCACAAGCTTCTCATGCCAGAACGCTCGCAAGGTTCCTAATAAATAAACCACACCAGCGTGGGGATATCCACCTCTCCGATGAGCTAACCCAGGACTTCCACTTCCTCTTCACTTTCATACTTCCTGTATAGAAAGGGTACAGAGGTTTTTATCCTTACTTGTTGACCATACAGGGATGGGCTGGCTTCAAACCTTTTCTAGGTACATCTGACTTTGTGTCAGCATGCCAGGTGGTCCTTAAAAAACTTCACACTTATGTAATAAAGTATAAGTTATATTTTAGAATTCTACAGTGGTGCTACATTCTAAATTTAATGTTGTAGTAATATGCAATTTTTCTTTTTTAGAATGTTTTTTACATGCTTTTCTTGAGGAATGTTTGCATGGCATCCATTCTTGTCTGGTAGTGTGGATTATGACATCACAATTTAAGGACTGGCAGTTGTCAAGAACATATTGAGAAAAATTGTATTGCAGAGGTATTTTTTTCCCTACAGCTACTGAAGCCACAGACATATAAAATGTTTTTCAACCTTTAAATGTGTGTTCTTTTGAAAGCTCAAACTTCATCAAGAAACATGATACATACATAGATTGTAAGAGTGCATAGTTCAGTCCATAATTTGAAAAACTTTGAGTATTAGAAATGTTTCTAAGTGTATTTGAAAACCTGGTCAATGAGATTTGCCACTGTAATGGTAATGTAACTAAATCTATGAAATAAATAGTTTAAAATGCACTCATCATCACAAAAATATTGGCACCTACATGGAATCATCCTACAGAAGTGAAACATGGTGGGTAAGTTTGACAATGTGAAACATGCATGCTTGGTTGTGCAAGGGACGTCAGCAATGGTATGCCTTATCGCTATATCTGCTTGACTATTTAAGTGTATCCCGTTGTGCATTCTTTCCATTCTGACTTGTACTATTGTGTCGGTAGCACCCCTTCTCAGTGTAGTATACCTCAGAAACAAGTTAAACAGCACTTTGAACAGTTTGACACATTCAAGAGGGATCGCTTTGTAGGGTTGTAGGAAGTATATTGCAATCCATATTGGTTATGCTGGTATTACCTTAACATACTGTTTGGCACCAGTGGATAGAAGAAGGCATGGCTACACAACATGCAATGCAGGACTCCGTGCACGGAGATTGTTACCATGACTACCCTTAACACTACATCAACATCGTCACAGACTGCAGTGGTGTTGTGGAGTTCATGCAGAAGGACAGCAAGTAATCTTCAGTGATGGGTGCAGCTTTTGTCTTGGTGGCGACAGCTAATGCTTTCATGTATGGAGGCAATGTGGGCAGCGCCAAGATGAAATGTTAACTGTAACATGTCCCAATGGCCTGGTGTTATGGTGTGGGGTGTTATTTCGTACGATGCCCAATCGTCATTGGTCTTTGTCACAGGCACTTTGATATCCCAATGGTACTTTCATGAGGTCCTGCAACCAAGCGTCCTGCTGTTTGGGGACGTCCACATTAGTGCTCTATTCCAGCAGTACAACACTCATCTTCATATAGCTGCTCTCTCAAGTGTGTGCCTTGAAGCCAAGGATACTCTGTTATGGTCAACTGTATAACCAATTGAAAATGTGTGTGATGCTATTGGCTGCTCTATAATGACTGCATTCCTATCATAAAAACTGCAGGAATTGCAAGTGAATATTCAAGTTGCATGGGATGGGTCATCGCAGGACATCATTTGGGACCTCTACAACTTGAGGCCGGTGTTAACTCGTGAGGCAGTATATGGAAGTGGTAATGTTGATGTAGTGTTCCCAGGGTGCCAGGCCGTGATTTCGTGCACGGCCACGTGGTGAGCACAGACACTGTCTTGGGTTGCGGCGTAGACACGTGATTTGCATCATCACAGACGCATACATATTCAGCTCTGTTGTTGACCACGAAGCATGTCAAACGCAAGTACACTGGGAACGACTACTTAAACTTGGTAAATAATCATGACCATGTGCACATTAGATCCATAGCCATCCAGCATTTATTGTAAAGTATAAAGACGTTAAACTGCGCAGGGCGCTACACAAACTCAAAAGTAAATTAACCAGTATATTATTTAACACAGCGGCATAAAGAAAACTCTTGCACGAGACCTCACTTGGACTAGTATAAGTTACACAAAGTTATGTTGATGGAAAAAAAAAAGTAGGCAAAAATAATTAATTACAGTTCCTTTGAATAAACGGAAGGCTCATGACTGGGTGCAGGGGTAAAAGAAAAGCCTCAAGATTTTATATGCAGACAGAATAACTAGATTGGTGATGGATGGCAAAGTTGAAACCCTGGCAGACTGCACGGTACGCAGTCAACGGGCTTGAGCTCTGAGGTACGACTGCCAAAGGCCATTAGAAGCAGGGACACTAGTCCGTGCTGAAAGTGTAGGACCCATCGGACCTTGTGCATGGATATGAAGTATGAGGTTAGCCATGATGAGTACAAGAACATGCACAGGATTATATAGCAAACAAACACAAGAGATTTTACACTCTAACAAAACCCTTTTGCTGGTGGCGTCAACCGCTGTTACCACAAGATGTGCATGGTAGTGCATGCGAACAGTTACGTTAAACTCCTACATAACAATTACAGGATGTGCACAGGGGTTTACTGCAAAACAGCTACATTAAACACATTAAAACTAACATGAATCCTTTTGACTATCGTGAACCACTTTACACCATGTGCAGATGCACCAAACACACATAGCACATGTATGACATGCATCACTCAGCCCTGCGCCTCGTGCATGTGCGACCCATGACGGCCTTATGCCGGCCGAGTGATGAGTTTGGGTGACAAACTTCATGCCACAATGTTTTGTGTAATTAGTTCGCAAACTTGGCAGCCCAACATCAACTGATAGATGTATGTGTAATATACTAAATATCTCTTATACCAGTTTTAATCATACACTTTGTTGTGGGTGCAACTACATTGAAACCCTGTTAAGAAGTTCCCACTAAGAAGTTTTCTTGATTAATAAGTTGGATTACTGTGCACCTTGTATATATGCATGTGTATAATTAGCCCCTTTTGAGAAGTTTTCCTGGTTATTAAGTATTATTTTTTCAGTCCCTTCAGAAACTTCTTAACAGAGTTTTACTGTATTTTTTTTTTACTAATGTATTTTTAATTTAGAAACCAGCTCATAAGGTCTTGACAGCCACCAATCTGCTGGTATTGAGATATCATTAGCTAACATAGTACGTACCAGCAAAAGGGTCAATGTTGCTTGTAAAGGAAGCTATAGCTGCTATATTATTTATATAATAGTATTGCTTCCAGAAACATAACCATGACATTACACTGTAGTAGGACTTATTGTGATACTGTGACTTAGTCCTTAAAAAATATTAATGTGTGTAGGCAGGTGGTGTTTGCAACTACCATGGTATCACACATTGTTAAAACTTTGAAACTGTTTGAAATGTGTGATACAAACTGAACGTTTAATTTTTGCAGGGTGATTGATGGGTTTGACACACTGGATGACCTCGAAAAACTCCCAGTTAATCCAAAGAACTACAAACCACTTACAGAGACAAGAGTCAACAGTGTAACAATACATGCAAACCCTCTAGCGGGTTGAAGTATGGTGTTGTGATAGACACTTCATTCCATTTTTATACTTACCCCCGCCCCTCCATCCCCCCCACAACTGTATTTAATAAATACACTAAGTTTAGTTTTAAAATGTGTGGTGACATTTTTTTTTGAATACTCTTTAATCTGTTTTAGTTTTATAAAATTTTATTTAATAAATTAATGCATAATGTTTGGGCCTCATTTTATGACGAATTTGTGGAATGTGGTGTAGCTTGTTTTATAGTGGTAAAATAGAATTTTAGAGTTTGATTTATGAACTTTGGGACCATAATTGTGCTTCATGTGACAGTACTTATTTTTCATGCACATATGCAAGCACTAATGTGAAGGGAAAATCATCACTTTAATATGATTGTTTGGAGATTCTATAGTGAAACATTAACTACCTCTGTGTGGTAAATTGGGTTGTGTTCTTGCATTTCAGCAGGGAGATCTGGCTTTGTTTCCCTGTACCGACCTTTTCGAATTTTTGAAGTTCATGAACCATCCCCATACTATGGAAGGCAATGGCAGACCATTGTGAACTGTCGTATCTTGT
Organism: Dryococelus australis; assembly: GCA_029891345.1. Taxonomy (NCBI): domain Eukaryota; kingdom Metazoa; phylum Arthropoda; class Insecta; order Phasmatodea; family Phasmatidae; genus Dryococelus; species Dryococelus australis. The sequence goes on along the minus strand of CM056998.1, from coordinate 34,604,977 downwards.
TGCCCTGGGCATGCCTCGCCATCAATCACCTCGTCATTGCTTGCGGTTGTGGTGATACATAGTGCTTACTTTTAGGGGCCACAGTGGTGTAGTAGTCTGACTACTTGCTTCTATCATGGCAAACCGGGTTCAATTCCCAGTGGGGCCATCTGGATTTTAGCATAAGGGAACTATGGTGGATTTACCGTACCCTTGCACTTTGTCGCTGGTCCAATTTCACTCATTTCACCATCACTGACTTGTAATGCCTCTTTGTTAAACACCAAACAAAATCTCTTGGCTGAACTGTCATCTTTTGTATATCGAAAATTGCTTACATGTCGGGCATCCCACTTCTAGGATATAATTTAAGTACAGCAGAACCCCACTGTTACGATCCCTCGCAAGTTTCAGGAATAAGGTTGCTAATGATGGATGGTCTTAACAGGTTTGTAAAATTTGATATTTTGATCCACCTTGAACACTATACATCAAAATGGGATGGTATATCTTTTTAGATACACTCTGCTTTGAGTAGTGTTATGTGTAGTAATTTATTTTTTCAATAGATTTCCCTCATAATTCTAACTTTTTTACAGAATTTTTTTATGGTTCCTCAAAAATTGGTCTATAAAGAGAAATGATTCCAGTAAATGGGGTTTCTACAGTGAGGTTCTCTGTACATGACTTTTTCAGTAACGCATAGTAATAACATGGTCTGGACCAGTAGCATGTAGTGAGATTTTTTACGGGGTAAGCAATTTCTACTAAGAAAAGCAACTTCCAACTTTACTACCCTCCACATATATTTACTGTTTTATAATACCTAACATTAGTTATTAAAACGGAAACAAAATGAATGAAACAATAATTAAACTGAATACTATTTAGAGAGTATATTATAAATTATAAGAAAACTCCTGTTTTCCCCGAACATTTTCATCCACTTTCCAAGGAAAAATGTAGGACTGGAGGACGCAAACAAAATGACTGCTTACCCACGAGCGTGTGGCGTGTTGTTGCTTGCGAGTTAGATTCATCGCTAGTCGCTCCCATTTGTGGAAATTAATACTAAATAGCAGCTCTATGGGTGTACAGTACAAGAGTTACGAAGGCTATTTATCGAATTGGAAATGGGGAAACTCAGAATTAAATGTGTTTAAAGTTAAGGCGAAAACTATAAAGGGTCAAACATCTCCAATAGGATAAGCGTTGCTTACCTTGCGTCTATGGAATAAATGCCACTGGTCTGGACACTGGTGAGGAGCGAGATACGCCAGATTTCAGTTAAACCCTGGCTCACGATTGAAAACAATTTAAAAGCTCCGGAGAGTGCCGGATCATCTATTCATGGGTGAGCATGTGGATTCTTATTCTCAAGACAGTAGCAGGTCGACAGCCAAGTGGCGATCCCCTCACAAGTCACGTTAATAAGAAAGAAAGTTCAGACACTAAGTAGTTCAGTACACTCAAAAAACACATGGTTTCCTGGAGTCGGCCAGGTCTCGAAGGTACTTAGCGTACAAAAGCAAAGAAATAAAGTCTGATCCTCTAGAAAACATAAATTGGTGAAAGTGAAATTACACTCGACACACAACATACATTGATCCTCGTCTGAACAGGAGATAGCATTAAGGTTTTGCCATAGGCTGAAGCTGCTAAAGTGCTGTTAAGCATGTGGTAACATTACAGTAAAGAAATCTCCGGGGCCGCAATGAGGAGACAAAGTAGTTCAAGGCTCCTGTGGTACAACACGTGTGTATCCTGTGGGCCCGCTGGAACTAGACTGAAGTTGGTGGCCAAGACATCCAGCTACCTCGCCTGCAATCTTCCGCCAACATCGAGAGGAAAACTAAGTAAGAATATATTTGACAAAATGTACATAAGAAAACACTAGAAAATACATATAAATAACACGGGAACAAAATGTGCAATATTTCCGACAAGTAATATTTGTTGATGAATCTTCCTGATTCTTTTCACATAGTCAGTTGGAATAGATAATTAACATAACAAGATGGAATGGGCCAGCAAGACATGCAGAGGTGATTAAAAAAAAGTAACATAGCATTCATTTACACTGATACTATAGAAAATGATTATAAATTATAAAAATTATTTAAATTATATAAATTATAAAAATATTTTAATACAAAGCAAAGAATGTTTACTTTGGGCAAATGGCATGGCGGATGCTGGAACTGCCAGTATCTTTTACATTATAATACATCTCAAGAAAATAAAATATGCCCTTTTAAAGTTAACCAATTACGACATTTGTAAAACTCAGTATATATTTATAAGTGTTTCAAGCTTGTGTTATGTACAACACTGAAATCCATATGGGCACTCGTAGGCTGTTTACGCTTCACTTAAGGGGGGAAAAAAGGGGGATAATGCTTTCCCTTGCGAATATTAGACACTGCTTTCACAGACTATAATAATTGCACTATACACACACTGAGCTGAGTTTACTTTTGGAACAAGAGGTCTGGCGAGCTGTAATCCGGTTCAAAGATCCCTTCCTGCATGAACGATGACAGTGACCCATACACGAGATGCACGGATGTGCGTGTGTGGTCCCCAAGCAGAGCATCAGTGAGCTACCTCCCGAGCAGGACAGTTAGGACGATATCAGTAATATTTACAATAATAACACTAGAAAATTTTTGGTTAATAGTAACATTTTTATTAATCAGATTTAAGAATACAACTAGAACACAATTGTAGTTGTATATTACAAAACTGAATGCATAATTAGAATGGCAAACATTCCATCAGAATAATTTGATTAAAGGTAACTTACAGGTTTTGCATTAGTTGTGCAGAATTGTTTTCAGGTGTACATCAAAATATTTGGGCATGTACCTACTGCCCATTATTTATTTTAACCATTACTGATTAGTCATATACATTCAATTTCTACTTTTTTCTTTCCATAATGAACTCGTGCACCTGCAAATTTTTCGGATTTGCTCTTTTTGTGTGAGGGTATGTATATTAACAGATTGAATGATATAGGAATATATTCTTTTCTAATCATATTTTGTGAGAAATACAAAGCTATACTCCAGCCTCCCATTATTTTAGTGTGCATAAATTGTGTATTACCCAATGTAAAGCTAGCAGAATCATCGCACGTAAAAAAAACTTTCCTTCATTAAGCTTGTTATTTTCTATAAGATTTCATTATTGTAATAATTTTATATCCCTATGAGTATTGTATTGTCTGAGAAGGTGAATTTGTATTAGTTGACAGTGAAACATGCCAACTGGTAATAATGCAATGACCAATTCCTAGGTGAACTTAAAAAAAAAAGCCTCTTTGTCATACTTTTAATAAAGTTTGGGATTACACGGTCCACCCAAGGTAAAGTAGTATAATCTAATTAAGTAAAACATATTTCCTGTGAATTTTTTTAGAATACTGGTTTTTTTAATACGTTATCTCTAATATATTTATCTTTTGTGCTTGACCATTCTAACACATACTTCAAAAGTTGTGAGGTGTGTCCCGAGACTTAGTGGAGGTGGTTGTGCTGTAGTTCTCCCGCTACCCTATTTTATATTTGTTCATTCAGCAGAAATTAATGTCAATGCCACCTGGCACGTTTGTTGTTTTGTTTTTCACCAGTAGTACATCAGTCTTTCACAGGCATTTGTTTTATTATAAAAAAAGTCACTAAAGCATTATTGATGGAGTTCAGTGTCTGTCGCTGACTCTTCGGGAAGCAACATAATCAGTGGATGGGTCGATGATGAAGCCCCTGTTGACGACGCCGCTGGCCAGCTCGCTGAAAGCGCCTATGGTGATGATGGAGTCTGTGTCGGACTGCGGGCGGGTGTGTGGTGCCCTGGACAGCAGGTGGCGGCCGGCCAAGGGTAGCAGTTTTCCCAGGGGCGCAGTCACAAGGATCGCCAGGATAACCAAGTACAGGAAGTTAGTGGAGGTCGAGACCATGGAGGAGTCACCATGCTGCAGGAAGCGGGATAGGTCCAGTGCAGTGGGCCCAAGAGCAGCCTACACACATTGAAAATGGTTTGACCATGTGTACGCATACACTACAATTTCATCATTTTAAAGGCCATGCGTACCAAGCCTGCAGCCTTGGACTTTAAGTGGGGAATCAACATTAAAGAAATTCCTTCTCAGTACATTAATTTGAAAGATAATTGTTTCAAACAAAACACTATTCAATGCTATTATATCAGTATATACTACTACATAAAATTTTTTCTAAAAAATATATTTATTTATTTTCTTAAAATTTAGTTTTAATGTTAAATGAAAAATATATATTTTACCAAAAAATTGGCATGGTTTCTCTTTGTGGCAGTATTTCTTAAGAAATGTCACATAGAATACTTTATGTTCGAAATGGTTATTTTTAATTAATATGTTGGGTTGGAATTTCTTTAACATTGATTTCCCATTTAAACTCATTGGCTGCAGGCTTGATGGGCAGTGTGTGTCCTTAACTACGTGCCATGCCAGAATGGGTGTAACATTTCTGTTAAAGCAGTAGGACAAAATTTACAGCTTCTCAAATTTTTATTTCCTCATTCTTCTTCTCCAACAAATTAACTATCTTATTACATTCATCATCTAAAAATAAAATACATCAATATCATTCATTGTCAATTAGCAATTTAAAAAAATTCAACCATCTTGCAACAATTATTTCAAATATTCATATGTATATTATTTACTTATTTTATCATTTTACTTTTTTTCAATATACGCATGTCCATTGGTGGAGGTGGTGGTGTTCGACTTTAATTCAGCCTTACTTCTGATGTTACCTGCTCTCGGATTGGCTGTTGTCTGGCCACACAATGGCTACACGAGATCCAACCAGGAAAATTCTCTTTCATTTATGTGCTTTATAACATTAAATGTTTTACACCCTCAAGGAAAATAATGAACAGTAACAAATAAATTCGGAATACTTGATATCATCCAGAAACAAATTAATTCTAACTTGCACGTTATCTCTGTGTCAATAAACTAGTAAAATAACCAAAGATTATACTGCAATTTCTTAAATCCTATAATAAACCATAATTTGTCAATTATATTAAATAAAATGTCACTCTAAGTAAATATGCTGTAATCATAGACAACTATAATATCTAGAATCAAAGTTAAATATAACCCCTAAAAACCACAATGGTACATGCGACAAGTTCTTACTTTGAGGAATCTAAAGCATGCCTCTGATACTAGTATCAATTTTTTCAGAATGGCAGTGCAGTGATTTGCAGAATGCTTGTAAAACATTCTCAGCAAGTGAGGGCTGAAGAAAATAATATGATATATAAATACAGTAGTTTCTTACATGGCTGTGTATTTTCCATATGCTTTTATAGCTTTGTAAATGGTATTTAAATATATTTTAAATGATAATTATGAACTTTTGATACAGGAAGTGTGCTAAAGTTTTTATCCTTCCATACAAAATTAGATTTATTTACTTTACTGTACAAAAATAAACCATCAGTCCATTTGAGAAATTGTTTGCCACGAGTACCGTTAACAATAATATAGTACGGAGTTATAGGACAATTCTGCAGTAATAACAACAGTTTTTACAAAATGAGATGAAACTAATGACAAGAATCTTCCAAATTGACTTTTGACTCCAGAAAATGCTCTTATAAATACATTAAATTAAAGATTTTGTTTACCTGAACAGTTCCTTTGGGGAACCAAGACATGGCAATAAATGCTTTTTCCTTCCAGTTGAAATTAGTGCCAGACGAAACCCATACTGCTGCCAACATTCTAATCTGAAATATGATTAATAATAATTTTATATATATATATATATATATATATATATTATATATATATATATATTATATATATATATATATATATATATATATAATATATATATATTATATATATATATATATATAACTGCAATAACATAATTTATAAATGTTATATGTAACACAATATAATTATTCTGTTATAGAAAATGCAAAGATACGATTTTTAAAATCACAAGGAGGCTTGGTATTATTAAATATATATTTTTTTAAAGGCATGATCTTTGTTTCGTGTGCTTTATATATTTTATAAGTTATATTCATTTTGTCAGAAATAAATAAGTATATGATTAGCACCAGTGAGAAAATCACTCCTACTAGAGGGAAATAAGAAATGCATGAGGATAATTGTTAGCCATTGAAGGGATGAAATTAGATGGTGCTTGATGAAATATAATGGTGAAGGAAACTGAAATATCCTTGAAACACTGCTAATTCATATGAATAACTTGAGACACCTTGGATGAAATCACATCTATATTGCTAAAGTAATGGGCTGCATGACAGCTGCACGATGAGAACACTGTGTGGTGAGTCTCCTTTATATAAGTAAATAAATAAATGAATAAATAAATAATGATAACCAACAGTATTGCACATTTGTAGTGGTGTTATGTAAACAATTATGTACATACAGCATTCTCTAACTACTAGTTAAATAAGTTCTAAATCTGGTAACAGACAGCAGAGTAGTGTCTCTTTAAGAAATGTGTAAGTCATTCACATCTGCAGGTTTGTCAATTATTCATTTTATATTTACTCAAAACTGCAGTAATGAGGGTTATCATTATGTACCCTTGATGTCTTCAATTATATATGCAACTTCTGACATAATGGAAACTTCAGCAAATTTTGTTGCCATTATGAATCAACATAAACCAAAATAATATTTGTTAAGGTATTAGGATTTCTTAAATTTTACTCTTATAATAACTTTTGTTCCAGTCTTACCAAAAGTCCACCATAAATTACTCCTGCACCCAGGGCAATCATTCTTCCATTGATGTTGAAAAGATCAATTTCACCTCCAATCAGTGAGAACAAGACAGGCTGCATGAGTCCCCATATGACTGCAAAACAGCTCGCCACTGGGTTCTGCAAAATTAATTCACCCGTAATTCATTTGCCGAAGGAAAGGAGAACAGCATTAAAAACACAACTATATGAAATACTTAGGTACATGGTTGTCTGTGAACCCTTGTGCTCTCCATCCATGGCAGGCGATGAATGCTCCCATCATGCAGGCTATTGGTCCTGCTCCTTCAAAGCCATACTCTCCACTCGTCAGCAGCATCACTGTGCCTCCCAGCCCGAGTAGCATGGATCTAAATACATGCACGTATTTCTGCGGACAGGAATGGTAAGATGCATTCAGTTATGTAGTGTCTTATTTTAAGATCACAATCTTTACTTGTTAAATGAATGCTTGTCACACAGTAGTCCGTCACTAGCACAATACACTTTCACCAGTACACTGACGCACAACACAGTTCAAGGATTTCCAAGAGGACAGATAAATTATTCCAGGTATATGAGTACCCATTTTGTTTTCTAGAACTACATTTTATTTAAAAATTGCTGATATTGTATATCCTGCATCAAAAACAAGTATTCCATATTTTGCGGGGAGGTAGTATGCACCAAAACAACACAAAAAGAGTCTAATAGACATGGGTCCTAAAACCCATACCATAACAGCTATGAGCACTTGTTCACCATCGCTATGCCAAAACTGCATATCTCCGTAACATGAGCTGGGATTATTAATTTCCATAATAAACATGAATGGGCTCAAGAAAATCCTCACGCAGTTGAAGAAGCAAGGCATCAGCACCAATTTTCACTCAACCTATTGGCAGGTATTATTGGCGCTAGACTAATTGGACCTTACTACCAAACAGATTGAAAAGTGTAATGTATCGTGATTTCATAGCAAACAAATTTCGTGTCTTGCTGGGGGATATGCCATACCTTTAAAGGCTAGACATGTGGTTCATGCATGATGGAGCTTTGGCCCATTTTTCCCGAAATGTCAGAGAACACCTAGCAGACTTTCAGTGGGCAATTAAATGGTCTGGAAGGTCCAGGAAGTTGGCCTTCACGTTCCCCTGACCTTAATCTGTTGGATTTCTGGTTGTGGACACACCTGAAAGCTTTGGTGTATGCAACCCCCATCAATGAAGTAGAAGCACTACAGGAATGCAACATCAATGCCTGCCAGCACATTCTTAACCAACGAGGAGTGTTTCAAAGGATTCAAGGATGCATTACTATGAATGGACGTCACATTGAGGACCTCCTGTAGTGATAGTGAACAAGTGCTCATAGTTCTTACGGTATGGGTTTTAGAACCCGTGTTGATTACTAAACATTTTTTTCTTGTTTTGGTGCATACTACCTCGCTATAATAGGGGAAAAAAAATAAATATATATATATATATGCGCACACACACACACCCCCCCCATCTGGCTGGAGTTAAAAATCCAAAGTGTTGAGGCAGAGGAGCACCAAGGGCGACCTTGGTATGAACATTAGATGCATTGCTACTCTACACGAAAGTTACTTAACTGTTGTGCAAACTTTCCATTGACGACTGGCTTCTAATTACCTACCTTCTGTGATACCTTGCAATTTAATGTTGTACGGACAGAGTTGTGAATATGCTCCAATGCAGCTTTAAGTGTGCATCCTGTACATGAGGGGTTGTAGAATTTGATTTAGGATAACATGCTTGGAAATCCAACATCAATAATTTATATATGTTCAGTGCACTTGATGGTGAGTTACAATATGGATTTTATGTCGTAAGGTTGTTAAATTTCAGACAATTCATAACTCTGCCATTAATACGTTGGATGCAGTTTATAACATTTTGGCGTGTGACACACTGCACAGGTTTAATGCACACCCGACTTCGCTTTGTCTGAATGCTGTTTCATTTCACTAGGCAAGTCATTTTGAACAGTAGGTTCTGAAGAGGTTAGTCGTGTACTTACAGGGTACTCTCTCGCAATGAGGAATTATATTACAGACGCCAATCCAACTTATACCTACTGTCCACTCTACTCTCCAAGCAGACATCATTGCACAACCTCCGAAGGGAGACCACTCTCGGCCAAGCCACCAAGCCCGCCACCCAAGGTCACGTAGTTCTATGGCATGCTAAGGTAAGCCTCCACTCATACTAGGAAGAGAGATGGGATGAAGCCTGCCACATCAGCGATTCTCTACGTAGCAGACGATACGGGGGGTGGAGTTCACCTCCCTCCTCACCCTTCGCCTACTCTGGTCCAAGCATTTATCAGTATATAAGGTCCTGCACGGCCTGAAATCTTCAGTCTGTATTTCCTCCACCACTCAATTATGGGCCGAAGGAAGGTACCAGCGGCTTGCATTCTCTAGTATGCCTGCTGATTCCACTGCTTTCGTCAGAGCTGGGAAGCCTACTATTAACGTCAACCCCTGCAGAAGCCTGTTCTGCGCCTGTGGCAACGCCTTTTAGAGCTCCTGGAAGATTCCACCACCAGCTCCTGAAGATGCCAACAGCTCCTTCCATACCACCCTCTGGTAACAGTCGACAACTGTCTCTTCAGGACCACCGCACACTTGCCTTACCGGATGGTAACGGCAATTCCCACCATTACCCTTCTGGTAGCAACCATTAACGTTCCCTTCAGGAAATGCAGGCAGACAGTTAGGGTAAAGTTGTCAAATACTTACCTAGTCCTTTATCGCCTTCCCAATCAAATTAGAACCACGTAGCCTTCACCTGACTGCACGTAAGTATAACTTCCATGTCAATTTAAGGTTATTTTTATGAGGTAGTACAAGCCACTGTGTATATCCTCACTGAATGTACACATGATCTAAACATTCTTCTGGGTACTGATTTCAGTATGTCACCTGACTCCTGTGGATACCACACCCTACTGTCTTAAGTGTACAGCCTGAGGAAACCCACCATTGTGTCCACCACATTCTATGAGGCCGGACAAAAGGAGTAAAGGGTACGACTCTTGCCTGTGGCCCTTGGCAGAATGTGGTAAGGAATTGAATCGCCAGCTTCACTTTTGTGAGGCGGTAACTTGTACATGTCCCTATGATGTGCACCCAGAAGGATGGTGCCCGGAGGAAGTCTAGAAGGGCAGTTCATGCCTCCAGAATTACCCTGAATTGCAATACAGTTTCTTCTCCTGCAATTGGCAGTACCTCACTATGGGGTAGAGTTAACATCGCCGCTCACTAGAAAGGCCTAACGTCTCGGTGCCACCCCAACAAATTTCGCCCTCCCCCCCCCCCATGACCCTATGGTTTACCGTACTCCTTGGTCGAGACTATCCGATGAGGAGAGGAACCACCTCTGAGCATAGTTAACCCCTAGTTCGGGGGGCAGCAAGTCATCAACCACCAGTCTACTTCAAATGTCAGTCAGCAGCACACTACGCCCCGGTGGCACTCACAGCAACCTCCAAGGAGTATCCTCCAGCAAGGTAAACCAGTTGTTATAGGCCAGCCCATCTGCCGGGCCATGACAGTAGTGCTTGACTTCGTACGACTCAAGAGAGGCCACAAGACCTGTACTATATACTGGCCGAGCACCAGTCAAGCACTAAATCACCTAAAGTTATGTTTCTCGTGTACAGGCGTCATGAACCAAAACCATAGTATTGACTACGATGACCGTCTCTTACCTTAGAGTCTGTACCAGAGGTTTTCGTTGCACTTAACCTTGAGCATCGTATTTCAGTGGTGGTTGCGGTGTCCCGCCCAACACGGAGCATTAGAACTTCATAAGGCGACACGAATCAAGGGTTTTCGTGGTGCCCAACATGGGACTGCAGCCGTAATAGTTGAGACAGCGGAATTAAGCCAACCGTCCCTGCCGACTAGTGATCTAGCCGGGAGTCGAACAAACTCCAACCTCAAAAAAGGACTTCTGGGAGTCCTGAAACACTCTGTGGTGCTCAACAGGTCTACTCTCAAGATTATTTCAGACTATGGACAGAACCTGCCTGATAACCTCGTGGCCAACGTGACTGACAGTTTGCTCGAAAGGTGCCATATAGCCACTTGCCTAGGCACAGGGTAATGCATGCTGTAGGCCCTCCTTACCCTCTCTTCGCCAAAGAGCGACAATTTACAACATAAATAGTGCAAGAAGAATAATGCAAGAAAAGTTAATACATTCTGAGTGTTAGAATTAGATTTTTACATAATACTTCGTTTCATAAATACTCATTTATGAGTTGGGCTTCCCACCCCCCTGAGTATTTCCCCCTCTTGCAGCCACTTCTTGTAGGGACCTGTGGGTAAATATTATTATATGTGCACATTGCCACAATCGCAACCACTACCGATGCTTGAGGTGGGCGGATGAGCCCCGTTGCACAGATGGTTTGGAATACCCGCATGACTAGTTCATAACACGTCAAACAGCTTACTGTAGCTGGCTCACCTGCACCAGTAGTTTGCACACAGCTGTTCACCACACCTGCATTGGATGGCCGGATGAGCGCATTACCAGGCCAGGTCTAGTGTAGCAATATGAAATTTGCAGATGTGCCAAAGACTATCGCGTTCCAAATCCTGGCACGACCTAGGTAACAACCGAACTCTCAGGATTTGGAATACGCCTGCACGAAGACCCAACAGCGTTTACTGCCGAATGCGAACAGGAATTCTAATATGAGATACCTCTCAAACAAGGGGTCACCAGAGCCCTTCATCAACTACAAGGAAAAGCTCAAGAATGGTGGGCTTGGTATGGGGAATTTGTAACGGAGTGGGAACATCTGTACTCCCACTTCGTTTCTCAGTTCACAGGCGAAGACATAGCTAGACTGACCTCTGAATTCCACAACCAAATCCAGACCAGCAAAGAAGAGGCGGAGATATTTATACATAGAAAATTACAGTTGTACAAGCTTGTAATCCCTACTGAAAGCAAACAGAGCTGTGTGCGACACACATCCCACATGCGCCTTCCCAAGTTAAGGAATCTATTATAGTTTCCGAAGCAACATACTGTAGATGAGCTCATGGAAAGGGCAACAGAAATCGAGCAGAACTACAAGATCAACCAGGCGGGAAATGCTGCAGCCTCAGTGCGTACAGGGATCCACCCTCGTAGAACAAGGGCCCAACAAACACCAGAAATTAATCGGCATCTACGAGGAGAGTGAATCACTTGAGGCTACCCACATAAAAGTGGAAATCAATGGTACGGTAGCCATTACTTAGCCCTCCTTGACTCTGCTGCCACAGGTAACTTTATTCGGAGTGATGAGCTTACTGTGGAACAAAGCATCACTACGACCACAGACTCGCCTCGTTAGAATGGCCCAACCTGAACAAACCCTGAAGGTTGACAGAAGAATCACCCTTACCATGGCTATCCTCCATCTCACGCATACAGCAGACTTTGTGGTATCCCCAGACATTGCAGAAGCCGTAATTATGGGACACTCCTGTCTCAAACTACAACAGTGTGTGATGGACCACGGGAAAAGGTGTGTATATCTCGAGGATAAAAATCGCATAACCATAAACTGGGAAAACAGCACAGAAGCAATCATTGCACCACTAGTAAACCCCAAAGATATACATCACCACTTGGACTCGCATAAATTTGCCGAACTCAGGAAAATATTAGATAAATTTGCGAGTGTCTTCAGTCAAAAGGTATCGCTGCGCCAAACACGTAGGTAGCATCTAACATGAGATTTGGCCTACCACAGACGTTTCTGTTTACAACTGCCTGAATAAAGTGTCCGCCAGGAGGCGACACGATAACATGGCGCAAGTAGAAAAGATGAAGGAGCAGGGAATCGTTGAGCCGTCCAACTCACCAGTAGTACTCGTTCCAAAGAAGGAAAGAGGCTTGCGATTTTTGTGTTAATTATAACTCATCCGATTGCCCCTCCTGCCGTCGATCTCCAGAATACTCTCCGAGAAATAGGGGGACGCCTCCATCTTCAGTATATCCTTGACATGCAGTCAGGATACTGGCAGATTGTGGTTCACTCCGACAGCCGGAAGTATACAGTATCCACCACTCTGGAAGGCGAAACACTACAATTCAAGGTGGTGCAATTTGGGCTGAAATATGTCCCAATCACCTTCCAGAGACATAAGTCGGCCGAAGTGTTGATTGATCTTATAGGACAGTTTTGCTTTGCATATTCGGATGATATCATCATATAGTACTACAAAACTTGAGAGGAGTACCTCCAACGAGTCTTGGAGAGGCTTGAGTTTTATGGTATTACCTGTAAACCAGCCAAGAGTCATTTCGGTAAGCCCTCCATCGATTACCTCGGTCAAGTTATTATGCCCAAAGGTAATTATCTGCGTGGTGCATGTTTCAATAATCGATCGTAATAGTTCCCTAAAACGTCGAGGCATATCGCTTTGGTATTCTCAACACTCGTTCAGCTGGTGTAACATCACAGCAAGCTCACGCGAAAAGTGGGCGAATGTACGCACAAGGAGAAATTGTATTCCATGTACTAGCGAGTGAGTTTATATATCTTTATTCAACTTTAAGTGACCGATGGGTTGCGTGTTGCACAGTTACATTTGTTTTCGTATTTTAAACAGTTTAACAAGAAAATTATGACTGTAAAAGTGACACTGTAATAAGTTTATTTAATAAATCTTTTCCGTTATGCACATTTAGTGAAAAGGTAGAACCTGTTAATAATTGGAGATTCATGCTCGCACTCAACTTTTTAAACATAGAACAAAGTCAAAAACTATGTACGAACATTTAATCCTGACCTTTGCAAAAAAAAAAAAAAAAAAACCCAGTTTGATTGTGTGGTAGCGAAACAATGTGAAAACTATTCTGTTGGCCATGTCTGTTGTTTGAATGATTTACAAATGGTAAATATTACAACGGAAATAAAACTTGAAAACTTAAAATCTAAAAGTAAATTATGTTTTTTTAAACTTTCAGAAGTAATTTTACTTTTTAGTTACGTGTCTAGACAGGAAAATATTAATACTTTTAATAGATTTCAAATTATTGTTGTTAACATGTGTATAACTTTTTCTTTGCCCTAATTCAAGTGACTTCATTACTACTAGGAAATTCAAGTGTTTTGCGACTTTTGGGTGTTTAAATTAATTTTTTTAACATTTCAACTTTAAATTTAAAATTATTTGACTTTGAGTAGTGAATTTTGCTATTTGACAACTGGATTAAGAGTGAGAGGAAAAGGGTTCTAAAGCACTTAAAGACATTTCCAGCAATCTTCTATTTTCTCTGTGCAAAGCGAAGTGCCAAAGTAAGATTCGTGTTGCATGCCTTGCCAAAATTCTCTGGATACACCCCTGATCCACCGTAATATTTTTGCTGGCTAGAGTCATAGGACTGAGTATGGGTGGACTAGCCCCGACTAACTACACACACAGATAGGGAATTTGTCTCTTGCTCCTCCTTAGGTGGTATACCATTGTACCTACCAGCAAATGCCTTTCACCCATATGAGTGGTGCAAGTTGGAGAGTTAAGAGGTCAGCTACTGCCTATGAAACTAGCCAATTGATCTGGAACCCAGTGCCAATTGTCCACTGCAGTCTATCCCCACGGAAATGAGCTCAATCTTTCGGGCAACTAGAAAGGCCTCACATCCCAATCCCCCTACACTCCCTCTTTCAGCCACCCCATAAGATTGCCGGCGAGCCGCACCCAAACATCGTGAACCTTCGGCTTGGACTTCTAGTGCCTCTGGGCATTGTCGATCTGTGCTTCCGAAACACAAGCACCAGCAATCCACCACGGGCACCAACCAGTCCCGCCAACCACAGTACCACCACCACCACCACCTAAGGACTGGGCCTTAGTTCCAGCAAGCAGCAGCAGCAGCGGCCAAGCCACGATCTACCTCGGGCCACAGCCCCTGCAGGTAAAAAAATGCCTGTATCTACACCAACAGTGTGGAGAACTGCTAAACCCACACCTGACTTTGTACCATGCTGCAGGACCACACACGCCAGCCTATACAGTGGCTGGGGTCTAATCAGCAGCCAATAAGTAAAACATCTTCATAGTTAGCTAGCCCGTGCTTCCGACCGGCACAATAGAATCATGTCTGGCAGTAACATCGCCGTCAGTTCAACCGACATCATGCATCAAGTGTTTTCGTGGCACCCAAGGTGGTGTCACATCACTTGATTAGTTGAGTAGTAAAGCATAACCAGGCCAGTACGACCCCAAGAATCAGTTTATATAGCCGGGGGTCAAACCATAACCAGCCAGACTTCGGGGAGACTGTAAACACTCCATGGCATTCAATTTTACTAGCCGAGATTTGTCTGAACCAAATCTGAGCATTACCGACCAAGACAAAGCCATCTCTACAATGGACGAGGCCATTGATTACCGGAGCGAAAGGTGCAACATACCCACATTCCCCAGAGTAGGGGTAAAATTTCATTAGTGGCGCACACTGTCTGAATATATATATGTGCCCTGTTATACTGACAGGCTGGAATCAATAAGGGTAAGTGTGGCTTGTGTTCTCCTGGTGGGGTGGTTTTCGGACTAATTATTGGAGGAGAAGAGAGAGTAGAATTGGGGAGATGAATGTTGGTTTGGTGATGGTAGAGGAGAATAGCAATGAAGGGAATGCGTCAAGTGAGTGTGTTAGATTGGGGGGGGGGGGGATAATAGTGACGGAGAGCGAGAAGGGGATAATACAAGTATTGGAGCAGCCGAAGTGAGGGGAGAAGAGGAAAAAGGGAGAGATAGGGCAGAAGATGAATAAATGTTTGGTAATAGGAGAAGAGAATAGCGAGAAGGGGAATGAGCTAAATGAGTGTGATGGAGTGGGGAACGAGGTTATTGAGATAGGGGAAGTGGAAGAGATGGTAGAAGAGAAATAGGGGGAGATGGTGGAAGGTAACAAGGATTTAGTTAACTGTCATTACATTATTTAGTTTTTCAAGTAATTGCAAACTCAGAGGTGCACGATAATTGAAGCGAAAAATGTTCGAAGATGGTTAAAGTCTATTGTTGTTAAATAACCGGTGCAAAAGATGCTTCACTTCCGAGCCGTGCGAGACACGACCTGCTCTTACGCCTGTACTTCCAAGACTGACTAGGGTGGCATGGCGTCAGTGACGCCTCGTGACCGACATCCGCCAGTGTTGCTAGGCTGTGGCATGCGGGTTCTAGCAAAATTGCCTTCCGGGATTATTGCTGACTAGGTTGGCGCATCTTGGGTGCAAGGTGGCTCCATTTAAAGTTTTTGTAGCACTGAGAGCCAATGTAATTAGTGCAGTGATTCTGTCCACATCTCACATACTTGACTTTGGTGTCGTCATTTTGTATTTCGTACTCCTTTGTGAGATGTAGGCTGCTGCTATATTTGCATTTAGATGCTGCGCTGCAGCCTGCTGTCGCATTATTGAACCACTGGTCGTGGGAATGTTGGGCAAGTCCAGTTAAGTGGTGAAAGTCTTCCTCTTTAGTTTCGAAGCCCGTGAAACTTGTGAGCACTCAGCAGGGCTCTATGTTTGTGCCATGAGGCAGTTCAATTGCGAGTTTATTAATGGCTCATTGAACTGGTATTCCAACCTGCTGGAATTCTTCTAGTAGAATAGGAATTCCTTTGGTGTGTGTACCTGTATGCGGAAAGAAGCCAGCTTTACAGGTATTTCATTAGCTTAGCGGAACAGGTTGTGCTCATAGCCCATGAATTTCACGAGCTAAACCATGTTTATGTAATCTGCAATCATGCTAGTATGCTAGTATGCACACAAATACTGTTTGCCTCACAGCAGACAATACTCTATAACATCGTCATGTGTGTATCTAGACGTCTTTTGAGTGCCTGGTAGGTGTGTTCACGAATCAGGTAGACTATGAACAGCTTGATATGCATCTCTTTTGGTTGGGGCAGGGTTTTGCTGACCAGGTTGTTGTGCGGTTTGCTGCAATGCACCAAAGGCGCTTGGCAAGCCATCTGTGGCTGTTTACTACTCCGAAGGTTTGTGAAGTCACATATGTGCTTCTGCCTTTTTCACTTTTCTTTGATTTTCTTTGCTTGCTGTATTTCTGTTCTATCATACACTTGTTGCATGTCCATGGATGCTTTGGTACCATCCATGATGCTTTGATGAGCAGGTGTCAGCGTAGCGGGCCTCTTAGTTTACAAACTCTCTGTTCTGGTATGCGACCATCCAAGTTCGTACCTTCTTTCCTTCACTATACTGGAGACACGGCTAGGAAGGGGCGGGTAACTGGGCACATTTTGTTCTCCTCACTTTACTGTTTGTTTTTTATTAGGAGGGAATCAGCAGTTCCTTTCAAGTCCACCTTTTAAAAGGCTGTAATATATTTCTGAAATGTCTCGAGTGTGTCAGTGTTTAAAAGTGACAACAATCTTCCTTGCTCAGGAACTCTTCACTGACATGTCCTCTGATGAGCGCTGCTATGTGATTCCTATCCTCCTGGTTTTCAGGTAGTAAAGTACTGATGTAACAGTTGTAGCATGAATACTTGTAAACCAAATATTAATGAAGAATCGATGGATGATTTACTACTAATTTTTTTATATTACACATTTATATTTTCACGAATATATTTGTTTTTGTATGATGTCTTGCTGTAGTGTTGGGTGGATGAATTGTGCTTGTGCTGAAAGGGATGGCGTGGAGGTAGTGATGATTGCATGGTTGAGAAAGAAAGTTGAGCCAAAATGGCAGGCCACCTTTCAAGTGAAATGACATATGTGATGTTTTTCCTTTGTGTATTGCACTGATGGGTTTTGGATGTGCAACTCTCACTCCAAAGCATATTTTGTTAAAATAAACTTTAAGATACATTCTGTTATCCAAAGAGGGATAGTGAACTTTAATTATTTGAAGTTTTTTCAACTAATTTTATATTACTTAATACTGTAAGCAAAGGAAAAGTTCTATAATTAATATTTACGTACATCATACATTTCAGGAACAAACTTGATAAGTAATCCCCAAGTTACACCAACTGTCAAACCAATGGCGATCCTGATTGGTCCTCTGAAAATTGATGCCCAGACACCATCTGTTACAAATGGAAAAAATATATATGCCTTGAAACTTGCACTACACATATAAAGCAAATGTATTATATATAGTCAACACATTATTAGAAAATTATGAATTTAAAACTGTATCACCAGCACCAATCCAACTAACTTTAATGTTGTGAAGAGGTGTCCTCCAAAACTTCCAATTCAATTTTTTTTGCTACTTCCTGTTTTATGATGTCACTTGTGATAAATATATTTTTCTTGTAAATACATAAAATATACAAGATAATGAGAAGTCAAATCAAAACTTGTCAAATTTTCATTACTCAGAAATTACATAATTGCCAATGCCAATACTCTTATGTTAGAGACCCTTTTACTTTAAATGACATCAAATGCGAGTTGGAACAGATCTCTGAATTATTCTCCAGGCCAATTTTAGTCTGCGAATGTGAAACTGAAAATGAGAAAGTCATTTTTAATTTTACTCAAGACTGAATCCTCAACTGTATGCTGACAGAGAAAATAAAACTACTGCGCATGCTTCAGTGTCACTGACGAAAACCAAGTCAATATTACAAGTCCTAGCTAATGTGAGGACAATTCTCGTCCAACAGTATAGCTGAGTGGTCATGATTGGCATTGCGGTATTTTGCAGTCAGCTCATAAATCAATTACGAACTTCACAATGTTATTGTCAATCGCAATTCTCACTGGTCATTTTATTGGGCTGGTATTCTCATGTGAAGCAGATCGTTGACACTACAGTGGTGTGTGTGATTTTTTTACCGCATACGTATGGGTTCTTTCCCCAGCTACTCGTAGGTATTCTAGCACAGTTCACTTCATCCATTTATCAAAATGGCAGTGGCACACAGCACAGTGTATATGCACATGAGCTACAAGTTGTTTTAATGTAATGTCAATGACCTCAAATCCATTGCATGTATAGTATATGTACGATATGGACGAGAAGGAAATAGTAAAACTCTCTTAAGAAGTTTTCCTGCTTTCTAAGCTTTAGAAATTTTGCCCTTGGTGTATTACAAGTACTCAATTTTACCCTTTTAAGAAGATTTCTTGCATAATAACCACATATTTTTCAGTATTTTTCCGAAATGTCTTGACAGGGTGTCACTGTACCCTAGAACTATTTAAGGTTTTCAACCAATAATGTCCAACAAATATCCACACATCCTTTTAGTGTTATGTTTAAATTTGTACAGTATATGTGTATTAAATGATAAAAGAATATGCGTGATGGATGTATAAACCTACACAACATATTATCTATAATGTATGTAATTAGGAGTGGCTACAGTTAATTGTACAACAATACCTACTTTTTCTCTTCCAAAATATGTATACAGTATTTTATGTATATCATGAATGAGGTCAATGTGCTGCTAAATGTTATCAAGCACTGCACATTAAATATCTGTGTTCTTATATATTTAATATAGGCCTACATATATTTTGTGACTGTCACATAACTTTGTCCAGCAATTTGATTACCTGGTAATAGAGTTATTGTAGCCTCTATAGCTCCCTATATTACAGGCAGTAGCTACATTTGTATAATACCTATATCAAATATAGGCAACATGATACAACGTGTAGATTAGGTATGTTTATATTTACATATGATAATTCAAGTGGCTATGCCAGGTACTGTAAATACTATGTTTGTAATATTCTTGATGGCATTGGTTTTTGGTTTAGGTACAAACGTGGTTTTGCATAGAGTAGTGAACTTGCTATTCTTGATGATATTGGTTTTTGGTCCAGGTACAAAATGTTTAACATTAGGGTTATTGTTCGCACGATAAACTTTAAAACTGTGATATAACAAGGGCCATTTCAATTACATTAATGGCTTGAATATGTAACCAACTAATAAATTATAATTGAACAACAAAGAGGTTAATGTTGAATATTCTGTGCGTTTTTAAATTACTTGTAATACTTCCATGGTGTTTATAAATTCCTGTTATACAAATATCTGTCATGATATATTCCAAATGACTTGATGGGGGAGCAAAGTTATGCCATGGAGGAGGGATTAGGACAATATGCTTATAACGAAAGGTGTTCAGGTTCGAAACTATTACTAGAAAATCAGGAGATTTTCATATCATAAAATGTTTAAAATATGGATCAAATGAACATGTGAAAAGAAAAAGTACTGTTTTTAAAATTCGTGAAAGAAAAAATTTCTCAATTGTGCATGGTCAATTAGTCTATTGGATGTACATTAGCAGTATATTAGACATACACTAAATGTCTATAGTAACATCTTACATGTATATATACCGTACATATTGCGGTGGGACTTTTGAACCTGATTTCTACTCAGTATGGACACAATATGTACACATAAAATCTGGGTTGAACATTATGCCATAAGAAATGTATACTGTACATATAATACAGGATGAGTCCTTTAAAAGAGGCCCCGTGGTCTGTATTTCCTCATTCCCTCGCTCCATTACATACATGTTCCACGGGACCCCTTTCAAAGGGCTTACCCTGAAATGCAACTGTGCTCTGTGGGCAGAAACGACAGATATTTTCATCCAGTGTAGTTTAGTGCCACTTGTTACAATAGGACTGCTGCAGTAATCTATTTTCTATATGTAAGTATGCATTTAAATGGGCAAGAAATTAAGCGGACACACACTGACCATCACTCATGATGACACAGAGAGGGATGCCAAACATTGCTAGGGAGACAAGGTCATCAAAGCTGGAGGCAGCGATGATGAGGGCCGGAATATCCTTCTCTGTGCCATAGTCCTCTAACTGCAGACCGAACAGGGAAGGTATGGTGACTGCAGGTGCGGCAGAGGCTAGGGTTATCCTGCAGCAGAAAAAGAACACTGCCTCATTTCCTCAATATTACATCATCAGTGTGCTAATGACAGCACAAAGAGTTCATTTTCCTACTGTAACTATAGGCACATATTTTCACGATAGCTTTAACGAGCTTACTTGAATTGGCAATGCATACAAGGAACCAAACTACAAGTCATGGATCTTATGTATTTGGAAAAAAAAAAAAAAAAAAAACTAAATTTAAAAACTGTTCTGTTTTTATTTTCTTTACCACCCCCAGGCTTTATCTCATCCTGTGTAGTTTGCAAGGGGTGCCATTTGTGGGCACTGGTACACCACTATGCCCAATATCATAGGAAGAAAAATTGCTATCTCTTCTGGAGGAGTTTGTCTAATTCAACATGAACCTGGCCCAGACTGTTGGTGAAGATTGTGAGACTTGCCCTCCGAAGAGTGCCTATACATCCACACATACACCAGTCTGCAGAGAATTTGTACTATACTGTATAATTAGCACTCCTGCAGCATGGTGGGGGTTCGGGATAACAGGAAATAACTACACTTGCAACGAGGAAGACTTCCTGGTGGCACTATGGGTCCTATGATGGCACTGCCTGCACTTAGAGGGCATAGTATCCACTCTTAATATGAACAGCTAACATTGTGTGTGGCTGGACTATATGCAAGACAAGAAGGCAAGCTTATTCGGTGGGCTGTGTTGTTCTTCTTTAACATGGAAAAGATCACGAGGAGAGATGATTATATTGAATGACCCAACTGATTGAAGCATTATCGTCTATGATGGCGACTTAAATAACGCTCTGGTGCTGTCCCAGTGACAACCAGGTGTGGAACCTGAGCCAGAAACCACTGTTCCGCATAAAAAAGATTACGATGAACTGGCCAGAAGCAGGCTAGACCAAGTACAGACAAGAGTGCTCCAAATGTAACTGACCATCGTTGATGCGACAAAGAGAATCATGTAATGGTGAAATATCTCACATTGTGCATGAAGGGTGATATTATTGAAGCCTATCACCAATGGTTAACATATAGTGGTGCACATTTGCAGTACGCGAAGAGCATATTGATATACAATGGCTTGTCCATAGTGGCAATTGGGTGACTCATGGGAACCAATGGTTTCGTTTCGTCTACTTGAAACAATTCTGCTTACACAGAAGTTTATGCACTAAAATTAGGATATACACAGTTACCTCGTTGCATGAATGGAACCTACACTCTCTCAGGATGCAACTCGTACCACCCACAACTCTAGAGAGAGGCAGAATGTGAGAAATGCTTATAGGTATATCGAAAAGTGGCCTTCACCACCGAGCCTAATATCTCGCAAAAAGAAGATAAAGCTGCCTTTAAAGCAATCATTGGCGAAAAGAATTACACGCGAGTTCACATGCAATTAGATCGATTTAAAAATCCGTATTTGGCACTAGAGCCTTGCAGGATAGGGGATGTGCTATGTGATCAGGCATAGTGTACCAACACATATCTGGCTATTTAAATGAACAGCTGCAGCCACAAGATTAATAAAGACCAGCTAAAGTTATTTGGTCTGACAAAACAGACAACTTCGAACTAGCTAGGAATGTAAGCTCACAGTAAAAGTACGACTTTACTATACACATCACAATATCTGGTGCAACTACATTGATACATAGACTTCTAAGACTTCCCTATGTAACCATGAGAAAGACGAATGATCAAGAGAAGATATGAATCACTGCCTGGTTGGCTGGTCGTTCCCTTTATATCAGCCCACATGCCACTGACAGATATCACCAGAAGTACTAACAGATAACCCTACAGAGTCACTCACTCGATGCTTAACCAGTTGGATGACAGATATACCACCAACAGGAGAAACCACCTAAGCTGGGCTCTTTGACACCTTTATTTTCTGGTTCAGTATTGAATGACCAGACGAATTGGATACTGAGAAGTCATCAAGGAGAACACACGACCATCGAAGAATCGAAAAGCATCGACGAAATGGACCAGTCGTTTCTATTATACTACAAGTGGTGTCATGGAGCACTGCTAGATGATGTCTCAACACATGTCCACGATAGAACCACCAGAAGAAGAGTTGTCAAGATGCTCCCAAATTCGATTACAGTACCCGGACATCTAATTCGATGCCCCCGAAGCCTCTGCCTGACAAACTGAGGTAAAGTAATAAAAATGTGACATGTCAAATAGCTGTTGTCTTGTTTAATGGTGTTAGAATTTCTATTTGTCATTTTTGTAATAGTGGGAGAGGATTGTGATATATTTAGGCTGTAGTGGTTGGCATATATGTAGGTGTGCCGGCCATCAAGCTATGGAGATTGGAAGTGGTCTTATGTATAATACACTCATTTTAAAAAAATTATCACCCTGAAGGCGCCATCGCAGAGATACCTAATCAGGCACAGGCACTGCACATGGTAGTATGTATACATAAAACATCAAAATAATATAGAACCACACCAAGTGTGTATTGCAGGGGACTAACACTTGCTGGATACACTTAGTGTGTTGTTGGACAACCTATAGTATGGAGACAGGTGGCGATATGGTCGGGCATGGAGGCATACAGATTTTGGATATTCTCCTGAGGAAGATCCTGCCACAGCTGGTGCAACTGACCCTCCCAATCTGTGAAGTCGCAGCTGGTCATAGTTACCATAAAATCTGGCCCCAAGCATTTTCGATGGGCGAAAGGTCTGGGGAACTTGCTGGTCAAGGGCGCATAATGACATAACGAAGGCAGGCCAGAGATGCCCGTGCTGCATGAGGCCATGTAGTATCCTGCTGGAACATGGAGTTGTCAAGCTGCACCAGGAAGGTGAGTGCATATGGTCGCAGAATTTCCTGGATGTATCGCATCCATCAGTCACCACCAGTGGGGTGCAGGGATCTTGGGAAATTGCACCCCACAACATAACGCCTCTCACTGGGGTAGTGTGTCACTTTACAAAGAAGAAAGAATCACAGCGCTGGTCAGGACATCGCCAGACTTGAATTAGGTGGTCTTCTGTATCCAGACAGAATCATGAGTCGTCGCTGAATACCATTCGTCGCCAATCCATAAGCTGCCATGCTGCCCATTCCCACAGAAAGTCACATGTGCACTGTGATGCTTAGGTCGTAATGGTATACGCAGTAGGGACGCCACGGCGACAGATCCTGCTCTGGTAGCCATATAGATATGGTACTGGTGGACACAGACATATTCCCAGCTGCTGTGACATGTCCTTGGATGGAGTGCATCGATGCCCATATAGTGCTAATAGCATGCCGCACGGTGAAACGATTCTCCCTACTGTTGGTGCAGGGGTCGATCCGAGCCTTCTCGATGGATGTGTGTACCCTCCTGTCCCCACTGCCTTCAGCACCGACTCACAGTGAATGGAGAACCGTTAACGTGGTGAGCAATGCTCAGAAACTTCCGACTTGCCTCTTGGAGGTAAACGATACGACCTTTCTCAAACTCATCCAGCTGGGCAGAGGCTTTTCAAATGCACTGTCGGGACATGCTGCTTGTTCACTGAACTAGGCTCTGTGTTGCTCACACTGCTACTAATAAAAAGTATTTCACAGTGTCTTGTTGCTAATAATTATGAAGGTATATACATGTCCCCTATATGTATATACATGGCACATCTCTGTACGCAAACCTCATTTAACGCAAGTGGGACACATGCCAGGCTATGATGGTACTGTATGGTAACCTTCGTTGTACTCGCGAGATGCACTCATGTTGATCAATTTTTTTTTACAAATTAATGTTTGTACAAATCATTTTACGATTGAATGGAATGTTTGCAGCAATCATCACAAGGGCTGAGTTTCCGAATAAACAATTAGTATTTGGGAAATGATGAGTTGGGCGCAAGGGCATGGGGCGTTGGATTCGTATTCGCCCGGCCGCCATGTTGGAATTTCCCTTTTTTCCTTCAAAATTTCTCTTTTTTACCCTCAAAATCGACTAAAATACTCTGAAAACTTCTCTTTTTCCTTAAAAATTCCCCTTTTTCCTAACAAAATCCCTAAAATATTTCTGTTTTTCCCAGAGTTGGAGATGGGGGGGACTCGTGACTCCGACGAGGGTGATAAGTAACTCCGAGACAGGGATCAGTAACTCCCAGCCAGGAGAGCATGCCATTTGACCCTTGACCTGGAAAATACAAAAAAATTCTAAAAAAAAAAAAAAAATGTATAAAAACATATAAAATGTTTTTACTAAAAATTATTAAAAACTATTAAGAAATGCATTAAAAAATAAATTTCATAAGGTTCCTCCCTTATCCCTCTCTCCAAACCAATTAGTCGGTAGGCCTCCACCTTCGTCGCCCATACCCAGTTAGCAATCATAATACATTACTGGCCACCAAAGCTATATTGGATGCAGGAAACATTGACCTTGACCCGATGACATTCAATGACCTTGAAAACAAAAACTCGAGAAAAATGCATACAATTCAGCAAGCATATGATGTTACAGAATACCTCCTCCACGTAAGATGCAGGTAACCTTGACCTTGAATGACCTTGAACTAAAAAAATCGCAATAAGTCCCCGAAAATTCCTTAAAAATCCCGAAAATCCATAAAAGTTTATAGAACATTTATTCCTTTAAAAAATAATCCAAATTTATTATTACAAGTTATTATAACACTTATTTTTTGAAAACTTATATTTCTGGAGACCCCCCTGCACCACGCCCAGCAGACAACTGACTCCCTCACACCCACTTCCTCTATAATCATTCTATCGTACACCGCCATGCTGGATTTTTCGTTCGTCAATTGCTTTGAAGGCGGCCATATTCGTCGGCTGTTTTCATGTGCATTAGACCCCACCATCTTGGAAGCCAGTAATCAGTGTCAGTGGCCATTCAATTTTGATCCCATGAGCTTGAGTGACCATGAAAACAAAAATTCGAGAAAAAAATACAGATAAGTCAGCAAGCATACGACATTACAGACTACTACCACCATATTAGATGCAATTACCCATAAAATTGACCCCATAACCTTGAAAGACCTTGAAAACAAAAACTTGAGACAAAATTCATAAAAGGCAATGAGCATATTATATTACTGACAAATGCTTTAATTTCCCGATTTCACTGTCAAGCAAGCTGTCGACACTTATATTTATAGATATAAAAAACCTGTAGTTTTCTATCCTATTTCAGATTTTTTCTAATCAGCCGGGGCGAGGAAGGGGGGATAGTGGGTGTGAGGGATTCAGTCGTCTGTGGACGTGGCGGTGGGGCGAGGTGACCTCCAGAAATGTAAGATTTTAAAGATTAAGTTGTATAATAATTTTAATAATACATTTTCATTAATTTTAAATAATAAAGTTTTTATAAACTTTCATCAATTTTTGGGATTTTCAGGGATTTTTTTAGGTATTTGTTGGGTTCAGTGTCATTCAAGGTCATGGGGTCAAGGTCAAGGTTCCTGCATCTAATATGGCCGTGGTGGTTAGTAATGTATTATGCTTGCTGACTGGGTATGGGCAAGGGGGGTGGAGGCCTGCCGACTTATTGGTTTGGAGAGGGTTGTGAGGGGGAAACGTTAGTAAATTAAAATTTTTAATACATTTATTAATAATTTCTAAACACATTTTTTGTAAAAACTCTTTATATATATATTATAAATCTTTGGGTATTTTAAAAGATTTTTTTAGAATTATTGCGGCTTTTTAAAAATATTTTTTGGATTGTCAAGGTGAAAGGGCAAGGTCAAGGTCAGATGTCAAGGTCAAAGGTCAAATGTCATACTCCTCTGGCTGGGAGTCACTGATTACCCTCGCCGGAGTCACGAGTCCCTATCTCCAGCTCTGAGAAAAATAAGATGTAGGGATTTCTTTTAGGGAAATGAAGGGAAATTTTAAAGGAAAGAGGGAAATTTTTACTATTTTAGTCGATGTTGAGGGTAAAAGGAGAAATTTTGATGGAAAGAAGGGAAATTCCTCATCAATTTATTCATGCGTCGGTAAAGTGAAACGGTGAAATTATTAGAAAAGAATATGTAGTACAAATCTATACATTTTTACACTTCGATGAATTAAAAAATACAGAAAGTGAGATAAATATTTTAAGTTAACGCAAATGGTCACCTGACACTTTTTATTCGGCGTTAATATATGGAACTACTTTCCCCTCCATCGTTACCAACTTTACTGGACACATGTCACTCATTGCGCCCGTTCAAATATATGCAGGTAGAGGCAGTGACATTTTTCTGAGGTTGATTTCAAAAGTGCTCACTTTATCATGAAAAGCCTTTAAAATATTTACTTTTATAATAATTCCACAGTTTCACTTGAAAGACGCATTAATAAAGTCATGAGGCCCACTGCAATGTTTTTTTTTACGAATTGTGGAAGAATATACAATGTGCATACGAGTAAGTGCTCGTTTTACAGTGTCTATACCACCTGCCCTCTACCATTCACTGGAGCAGCTGAGCTGTTACCCGAGGAAGAATCCCCAGGCCCAGGGGAGGTCCAGGACGTATCTGGACAAGATGGCGACCGTCACAGCTTCCAGCAGGGAGGGCAGCAGAGCGAGTCGCAGCAAGACGCAGCTGAAACGTTCCAGATTCTTCGGGTCGAACTCGATGGCCGCTCGCGTCAGAATGGTCATTAGTGCAGTACGCCTGGAAAATAACGGACGCTGTATGCAGCTGGACTAGTTTCGGAACTAGCAGCAGTAATATTCTGCACAGACTTACTTTCGAGCTTAAAATACTTTACTACATAGTGGTGACCAGCAGAAGCACACATAGGCTGTATATATTGGGATAGTGACATCGACGGAAATAATCGATGTTCGATTGTTTACTGCATCCACAACTGAAACATCGATGTTTCTCGATGTATCAGTAGCAAAATATCGATTTTTTAACATCATTGTTCGATGTTTTGGTGATAATTTAAAATACATTTTTATACTCATTTTTTAATACAAAGGCTGTCATATTTATCTTTACCACCCACAATAACGTCGTACTGGGGATCAAAATCAAAAAGTGTTTCATATAAAAATTGTATAACTGGAAGGGGGAAATAAAAACTGCTGGGGAATCAGCCTTATATTATTATTTATTAGTGCGATACGAGTACTACTATCACTTTTTTTTAAATGACACCATGTATTTATTCGTCAAAAGTTCAATGGAGCTCGTTAATAAGACCTATTAAAAAATGTATAACAATGTACCAATCTAATAAATTGATCGTCAAAGACAGCCACAGACATTGAGACTCATATGGCTTCATGAAGACGCGTTATGTGATGCCTTGCGGCACGATTGCACTGCATGGTACAGTACAGCATGACGTTAACGCTCTGCATTTGATATAGAGATAATGTAAACAGTGCAGGTACCCAGAGTTGCATACCGCATTGTACAGAGGTTGCGCTCAGAGGAAACAAAGGAACACACACGACGTGACGACTACCTAATCAGTCATCCGCGTGCAGTCGAATACAGTACACTGCAAGGTTAGAGTTGACGTAACGAAGATATATTCCAACAACGAGAAGATAGATATGCTGCTCATCTATGGAGAACGTAAGTTGGCAGATGAATGTGTTCGTATTATTTTACAGTACAGTGCAGTGCGTTCAAGTGCGTTGTACTGAAAGACACGCACTAACATAACTATATAGTTCTGTTAGTACCCTTATTAATAGTTTGGTTTTCTTACTCGTCGTTCATTCTGTTGAATGTCGCCTTAATACTAGTCAGGCGGAGCAACTCTACAGAGAGAGATACTCTGACAAGACCCCACCATCCAGACGGATGTCTTCCCGTATCGCTGTGAAGCTTTGAGAAATCGTTACTCTGAACTCACAGCAACACAGTCGTCGTAGAACTCGCACATATGAAGCTGCTGAGGTTGCTGTTCTCGCTGCTGTAGCAGTTAATCACACTTCAGCACACACCAACTTGAAGGCGAAATTGTAATTCCGTAAACGAGTGCACATCGTATTCTTAAGCGCCATACGTTCCATCCTTATCATGTACACTTACACCAAGAATTGCACGGGAATGATTTCTAGAATCGTGCAGAGTTCTGTCAATGGGCACAGCATCAAACTATCGCCAACCCGAACTTTTTTTCGAATCTTATTTTTACCGATGAATCATCGTTCTCCAACTCATGCCAAGTGCATATGAAGAACATGCATTACTGGGCCGTCGAGAACCCACGATGACTTCAACAGATGGACCATCAGCGTCAATGGACAGTTGATGTCTGATTTCGGATGGTTGACAATAAGGTCATAGAACCTTCTTTCGTAAATGGTAATCGGAACGACAGGAAGTATGCCACATTCATACAAACAATTCTTCCTGGTCTTCAGGAGGAGGCACCTCTATGGAACATAATGATAATGTGGTACCAACACGATGGATGCTCAACATGTGTATGCACGTCGTTTCTGGACCGAAAATATTCTGGTAGGTGGATTGGTCGTGATGGACTAGTTTAGTGGCATGCGTAGTCTCATGCTCTAAACACCTTGTACTTTTTCTTTGGGGTTACCTCAAAGGCGATATCTGTCGAGATATTCTAGCAACTCCAGAGAACATGCAGGGACGTATTTTGTGTGTTTGTAATGATGTTCAGCAGGCAACACTGGAGGAATCAATGTTGTCATTCATCCAGCGACTGAACTTGTGTGTCGCTGCCAATGGTCATCACTTTGAACATCTAATGTGAATGTTCTATGCCTCGCAGTACCCATATGAATAGTATCGCAAACGGGCAGTACAGATCCCACTTTCTGTGTTGTATTAGATGCTCATGTTATGAAAGTGTACATTAAATAGGCCTTGACTAGTTTCATTGAACTTTTGACCAATAGATACAGGGTTCCACTTAAAAAAAACTTATATTAGTACTTGTATCTCACTAATAAATAATGCTGCAAGGCTGACTCCCCAGAAGTATTATTTCCAACTTCGAGTTATACAATTTTTGAATGAAGCTCTTTTTCATTTGGAACGCCATTACGGAGTTACTGTGGGTGGTCAAGATAAATGGGATATCCTGTATATAACAACGCGATGGAAAGTCACACTTCTTAAAAAAAAATAGAAATTTGACAAATAAACACCAAGGCAATTTGCACACTCGCACCGCATGTCAACAACTGTCACTTCAAGTTCCTGGCACAGTAGGCAGTTCGTGTTGGTGTTTGGTGTTGGCAGCTGCCGAGGGACAGTGCAATATAATAATGTTCGCTTTACCTTCGTGCCTGTTTCAGTGGCTCGGAAAGAGCTGTAGCCAGAAAACCATAAACTGTCAAAAACGCACTCAACTGGGAAGTGTTCCCGAAATGCTGCTATTGCCATTTGTATTTTAAACATTTCTATTATTTACCACTGACATTACTGACATTATCATCCAAAATAATTCCACTCTTGGTTAGGGGAGTTAAAAAATTATATTTGAATTTCATGTTCACAAAACATCGATACATCGGCTGAACAATACTGATGTTAAACATCGAATTTTTTTTACCGATACATCAATGTTTCATGAACATCGATGTCAATGTCGCAACCCTAGCCATACGGCCGGGTCTTGTTCACATTGTACCTGAGGAGATCAACGAGGCTGGAATAGTGCGTGAACATGCCTTGAAAGACGGCGTTCCTCAGGAGAAGACTTCTGAGCACATGGGTACTGTAGAGCCGAGCATACACATACTGTACCTGAGGAAGGTGACGATGCTGGAATAGTGCATAAACATGCCTTGAAAGATGGTGTTCTTAAGGAGAAGACTCCTTAGCACACGGATGCTGTACACCCGAGCATACACATACTGTACCTGAGAAAGGCGACGATGCTTAAATTGTATGAACATGCCTTGAAAGATGGCGTTCCTAAGGAGAAGACTCCTCAGCACATGGATGCTGTAGACCCGAGCATACACATACTGTACCTGAGGAAGGTGACGAGGGTGAGGTAGCTGCCAGAGACGCTGAGGAAGCCGACGTTGCGCAGGAGCACCCCCATGAGCAGCATGCCGACCAGGGGAGGCATACCCATGCTGTAGGCGACGTAGCCCGCCAGCACTGCAGTCAAGTACAGCACGTACAGGTTGAATAGCTGGCCTCCAGGAGTGGCCGTGTTGCCGCCCAGCGAGTACATGACTCCCCACAGCACCAGACCGATCACCGCGAACGACACGACCCGAGCCACGTCCATCCACGACGGGCAGGCGGGGTGCGAGCTGACCGAAAACCAGGCGCTGCGTAGTCGCGCCGGACACAACCTACGGCATGTCGGTATCTTCAACATCGCAAACCTCACGAGTGCCACAGTCTTGAGACCCAAGCCGGAAAGCGCTCAGGCTCCAATGACCTCCTTCCCCATAAAGCTGACCACCCACAGTCCCATTTTATAGTATGCTATCATTCCGAGGATCCGCAGTGGTGTAGTTGTTAGACTACCCTCCTTCCACCTAAGCGAACTGGGCTTGATTCCCGGCAGGGTGGCTCCTGGATTTTCGCACGTGGGAATCGTACCGAACGATGCCGCTGGTCGGCGAGTTTTCTCGGGGATCTACCTCCCCCCCCCCCCACCACAGCATTACGGCGCTGCTACATACTCGTCTCATTCACCCTCATTGGCTCTCAAGACCTCGATGTTAACAGCCGCCTAAATCGCTCCACTCTCCATGTTTCAAGTAAAAATATATCACACGCCAAGGTTATACTTGCGTGCTAAAATTTCCACTTAGTACCCTCTTTTATTATTTAAAAAACTTAAATTTTTGGAATATAATTAACATATAGAGTCGAAATTAATTTCCGAAGCATTTATGAGGTTGATAACTGATTTGATATTGATCCCGTGTGACTGAACATTTGGAAATCCGTGACATCAATATTCTTTCTCCACAAAAGCCAAGCGGCAGCTTACAGTCAGCTACCAACCTTGTCATTGCACGCGAAGCTCTACGCTCGATGCCAGACACGTCGCCTTCTGTCGCAGGTATACTCGTTTTGTGCTCGTATTCGCCAGGCAACACTGAAACATGAGAGCATCGCAAATTTTCAGTCACACGCAATCGACAATCCGCGTATTCGAAAATGCATCGATGTATCCACCAATGTACATCGGACGTTCGAAAATTACTGTTTCGGTTGAACACGGTTGAACGGATTGATCCAACAACTCAACCGGCCTGAAAATTAGGTGGATCTGTCGGATATGCATCAATATATCAACTGATGAATCTTTGAACATTTCCTCTGAAAAAATAAAGTAAAACGCTAAAACTATAGAATTACTTCCCGTAATTCTATAGCTTCCCGAAATATACAAAAGTATTAGAATGTCGAGTTTTACAAACTGCCGATTGAAACTATAGAATGGGCGTGGAATTGCATAAATTTGCGTCTGGAAGCAGACGCAAATTCCACTGAAAAGTAAACCTAATGTTCGAAGAATGCGTCAACCGGCGTACACTGGTGTTTAAAACAATGATGAAGCCATCGATGAATTTCCGAATACGCGAAAAAAATGTGAGCGATGTTGATCATTTGCTGATATTTATTACAAGATTGTTAGTAGCCGTACACAATACTTATGCATATACATAATATTGTATGGTAACACAGCAATGTACCTCCCCAAGCCTGACGCCTAAACATTTTGTATACAAAACACGTATTTTTTTACATGTACCAGTGTGATTATATTACAATTATAAAATTACATACTAGTTAGTGAGTGCTTGATAATGATGACACCAATAATTTGTCGCTATGTATCTGCAAGTATTGGCCTTCCTTTTAAATGAAGTAATTGCGAGGTTTTTTAGGCAAAGTTTTTTCCAAGTTTGCCGAGAAACTATTGGATATGTTCATGAAATGTGCATTGGACAAACTAAGAAAATCGTAGGGTTATCATGATTTGAAATTAGTTGGCTAAGTCTAACTTCAGCACGACACCCCGACACAACCAATCCACCTTGAGAGGGAGTCGCAGTAAATGTATACTTGAGCCATTTTTGCAAAATTATTCAAATGAAAGATTAGAATATTTCAGAAAAATCAGTCATGTCTCATGAACACTGTGACATTGTTAACTTTGCTAAGATAGAAAATAGAATTTTTCTTCGTGCACCAATGCCAATGCTCATCAGCCTAGGGAGAGCAAATGTATGGGCTGCTGACTTAGTATAAACTGGAGAGTCGCGGAGTCTGCACAAGAGGCCACATTCACGAGTGCACTTATTATTATTTTTTTTACACAGAATGTGACAAAAAGGGAAGTGTTTGTGGTTAAGTTTTAAGTTTGAAAAGCGGAAGTCACCTAAACATATTCGTAATTATATTTATTGGGATACTGCAGAACATGTGTCTGAAATAATTCAGTTAGCCATGAACTCATTGCAAACAACATATGGCGCTTTTATCCATTGATATTTTATTTCCAATGGTAAACATATTTTAATTTATTTTTTGAATAATTTCGTGATGCTTGCATTTAATACGAGTACTCATAACGCACTATGTGCTCTGCATTTTGTCATTGAACACGACCAAATTTTGTCGAAGACAGTCTATAGGGTTAAGTAGTAGTATAAGCAATGTCAGTAATAATTTCCCCATGCACCTGTAGTTTTAAGTGCTTCATATGTACATTAAGCGATAACTCCACAACATCATGGCATTTGGGTTAAGTGTTTTTTCGTAAATTCAGTGATAATTATTGTACCATTTAACTACACATGTTGCCTAAGTGATCCATGCTGGCATGCAGTGGAGTTGCCACATATACACACAATTGCGTAGCTGTGTACTCATACATTAATCTCATACTAACGTTAATTCCCAACATTGAGTATTAAATTTCTCCAAACAGCATGCACTATAGCTCAGTACTTTTACATCACTTAGCACCATTAATCTCTCCATTCTCCAAAAAGTGTGACTGGCAGTATTTACGATGGCATAGACCATGTATTGATGTTAAAAACAGTGCTTGCTACACATCGTGGCCGGGTAATGAATTCCTTCACCGAAAGACGTGTGAAAGAAGAACACTATATTTAAAGCGTTCTTTGTGTACTCACGGACAAATTTCACATAGGCA
Source organism: Dryococelus australis (assembly GCA_029891345.1). Lineage (NCBI taxonomy): Eukaryota > Metazoa > Arthropoda > Insecta > Phasmatodea > Phasmatidae > Dryococelus > Dryococelus australis. The sequence goes on along the minus strand of CM056998.1, from coordinate 34,571,168 downwards.
AGGATGTCCTTTGCAGATCTTACACAAAGGGGGTACATATCACATGAGCATATTCAGAAATCCGACGCCAAAGGATTATACAAATAAACTTCGCACACTGTAATCTACAACACATTTACTTTATGCGGGCATTAACACTTAGCAGACCACTCCTTCATTACCTGAGTATGGTTACCACACCTCCCTCGCATACAGTTTTCCAGCATGTGGCAGGACAGCAGTCTCCGAGTAAATAATATCATGCTTATGGCGTGATAATCCGACTGACGAGCTTTTCGAGGGCAACGAGAAGATGAATACCCAGTAACTGGTACATGAAATGTAGGGTCCAGTGGGTAGTACTGAGCAAAGTGGGTCTATTAAAGAAATTTACAGCCCAATTGGTTTACGTATGGGTTTAAGTTCGGAGGTATTGAGTGGAGTCGGCAGTGTAGTTGGAAGTTACTTACTGTCGAGTGGTTCATGCATGGGGTTGTTGGCGAGAGTGGGGTCCAGCATGTAGTGCGGCGTCGGTTCTACACTCAGCTGGCCGTTGTGGTTGGCCTCCTCTCTGCGCCAGCTTCCTTCATGTCCACACCACACCGGAGTGTCGCGGCTTATTGTCGTTTTCTCCAGCCACTCTGGGAATGTTTCTGCCCTCTCTGCCATCTTGGCGCTGCTTTAGCCTTACAACAACAATCATTACCACGATTACAACACTGTTCACGATCAAGTGAGCACTTTTGAAATCAACCTTAGAAAAAAGCGACCTCCCCTGACTTCATTTATGTTAACGGGCGCACTGAGTGACATGCGCCCATTAAAGTTGGTAATGCTAAATAGAAAATAGTTTCATAACTTAAAGTCAAATAAAAAGTGTTAGGTAACCATTTTGATAATTTTAATTATTTATTTCGCTTTCTGTTTTTTTAATGCATCGAAGTGTAAAAATTTACCGTTTTTTTTACATATTTTCTTTTCTTATAATTCCATAGTTTCACCTGACCGACGAATGAATAAAGTGATGAGGCCTATGGCAATGTTAATTTTTACCATAAGGCGGAGGAATATCCAATGTACGTACAAGTAGATCATAAGCAGGGCTTTCAAAAGTGCTCATTTGACCGTGAACAGCCTATACATCACTGTGCTCACGCTAGCTGTAAGAGTACTACTGTACATTTGTGCAATGTCGAAAACTTCTAAATACTGAGAATTTCTCCCTGTTATAGTTCAACTCAAAAATCATTATTCCATTGTAAAAAATACGAAGATTAATTATGACAATGTTTTAATAAGCTTATCATTTACAGTACGCGTGTTACATTACTTCTGTCGGGAAGAGTTGTAGCACACATATCAAGAAGCCAGCGTGTCACTAGACCGAATAGAATTTATTTCTCGCTTCAGCTCTATAAGCGAAAGAAAAACTACTGTTCGACACTTTCCATTGTTCATGCAGCATAGGGAAACAGGGTTGGTCGGTGTATAAAACCAATCTCTGGTTTGATCCCTAATTTTTTTTCTTTGGTGGAGGCGAGGTGTTAAGCGGAAGGGGAAGAGACTAATGTTCTTTGGAGGTTCTAACACTTATCTTGTAAAAAAAAGATCCTTAAAAATTTTACTAATTAGTATTTTATTACAATTAAACATGACCTGCTTTCTGTTCTTGCAGTCTACATTTTTTTAATTGTAATTATTATTATGTGGTTTTTAGCCTTATAAACTAAATAATATTTATTTATAAATTAATTAATATATGGTTTTTCTGTTCAACGGTCATAATGCGAATTATTTACCTACTTATGAAGTGCTGCAGTATTTCAGGGCAATGTAGAGGAACTTCGGGTACTATGGAATATCATTTACTCTCTTTCGAAATACTAATGGAATTGCTTTACTGAATTTTTGATTCGTTGCAAAGAAGTAACAAATAAGAAAGTATGACGCTGTTCGTGGCCATATTATGACTATAAGACACTATACTTATAGCAAAATACAATTTTAATGGAAAAGATAAATTGAAAGTAAAATTGATTATTGAGGTTAATATGAAATACTAAAATTTCTATTAAAAAAATCTGCGTTTATTAAACAAAAATGCAGGTCTTGATAAACTGTAGTCAATTATTGATCACTATATTTGTCATTACAAAAATCGCAAAGGTAAGCTTTGCTGCTTTCTTCTTCGGATGTACAGTCTAAATGAGCTCATTGACTGCACAGAACGCACTGGACCCACGTTATCCATCTCGCATCCTCAGAAAATTGCCCACAGCAAAACGTGCATTGCACATAGTCTTCTTGATTGTTGTGGGGATGTCAGAGTAATAATCTGCTGATACATCGGAAACAAGGATTCACCGCTGTTGCTGTCTGGATGTGGTATAGGGCTTTCCTTCGTTTTCTCTTCTAACTTCAATTTTTCCAGTTTGCTTTTTTTTTTTAGGAGACTTCTTATTTCCAACCTTCTCAAAAGAATATTCAAGTTTTGTTTTGAACGAAGAGTTAGTCATGACTGCTGATGTTCCTAGCCTTCTTCCTCTTTTTGATCTCTTCTTTTTCTTCGGTGGAGGTGAGTTGTTATGTGGAAGGACAATACTAGCATTATTTGGAGGCTCTAACACTGGTTCAAATTAGCTGGCAGATGGTGTTACAAGTACTAAACTGATACTGCTTGAAGGATTGACCGAAAGTTAAAAAAATTGGCTTCTTGAAAAACATTCCAGTCAATGAGGCAGACACTTGTACCTCGAAATCCACTCACAGCAGTTTCATTACTTTTAACCTTTAAATACGTCCTTCCAAAGTATTCCAAAACATCATATTGATTCAATGGTTAAGTAATATGTCTTAACAACGACAAATGTCTCCACTGTAACAGTTTTTAAGCGATCCCATTATCGTTTTATCTAGTGGCTGGAGTTTGTGGGTAGCGTGCAGAGGCAGGCAAAATATGGTCACATAATTTTCTCGTGCACTGCTTTATCACATCCATATTTATCTGGTGCGAAGCATGCCGATCCAAAAGTAGCACGGCAGGTGATTTCTGATGGTTTAGTTTTTCTTACAACATGTTTCAACGAATCTATGAATATGGAAGTTTGTATCCAGCCTGAAGGATGCCATGCCCCGATGAACTCTCGTGGATCCTCTTCATAAGCTATTTGTTCATATTTTTTTCCTGGGAGTGCGAAGAAGGAAGGAACTAATTCTCTTCCAGCACTCATGCACAAAATTAATGTGATTGGAGCTCCCCATTCTGCAGAGTCAAAATACCAACCAACAATTCGGTATATTTTGCTTTTGACAACGGAAAGCTCCGCTTCGTCGATGTTGAAAATTCTGTTAGGAGGAAACTTGAAGTGTTCATATTTTCCTATAAAAAATAAAGGAAAAAACTTATATTTCCTCTTTTATGATACCTTTTATCTCTGGAAATGATGTTCCTGTTGGTTTTAGAACATACACGACATTTCATGCCTCCTTATAATCCAATAACGCCAATCTTTGATAGCTATACAATTAATAAAATTAATGTATCGTCAACGTTATTTCTATTGGCAAGTTGGTAAGCCATTATTCTTGCATCTAACTGAGTTAGACCATAATACATTGCTTCCATGTCTACCATATACTTTACTAATTCATTCTACAACTCACGAGAAAAAAAAAAGAAGTTTACATCCTAGTGTTGTAGATGCATCAGATTCAGGCCTTTCTGTTGTCTAAGCAAGTTGAAACAAAGTACTCATCGGTATTACAAACATTTGGCTGCTTTAAGGTAAGCCTTAATTTTCCATAGAACGGTCTTAATAGCATGTAACATCTTTTTCTCGTCCCATTGCTTTCTTGGCTGAAAGCTTCTTTTCCAGATTTTGATCTTCGGTATATCTGAAACGACGCAGCAAACATTAAAAGGCGAAAATGATATAGCTCAAACGAGGTGATAATAAGTAACAAAACCACTGAATGTTAAGCTGTTCATTAATTCAACTAAAATACTTTCAACTAAACATTAGTTATATAGTACACAATATATGTAATATTGTTTATTTCATGAGTAGGCATTTGATGAAATTAATTTTTAAAATAAATTAGGGTAGTATGGAATCCCCACAAAACCAACAGGTATTGTGGGATAGTATCTCATATTGCCTGCCTGGCGATTTTAAAATTTGCAGAATTATTTGTATGTTAGAATTAATTACTAAACATTTATATTTGTTACAACAGCACATTATAGAGCGAACTGCAAACATTTTAACACATTATAATAGCAGAATTAAATAAACATCTAACGCATATAAAATTTCACTCTAAATACATACCAAATAAAATGTTCGAAACATGAAAAACAGGCAAACTGCCACAGAATGGCCATACTTTACCTCTGACTATTGGGGTATTTACATGTGATTTCTAGAGCTATGTAGTAGTTCAGGCTGTTACCACTAGATAGGACACTTACACTATGCAGCAAAGGGGTGTTACATATTTCCCGCATATTCTCGAATACTCGAAGGTCCTCTGCGTTCTCTATGTAATGATAAAGAGCGACAAATGTATGCACACTAAAAGTCACGGTGTCTCCTTGAACAAGACACTGCACTTTTTATAATTAAATCGTGCAAGTTAATAACCCAATCAAACAATAATGAGACACCTTTTGGTATGTCAGTGGGATCAAAGGTCATCTGTAAGTGTCATACCTCTTAGAAAGGTCCTCCAACATAGACATGTGTAGCAGCTACAACCATCGATATAAACAGACGATGGAGGTTTAATGATTTGTGTGGGACATGATTATTCACTCTAACAGGTTTGGTCTTTCTAATTATAAGATTTCAGGGAGTTGCAACATACCAATCTTAGATGTGGCTTTTTTTTTCGTGGCCAACCAAGGCGGGTCACACAATTATCTTATCACCCCCGTACCTGTGCCCTTTCTGGGTAATACAGGGGTATGGGATGTCCCTTTTTTTACCTTTTTATTTTGATACCTTATTTTCTCATAACAGCCTTTATGGAATTCAATTTTATGTATTATTACAACTATCTATACCAAGTTGCCTTGAAGGTGAGAGCGGCGTGGTTTTCCTGCATTCAACCCTGACTTCCCTAGCAGCTTGGGGGTCATTTTATTGACATTCTATTCTATTGATGATTATATTATGACTATATTGTGGCACTAAACTAGTACTTCTTAGATTATATATATATTTCAATTCCAGACATCAGTTTTGGAACTGTCAGTGGAGAAGGGGGGCCCTGTGGACTCCTTTTCGACCTCCCCCCCCCCTGTAGTCCAGTCCTTTAGTCTGGAACCTCGTCATACCATTACTCTTTTTCCTTATACATTGCCTAAGTCTTCAGCGTCCTGATTCGTTTCCTATTCACTTGCCTTGGTAACTGCTATTCCGATTTCTCATGTCTTTTTTTCGTTGCTTTGATCTTCAGTATATCATTTAGGCCTCACAACTCATCAGTCACCTTCTGATGTTTCCTTTCTAAGTTCTAGTCTATGTGCATTGGGAACACCCAAGCTGCGTGGTGGGGCCGCTCCTACCACAATGTATTTTTATAGCGGTTTTACAGTGTCACTTCATGTATAACAATTTTTTTTCTTTAATCAGGTAATGTAAACCTCTATCTATCTATGGAAGAGGATCATTCACGAACTCGTGTGGATTTTCTCGAATCCATTCTTCAAATTCTTCCAGACGTTTGCTTATCTTTCTTGAAAACTCTTCCATTATCTTGGCAGTTTTTCTATTTGCCATGATATTTCTAAGATCTATTTCATTTTCTTCTGTTTCAAGCTTCCTACAAAGTTCAATTCTTATATCTTCTATTCGTGGACATTCTCTAAGTACAGGTTCGGCAGTATCTTCTACCTGACAGATTCGGCAGAAGGGAGAGTCAACCAAATTAAATCCATGTAATTTTGCATTATAGTTTCCAAGTCCAGTTAGTAACTGTGAGAGATGATGATCTGTAACAGTCCAGTACAGGCTATATCGTTCCATTATGTTTGGAAAAATTCTATAAGTGACTTGCCCTTCTCCTAATTGTCCCACCTTTCCTGCCAGAGGGATAGCATAACTCTTCTGGCTTCTTTCTTCGTGATCTTCGTTGCAGATCTTCCCTGAGTTTCTTGCTTTAGCTGTCCTCCCTTTTTTCTACAAGCAAATCCAGTGGGATTGCTCCAGCGATCACCTGTAGTGCTTCAGTTGATGTTGTCTTGGAAGCCTTTGTTAAGGCTAGTAATGCAGCTCTTTGTGTCTTTATCAATAACCTCTGAGTATGTACTGGTCTTGCTTTCCTATACCACACACCAGCTCCATAAAGGGCAATTCCTAGGAATACACGCTTGTACAGTGTCATCATGGTACTGAACCCAAGTCCCCATGATGATGCTGAGACTACCCTCATTTTAGTGAATAGATTTACTGCCTTATCCATCAAATACCTTATGTGTTCCTGGAAACGAAGTTTGTTATCCAAAATGACACCTAGGTACTTCACTTTCCTCTGTGGACGTAGTGGTCTTTCCTTGAAACGGACCTCAGGCGAGCTCTTTAAGCTTCCTTTAAGTAACATTAATTTGGTCTTCTCCACTGAAAATTGTAACTTTACACGTCTACCCCAGCTCTCAATCTTTTTCAGTAATTCATCAGCTTTGGTCTCAATTTCAGCGCGACTCCAGGCTGGAATTAAGAGCAACACATCGTCTGCATATGCAAAGATCTCACAGTCTTCTGGCAGCTGCAGCCAAAGAAGTGTATCAAACAGAATGTTCCATGGGAACGGTCCAAGGACCGATCCTTGGGGACATTACTCTGAGAGTTTCTTCCACACTGTCACATTGTTTACTTCATACTTGCTGTACCTTTATTTAAAGTAATTAACAATAATGCTGTATATATTTCTTGGGCATTCCTTGTCTCTGAGTTGCCAGAGAACCTCTGGCCACCACACATTGTCGGATGCATCACTGATATCCAGGAAAACTCCTAATACATAGGCCTGTCTGCTTGAGTTCACTTTTTCAACCACATCCATGACTGCCTTCTCGGTACATCCTTTTCTAAATCCATATTGTGTTTCATGGAGACCTTGTGTAGTTTTAAGGAAGCTTATCAATCTCATATTGACGAGTTTTTCTAACATTTTTCCCATGATTATCAACAGGGTTAAAGGACGGTATAACTTAGCTAATGTTGGATCTTTATTACCTCCCTTATAGATAGTTCTCAATATTCCTTGTTTCTAAATGTTAGGGAGACAGCCACTTTTGTAGGCAGTCATTCATTAACTGCAACAGATCGAGTTTAATCCGAGGATAAACTCTCCTCATTATCTCTGCAGTGATTCGATCATGTCCAGGAGCTTTTTTGTTTTTTAACTCCTTAATAGCTTTATCCAGTTATTTTGTAGTGAATTCAGTGGTGGGAGGAGTGTCTTGGTAACACAGGCATCTTCTGTCTCTTCATTTGATGAATTTCTTCTTCATCTTTCATACTATCCTCTGGCAGCAGTGCATTTACAAGTTCTTCTGCATTCTCCTGCTGATCGATAATGATCCTGTTCTGGATTTTAAGGCTTTTCATGACTTGGTCATGCTTGAGCTTGTTTGCAAGGATCTTGTATACGAGCCTCCATGAGTTTTCATTTCCTTTTTCTGTTACATAGCTTCTCCAGGATGTCTGTTTCTTTTCTTTCAGCATTATAGCATAGTTCTTTCGTTGGACTCTATATTCTTCCAGCACTTCTACTCTTCGTCGAGGATCTCTTTGCAGTTTCAGTTTCCTCCGAATTTTCCGAACCTGCTTTCTTATACTTTCTGGTTCATCATCCCACCATCGATTTAGTGGAATGCCAGGTTCTGATATTCTCATCGTTTCTTTGCATACATCCTGGATCACCTTTGTAATTGCATTTGCACATTGGTCTGGACCTTTCAAGTGTGCTTCGCGATACTGATTAAGTTCATTCATCAGCACTTCGTCGAACCTCTTCCAGCCTGCCCCTCGATAATAAATTTTGTTCGACCAATTCTACCTTCAGCATCTTGTCCTGTTGTCATATTCAGCTCATAAATAATTAGCCTATGATCACTGGTCGAGTCTTCCGTGACAATTCAATTTGTATAAATAATATAAATGCAAAAAAAGCTTTTAAAACCAACCTTTTATTTATAAATGCACTACAAAGAGAAAAATAATTATAATAGTTACACAATTTGTAGAACTTGAAAATTGTGGTCGAACAGCTGTAATAAATTTTACTACATATTAATATGTCTCTATCAATTTATATGTAGTATATAAAAGCTTGACGTGAATAGTTCAGAGACTTACGCACGATATATGCTTCCAATGCTTACGCAACTGTGATATACGTTCTATATTGTGAATAGTTAAGAGCCTTACGCAAGATATTTGCTTACTACGATTACGCAAATGAGGTATACGTTCTATATTGCGGCAAACTTTTATGTGGTAAACATTAATTGATGCAAACATATTAATTTTTAGTAAAGTTCATTACGGCTGTTCGACCACATTTTACAAGTTCTACAAATTGAGTAATTATTATAATTATTTTTCTCTTTTTAGTGCATTTGCAAATAAAAGATTGGCTTTAAAAGTTTGTTTTCATTTACTTTATTTTTCACTTTTTAGTCTCCAACCATATGTTTGTATCACGAATATGGCTTTCCCTTGCTAAGAATGTATGGTGATTGACCAGTAGTTCGTTTTCATTCCTATACGGGACATACTGTAGGAGCAAACTATAATAATAGTTTTCAGAACCATTTGCCACTACATGGGCACGCACACAACAAAAGTGACACTTCTAATATCCATTTTACTGATACTCGATTCTGTAACACAAACTCGATACGACGTTTACTGCATGTAGTTGTAGATTTCCTATGGCCACCTTCCGACTCCATCATCAGATCAGCTCAGTGGTACCATCATATTGTATTTTCATCGGAACTACACATTTATGCGAAATTTCAGCTCAATTGGACAATGGGAAGTGGTTTAAAATCGACTTGCAAGATTTCACCCGAACGTACAAACTAACTAACTAACAAGGCAAGTTAAATAATAGCTTGTAATAAACCATTGTCACCGAAAATTATTTATACTTCAGTCTGATAAACACCAACAGTTTTGCTCAGTTATTTACCGTCGGTACCAAGAGCCATGGAAGGAATAGTCGCGCTCAATCGTACAGATCAACATTCGTGTTTAAAACTAGTGTCCGAAAATTAGCTTTTACCGTCATTACCACTTTCAATTGTAGTACGTAATCCTAATTGCGGTATATGACAAAGATTCTCTCTTCACTAGTGTATATATGGCGAATTAAAACAAAGCGACAGCACTTAATATGTTGTGTGGGATAGCAAACCGATATTTTTTCAAGAGTGGACCCATGTCCGTAAAATCGCGGGTTGGGCGTCGTGGTGCCTGTTCCATGGCCAACACGGTCACCAGATCTGACATATCACGACTATTTCCTTAAGGGGAGGCAATATTAAAAACTTGAACCATTAGAGGAGGACCTCATCGTACGAACCCTCCAGAGCAACTGAACTGCTTAACACGCAACCACGCGTGTCAGTTTCTGCACCGCCGATGTAGGCTCTGCAACCAAGTAGGGGATCGACCGTTTGAACAGCCCTGTGTACTGCCTATTCACCAATGGAAGAGAATTTTGTTTAAAGCTTGTCGCTGCTGCGTAAAAAAAAATATTAGTGGCACGAGTTGCATGTTTGAATTTACTGTCTTTATATTGGAATGGATGCTCCTTCGTTTAATATTTATTCCAAATAAGGCCGGCCGCCCTTTTGACGAAATAACCCAACACACATCAATAACAAGAGGTTGAATATTATTGTTTTTTATACCATAGTTTCTTTGAACAGCTGTAAACAGTAAACAACACATTTGATATAAAGGTAGGACAGTGTACATGTTTAGGTGTAGCGGAATGACACGTAATCAGTAACCAAAAGTAGAAATTCAGCAGGCTTCAGAAAAGTCTCTTCCAGTAGTGAATAGACTATAGTTTACTGCACGATGAGATGCTCTTGTTGGGTTGGTGGTGGTTTTGTGTCACAACGTGAAACGTACACCCGTCATCATATCCGAAGTGTTGTCGAGCTTTGACGGCCCGCAGCGCCCAATCCATGCTTTTCCGGACATGGGCACCCTCTTGAAAAGTGATAGTTTGTCGTCCCGCACAGCATACCAAGCGTACTCGGAGTTGTTTCGTATCACCCAGTAAGTTACAGCGTTTTATTCATCATCTAATCAATTTCATTATGAGGTTTGCGTGCGTGCACGTGATCAATATATCTGAAGACAAGGAATAGATAACTATACTACTATATACATTTATACTGTCTTCATTGCGTAGTCCAGTTTTGTGAGTTCATGTATGTTATATGATGTTTTCATTTTATTTTGACGTCCAGATTTATTTGCATTTTTTCTGTATTCGGTGTTCTCATAATTCATTCGTATGATTACTCGTACGGTTGTTTTGTCTCGTTTACCTTGAAATTATTGAATTAGTCACTTCTGCGAGATTATTTATATATTATTTTTATACCCGTTTACAAAAGCAGCATTTGGCTAATTGTCGGTGTTTTGTGTGTCGTATTCTGTATTTTTTTCGTGACAACGTAATTAGCACTGCAGTGACATATGTCCATAATATCAACTCTTTTCTAATTTCGTAATATTTTAATATTCAATTTTGATTATTTTCTAATCATTAACATTTAAGTACGTTTCATGATACGTCACGTTCATGTTTAAACCCAAGAACAGACGCAAGGCTTGAGTTTGCCACGTACAATTAATATGAAAATAAATAAACTGTTAAATGAACTCCTACCTGGAATATGCCCCAGCACCGACGGGTTGTTCACTGCACGACTGTCGCGGCTGCCAACTACCCTGTTGCGACTCCGCGCAGAGTGGCGGCGCTGGCTGAACTTGCTGCACGTTCAAGGTCACCGCCAGGTGTATGTTGCGCATGCCCCGAGCTCGTTATGACAGTTATCGCCGTGGCGGGGACTCGATCTGCCGCGTACAGAACGCACTAACGCCAGCCGCTGCGTTAGCACTCGCCCTCAAACAGGCACTTAGTGGCATTTAGTAGGTTGACGTATTCAATTAATGCCTTTCGAGGCGACGACTTGTAATGGCTTTATGTCCCTCCCCGTTGTTGGCAGTATAGTATTCCTATAGTCTGTTCGCGGTAAAGTGAACACTTTTGAGGCCCTAGTTACTTTCTTTCAGCCACTTTTTTATCCTTTGATCACCTTTTTAAATAAATATTTCCATTTAAGTATGAAACGCAGTGTATACATTCCATCACACTATGAAGTTAACGTCTAAGGCTAAAATATAATATATTTGTGAACTATTATTCCAAATGAGAGGGCTACCAAAAATTCTCAATTTACCGTGAATGAGTAGTCCGTACAAGCAAACTCGCGTAAGTGGAGCGGAGATATTTGGGTGGCTCTTAACATCGAGCTCTTGGGAGCAGATGAGGGTGAAATGAGGCTACCGTGGAGCAGTGCAGGAATGCCAGGGCGGGCACGCGGGAGAAAACCCGCCGACCAGCGGCATCGTTCCGCACGATTCCCACTTGCGAGCATCCGGGAGCGTGACCCAGCCCGAGGATCGAACCCGGTTCGCCTTGGTGAGAGGCGAGCAGTCTAACCACTATACCACCGCGGGCCCCTGTTCAAACTCGCATAATCACTCAAACTTTACGCATAAGATATTATCGTCCAGCCACTTGATATTAATTAAACTTGAACTGAAAGAATTTTAGCCGAAAATTAATTTCAAGGAAAGATATTGATATGCTGAAATTTGATTTTAATGTAGTTCATACAATAGCCTGAACGCTATTTCATCTCTAAGTTCATCAACTGCCACACTAGCACTCTGCTATTCGAAGTGGATAAAACTTGGTATAGGCTGTTCACGGTAAAATTAGCACTTTTGGAAGCCCTGCTTAAGATCTACTTGTGTGCACGTTGTGTAATCTTTTACCTTATGTAAAAATGTAAAATTAACATTGCCACGGGCCTCACCATTTTATTCATGCGTCAGTTAAATGAAACTGTGAAATTATTATAAAAGTAAACCTTTTATAAATCTGCTAATTTTTACGCACCGAGGCCTTAAAAAGAACAGAAAGCGAAATGTATAATTTAAATGATCACAAATGGTTATCTAACACTTTTTATTCGACGCTAACATACGGAACTACTTTATACCAATCTTCACCAACTTTACAGGGTGCATGTCACTCAGTGCGCCCGTTTAAATATATATAGGCAAGGGCAGTGACATTTTTCTAAGGGTGATTTCAAAAGTACTCACTTTATCGTGAACAGTCTTTAGAAGTGGGACATCTATTATTGCCACAAACTAAGTACATTCGCCTAGAACGACACATTGTATGTAAAAGAAAAGATAAAGGAAATATACGTCAAAGAAGATGTTAAATTATATTACACAATTATTAAAATATTGTTCACTTGAATGAGGTTGAATTAAGCTAGGTTAGGTAAACACTATTTTGAAACAAAGATTAAAATTCGATCTAAAATGGCCCTATTTCACTTTCAACAAGTGAAAACTAAGAAATAAGTCTGGATATAGATCAAATTGAACAGAAGAATACACAGCAAGACTCTGCAAGATAAATGTTGAGACTTGTCGTAACATGTTCCAAAAACTTTGGCTTTCAGACTCCAATGGCATAGGGACAGCGCAGCGCAACTATTTGGTTAGAGTTCGAGCTTTGTAGATGCCAAGTTCACGTCACCCATTTTCACCTTTAAGATTCGGCATCATCTATTATGTCGGACTTTTTTAATTTTATGCTGATTTAACATTTGTGAAGCAAAATTTTAAAAGATGCCCCTGTAGAAGTTGAGATATTAGCCTTACTCTTGTTGCGGGCACGGGACTCTCGAATCCGCACACATAGTTGACGAAGCTCTGTCCTGGCGCACTTTGTGGTGAGGGGAGCTAGGGAGCAGCGAGGGTGGCAGAAGGTGTCCCTGTATGTCGGCCAGCTGCAAGGTATATAAGGCAACTGGTGCTGACGACGCCCCACTATTTGACCCGATCTCCCGGTACCACTTCGAGGGCAGATCGACGCCTGAGGTCAGCGCGAGATACTCGAGGGCAACACAGCAGAGCGAGCCGAGATACCGAAGTCTTGGAGAGACGTGACCTGATCAGCCAATCACACCACGACAACACGACATCACGAGGTGGAGGAGCCCCGACTGGTGTCGCTAATTACCAGTGGTAAGGAGATATTAGGTTCTGGGTGCAAGATAGATCCACAAACGATCTTCGTGCAGCGAACTCTAGAGATACCCTATTAAGAGCCTTGATGTTTGTTAAAATAATTGTAGCTTGAAAGAGTCGAGTTTCTATTCACTTTATTAGTTGAGATATTTAAGATCAAGTATTCATACAGTTTGTTCGTTAATGTACTTGAGATAATTTATTCTAGGAGGAGTAATAAATTAATTAGTAGTTTTTGTAATTGTCTTGTGTCATTGTACCATTTAGACTTATACCTCTAGAATACAGTAACGATAAGAGGATTAGCCTCAGCATCTTACATTGTGCATAATCTTGGGATTAGTTGTATAACGTTACAGTAGTCATCTCAGCAAAAACGTTACACTCTGCAGTACAGTCATGAGATTCTATTTACCAACGTAAAATATTCCGAAACTAAAATTATGACACGTAAACGAAGAACTCCTGCACAAGATATGAAGCGGAGTTATGGTCACCTGTCTACACGAAGCGCGAACTGGGCTGCAGCTTGTTTATTTCACACGTTTTTATACGATCCTCACGGTTGTCAGAGTACTGTTGAAATCAACCTTTGAAAAATGTCACTGCCCCTGCCTGCATGTATTTTAACAGGCACGCTTAACTGGTACGCGCCCGGTTTGGTTGGTAACGATGGAGGAAAAAATAGTACCAATCCTTAACTTTGAGTTAAAAGTCATAACGCAACATTCGTGAAAACTGAAATCATTTATTTTGCTTTCTGTATTTTTAATGTAGATTAGTGTAAGAAATAGCGCACTTGAAGATATTTATTTTTATAATAATTGCACTGTTTCACTTTTTACGCATGAATATAGTGATCGGGCCCATGTCAATGTTAGTTTTACATATGGCGGATGAACACGCGGTGAGCATACAATTAGATCTTAAGCAGGGATCTCGAAAGTGCCCAGAGAACAGCCTGTAAAACAAACTGTTTTACGTGTATACAGTCCTTCAACACGAAAATATATAACATTCCAGACTAGGATGAAATAACACTTTCGACATATCACGCTTAATGAAAACACTGTTTTGAAGCTCTTCAACAGGGCCATAAACAAAATTTTCAGACTGTTACAGCGAATACTTACGAAACTAGTATACAGCTCTGCATTAAACTCTACTTCAAACTTCACATCAAGAAAATGATAAGATCCACAACTGAGTCCTATTGTAAAGTTTGTACGACGGAAAGCCTAGACGCTAGTTCGGAGCGTGGCGCTCATCGACGACGGAGCACTTGTTGCGCGTGCCAATGTCGACCTTATCGCTTTCTTGCTTTTGTGCCTGAAAAGAGGGAAATATCTCCATATAGATAGAGGCGCCTCCCACCTCCCAGTATCAGACGTTGTAGCACGCGTTTTTAGAAGAGTCACAGCAAGTGTAACAAAATTGTTTTCATACAAAAGGAAATCAGACTTCAGACTATAGTATCTTCGCGGTTTGTTCACACTTTTTGAGTTAAACATTTGAAAAATCACTCCGTGCATTACAAGCGTTTTGTACACGTGTTAACACAAATATACATAATATTTTATCGAATTAAACTTTTAATTATATTTTATATATAAATTATATTATTTTTCATTTATAATTAATATAAATGGAACAGGGTGAGAATATGTGTACTGGTAATGAATAGTAAGAAATTTTTCTCAAGCGAATTATTATTAAACTCATTGAGCACGAATGCAGTTCATTGTCCCTTGTATGAAATGTTTTAGACTTCGTTAATCTTTGTTTGCACGATGCGGTGGAATAGTCTGAAAGTAGAACTGCAGCGTGGCTTAAAAAAGTTGGAAGTAACCTCGAATGAACTGTACTTAAAATCGACAGGTTTTTGGGAGCCAGCATACAGGATGTATCTAAATCACACCAACAAACTCCGGTAGGAGGTTAATCACGAAAAAAAAGAACGACGAGATATGGGTGGCTCTTAACATCGAGGTCTTGAGAGCCAATGAGGGTGATTGAGGTGAGTATGGAGCAGCACCGGAATGGGGGGGGGGGAGCGGGAGGTCCCCGAGCAGGCCCTCTGACCAACGGCATCGTCCGGCACGATTCCAACATGAGAAAATCCGGAGTGGCCCGGCCGGGGATTGAGCCCGGATCGCCTTGGTGGGAAGCGGGCAGGCTAACTGCTAATAAATCGTGGCCCCACGAAAAGAGAAGGTGAGATAATATACACCACCTATGTCTAAAGTGAATCCTAAGGGCGGTATATATCCTTGAAGTCGGACTTGAGTCACCAGTTTATTACAAATACTGGAAAAAATATTGAAGACTGAGCACAAAGTGTTTGCACTATGTGTAAAGTTAATTGTAGCATACCTATTAATAACCCATCTTTTAAATTGTAAGTTTGCTACAGCGTAATATATATAAAGTCGGAATAAGGGCAGTAACCGTGATTATTTCCATAGAATTATTTGATGACAGCGACGCGACACACCGCTGGTGTAATGTTTACGTGTGTTTGTCCCTTGACGCATTATCCAGACACTCAATGTTCCATATGAAATATTTTCTCCAATATTTGTAATAAATAGAGACCTGCGAAATTCGCGTTAGCTTTAAGTGACACGATAGACTCCACTGTCTTATAATCAAGTGAGCACAGTTAGTGGTTTCATTGGCCGCTGCAACTGTAACCAATGTCATTTGTCTGCCTGGTCTCCTCAAACGAGATTCGCCACTCCACCGTTGAACTTATATTATTGGTTCAAGAGTTCTCCGAGAGGCGTGCCAAACATATTTTTGGCCAGTGGCTGAAGTTGGTCAAACGCACAGTAACTTGGAGGTCAGTCTGTCCTTAAATAATAACGCGAATTTTGCAGAACTCTAGTAATAAAATAGTGCCTCAGGTCCAACCTCGAGGATGTGCACCGTCCTTATTATTCACTTTAGACAGAGGCTGTGTCTATGATCTCACCTTCTTTTTTTCGTGATGTACCTGCTGTCGACGTTTGTCGGTGTCATTTAGATATATCCTGCAGAAAAAAATAAGAAAGGTCTGTTCTTGGTAACGGGGTATTCCCAACTGTCTGAGCAAATGTTTTGCCGGATTGACGAAATATTCTGCATTTTTTTTTTAAAGACAGAAAAAACAGTAATTTAAGTTTACTCTTCGTTGGTTTTCTGTATTTGCTCCCATATATTTGTGGAATAGTATTAACTTGTACAGCTCTGATTTACGCCCCACGCACTCTCGACTGAACACTTTAGAATGTCCTGTGCGTAAGATATACTTCTATGCCTGATATATATCATATCGTGTGAAATTCCCAGGAACGAAACTATGTTACTAAAATACTAGTTCTTGGTTTTATGTGCATGAAACACATACAAATTAATTTTCTGAGTTCCCAAGTTTAAACATAAAACTCCGAATGCGACGTCAAGACAGAAAGCCTATTCTTAAATACTCGAGCTAGCCTATATAAATCTATGTTATAGTAGGCTCTATGGGAATTTTATTGGCTTCGTTAGCCTGACTGTCTAAAAATATTGCGAATATGTTGAAATGAGGTTCATAGATATTTTCTAATGCATATATAACGTGTAAATCATTTTAGTCCGGTAAAAATAAAACTGCACTGGAACTGATTTTCTGATGTATGCTGTAAGCCAATTGTTCTTGCAAAATAATGCTACTCGGTAATTGTGTCTTTTGCCAAACATATCGTTACGAGTCACCAGTCGGGGCGGCGCTTGCAGGCCAGATATGAGGCAGGTAACCGTGCGGCGGCGGCATATCAGTTACCTCAAAGCGTGTTGCATTCTTAATCTCTTTTACACGCACGATACTTACCTTGGCAGTATCGTTTTTGGCCGATATGTGAATAATGCTCTGGATTACTGACCTCGTCTCTCAGCGCAACTCGGGGTGCGTCGAACCTTCGAGATGGACAGGGCCGGCTATTTAAGCGCGACAGGCCGTCCGAGATGGCAGTTTTTGAGTTGAGCTGATGAGTGGCTGAGCAATAGATGAACGAGCGACGAGCAGCGGGAGAACCAGTGGACCAGTAGTGGGTAAGGGGAGTCTGCGACAGCATATATCAAACGGTAGAGTGTGCGGCTGGCAGGCTGGACTATTGAACTATGTGCGTGAGTGTAAGACATTGTAACTGCTGGAAATAGAGACTGAACACACGCTAGTAGTGTGTATGAGCTAATTTACTGTAATCGAGAGAGACATTATGAAGGACGTTAATTAAAGTTGAAATAAACATTAAATATTGCACTCACTGTTAAACAGAAGGTGTAAAAGTGAAGCTAGCTAATTGATGTCGTACCTACATAGTAGTACAGTAAATTAATTAGATATCAAATTTATTTCATTTTTTTATTGTTAAGATTTCCATTCCCTACGAACTCAGATACGCCCCTCAGGCGTTCTACTCACGTGTAACAATATGACGTCAGAATGTTTATTTTTTAATGAACTTATTGTACATGGGTACGTTCGCTGGGTAGCTAGTCCTGTGAAACCATTCAATATGTTGTTTGGTTGTAGTTATTTATTGGAACTCTGCAGTAATGTAAATAAATGTTGAACCCTAACAAGTAACCCGAATAAAATTGCCTGGCCTGAGGTAAAAATTATGAATCAAAGAGTCAGAACGGTGAAAGATTAAGGTAACTATTTTATGTATTTTTCGCTATTTATGCTAAATACGTAGTCTTTCCCACAGTGAAGTGAGGCAGCCTGTTACTTTGGTGACCTGCTTTGCAAGTACGCTGCTCCTCTGAAAATCACGTTGCATACATTTATGTACACATTTAAAATTAACGTAATGCACAGTTAAAGACTTTTTTTTTTCATAAACTGTTCTGCTAATGATCAAGTGGATTTATCTCCCAAAACGTGAATTGGGAGGCGTATGGTCATTTCCCTGTTGGTGATGTCGCGTTTAGAATCTGTTTCAGAAAAGTAAATAGGCTAATGCCAAAATTTTTAGGTGAGGTACTTTAAACATTTCTGTGCGTGTCATTTTTCTAATAATATATAGGGCCTAAGTTGCACAAGAGGATACGATATCAAATGATACTACATTAAATCTATATCACTTTTAATTTTATTGTTAATAGTACTATGACATCCCGATAAGCCAAATAACACGCTAATAAAACCAGAATTGATATTATTTTTCGTTATAGGCTATTCACGGTAAAGTGAGAACTTTTTTTAAGGCTCTTCCGGCAGCCATTAACCACTAATAAATGTGTTTTGTTGCAGCTTCACACATTAACTTTTGAGAGTTATGAAATGTGTACACTGTGTCTATTAGTCAAATAGCAATGTTTGTACTAAAAAGTGGCAGAAAGATAGAAATTGGCTGAAAGGAAAATTTTAGCAGGGCCGTAAAAAGTGCTCACTTTACAGTAAACATCCTATACAAATAACATAACGAAGTCACTCCTAGCTTTAATGTTGGTGCATTTGAATTCAGGGAGGGTATTCGTTGCAAGTTACCTGAGTATGCCCACAGATGTTGAAAATTGTGACACAGGTGTTAGAAGTGAATGGAGGTATTTTGATCTACGTAATCGTTTTGTAAATAATATTTACAGTACGCTACTAATTTGTAGGTTGAAATCGTAATAGTAACCTAACATAGTAGTAGGCCGCAAAATTAGCTGAGTTTTGAGAATGATAATTAGGTGAATGTCGGGAGATATGGAAGCACTGTGTGCTTTAATTGAAAGAAGGAAGTGGCCAAGTAATCTGTTAAGTAATCTGTAAATAGACAAATTAGTAGTGTTAGTGAATATGAAAATAGTCAAGTTAGTAGTGTGGCAGACAAGAAGATAGTGCTAGCAAATTAGTGTACAGGAAAATGGACAGTGTTAAATAGTAGACTTCAGATGGAAAGTAATGGCTGGGAAACAGACGAGGCCATAGGTGATTAAGGTGTACTTAGTGTCAAAACTCAGATTTCGGTGTAGCAATAAATTTCGTGTTGCCCTTGGTGTACTCAATTTCACACTGGACACAGGCTGGATATATAAACATTGCAGTTCGTTTATAACCTATAAGATAGTGCAAATGACCGCCATCAGATATGTCCTCTCCCTGGGAAAAGCGAATAAAAAAAAAGCCTTGGATTTAGTTCATTAAAATAAGGTCCCTCCCACCCTCCCAGTGAAATGTTTAATTTTCTCCGAGGTAAATAAGGCTGTCTCAGTTCCAGGCCGCGGTTACACCGGTGATCTTAATACGTTTATTGTAAATTTGTTCAGCTGCCATGGTCCATCATGTTTAAAAAAAGTAATTCGTTTCAGTAGTTAGATACACATATGCGCTATTCGAATGGATGCAGAAAAACTCCCCAAACCCAGCCATCCTTAATCACGCCATCTGTTTACTGCATAGGAGCCAATCGGAGCGCAACACAGACGAAAAGACGTAATTATATATTTCCACAACCAATTTACTCTGAAGAAGAATTTTCTGCGATCGTAACTATTTCGGAGCCAGTGTAACCTATGTTGGAAGTGAAGTAGTTTCCTGTGTCCCGTGTGACCGCAGTCGAGGTATACGAAACTAATCAAGTTTTGGTTCTGCATGTCAGTACCCTCCTGTACCTGCCTAGATCCTTCCTGTCAACACACGCGGCGAAATTCGGAATGGGCAGGTTGGGTCGTTGATGATGTAGGAGGGGGTGGGGGGGGGGGGAGGATAAGGCGACACAGAAGGGATCGAGAAAGATATTGCGACGGGCTAGCATAGCGCTCTGGCGGGATATCGGGTAAATAACATGGCGAGGTTCTCAGTGGCTGCCAGGTGGGAGCAAACACTGTTAAATATTTGTTGCGTTCCACCCGTTGCACGTCCTATCCGGAAATGGTCCGACGATAGCTCTGCTCTAGAGCTCTACGCATGGATACAACAGTTTTGTTTGTTCTTGAAGCACAGAGTTCACGGATAGGCACAGTGGCGTAGTCAGAAATTTCTCAAGAGCAATGCCCAAGGGTCGGCGGGGGAGGGGTTACGCTGACTGAAGTGAAAGACGAAGGTGGAAGGATTCCACAGGCATTAGCTTTGCGGGCAAATGTGTTCTAGGAGAAATATTACAGTCTATTCACAGTTTTTCCCCACTTTTTGAATTATACCCTTTGAAAAAACTCCCCATGCATGACACGTTTGTTGTTTTCTATACATGTCACGTATCACACATGTTTTACTCTTCTGCTATGAGTACCTTATTTTTGGTTATATTGAACTTTTACTAATATTCTATCTATAAATTACTATACATAATTTATGATTAATGTGAATAAAATAGTTGAGAAAATATGCGTGTTGGTAATATCTAATATGAAAAAGTTGTCACGCAAAATATTATTACATTGAGTGCGGACGATTGTGATGCGTTTTTCCTCTGGTGTAATTTTCTACATTTGATTAATCTTTGCTTACATGATGCGGAAGAATATCATGAAAGCATAACTTTAGCAGGACTTCAGAAAAATTGGAAGTAATGGTGAATGTGCTATACCTCACGTTATAATAATACGATTAATAGATAACGTGCATTTTCTGGGCTTAGTAACACTGGTATTAGACACTTGACTGTGAACATGTTGTTCGTTCCAACGAACTGCGTTTTCAACTAATTAAATCAAACGGAAGGGCAAACTCGTGGAGAAAACGCCATAGATCCAACGATAATGCGTTCTCTAACACAGGGGGTTGCTTGTTTGGAAGTGACTCCGCGGTATAGCAAGTGTCCATCTAGCACAGCTAGAAACGTCTGTGAACGGCGAGCACGATGTGAACTTCCTGTCGGAAGTGTTAAACCCATTTGTGACCTGCGTTCATCATGACGTCGTTGTCTTGCTCCAACAGGACAGTGCACAACCAAACACGACCAGAGTTGCTAAATTAAGGTCGGAGGAACACTAATTGGAGTGTTGGGCGTCTCGCTAAGTCACACTCGTCCACCCGATCTGAACGTTACCGGGAATATCTGGGATGTCCTCAATGGGCTTTTGAAGCCAGAGATGCACCACGAAGTAACACCAGAAAGCAAGGCATCGATTGTCTAGGAACTACTCCAGATAACTCGTAGCGTTTATTCATCGTCGTGCTTATGTTGTTCTACCGTCTAGTATTGAACCTTTGCGTTCTTAAACTGGTAAACCAGTTTTATTTGCATCTTCAGTGCATGTACAGGGACCTGAAATAGAGGCTGCAGTAGCACTACTTTTTACAAGCGACAAAAGCGACAAATATTTGAGTGAGCACAGACTTTGTAAGTGTCACTAAGTTGCTTCAAAGTAGCGGACGCAGAATGTGAAAAGTGAATGCTATGTAACGACGGTTAAAAATAAAACGAAGAGTGTATACTCACTATCTGATCAAAAGTAAATGGACACCCACGTGGGACTGTCCTATACGTGTCCCTTGGATATATTGCCCATTAGAGGACATTAGTACGGGTTGTGTCCACTATTAGTCTTTATTATAGCTCTAATACTGCGGGCAGACCGTCAACAACGTATCGAAACGTCTTCGGAGGAATGCCCAACCATTCTTCCTGCAGAATTGTGTCTATCACAGAAAGGTATTAATTATATAGGCTATTCACGGTAACATGAGCTCTTATGAAAGCCCTCTCATTTGGAGTAAGAGTCATTATACATTTTTTTATCGTAGTCTTAGAAGCAACTTCCGAGCGAGGTGCAATGTACACTTAGGGCTACATGGCAATATTTCTTTGAATAGGTAGTTGAAGGATTAAGAAATGGCTGATAGGAAATAGTAACTAGGGCCTCAAAAGTGCTCACTTTACCGTGAATAGCCTATAGTAAGTGATGCGGGTCGTTGGGGTCTGGCGCGCAGTAGCTATTCCAGTTCATCCCAGAGGTGCTTGATGGGTTTGAAGTCGGGGCTCTGGGCTGACAAGTCCGTTTCTGGAACTCTATTGTTCACAAACCGCTCACGAACAGACCGTGCTTTATGGCAGGGAGCATTGTCATGCTGAAACACACTGTTGTAATCTCCTAACTGGTCTTATACCGTACACAACACATTCCCTGTAGTACTAATTACGAGAGGACCAAGTGCCTTCCATGAAAAACATCCCCACATTATCACCCCACCTAAAGACTGTAAAAAAAAAAATTGTAATTTTTACTGAGAAATTGTTTGTAATTTTGCAAATGTTCGTAACACTACAAAGATATCTCCTGTAAAATACTAATTTGTAAAACTACAAGGGCCGTGTTTGTAATAGACCTCAAGAAATGTTTGTACTATACTGACCCTTATCCACAAGCTTCGTTAAACTGGCGGGCACTCAACTAGGTAAAACCGTATATAGCTGTTTGTGCAAAAACTATAGACGATGTATAGTGTAGTTACATGTAAAAAGAAATGTATTGGAACTTTGAATAACCTAAAAAACTTAAAACAACAGAAATATTCATAATATAACGACTATTTCAATAAAACGTGACAAAGCTACACAGCACTTTTAAATCGGCTCTCAAGACCACGTTGTTAAGAGCCGTCCAAATCTCTTCAACTCCAAAACAGAACTCTTAAAATGAAGCAAATATATTTTTCTTAATCAAATAAACGTAATTATTCTATAAGCATTTGCAGCTATATTTACTATAAAGTAAGTGCGAAATTATTAAGTTAAGTTGGTATTGTGGTTAAGAGTGCGGGATAATAACACAAGGGTTATAGGTTACTGTCCCCATACTGGCAAAGGGTAACTTTGTTTTTTTCGTAAATTATATTTTGAAACTTCATTTTAGTTATTCTCTATTATTGATTCATCACATTTGTGTTCTGAAAAGAAAAACAATATGTTTACTTTTCAATAATGTAAGTTGCAATACAAGGCTATCACTTGTAATATTACAAATAAAGTTTTGCAGATCTGAAAATAAAACGGTTTCTAGTTTTACGAAACTCGCTCAGAATAAATCTAGCTGTTTGTCTCGTATATGTTTCATAATGCAACGATATACTGAAGGCGGCCACATTTAGGAGTATTAAAAAAAAAAAAAAAAAAAAAACGTAGCCGCCATACCTTTGTCGCATCATAGATGGATCGGTGGTCGCATTTTGTCGTCAAACGTCTTACCTATGTCGCGTTTTTCTTATGACAGGGAGAAAACAGAACTGTGTTGAACTCACTGAGCTTCGAACCCGCAGTCCTCGCAACTGTCGCGCTGTCACAGCGCTAACTGCACACTTAGAGGCATTGTGGAATTCATGGGCGATGGCGTCACACATGGTGGTATGCGATGTTCCCGTACCACCTTCTTCAATGCTCACCGGCCCTCCTCGGTCGACACACGTGCACGGCCTACCCGGCCGTGGTTTTGTTGTGTGCCTTTCGGTTTTCACTGAAAAATCCCAAGCGGTTGACTTGAGGAACTTTACAAGGGTGGAAATGGCCCCGATGGATTGTTCGCTGATATGACAAACCATTAACTACACCACGTACGAAGTCACTGAGATCTCTTGCCCCACCCATTCTGCCGGTATCACGTATCACTGACCAATATCGATTACTTGAAACTAAGAGGATAGTTGGAGGTCCCGGGTAGGGACAGGACCAAAATGCATCTCAGGGCTGAGCTCCATACATATAGGCATGTAGGGCAGTTTCTAACTACAACGGCACATGCTCAGGGCTTTACTGGGATTGGGAAAACTTTGCCGCGATTGGGGCCAAGTTTACTTTCCATGCCAACTTAATCCGAACTACGAGTAAGGGGGGGGGGGGGGGAACCGGCATAGGCACCGTAAAATCCCTTCGACATAAAAGAATCGCAAAGTTGCATGCAATTTATGAAGTAGAAAAAGATTTCTACTATAACAGACGATGGGAAACGATAGTCTTTATTGAAAGATTGAAAAAAAAAGGGGGGTGGGGTATCTTTTATTTTGGTGATCACGCGGGGTTTAGTTTGAAACCAGGGGGTGGGAGGTACCAGCCCCCCTGGTGGAGGAGAGAATGCGCAATTGAGCATTTCTCCTCCCGTGCTGCCAGCCGACACCTGAAACAGAAAAGGGAAGAGAAAAAAAGGATGTAGGGGAAACTCCCTGTGTGAACGGCCTGCCTCGGGCGAAGGTGCTTAGCGGTGCACCAGAGAGCAAATCAGCAGCGTCCAAGCGCTGTATCGGGCCATACATAGTGCACCACACCCCCTCGAAACGCGACTGCCATGTGTTGTGCGAGAACTTGAGACGTGTTCACCTTGAAGTGTCTTCTTCAGCGTCTAGATGGTGCATCTCTTGAAGGCTTGAGGGAAAGTCCCAGTGTCTTGAGGTGTTATGCAATGTGATACCAAAGTCACCCTCCACCGAGCCGGAGGTTGCACGATGTATGTATAGAGCATTAGACTGTGGGCACATAGTGCTTCGCAGGTGTTGTATTAGCGAGTGAGTGAAGAGATTTGGACGGCTCTTAACATCGAGGTCTTGAGAGCCGATGAGGGTGATTGAGGTGAGTATGGAGCAGCGCCGGAATGAAAGAGCGGGGGAAACGGGAGATCCCCGAGAGAACCCGCCGACCAACGGCATCGTCCGGCACGATTCCCACATGCGAAAATCCGGAGTGAACCGGCCGGGGATTGAACCCGTATCGCCTTGTTGGGAGGCGAGCAGGCTCAGTCACCGTGGCCCTTGTTGTATTAGTGAAACAGCGTGTATAGCGTGTATATGTAATATGTATTGTACTGGGATGTACTGAAGAACGGTGGTGTTGGCCACGTGTGTGTTAGTGCGCGCAGGCGTTACAGGTGTTCGCTGTGGGGTGTGTGGCGTTATATTACTATGGCGGCCTGTGTGCCAATAGCGATGTATTCCGCTTGTACCTCTGGGTTTGTTCGGGGTCGTAGTCCTGTAAGGCGCTAATCAAAGGATTGTTTGACTCAAAGGCTGTGGCATAGAACTTCTCTGCCATATCCTGAATTACTTCAATCAGCTTTGGCTGTTGAAGATCTGCATGTAATTCGCGGGTGGAAATGACAAACGTTGAGCCCTCTGCCTCCATTTTATAGCGGCAGCGGCGACCGTAGTGAGATCTAGGCGCTAGTTTACGTTTACAGAGGGTTGTCTGGGTACTTTTGATCACATAGTAACTATATGTTTAAATACTTAGCCAA
Source organism: Dryococelus australis (assembly GCA_029891345.1). Taxonomy (NCBI): domain Eukaryota; kingdom Metazoa; phylum Arthropoda; class Insecta; order Phasmatodea; family Phasmatidae; genus Dryococelus; species Dryococelus australis. The sequence goes on along the minus strand of CM056998.1, from coordinate 34,545,639 downwards.
AACTATATACGTGTGTTTATGCCCGTAGTAGATTATTAAGGTCTAGATAAACTTTTCCTTTAAGAAACTGAGTTTCGTACTGTATTTCGCATTTTTGTTATAATCACCTGTGAAAATATTTAAGTAACACACATATATAGGTTTGTAGGTTAGAAACTCGGCATCGCTTTGTTTTTTTTTTCTTCTCAAGATTTGTTAACAATGGCATAACTCCATATTGCGGAAGGCAATGTTAAACCATTGCAAAACCATTAATTTGAATTATTTTAAGTGCACTGCAGTTTCGATCACTGTGCCATAGTCTGGAATGCTTACCATCATATTCTATTATAATTCAAAACTATACTTAGCGTCTCAGCCATGTTTAAATCGGCAGATTTTGTTGACAAAATGGCCACGTATTGAGATTTCACATATAAGTTTTTGAATTATTTAAAGATTTTAAATCCTGTAGTTGACGGGACTTACAGAAAGACGAATTTGCCAAATACGGAAAGCCACGGGCTCTTTGTGCAAGCGTGTGACAAACTTGCCTTGAAATAAACGATTGTTTTAATTGTGATCAAAACAAATATCTTAGTTCGCAAGTATCATACTTCTTTGAAATTATTTATAATTTTATATTCTTGAAAACATCTGATGATGGAACCATATTTGTCTAAAATAGCAGCATTTAGAGTCGTCATTGATGATAATAAACTAAATCACAAGGATTTTTTTAGGTAACTCTCTTATTGCACACGAATCGAAAGATAGAGAATGAAATGACGGAGTACAGAATGACGAACTGGGCGTCTCACACGCGACTCGAGAGTGGCTGTGGTTGGGAGGGATTATTGACGGTTTTCGGCTTGCAAGAGGGGTGAACGCCAACAGATGAAGCATTCCCTACACGGAGGCAGACATGAAACCTTCTGCAGAGAGGAATCTATTCGCCGCTAACACTAGAAACGAAGGGAGATCGGCACTAATTGCTTGTTTCGTATGTTCAGTCACATTAAGTGCTAGTCCGCCATAATTTTTAAGTGTCGAAACTTAATCGATTATTAACTTCCCTAAATTGTTAACTAGTAGAGTTTTCTGCAAAATGTCGATGGCAAGGTTTGTATTAGATTGATATTTAAAGAGTTTATTTCGTGTATAGGTAAAAATTCTCACATTCTAGCCATGAGGATATATTTACGGAACTGAAACCTTACAGATACAACTAATTTATAATTTTTCAGACAGTTTCGTTTCTCAAACGTACTTTGTATTTGCTATGCAACACTACTAGTAACGCTGCAGTGATTAGATAGTGCAATATGTAATACAGTGCAATATGTAATACATTTTATTTACTGAATAGATTTTCAGTTGTTATAATATGTAAATCTGAATTACATAAATTAACAAATATTAATTTACAAAATATAGTAAGCTTTACAGAATTCCCAAGTTAAAAATATAATGTACTTAGCTGTAATGGTAAGTATATTAATAAGGGGTAATTGTATAATTACTAAGAATATTAAACAAATCGTTGCTTTGCTTGAAATTTTTGCATTCGTAGTTCAATACAAGCACTCATCAGTAGTATAATTATGGGTATTCCGATTTAATGCATTTTAAATTGAGTTTAAGGGAATGGGGAAGTAGGAGCCAGAGCCAGCTGGCTGAAATGTTCTGACGTCACCCGACTGCCACGTTGGGTCTGCGTGACCTTGACCCCATGCTCATGACCTTGGATAGCCTTGAACACAAATATGGACAAAAATGAACAGAAAAAAAAATTTCAAGAAGTATATGTAGTAGGTCCGGGGTTTGATGACAGGTGGACCGACTAAGTTACGGACACGAATTCTTCTCGCTAGGTTGGCCAGTGACCATCTCGTCAGCCGTGTTAATGTTGGTGACCTTGGCCTTCAACCTTGACCTTGGATGACCTTGAAGACAAAATTCCTAAAGAAATTCCGAAAATTCAAAAAAATTTCAAAAAAACCCTTACACATGACTCAACATTCAAGATCCTTGACCCTTGACCCAAGACTCAAGACTCAGACCCTTGATACAAGACTCAAGACCCCTGACTCAAGAATCAAAACACTTGATTCAAAAACCTTGACTCAAAATTATTGACTCAAGACCCCTAACTCAAGAATAAAGTCTCAAGTCCCTTAACCCAAGACCCATAAGCCCAAGCCAAAGACTCAATACCCTTCACTCACGACTCAAGACCAAGACTCAAGATGCTCGACCCAAGACTCAGCACTCAAGACCCAAGTACCGAGACCCTTGACCCAAGATCCTTGATCCAAGACCCAAGACCCTTGACCCAAGACTCTTGGCACTAGACCCAAGATCCAAGACATTCGACCGTTGACCTTAAACCCAAAAAAATTAAAATTACAAAAATTCTAAATTTTTTTTAAATCAATCTTTATTTATGCCATAAAGAGGCAACTATACCTCGCTACTTATGTAATTTTGCTTGCAGTCAAACTTAACGGCGTGTATGTTTTAACAATGCACACAGCTTGACTTTTATGTAGGTATAAGTAGTCTACTCAGAAATTTTCTTAACATATGCATATGTGACCAATCCAAGCCCTTCATACGAGCAGCAACCACCTGCCGAATTCATGTTATAATCATGGTATGGATCAGCATCTAAAAACACTTTTATAGACATATATGGCATTAATTGAAATACCAATAGTGCTAGTCCCTTTAGACTTGGAATGTACGAGGGTAATAAAAAGTCTAATCTCCCACGGTCTTCTTGAACATCAATCTCTCAATCGTCCAATCATTCCATCAATATTTAACAATATTTTGCATTCTTTCACAATCCTACGTCTCCTCAGCAATCTTTATACCAATCTCTAACAATCTTTCAATCAATATTTCGCAATATTTCCATCAATCTTACAATATTTCGTCCAATCTTTAAATCTTTTCATCGTCTTTCGATCACTCTCGCAACATTTCCATCAAGCTCACAATCTTTTCTTCAATGTCCCAATCTTCCCACCAATCTTTCGATCAATTACCAATCCATAATCAGTCCATGCGTGTGTCGCCTGTTCTCCATCCACACAAATAAAAAAACATTAATTCGCTAACTGTCTCCATACATTTGTACTTGACGACTGCATTATTGTTTTGTATGCAGTCCACTATCTATGTATTTTATGCTTAAATACTTAATTAATATGCTGTGCATAGATATGTACTTCAGTAAACGAGTGCTCATAGAACCACTTTCAAGTTATGAGCGATGAAAGGATGCAGCAAAAAAAATACTAAAACACAAATATTATTAAAAGTACTTATTATTTTGTAATTACAATTTCAGAAGAGAGTACTTCATTATACCATGCGATACACACCCCCCCCCATTTTTTTCTTAGTTCACTAATGATTGAAGATATCTCAACCGTGTGTGAGAGATTCCCGTATTTTTTTTAGCAGTTTAATAAAATGTCTGAGTTTATCAACAAGTTCATTAGGTTCTTCGGGAAATAGGTAGCAAGTATTCTCAGCATCTTCTGCCTTCTTCATGTCGGTCGTTGCAGCAAATGTAGTCGAGGGCTGTGCTAGTGCATTGAGAAAAGCCTTCAGCGCTAGAAATGTCTTCTCGTTTATTTTCACCAAAGGCTGTTTCTATGATCGTCTTCACCTCCTCTTTCATCCTCAGTATCAAGTTTACTTTCCTTTGTAGCTGTCGCACAGGTCATAATCAGTATCTAGAGCCGACAACTGTTCATTCTGAAGTTCGCCGACTTCAAGCGAACGTCTTACAAGTGTACATCCCACACATACGGACTCTGCCAAACCTCCTAGGCCTCTTATTCCGTCATTAGCACTAACTGTCTCGTCATAATCGTCTGTGGAATCAGTACCCATTGATACAGCAGGAGGTATGAAGGGCCATATGTACTGAAACGTTTTCTGTGAAATCGTTTTTTGCCCGTAAACGCGTATCTCGGTCAATAAAAGTTCTGTAAATATGACTTTTTGTCAGAAAATATAAAAAAATAAACAATTATCTATGGTCCTATTTTTCTACTTTTGTCATATTAAGTGTATTCTTGGAGAAAAACAAAATAGTGAAAATAGTCAAATATAGCATTTTTAAAACTTGCCTATGCAGTTTCCTTAAGCGGCAATAGAAAAGTACAAAGCTACGGACGTCGTTTAATCTGTGAGCTTTTATCGCTTGTAATAAAACCCTTATGTTACAGATCTAATTTGCACAGTACAGCTCTAACGACGGAAACACTGCACGCCTTGCACGTAGGAGCGACGAGGCGCTAGGCGTGCGTGTAACTGTCGCCCGTATCGCTCCCTCGCTTCTCGACCTTGGACGCGCAGCTACTTAGCTCCCTTAACGACACTCACTTGCTGGCTCTCAAAATATGAATCCTTCCAGTTATTGACGCGGTTCCTCAATATATAAACTTGAATTAACTGCATGTGTCCATTGTCGTAATACTTTATGACTATTTTAGAATTTTTTGGCATCAAGGTCACCGAGGTCAAGGTTGAAGGTCAAGGTTATCAACATATAACATGGCTGACTATATGTACATTGGCCGACCTGGCGAGGGGCGGTCGTGTCGGGAGTTTATCCGATCCAACTGTAATCGAAATCCAAACCTCCTACATGTATGTACATCTCAAAATAATTTTTTAAAAATAATCTCTTGAATATATATATTTTTTAATTTTAAAAAATATTTTCGGATCTTGTAATTTTTCTTAATTTTTTGGATTTTTGTTTTTAAGGCCATCCAAGGTCATGGGCATGGGGTCAAGGTCCGAGGTCAAGTTCAAGGCCACGCAGACCCAAAATGGCTGTCGGGTAACGTCACAATATGGCCCGGCCGGCTACTGGCTCCTTTTTCCCCATTCCATTATGCTCCATTAAAAATACATTATTCCCAAATGCCCATAAATGTATTACTTCCATGAAAATGTTTTGAGGTTGGGTGATCAGATATTCAATAAAGGTATTAGAATATGAAAAGTACTGTCAATCTATTATTTATAGCACTCCCTCATAAATCCCACATGACTACAGAATTTCATAAAGTTTTTATAGCCTAGTAATAGTCATTACATAAGATTTATTTGTAAACTTGCAGCCCGCTACCGCTTCGCTCAGTTTTTGTGGAGTAATTAAAATACATACCTATATATGCGACTACCCGTGATTACGTGCGAGTACCTGTGACTACCTGTGACTACCTGCGATTATCCGTGATTATCTGCTACTACCCGGGACTACCCGTTACTACCCGCGACTACTTGCGACTAGTGGCAACTACCTGTGACTACCTGAGACTACCCGCAACTATTTGCGACTACCCGAGATACTTGCGACTTCTTGCGTCAACTTGTGACAACCTGCGACTACCTGCGACAACTTTCGACTATCCGCGACTACATGTGACTACCTGCGACTACCCGAGATACTTGCGACTTCTTGCGTCAACTTGTGACAACCTGCGACTACCTGCGACAACTTTCGACTATCCGCGACTACATGTGACTACCTGCGACTACCCGCAACTACTTGCGACTACTCGAGACTACCCGAGACTACTTGCTACTTCTTTCGTCAACTTGAGACAACCTGCTACTACCTGCGTTTACTCGCAACTACTTCCGGCTACCTGCGACAACTTACGTCAACTTGGGACAACCCACGACTACCCGTGACTACCGGCAACTACTTGCGACTACCCGTGACTACCTGTGACAACTTGCGACTACCTGTGACTACCTGCGACTACTTGCGACTACCCGCGACTACCTTAGACTATTAGTGACAACTTGCGACAACTTGCGACTACCCGTGACTACCTGCGACTACTTACGACAAATTTCCACCACCTGCTACTAATTGTGACCACCCGCGACTACCTGTGACTACTTGCGACTACTCGTCACTACTTGCGACTACCTGCGACAACTTACGTCAACTTGCGACAACCCACGACTACCCGCGACTACCCGTGACTACCGGCAACTACTTGCGACTACCCGCGACTACCTGCGACTACTTGCTACTACCCGCGACTACCTTCGACTACTAGTGACTACTTGCATTAGCTTGCGACTACCCGTGACTACCTGCGACTACTTGCGACAAATTTCGACCACCTGCGACCACTTGCGACCACCCGCGACTATCTGCGACTACTTGTGACAATTTGTGACAACCTGCGACTGCCCGTGACTACCCGCGACTACTTGCAACTACCTGCGACTACTTGTGACTTCTTGCGAATTTTTTTATATTAAGACACTCAATTTCTTCTAACATTTTTTCAATTTATCTTTAATGGTTTTGGTAGAGCATGTTTAAAAAGTAACCAAGTAGCTCATATTTTTCCGACTTGGCCCACAATATTTTAAATTTCTCAAGGATTAAAAAAATAAAAATAAAAAGTCTATGTCCATCTGGAAGAATGTAGTTGTCTAGCAGTGAAAGAATTATAAGAATCCGCCGTTTAGTTTCCGAGATAAGCCGTTACATATAAACAAACTCACATTACCTCTTTATAATATTAGTATATAGTCCATTCCCGACTGGAAGACATTTTCGGAGCCCTGCTAAATATCTACTTGCAGGTCCGTTTCGTATCCTTCCGCCAAATGTAAACAAACATTGCCATGCGACTGTCATGTAGCATCTGTCAAAATCAATGTTTACATTCCATTGTGTGTGTACGTGTTCGTATACTTTCACTGCACCTAAACATAAACATTGAAATGTGACTTCTACTTTTGTAGGCGTACCTGTCAAATGTGTTATTTACTGTTTACAGCTTTTCAAAGAATTCTGTCATTCCAAAAACCATCCCGTATGAATATTTACAGTGTAGGCCTCTAACATTATTTAGGTCCGCTTTATGAAGTTTTAAAAATGCCTGCATTGACGATAGTTCTTACGGTTATTTTACATTAACATATTTGTTTTCCACGACATAGCACATTACATGTAATGCACGGTTAATATTTTGCCGCGACTGTGTTTAACACTGTTACAACTGCTAGGTGAAGCACTGTGGTATTTACCCTTTTATTATTGTTATGTGTTGAGTTATTTCTTTAAAAGGACGGCCTCAGTTGGAATAAATATTAAAACGAAGGAACAACCAGTCAAACGAAAAAGGCACATTAAATTCAAGCACGCAAATCGTGTTGCTCATTTTTGTCATACAAACTTAAAATATAGCGGTGGACATGAACACAAATAAGTCTACGGTAACTTTTTCTCCGCTCATATTTCTATGTACTCTTTATTAGGTTTATTGGAATTTATCGAGCTGGGCTTCGTATTTTTTTTTGGGACTGTGGCCAATCACGTTACACGACTGTGTTTCAAACACCTAGGTCAAAGGTACAACGTTGTGATAAATAAACAGACGTGGATGTAAATAATTAACTTCGTCATAAAAACAGTTCACAGTTAAAACTTATAAACGGTGCACAACAAATATTCGAAATCACGCACACGCACATGGGCAGCGTAACTGCCATGACGCAGCCATGCTACGCCCTTTCACACGCAGCGGTTAACGAAACACACCGTAACAGTATATTTATTACTGCCGTGGAAACACAGATTTATCACAACATCGTAACTTGCCTAGGTAGGTTAAAAAAAAAAACACAGCGTCTTACAAACGTGATGGGGTAATTTGAAGTATTTTTTTCGGATTAAGAATAATTTACGTTTCGTTTGGCAAAAAGCCACGCTCCATGTCATGGCTCGCAACATCTGCCAACTTCACTTGGTTACTGCCCCGCCATCATATCTAAATTTATTGAATTAAGTATTCAAACATCAAAATCTCTTTTCTGTTGTAAATTAAAAATTCAAAAATCATTATTTTGGTTTAATAAGTATGAAATATGCTACAATTTAAAACATGTATAATTTCATTTATTACTAGCGAAGTGAAATTTCCCGAGTTTGAAAGAAACGAAAGAGAGAAAAAGCGCAAAGCCTCGCCCAAAAGACAGTTTTCAAGATGCTTTCTCGCTCGATAAAACAACACCGTACCATTACGGCCCACTCACGATATTTTCCGCTGTTATTTTAAACTGTAAAAATGATATATGTTGCCATCGGGGCTTCCTAAATATTTCGATATTTCAATAGGCAACGTTTAATTTACAAAAGACATACAAAAACTACGTTAAAACTATATTTATCTCTGACCTGTTTCTTATCGGCGTTGACAACAACATCGCTGCTCTCGATGTTGTTAATTCATATTTAATACGAAATAAATATTACAAAATATAGAAGATACTAAGGTAAAGATTCAATAATACAGTACGAAAAAGTTAATCACAGTGTTATACATGTACTAGCTGACCCGTGCGACTTCGTTCACAAGATTTTTTTAAAGTTATTAAAATAAACCCCAACATAGTTTCAATAAGGTTTTATGTTTAAAACAATAATATTTTGTCTTTCAAGTTTAACATAGTTATTAAATTACACCCCGACATCGCTTCACACATGTTCTATGTTAGCATGATATATAGGACTTTGAATTGATCTAGACAAATTTTACTAATTCGGTTTTCTAGCCACTGAGCTACTGCGGCCCCGCTATTGGGTGCTCTAACAACTGACCAGCTGCGATCCCACTATTGGATGCGCTAGCTACTGGGCTACTGCGGCCCCACTATTGGGTTATCTACCCACTGAGATTCCGCGCCCCACTACTGGGTGCTCTAGCACTTGATCAGCTGCGGCCCCACTATTGGGTTATCTAGCCACCAATGAGCTTCTGAGCCCCACTACTGGGTGCCCTAGCTCTTGATCAGCAGCAGCTCCACTATTGGGTTCTCTAGCCACTGAGCTTCCACGCCCCACTACTGGGTGCTCTAGCACTTGATCAGCAGCGGCCCCACTATTGGGTTATCTACCCACTGAGTTTCTGAGCCCCACTACTGGGTGCTCTTACCCTTGATCAGCTACGGCCCCACTATTGGGTTATCTACCCACTGATCTTCTGCGCCACATAACTGGGTGCTCTAGCCCTTGATCAGCTGCGGCCCCACTATTGGGTTATCTAGCCACTGAGCTTCCACGCCCCACTACTGGGTGCTCTAGCACTTGATCAGCTGCGGCCCCACTATTGGGTTCTCTACCCACTGATCTTCTGTGCCACATTACTGGGTGCTCTTGCCCTTGTTCAGCTGCGGCCCCACTATTGGGTTCTCTACCCACTGAGCTTCTGAGCCCCACTACTGGGTGCTCTAGCTCCTGACCAGCTGCGATCCCACTATTAGGTTCTCTAGCCCCTGAGCTTCTCGGCTTCTTTATTGGGTGTTCTAGTCACTGAGCTACTGCGGCCCCACTACTGGGTGCTCTAGCCCCTGACCAGCTGCGATCCCACTATTAGGTTCTCTAGCCCCTGAGCTTCTCAGCTTTTTTATTGGGTGTTCTAGTCACTGAGCTACTGCGGCCCCACTACTGGGTGCTCTAGCCCCTGACCAGCTGCGATCCCACTATTAGGTTCTCTAGCCCCTGAGCTTCTCGGTTTCTTTATTGGGTGTTCTAGTCACTGAGCTACTGTGGCCCTACTTGATATATATCTATCTACTGGGTCACTGCCGCCCCACTTGTAATAATTCTAGCCATTGGGCCACTACGGCTTTTAGGAAGGAAATGTTTGCAGCCCATAGACAAAAAAGAAAGGTGAAATTACCAAAAATGTTTTTAAAAATGCTTTTTTTCTTAAATGCAGTAATTCTTATAAAAGCTTAATCCAGTACCTATATACATCCCTGATCATCATTTCTTCCGGAACTGTTTGAGATACCTCGCTGAAACAAATACTAAGTCGGTCCTGTGTTTATTATTTTTATACTGTGTAAATTTGATGTTAATACGTTTAGTGGTTTTCGAGTTAAATTCATTCGGACAGACACGCACACACAGACACGAAAAAAATTATCATTAGATATGGCTTAGTTATAAATTATGCTATATGAAAAAATAATTAAAAGTGTAAAATTCGAAAATCACAGACAGACACTTCTATTTTATTTACTAGTATAGGTTTGTGGAATACAGGTTATTGAATAAAACACACTGACATGTTACGCGTAGGTTGATTTTTAAAAGGTTCGTTTTCAAAAGTCTTTTCCAGTCGGGAATGGGCTATAGATTAGAAGTATTTTAATTTTAAATGCGTTTTCTCTTGAACAAGGGACATATATTATATTTTCAAACAGTACAAGAATAATGTGTGTAATTAGAGGAGCAGACCTTTCGATTTTATCTCATAGGAGGAAAAGCAAACGCCATACTCTGGTTTCAGCCGTTTTCTATTGGCTCAGATTAACTGATGTCATTAAGTTCGGGCAAGGTCGTGTATCTTCGCATTTAGTAACCATCCCAACTAAACTCCGTGAAGCTGCACGAGGCCTAACTAAAGTGGGTTGAACATACGGAATCTAGTGACGCTTGGAATCCTCACCACAGGAAGTGGTAGCTCTGCTTCATTTCTAAAGGCCGTTCACGGTAAAATGAGTACACTTGAAGGCCCTGCTTAGTATATATTTGTATGCACATCGTGTATCCATACACCACTAGTACAATTAACTTTACCACGTGCCTGATAACTTTATTCGTGCGTCGGTCACGTAAACTGCACAATTTTCAGAAACGTAAATATTTTACTAATGTTTCTATTCTTACACTTATTTGTATTAAAATAAACAGAAAGTATAAAAAAAAAAAATTTCAGTAGTCACGAAGGTTTATTTAACACTTGTAATTTAACTTTAAAACATAGAACTACTTTCTCTCAGTCATTGCCAACTTTACTGGGCTCATGGCGGTCAGTGTGCCCGTTAAAATGTATGCGGGAATAGTCAGTGACATTTTTCAAAGGTTGATTTCAAAAGTGCTCACTTTAACATGAACAGCGTATAAGCGAGTCTGTGTATAAGGGCCGTAAAAGAGTTCGCAGGTAGGTCCGGCAGTGTGCCGTAGATCAGAGAGAGCCAGGTGCGTCTCAATATCTCGTGAGAGCACTGCGAGTGACAGGAAACTCCAGTAATGAAGGAGTATAGTCTATCCGCGGTTTATTCACACTTTTTGAATCAAACCTTTGAAAATCACCCCATGCATGACGTTTTTAGTTATTTCCTAAATATACTATGTATCAAAAACGTTTTATACATCTTTTAACATGAAAGTATTTTATTTTTCTTTAAACTGAAATTTCATCGGTATTTTATTTATAAATTATAATATTTAATTTATAATAAATACGAAGAAAAACCGTGAGAAAAGAAGTGTGTTGGTAGCGCCTAGTAAGAAATAGTTCTCATGCAAAATGTTACTACAACTGAGTGAGCACGAATCCAGCGCACTGTATTTTGGTGTAATTTCCTAGACTTAAATAAGCTTTGTTTGTATGAGTCGAAGTATAACTTTAGCAGAGCTTCAAAAAAGTGTAAAGTAACTGTGAATGGAGTATACAGTATCATTAAAAATTATCCTTCCGATTACAAAAATTAATAACTCGCGTTTCAGAAAACACAGATGCATTAAAGATGTCTCAATGAAAACGAAAACTCAAAAATTTATTTTTGATTTTGTTCACAAAATCACATCACCTGTGCTCAATGTAAGCGCCCTTTATCACGTGACACACATCGAGCCTGTAGTCCAATTCCTGCCATACACGTTGTAACACTGGAGATCCACTAATGCAATGGCCTCTGCGATGCGAACACGAAGATCCTGGATGGTCGGTGGTAAAAGTGGTCGATAAATGTGTTGTTTGAGAAAACCCCGGAGAAAAAAGTCACAGAGTGTAAGGTCGGGGGAACGTGGAGGCCAACACGCAAACGTTTGCTATTGTCACTGCCATTACGCCCAATCCATATGTTGGGTAGTCATCTATTGAGTTCACGTCTGACGCCCAAGTGGAAATGGGGTGGTGTCCCATCCACAACTGATCCAGTTGTGGAAGAAGCCATGTGTGTAACATTTGCAGGTACGAAATCCCCGTGATTGTGTTCTCGTCATGGCTGACGGCACAAAAAACATCCAGCTCGAGGGAGTCGCGCACATGCTCCACATAACCTTTATTATTTTCCAGACCCAAGATCCTGACATTGTGTTTGTTCACTTTGCCCGACAGGTGGAAGGTGGCTTCATTACTGAACCCCAATGATTTCGAGAAACCGTCAGTTTCCATTTCGGTTTGCATGTCCTCGCAGGAAGACAGTTGCTTGGCTTTGTCGTCTGGTTTCACGGCCTTCAACAATTGCAGACGGTACGGATGGAACAGCAAACGTTTCTGTAAAATCTTCTCACACAGTCAGTTGCGGAATGTCCAATTCTCTGCTGGCTGTTGCGGTGGATCTCTGTGGACTTGGCACGAAACTCTCTCTCTCTCTCTCTCTCTCTCTCTCTCTCTCTCTCTCTCTCTCTCTCTCTCTCTCTCACGCTCCACAGTTGCCTCGCTTACTGGTGGACGGTCGGTTGACTATCGCTTACAGATGCATCCTCTTGATACTGAGCCCACTGGGTGCATTTTCACCAAATTCCCTTCTAAAGTTACGTTGCACAGTGATAACAGACTTGCAGACGTGCAAATCCAGGACACACAAAGCCTTCCTGTCTTCCTCGTCAACCATTTTATCTCTTATTGTGCTAGCGGCAAAACTATTAACTATGCGACTGCTATACCAACCACTGAAATGTTTTGAGTTTACCTTTCCATTGAGACAACTGCCATGTCTCTGAGTTTTATAAAACGTGAGTTATTAATTTTTTTAATCGGAGAGATCATTTATAATGACGCTATATCACTTCAGGCATCCGTTTACCCATTGTTGTAGTCGAGAGTATACGCCGTATACCTTTCACTTATTACTGTATGCCTGTGCATGTTTGAATATACATTCCGTTTTGATTTCGCTACTTATTTATATTAAAAATATTGGCTATTTTATAAAAATACATTATAAAATCACAAAACATTATCCCATCGAACCGTTTTGTGGGCAAATCTAAGAACTTTATAAAGCAATAGAACTTAACTATAACGAGCATCAATTTACGCCACAACAACTCTACGAATTTGGTTGTTTACTTCTCTGCGAGATGTGGGGAGCGCTAGTGTATCACTAATGAAAGTTATCGTTTGTTTCGATATATACACGTAACGCTAGTGCAAGATATCTAAATATTAGCTTATTTACATGACACGTGACTCGAGTTAACCTCTCGTTATAGGTGGTGCTTTAGTCGAGGGTATATACTGTTTGTGTACGCCCGTGATTGGTCGTGCTCTGAATTAAGAGTATAATCTTGTGAACATCTTGGGACTACGACACTGTGTCTACCCGAGGTCACGCTCTGTTACTCAGGGACAAGAGCAAGGGTGACATTGCCATGCGCAACGAATGCCACAATCGCCTTTACGAGCGAGGCACTGTACAGGCTTGCCGTGTCGTCTGTAGCCCACTGAACAGTGAACAGAGATTCGTTAACACTTTACTCTCCTATGCCAAGCTAGGTCCATCATCTTCTAGCGCATGGAAAAAAGTCTGCCTGCAACAGTTCAGGAAAAAATTATGGCGCATTGCGAAACATCCAAAGAGCAATGCAACACAACTGTGGCAACTGGAAATCTAGTTAAACAGACTGCAGTATGAAATTGGAGATGTGCCTGGTTTAACACAGGAGTGCAAAGCGTTAAAAAAACTTAATATTAGGAAGCCGTTAATTAAGTAATTATGACATCTGCTTACGAAGAGAATTCACGAAAAATGTCGCGTTCGAAGTCATTTTTACGTTTTTTATTTCCGTTTATAATCTTAAAACAGCTGAAAAGGCGTTAGCACAACCATTTTCAAATACGAAAACTCATGTTCTGGTTATTAAAATTAATATAGGAACGTGCAGCACAACTTTACATATTATTACAGGATGCCAGAGGGGCATATCCGAGTTCGTTAGGGATGGAGATCTAGATAAAAAATAAAATAAATAAATAAGATTTTTTATTTATTCACACAACAGTTATTTACAGCATTAAATTAGCTGTCTCCACTATAGACTGTTCACGGTAAAATTAGCATTTTTGAAAACCCTGCTTGAGATCTACTTGTATGCACGTTGCATACTCGTCCGCCTTATGCAAAATTAACATTGCCATAGGTCTCATCACATTATTCATAGGTCGATAAAGTGAAACTGTAGAGTGATTAGAAAAGTAAAAATTTTACGAATCTGCTAATAATTACACTTCAGTGCATTAGAAAACAGAAATAGAAAAAAATAATTTAAATTATCCTCAAATTTTTACCTAACACTTTTAATTTGACGTTACAATAAGGAACTACTTTCCATCCATCGTTATCAACTTTACTGGGCGCATGTCACTCAATACGCCCGTTAAAGTATATGCAGGCAGGAGCAGTGACTTTTTACTAAGGTTGATTTCAAAAGTGTTCACTTTATCGTAAACAGACTTTATTATTATTGTTATTCTCAGTGAGCGTAATATTTAATATATATCTCATTTATAATTGAAGTTCTTCTCAATGTTTCAAGTTGATTACATTAACTTAATTCACATTCATTATTTACACATATCCAATATGTCTGTTGTCATCATTCCAAAAGTCTTACACTTACGAATACAGTTGAGTATCTCCCCCCTTCCCCCTCTTGGTCAGTCGCACCCTTCACTGCACCGATGCTAGCAGTCCGCAAGACTACACTCCCGCTGGTCACTCTCGTCGCCACTCGTTGTGCTGGCCCGTCACTTCGCTGTCTTCAAACACCTGTCACTTAAGCCGATATTACACGACACCTGCAGCCGTACTTGGTTCTTGTACAAGCTTCTACAAGCCCTGGTGCACGCGCCGGTATACCAGCCGTTATATGAGCCGCCATGGAAGATTCATATTACACGACAGCAGTTCGCGTACTAGCATTTGGCACCCTCGGCGGGTGCGCAGTATGTGGTTTGTAGTAAATATGAACACCATTCATTCAACTACTACCAGTTAGTAACTTGCGTAGGCCTATGAAAAGAACTAGCTAGCACGTCTTAATATGGCTATATCACCGTTCGCCTTTTACATAAATTGATTGCTTACGAGTACAGTTTCATTAATTTTCTTGAAAATGTCTTGAAGTCACTAGAGTACGAGTCTGTTATTTTTAATTCTGATGAAAATTGCTGGCCGGTTGCCAAATATACTTTTTTCTCTAATTACTGCCATATTAACATCATGAAATATTTAATGATAAAAAAAGTTTTGGTTCGTCAGAGTTTTGAACTCACGCCCAAAAGATACGTTTTTATAGCAGACGTCGCTACCAAACCACTGCACTACCAGTTCACAGACTGGATTGTGCTTGTAGCTTACAGTAGATAAGGTAAATAGTTCGAATTAATGTTTTCATAGAGTACGTAATGTTTTAAGTATTTACGACGGTTTTAAACAGTAATTAAAAGTTTTCATATACAATATTATTCGTCGTTGTCGTATTTTAAATCTATATGAAAGAGTTTCAACCTCACGGATGTATAATCAAGATAGAGGCGTCCTTTTCGGTTTATCATCAACTCGTTTCAAGTAGTAACCACGGGTAGCGCCCTACGCCCTGAAACTGCGACGTGATTGGCTAGGTACGAAAGTCGGTGTGGAACCTGCTACGGAAAATAGAACGTGTCTAATCACCAAACCTGGTACGAAATCTGGCCGTACAAGGCAGGAAATGCCACGACGGGTGCCACACTAGCTATGGCGGACCTTGCACAAGCTTTTGAGTCGGAGGCTCATCGCGGCTTAAGTAGTCTCCCAGGCTCGGTCTGGAAGGTTCCTCGCACCCCGAGTTATGCTGAGAGAGGCTACAGCAGTGACCAGAACATTCCTTGGAAGATAACCCCAGAAATTCAATCCGCTGAAGGCCAAGGACGTACGAGTCGCGATAGGCGTATCGCGGCAGCACGAAATGGCTTACTAAATTGAGATTTTTGGACATTTGCCGTTGTGATGCAGATGTCTGCCATGGAAAAACAGGACTGAGCACGAAAAAGTGATTAAATAACACAAGTTCTGTTTTTTTTACTGTATTCCCTCTAGGGATTTTACAGTGTTGTTCACACATATTTATTTCCTCGTCCTTAGGTTACTTGTGTTATTTAAGCTTTTTTTTTTTCATGCTCAGTCCTGTTTGTCAATGGCAGACATCTGAATCGCAATGGTGAAGGTCCAAAAATCTCCATCTAGCCATTCACCCCCATTGCACTATTCATTCGAAGATCATACATAATGGCTTGCCTTTGTAAATCGTCGCCCGCTTATCTCACTGCAACTCTGTCCTTGGCACACTGTTTCACTCGCAGGAGTGAGGACGGGGCAAGGGACGCGATGCAGACCAGCTACTTGCAACACTATGATATTCCTTCATAACCCATGGTTGGCTCAGTTCGTTAAGTCACCTCCTTCACACTTCCGAGGTCCCCGGCCCGATCCCAGGCCGCAGTGAGGGGACTTTTTTCTACCAGGTGAGGGGGAGAGTTTTCATGTGGGCAGTGTGGTGGACACTGCCCTGGTGAGAGGGTTTTCTCGGGGCTCCCCCGTTTCTTCCCCTGACTTCATTCCGCTGAATCTCCACCCTCATCTCGTCTCACCTCATCCATTCTTCGGGCTGGCCGGAGCGACATTTATAGTAAAGTTCAAATGGGAAAATAATCTTGCCGCAGCTTTGATGGGCGGAAGGTAGGGGAGGCAGTGCAGGGGAGGGCTCTCCCGAACGCTCGCCGCTGGAGGGAGGGAAATCACGTGATACCGCTGGCGCTATACACACCAAACCGATAACATCGCTATCTATTACCGCGTTGTTAAATACTGTCGACGCGACTGGCGATTTTTTATTCGACAGGTAATACTCACGCGCAGAGCAGCTCTCGCTTAACTGTACCTGGCTACTGCCACTACTGAACTGAACAACCCCCACCCCTTCGTGCAGCAACTATGGACTGTCCCGACTCGCCCGACGCGTTTTGGGCTTCTGCGCATTATTTTATCATTTGAATTTCAGTCAACGCCCCTCGGGTAGGGCAGCCGGCTCCGGTTTTCACCAGCCTTCTCTCGTCGACACGCAACCCTTCAATAAGTTGTGTCAGAAATAAATACCGGACAAGTATACTTAATTATAAGCCAAATCGTAGTTTACTCAAATGAATATTAGAAACAATATTTACCGCATTAATTAAGTACAAAAGGTACCGAGACAATTAAAATAATATTACTCGCAATCGTTTTTATTAAATTAAATACTGAAAATTAGGTCTCAAAATATATATTTAAAAAAAAGTACAAAAACAGATAACTGTGACATATTTGAAAATCACAGAAACCTGATTGTTAAAAGAGGAAGGGCAGAGGGGGTGTCGGTACAACTTCCTCCCCCTGGTTACGCTTTTGGATGACCCTCCTACCTTAACGAAGCAAGCGGGCTGCTGCAGGCAAAAGCCCAGTCTGCGTTCAAATTAAGTTGCAAAGACGGCCACAACAGTCCCTTGGCTAGAGAGACAACTCTGCTGCGACATTGGTTTCCCAGCAAGAGGGGAAAAGGGACTTCGAAGGAAGGGGGTTGGCTAGGGGGAGGGGGTGAAACCAGAACCTGAATACTGAATGAGTCGGTGCGAAATTAGACCTAAGACCGGTGTCACGGGACCTCTTTGCTGAGACAACTCCCCCGCCCCCTACCCGCAGCACTTCATTAAGTCGACAAAAACTGCGGGCCCTGCAGCTCTGAATAGTTAATCCGACACTTTATATCATCACGAATGTATGCGCACGTTTGCCTCGCGACGTGCCGGCTACACGACAAAGATGTTCCAGGCTTCCCCTACCCCGAACGTCGGCGACACTGGCTCCTTGGTACTGTATCTCGGCTGTGCTTCGGATCTTCGCACCTACGAGCACACTTCATCCAGCAACGAGCACTGGCTACATTTACATTTTAATTTGTTAAGAAGAAAAAAGATATACTTTCGAAGCAAAAACGGAAGCTTGGAAATTATTATTTTTCAGTATCTTTAAGTCGGAAACCGAACGATTTTTAATTTACTATATCATAAAACCTAGTCCCCTGCATTTGGCCCATATTGAGTTACGTACTAACAGTTAAAGCATTAATTTTGTGGTATAGGCTATTCACGACACAGTGAGCACTTTTGAAAACCCTCTAATTTGGAATAATAGTCAATAAATAGATTTTATTTTAATCTTAGACGTTCGGTGGACTATACACACTGTGTTTATTACTTACATGCCAATACATATTTTAAAAGGGGGTTTAAGAATAAAATAAGGCTGAAAGGAAAGAGTAACTAGAGCCTCAAAAGTGCTCACTTTACCGTGAACAAGCTATAACAGTGTTCATTGAAATGATTTTTAAAACATTTGAAATTTGCTGCACAGCAAAATATTTTTATTTTAAGGAAACTTTAAAATAGCTGTATATTATATTTTTATTATGGCAATGATATTAACGTTTGCTTAATTTTCTCGTAATGTAACAAAAATATTTATATTGAATTTGATGAATGTAATTAAGTTCTTTAGATCCACTTCAGTGGACTTCGCACATTTTCTTCAGGCCCTAGTACACACAACCCATTCTTCTAAAAGTAAACGCGGGATCATCAACAGAAGCGAAATCCATCTAGAAATAATAGCCTGGACTTCTAAGATGCCGTCAGTAATTCAGTTGGAATATTTTTTGAAGTGATACGGTTTAAGACAGTACAGAATTTTTAATCCCATGGCAAAACTCGTGTTTTATTTCAGAATTTCAGATCCACTTCATAAAATTATATTTGGTGTTTGACACATCGATTAAGTTTGAAGTTCTGATTCCAGGGTGCACGGTTATGCTAACGAAGTAAAAACAGACGAAGTGATGGCTGTGAGCTACGAACAAATAGAATATAGGCTGTACACGGTAAAATGAGCAGCACTTTTGAAATCTCTCCTTAAGACCTACTTGTATACACATTGAGTGTTCTTCCGCCTTATGTAGAGTTAACGTTACTATGGGCCTCATCACTTTATTCATGCGTCGTTCAAGTGAAACTGTGAAATTTTTAGAAAAGCAAATATTATACACATCTGCTCATTTTTATATCTCGATGTATTAAAAAGTACAGAAATCGAGAGAAATAATTTAAGTTATCACAAATAGTTACCTAACACTTTTTATTCGATGTTAATATATGGAACTATTTTCCCCTCCATCGTCACCAACTTCACTGGACACACGTCACTCATTGTGCCTGTTAAAATATGTACAGGAAGAGGCAGTGACTATTTTCTAGGGTCGATTTCAAAAGTGCAGACTTTATAGTGTACGACCTTTACCGGCCCGATGCTTGTGAATCACGTTGGGGATGGGCGTGGCACAAGCACCACACAGATGGACCCCGTGGCAAAGCGACAACAGCACTTGCCTCTCGCCAAGGCGGACCGGGTTTGATTTCCGGCGGGGTCGCGCTCCTGGATTTTCGAACGTGGCAATCGTGTCGGACGACGCCGGTGGTAGGTGGTTTTTCTCGGGGACCTCCCATTTCCTCCACCCTTGCATTCCTGCCTGCGCTGCTACATACTCACCACGCTTCATCCTCATGACTCCGTAGTCAAGAGCCACATCCTGCAGTCTAGTGGCTTCTACCCCGAGAACAATAAAGGTAGTGAATATATAAAAATTTAAAAAAGGCGTTCAACGTTATTTTTTTTTTGCGTGTTGTCGTCCCAAGAATTGGGATAAAACATCTGAAAAACATATGAAACAAACATGGCACGTGTACTGCTTTCGTGCATCACTCGCCTTATCGAGTGTTGATGCGTCGTTGGTACCTATTTCCACGCATGTGCTTTCAACACTACAGACCACGCCGCAACAAGTGGATTAACTTCGCGATAAGTTTTTCATTCTTCCACGTTTGTCCAGTGGTGGGTGGGGGTCTGGTCTTTTAAACACATTGTTTCTCATGGCTGACAAGAACTCCAAATGCTGTTGCCGTTCTTTAACCTGTTCGGACTTACTTTAGTCTACAATTTGGGTGTTGCATACGGGAAATTTTATAATGCATGCTGTACGTAAGTCGACACAACACTTGTTTCGTCGTCACAGCCAATGGGCTGTAGGCTTTATGTAGAATAAAGTTATATGAACCAGTTACGACCTGGACCAGTAAGATAATTTGAGAATAATTCAACCACAGGTAAGATCATTGGTCGTTGAGCTCCGCAGTGTGCAGTACAGCCCAAAAAATGATATACATTTGCATAATGTACACAATTGTGTACACTGGATCTGAAAGATTGTAAAAATAAAAATGTCTGAAAACTGCATTTTATAACCGAACATCTGCAAATGAACGTGCACGCACGTTATGGCACCAGGTCTTATTTGTAAATAATCAGATCAAGCTATTCCAATTTAGGAAATTTCTCGGGGCGGGAGAGGGGAAGAAGTTAACAGTGTTTGATTAACGCGCCCATTTCCGTGGTCAGCTCTTGCCAGGCAGCGCAGTAGCAAGGCACGTCTCAGACAGTGTCTTGGGAGGGCAGCCGTAAAGGTAAATAGTCTATTCGCAGTTTCTTCACACTTTCTGAATCAAACCTTTGAAAAATCCCCCATCTATGACGTGTTTAGTTATTTCCTAAAAAATTCCAAGTATCATAGGCGTTTTATACTTCCGTTAACATAAAAGTATCTCATTTTCGTTAAATTAAAGTTTTACCAATTTTTTAATGATAATATTTCAGCTGTAATAAATATGAATAAATACAGCGAGAAAACACGTGTGTTGGTAGCGCCTAGTAAGAAATAGTTCTCATGCAAAATATTATTACAACTGAGTGCGCACGAATTTGGTGCGTTGTCCTTAAGTGTAATTGGATAGTATTAGTTAAGCTTTGGTTTGCATAAAGCGGAGGAATATCCTGGAAGTAGAACTTTATCAGGGCTTCAGAAAAGTGTGAAGTAACTGTGAATTCGTCAAAATAATTTCTATGCTTGTATGTAGAAAATATTAGTAATAATGTTAAAATATTTTAAATAATTGATCTTGTGTAACTTATATTGACTTCATTCACGCAAATGATAACATTCGTGGCTAAGTGTAAGTGTATAAAATAGATTACTAAATGCGTTCATAAATATTACTACTTACATTTTATATAGAATCAGAGTTTATGTATTTTTCTGACAAACATGCCTTTTGAAGCATTTGGAATGGTAAAATGCTTAAATTTTATGCAAATAAACTTTTATTAAAACGAAAAAATGTCAATTATAGCAAAATACACTACACAAAAATTTTTTTTTTGTAGCCCATGAATAATATTCACTGCGACAGTCGGCGGATTACAAAGATACATTTGTCAAGTATGGCGTCCGTGGTATTCTGTTTAGTTAGAGTGATTTACACCCAATACATTCTCTTGGAATCCCAATGGTGCAAAACTTTTTCTGAGTAGTATATTTTTTAATGTTATCAAGTATACGCATTCTTCGTTCAAACAAGGTACACCACAAACGGTACTCTACGGCAGTGTTGGTAGAGTGTGGATATACTTTGTAATGACTTGTGCAAATTGAACGAGCAGATTTCCAACAGAAACCACTCTAACGCCATATGAAGTAAGCTGACAAGTTCCACTGATCGACGCCTGCAAGAAACGGTAATTTTAGCGTCGTGTCAAGTGTTAACGCCTGTAAAATCGGCAGCCAGCGTGACTTTCACGGGCCAACGGTTGCTGATGACAGGCGCTAACGACGCATTTTCGACGCACGTTGAAGGTTAATGAATGTGCATAGGTTTATGGACGAAATATTCCTAATTTCCCTGCCCCCCCTAAAGAAATTAACCAACCCCTTTGGATTTTACCGGTTATTCATAATCATTGTGTTTTATAATTAAATATTTTTTAACCATATTTTTACTTATTCACACATTAAAAACTTTTAGTCTACATACGAAACAAAAATTCTGATTATTTTCCCAGCGCAAACTGTTTTAATCAGCGGAAGAATATTTATTATTCATTAGTAACATTAAATTCTCTTCCACTTCACATCTGGTCTAAAATCCGTTGCCTAATGTATATCTAAAAAAAAAAAAAATATGACCATGTTTCTGTCGAGTACTGTGAAGTTTTAACACCGAGTATGCCGACCACGTACAACACCATGCAAACCAAGATGAATCAGCTCACTTATTCTTTTTTCATTTCTGTTAATTAGGGTAACAGCAAGGCACGCAATAGTTTGTAATACAAAATACTTCTGTTCTTAAGAAGTTGCACAGTTAAAACAGCTACCTCGCTTGAAAAAATCAGTAGTACAGTCCAACACACTATCTCTGATATAAAGCAGCCCTCAAAATTGTGTTTAGATTTCCCGCAGTTCAGACAATGGCTAGTTTTTAATTTTTGTATTAGTTTTCAAACACTTAATTTTGCTGTATGCTATGTCACGAACGACTGATTTTTCAAACCACAATCCTCGAATAGTATGTTTCTCCGAGGTCACCTGAAACCGGGTAGTTTAATACACTGAAATAATTTTTCCGAACGACAGAACTCTTTTTGTATATTTTGCAAGTTTTTAACACTAAATTATATATTCTTTTATGCGCAGAAGAGAATTAGCTACTTAATGTAATAACCAGAGAGCTGCAAAGGCATATATAAAGCAATTGCATCAGTTCTGGCTTCGAAAAACTGAGAAAAATCATACACACATACATTCATAAAAGAGGAACGCATATTGCTGATATTTGATATTTTGAATGCTCATAATGGACACATTTACTAGAGCGATCCATAAGGTAAAAAAAAAAGACAGCTTTCTTTTAGCGAAATCTGTTGTCGAAATAAGGCAAGTTATTTCCCATATAAAGTAGATCTAAATTTCATGGCCCGCAACAATGAAAATTCGCCCAACCCAGTGGGTACGTGGACCGGAGATTGTGTTACAGATTATGAAATTTATGAAGGAAATTTTCATAATGTTGGTAAACCGAACATATAACAACTGTGTTTTACTGGATACTGAACAAGAGGGAGTGGTTTTGAAACTGAATATTTCCGAACTGCTCTGCCAAAGTTACATTTTATTAACGTTCAGTTTAACAAGAAAAATTTATCTGCGCACCTTTCAGTATTCAAATTGTACATTATTTACTATCCACTCATGTACAAAAGCTTGGTACCATAGTGATACGTAAACTGACGTGTCAAATGAACAGGTAGCTGGCCATATTTGACCTGATATTTGATGCGAGTAGATTAGCAATACTAATAATGATAATAAACGAAAACAATAACGTTATTATATAAACTATACCCGAGAGGAATGGAAGAACGTGAGATGTATTGGGTATCATAGTAAGATTAATATTTAATATTGTTACGAAGTGACCAGGCCTTAGCTGAACGGCCTATTTGGTCAAACCTTCAAACATTGGACCAGGGAACGAGTGTGATTGCAACAACACCTTGCGAAAGACAAGTGCAGAAATTCTCTCCACCGGCCAGTAAACGAGGCAGAAAATATTAAACAACGCTCCCGATATAGGCCAGCGTAACACTGGGTGCGGCGCCTTTTGTCATCGGGCCAGCGGACCAAGAAGATATGGAGATGGGTATGTCCGACCGTCGTTAACCGCCTCCTAGAATCAGCCTCCGGCAATATGGACAAGGCGGGGAATTTTCAATTACATTGTAATAGCAGTGACGCGCGGTAATATAGCTTATATAATTAATTAGCATATTGGTATTCCGTTTAAGCTCCCCCGATCAATAGTCACGTAAATAGTTATTGTATAATCCTTATGTTCAATAAGCCCCATCTTATACTGTTGTGCTCTACCTAATCATGACTAATTATTTAGCTACCCCCATAGCTCCTTTAGGGTATGAATTTACTCAAAAGCTAATTCGTAACAATATGTATAACTAGAGCGTTGGTGTAGGATTTCATAATTAGTTATCCAATATAACTGTGCGCAGTGTGTGCTAATACTGCGTGTAACTAATTAGTAGTCATTATCGTTTTTCTAGCTCTCAGTTAATTGAAGTAATCCGCTGCACAATTAATAATTAAACTTGTGTGATACATTGGCGCGCGCTTAGTTAAATTACTTTGGCTTTGTGACTCACAAAATTGCGATATTTTAATGTTTTATTAGATGATTGTTAATTATAATTAGCACGAATAATCGAAGTGTAAATTTCAAACGAAACAAAGCAAGTTGCTCTCGCTCTTCTGTTAGGATAAGGGTAGAGTGTTTGTGTGTAAATTTAAAACATTTTTTTTTGCTTGCTCACATATATGATACTAATATACACAAACAGTTTCACTATCGGATGTTTTGTTTGTTGTACCGACACATCGGATGTTAATTTATTTCCATTGGGCGTGTTCTGTACGAGGGACCATTTCCGTGTCTGGCTGGGACAGTCAAGGGATCCGTGACTTCTGTTGATTAGCAATAAAACCGTTAATACGCACGAAGGATTAATCGAACAATAACGAAATGCAAACGAGGTCACAGTTACAATGAAGGAATGCAGGGAACAAATCATGTAGCTACGTTGTATCCAAACCTAGGTGGCAACAAATATATACATCGTGAGTTAGAAAGTCGAAGCGATTGGCTAGTGGATCGGTCCGCCAATATGAACGCGGCAAAAAAAAAAAAATTTCCGAAGGTATTTGTAATTTTTTTGAGTAAAACTTAAGTTAACCCATTCGGTCACGCATTAATATTTGTGTTCAAGTTTTGCAATCACGAAATATTTTGTGTGAGCTGTACTTGGGTTCAGCACTTTTCTTGCAACGAGTGAACGACATGCTACTTGCCCGATCATATTGGTGTTAACCATTCACGTAAAAGAGGTGTAGAAAATTCCACAACTCAGACCATAGTCTATTCAAGGTAAAGTGAGCAATTTTGAAATCAACATTAGAAAAATGTCACTGCTCCTACCTGCATATATTTTAACGGGCTCACTGAGTGACATTCGTCCAGTAAAGTTGGTAACGATGAATCAAAAGTAGTTCCATATATTAACGTCGAATAAAAAGTGTCAGGCAACCATTTGTGATACCTTAAATTAATTCTTTCGCTTTCTGTATTTTTTAATGCATCAAAGTGTAAAAATTGAGCAGATTTGTAAATTATTTACTTTACATATAGTTTGAAAGTTTCACTTGACCGACGCATGAATAAAGTGATGGGGCACATGGCAATGTTAAATTTTGCATAAGGTGGGATAACACACAACTTGCTTTAAAAGTAGATTTTAAGCTGGTCTTTCGGAAGTGCTCATTTTACCGTGAACAGCCTATGGCCACAAGGGCACTGATGCTATGCTGTGTACAATACCGGTCACACATATACTTCACGTGCAAAATGTCAACGAACGTGTACTTGGCCAGTGAACTGGGTGAATTTTTAACCGAGTCCTTCAATGTTACATGCTGTGCGCGTTGCAAGAATACATGCGCTTGTAGCTTGGAAATACTTTTATTTGTCTTTTCATCTCGGGGTGGACTGTAACTAGAGACCTGCAAAAGTCGCGATATATTTTATTGAGTCAAGCTCAAATTCACAGTACTGTGTATACTCGAGCCGGTCGTTCTCCATTGGTTGCTGACTTGACGTTAAGTCACGCCCTTTCTGAGTGAACTGCACGTGATTGGGGAACACGGTTGTGGAGCGTTCATTTACTGTCACAGAGTTACCAGGGGCGTGTCAAATAAAGATTGGTCCAATAACAAGCGTATTGCAAAGGAAAGGTGTTTTAAGCTTAACATGTCCACAAATAATAACGCGTATTATGCAGATCTCTGACTATAAATCACCGAGTAATCAGTCTCGCTCAACACCGGCGACGTGGCGTTCACTTTGAAGTACAGAAATACGTGCAAATAAGACAGGAAATATGATCGATTATTTATTGGTAAATGTCAATAAGTGCCGTGGAAAATTAAATCGTACCACGGCCGATCGGTTTGCCCTCCTCTCGAGGTTATTATTTTTTTTTTCTGTGATCAATCCCTAGTGCCGGGGTTGACTCTGTAAAGGCTGTTCACGGTAAAGTAAGCACTTTTGAAATGAACCTTAGAAAAAAGTCACTGTCCCTGCCTGCATATATTTTAACGGGCGCTCTTAGTGACATGCGTCCAGTAAAGTTGTTAACACGGGATGAAAAGTAGTTCCGTATACTAGAGCCAAATAAAAAGTTTCAGGTAACCATTTCTTTCGGTTTCTGTTTTTTTTTTTTTTTTTTTTTTTTTAATCGACGAGTAAAAATGAGCAGCTTTATAAATATATACTTTTCTTATAATTTCACAGTTTCGCTTTACCGACGCGTGAATAAAGTTATGAGGCCCATGGCAATGTTAAGTTTACTTAAGGCGGATGAATACACAACGTGCATAAAAGTAGATCTTAAGCAAGGTTTTAAAAAATGCTCATTTTACCGTGGCTAGCCTATACGCTGGAGGAGGTAAGGAGGGATCTTCTTCCCCAAAAATGATCGAATGAGAGGTTTCCTGGAAGGACAATCAAGGGCCTGGATATAGTCTATTCGAGGTTTATTCACACTTTTTGAATCTAACCTTTGGAAAATCACCCCATGTGTGACGTGTTTGGATGTTTACTAAATATGTCATGTGTCACAAGCGTTTAACACCTCTGTTGACATGAAAATCATCTCATATTCCGTTAAATTGAAGTTTTGCCAATATTTTATTTATAAATAAAAAATTTATTTATAGTAAATGTTTATAAAAACAGTGAGAAAACATGCGTGTAGGTAGCGTCTGGTAAAAATAAATAGTTTTCATGCAAAATATTATTACAACTGAGTGTGCCGAATTCTGTGCGTTGGTTTCGGTGTAATTATCTGGACTGTTTAAAGCTTAGTTTGCACGAGGTGAAGGAATATCCTGGAAGTAGAACTTTTTGAAGGCTTCAGAAAAGATGGAAGTAAATGTGAGTGGACCATAATAAAATATGCCAACTTAGACTGCATGTAGAATGGCTGGAGTCGTGAGTGGGTGGGAAACAGCAGAAGCGGTGAACGAAGAGCTCGTCTCTGGCAAGGGTCCTCAATACCTTACCTGGAGAACCCTTGAGGAGTACAGATACCTGCCAATTTAGGATGTACGTTATTCATCTGTGAATAAATTTTTAAGTATTAGAATTTAACAAACAAGCTTGAAAGTAACAAGGAACATTTGAAATCCAACTTATTTTTCTCCCGTTATTTGTTTTACGTCTATAATCGTAATAATTTAATGAACTTTATCTCAAATGGGATACAACTGAACCCATACAAACTTGAAAAAAAAAAAAAAAGATAGTTATCCTCTATGCCACGCCAAGCTTTGATTTTTAAAACTCAGTAATGAAGTTTGGTTACAAAGATTTATAAACAAAAAAAAAAAAATGATATAGGATAGCTGAACTCCACTTCAGGAGTGACTAAAGTACGTCTCAGACTTAGATTTCAGTTGTTAGCCAATCAAATAAATTTGAATCTTTACACTACTGTAGATTATGAACATTTTAAGTTATGTATTTTTGTCCGCATGTTCACATTTTTCCAACAGAATGTTTCTTCTCGACTGCTGATAATAGCTATCCATCTGACAACATATCATACCTTGCACTCTGTGCTACAATATAAGAGTGAAACGTAGAATAAAAGCAGGAATGGGATCTGCCACCGGAGGCTGCAGCCAGTTTCAAGGACGATGGCCGTCTACTGATTAGCCCTCAAATAGGGGCCTATCGTACAAAAATGACTAGGAGAAATGTAACGACAAAGATGCTGCAGTGGTTGCTTTTACGGTGACACATTTTTTGAATCAGACTTAGTAAGTATGTAGCAAAGACACTACGGTTATGTTAACGTATATTCTATAGAAATGTGTTCGCGAAATGACACCACGCTTAATTATTTAAAATCACAAACCTGACAGGGGGAAATTTTCTTCAGCATTCTACGTCCAAGGTAAAGGAACACTGCTGTGTATGTTTTTATCTACCCCCTCGCGAGGCGAAGTAAAGAGAAAAGTTTTGTGTATGAGAGTGGTTCCCGTGGTGGCGTACGCGCCGCACCAAAGTTCTTCCGCAGAAAAAAACTAAAATGTGCACTCCATTATGTATACGGCGTGGCGACGGAAACAATTTCCCTCTAGTAGGGCGAGGCGGGGCGTTAAGTTGCCTTGCAGTGGAAACACTCTCGGTGATGGCGGAGAAGGAAACTCGCAACAAGAACGGCCGTTTTAATTTTCTCCGACTCGCGAACCCCGCGGCTGGGGTTAGGGGTTCGAGTCCCTGGCGAGCCGTGCACGCGACGGTTTGTCTCGAGCTTGTCTCGAGCTATTACTTTGGCTGTATGTGAGCCGTCCATGCGATTGCCCTCTTGGCGCACGTGCATCGGAAATGTTTACAACAAACGGACAACTCCGGCCACTAAGAAATACGTTTTACTTGCTACAGCATATTTCATATCGAAATGGACATTATGAAATGTTTTGAGATGGGGTTTAAATATTAATGTCTAGTGAACATAAATATCAGAGTTTATCAAGTTACTAAATAAAAATTAAAAAAAAAAAAAAACACTAAACATTTGGCAGAATATATTTTCTATTGATTGCAAAATTAATTTTAAACTTAGTTCCAGGTAACTTAAGCCTTGCCCAAACAGGACATCAGAAAATTTGCATTTAAATTTCCAGTGAGAAATATTTTAAACATGGGGTCTCCTATGGCTGCGATCGTTGATGCGTTTGCGTGGCGAGAAGGTCGAACCATCGATGATAGGCGCCATACCCCGAGGTCGACTACTCACGAGCAGCGAGTCGGCACTCTACACAGTTCGCTGTCGATCAGGAGGCGTAGCCGTGGCCACAGAGAGGGCAAGTAGACAGAGACGAAACGGTGCTGTGGTTCCTTTAATGTCGGCGTGCTCATTCTCTGATTGGCTGCGTGAGGCTCTATATAGAACTAGGACCTGTGAAGGCTGTCCGCGATAAAGTGTACGCTTTCGAAATAAACTTTCGAAGAATGTCACTGCCCCTACCTGCATATATTTTAACGGGCGCATTGGATTACATACAACGGAGGTAAATTAGTTCCATGGCTAAACGTTGAATCTGTTTCACTACCACATTGAGATCTGCACACATTTACTGGCACTTAAGACAAATTAGAAGCGAGTTACATACTGTATATCCACTACTGCAAGAACACCGGTTCTCTCTGTGTTTGTGTTAGAACTCATCATCGTCCTATTGGTCCATACCACACTGGGCACTACCCAGTTCTTTACAGCGTTCATTATTGGCCGGGCATCAACCAATGGAGAACCGACCTGATATTGACCCAATAAAATGTCCATTATCGTATAAAAGGATTCACAATAATAATTATTAGTCATGTCCCTTCGAGTGGTTATATAAAAAAAAAAAAGGAAATTCTACAGTTAGCAATATTATTGTTACTATGCTGTGGTGTTCTTGTGAGGTCATGTTAAATACTAGCCGAACAAAGACTGCACATCCATGCGAGATTTGTTTTGAACAGCAAAGAAATGTTCAAATTACCTTTGCTCGAGCTACACAAGAGCATAGTCTACAAAGTGCTAATGCATCTAAGTGTATAAAACAGAAGATTTGTAAAATATTTACTTTAATAATAATTTCACAGTTTCACTTGACCGATGCATGAGTAAAGTGATCAGGTCAATGACAATGTTAAATTTACACACAGCGGAAGAATACACAATTTTCATACGTGTGTATCTCAAACACGGCTGTAATGAGTACAGACAAAACGCACGGGAAATGTTATAGCCTTGACGTTGGGATAGTCAATATCTGTAATGGCAAACAGACTGTACGTGTGGATTATGTACAATTTTCTTGAAAGTTTTGAGAAATTGAAATATGTATATGTGTGAGAGTTTCTTGTGTTCTGAATGATGAGTTGTGCAAGCAAAAGTGGTGAAACGTAATATACCTTTCTTACAAAACTTACAAACTCCAGCTTCCCTGTAGTTGTAACTCAAACTTACCATTGGCTTAGACAGTAGGCAACAGGAAAAAAATAGCTAGATACCAGAACATTAAATAGACCATATACATGACACTTCAACTAATTTACTAAAAGTCTGCTGGAAAAATACTCAAACTGTAAAAATTCTAAAATATGTCTATTGAAATTAATCGAAAGGAAATTAATTAAAGACTGATTAAAAATACTAATTGGTCAAAATTAGATTATTTACAATTGTTTCAGTCAATATTTGAACTAGTGTAAGTGGCCGTAATCAAAGTACCGCCTTGTGATATGGTTGTCTTGGGATGCATATTAAGTTGGTTATTTCCAATCTTTAAATTTAATTAAAAATATTTCTTCTTTCAAATAATTAAATTCAAACAAGTGCTCACGCCTTTCGGGAGCTGAGATCTCTTTTTTTTTTTTAATCGGGGATTGTTGGTGTCAAAAATTAGATTGAGTCTATGGCGTCAGATACGAAAATGGCGTGAGTGTAGGGATGCATCAAACTTAATCGTCTGCCATCATATTTAAAAAGAAATTACTGCTTTGAAGTATTTCTGTATAAATTTCTTAACTCACTAATTCCGACGCAGGTCTCAGTAGATTAATGGGAGTAGGAAGTCCTGGAGCTCTTCTGTTCAGCTTAAATCTTCCCTAGTTTGGACACACGGGCCCTGGTACAACGATATAACAAAAATCCCCTTTCAGTTCCACATGCGGAAGCGCGGAAGGCTAGCTTGAATTTAAGTTTAACCGGAGGAATAACTCACTCAAACCCTCTTCTGTTCTTGATTCCACCGTCCCGTATATTCTTTTTCAAGGTCTGATTTAAATCACTGCAACACTCGCGGAATTTTCCTATAAAATCGAAAATAAAACTCCTACGAGAGCGCAACCCGTGAACGACTCGCCTAGCGTCACCATAAGACACCCTACACTATCCTACAAGAAGCGGCTTTAAAAACGATGCCAAGAACTAGCCAATCACAAGGCGGCTACTTCGATTAAAATTAACAAAACTTACGTTGCCCCTGACAACGGCTCTCGACCTTCCAGCTAGAATAAACAAACCCCTGTTGCCCCTAGCAACGGCCCACGGCCTTCTAGATACAAAACCATAATGAAAAAAGATTGAAAATAATGAACAGTTCAATACAATTAGTACACTTATTAAATTACGTAATAGAGAAAATAATTACGGCCACAATAAGAAAGATATTCAAACACCTCAGATAACAATACAAAACAATAAATTAAATTTCCCTATATATAACAAAAAATAAAATTAGAGGCAATCATATAGTCTGTAAAAAGCATAATAAGTGGTATTTTACCAGCCGTTACGCGGCTTTCGAAAGTGCTCAATTTACCGCGGACGGCCTATAATTCATTATATGCTGTTCACGGAAAATGAGCACTTTTGAAAGCCCTGCTTAAGATCTACTTGTATACATGTTATGTGTTCTTCCGCCTTACGTAAAACTAACATTTCCACTGGCCTTATCACTTTATTCATGCGTCGGTCAAGCGAAGCTGTGAAATTATTAGCAAAGTATATATTGTACAAATCTGCTCATTTTTACACTGCGATACATTTAAAAAAAAAAAAAAAAAGGGAGCGAGACAAATATTTTAAGTTAACACAAATGGTTATATAATACTTTTTATTCAAGGTTAATATGTGGAACTACTTTACCGTCCAACGTTACCAACTTTACTGGATACATGTTACTCTGTGCACCCGTTAAAATATATGCAGGTAGAGGCAGTGACTTTTTCTAAGATTGATCTCAAAAGTGCTCACTTTATCGTGAACAGCCTTTATCTACTATCCGTGCTGAGAGAGGTTCCCTATTGACAGGGCTGCTGTCTGGTTGACAATCGATGTTCCGAGATGTCAGTGGCAAGTGACGCCATCTTGTCGGCGTGCGCGGCCGGAGGCGCATGCGCGGAACAAGGCGGTTGTTTCATCTCAGTTTCTGAGGTATTCTGTGCCATGATTGAGGTCGCTACAGCATGTTTCCTTCGAAGGACGAGTTTCTGGCTCGAATCCTGGACGTGTGCGCAGTTTTGTCCTTCTCATCGCCGTGTCTGAAACGACAAATTCGTTATTTTGTACTTTGTCATTTCATAAGTTTCAATTCAGGCATTGTTGACAGTTACTTGTTTAGCACCCGCATTTCGACACCAACAGTGAAAATTATTTTTTATCAACATGGAATGCTTAAAAATAACGTAATATTTCTACAATAATCACTGGAATGCTACAAATATGTTAATAAACAAAAAATAACAAATTAATCAATAACGATAAAAAAAATGTTGCAAAATATATAAACAAAGCACAACATGTAACTGCTTTTTATAACATGCCTAGTGTAGTTTATGAACAGTTATTTGTTTAAAACAAAGTTTTAATTACGCATTCACTTGTATTTTGAATGTCAAATCCAACATGGCGCTGATTTTGTCATTTGGTATTTTTGCTAACATCTGCTGGTTACAAAATGCGATATACCAAATTACCAAATACATCACCATTTTTGTTTATAAAATCGGGTCACGTGATCATTTTGTCAACAAAATCTGCTATTTTGGACACGGCCTCAGAGACACACAAATACGCACACACACACACACACACACACACACACACACACACACACACACACACACACACATATATATATATATTATATATATATATATATATATATATATATATATATATATATATTATGTTTAACGCTCTGTGATATAATAGGACGAACAAAAATGTTTCGTGATTCACGTTACTGGCGACAGCTGTATGCAAGACAGTGAAATACAGTCTCAACAGAGAATGATGCCTCCCACACGTACATAGTGAGGTGGCGCAGTGGTTTACTTACGGACTCGTGTTCGGGGAGGACTCGGGTTCGAATCCTGGTCCGGCCATCGTGATTTCCTTCTTCCATGGTTTCTCGAAATCACTACAGGCGAATGCTGGGTTGGTTGCTTGTTGCATGTAGGGGTAGTGAAATTTCGCGAAAAAATTTCAAGTCAAGTTATATTTCAAAACGTAGGGTTGTTTACCTATCTTGAGTGGCTGAATAACTTTTTGACACTTGTTAACTGGCTGCACACGAATGCTATAGGAGCCATGCCAATATTGCCGAATTTTGAATGGCCTGGTCAAATATGGAAATACCTTCTCAAGCAGATATCAGCTAATATCTAGAGACCTGCAAAATTCGCGTTATTATTTGTGGCCATGTTAAGCTTAAAACACCTTTCCTTTGAAATACGTTTGTTATTGGACCAATCTTTATTTGACACGCCCCTGGTAACTCTGTGACAGTAAATGAATGCTCCACAACCGTGTGCCCCAATCACGTGCAGTTCACTAAGAAAGGGCGTGACTTAACGTCAAGTCAGTAACCAATGGAGAACGACCGGCTCGAGTATACAAAGTACTGTGAATTTGGGCTTGACTCAAAAAAATAACGCAAATTTTGCAGGTCTCTACCACAGGCTAGGAACCCTTCCCTGACTAACTTACTCCGTCTCTGTGTGACATCGGGACCGAAATTATGCATCGGCCAGAGCGCTCGCCTCCCACCAATAGGAGCGTAGGGTTCGATCCCCGACGGGGGCCGCACCCATGTTTTCGTGGGGAACCGTGTCCGATAATACTGTTCGTCCGGCGTTGCAACATGCTCGCCTCGCTTAGTAGATAGGAAATGAGAGAGCCGGTGCAGCGAACTTAAATCGGCAATTTCCATCAAAATAACATGAAAAACTAACATAAATATATCCAGCTATTTTTAACGAACGTGCAAGAAAAAATTAAAAACTCAAAATCTGAAATTCGACGAAAAACCAAGCAATTTAAGCTCAAAATCAAGTCATTTTATAGTTTTCAAGCAATGTTTTCATGTTTCTAGAAGAATCAATTTTAGATCCTCAAAATAACGAAAATCTTAGCCAAAATCATGTAATTTTAAAATAAAAACATACTTTTCAATATTTTCACAAATGGCCGTGCAGGATTTGTGTAAATTAAAAAACAACGAATTTTAAGCCAAAATCAAGTAAATTTCTCGATTTCATGCAACTTTTACGTTTTCTAGAAACGTTAATTTATCAAGCGAGCAATCTAATTCAATCACATTTAAATCTAAATCAAACAAAATAAGCTAAAATCAAATGAAATATTATCTTATTATTCTTTACAGATTATATTCGAAGCTCTACTAACTTTTCAACGACTTCTTCTATCTTCTCGAAGTCATCTCCTATTTTGTGAAGTGTGCGCGTGTGTGTGTGTGTGTGTATATATATATATATATATATATATATATATCGTCAATGTTTTCTAAGAGCAATAATTGTAAGTTTTGTAGATTTAGATGAAATTGAAAACTAATTCTCTGAGTTCGTTAGAAACATTACCTAATTTATAGGAAGGTGTATCTGAAACATCACCACCTTTAAGAAAGTTTGTCATATTGCATGGTAACACAGGCGTTTTCATTTTTATTTATAAAGAAAGAAATTTATTAAGAGGAAAAGTAGATTGTACAAAATGAAAATAACACACAAATCCTACACATATAAAAGTGACACACAAATCCTGCACAAATAAAAAGTTACAAATTAAAATTGACACTAGGAGAAAAATCTCATTCAGATTTAACAAAATTATTTTTTATTCGATTAAACAACTTAACTATAATATTTTCTTTCAAATAATCATAAGTTAGATTCCTTTGGCTAATTAGAACAACATTACAAATTGTTCCTGCGTCAACAGCTTTGTTAAAATTTACACTAAATATTATGTTTGTTTTATCTTTAACAACAGTTGTTTTTCTATATAAACAATCAATAACAAATAATGGTGTTCGACCCCAAAATTAATAATAATCGAAATCACCTTGAATGTTTAGAGTTGGTTTATTATGAAGTTCATTATTTCTATATAGAGTATCTAGTTTTGATTTTGAATTTCTAAAATCACTATAATCAAGAAACATTTTATCACAAAGACCATTTTCAATACCTAGATTCCAATTTTCTTTAGGGAAGATCTCATTTCTTCCATTCTTAACATAAATATTTCTTACATTACAGTGATCAAACTTAGAAGACTGTACATATTGTTCAACACAATTATTGTATTAGCTCGAAAGACTACAATTACAAAATCAGGCACAACAAATTGTAAATTATTAAACTGATCTCTTATATCAAAATTAAAAAAAGCTGTTCGAGCAGGAACTTCTTTTTCTAAAAATTGCCAATAATTAAAACTAAATAGTATGTTTGGATGTTCATATATTTTTCTTTAAGTGCAATGGCTGTGTTAGATTCGTATTCAATTGGCCACATTCTTATTTAAATTTCTGACTGACTTTATACTTGTATGTCGGGATGTCTCACATGGCAAATCTGCGTCATGCAGATCGGGTACAGTCATGGGATGCGGTTGTTCTCTTCCGGACGAATATTCTTCCCTAATATCCTAGCCAACGGGCTATGGTACAGCGAGATACAGTCCAAATTGGTACCACTCGGCATGTCGTACAAGGCTATCTAACCTAAATTAAATTGAGCACTACTAGCGCCTCAGACACTTTTCTCTTGCCGGCATCCCGACAATCTTCTCTTGGTCTGGCAAATTATACAAAATCACTCGCGGATTGCCCTAATATCTACATTTAAAAATCATATCGCGACCATAACACTCGTTACTTCCCGCCTTATATTGCAGTTGAACTCCTTCCCTACTCTAGCGATAACGTATCTTAAAAGTGACGCTTTGTAAAGACCAATCACGAGGCGGCTGCTTCCTCGTGCAATCAACTGATTGCGTTGCCCCTGGCAACGGGCCTCAGTCACCAACAATTATGGCTGTCAACCAAAATTCCACATAACAATAAACAACTGAAACTATTAATATATATGAAACATTTAAGCAAAATATTCTTAATGAAAAAATAAAGAAAAGTAATTGTTTGGAGGCTAATAGAAATGATCTTGCCATAACAACAAATTAACAATAAAATATAAACAGTAATAAATTATCACGTGTTTGAATAAAATTGTCGGAATTTGCATGTGATTATTTAACATCTCATTTGCATCTTGATAGTGCAAAATGCAGCCGTTACAGATGCCCCGCAAACATTCTGAGGCACGTGTAAACGAAGATTTAAAAAATTTTGCACTATAGTGACGGCTGTATTTAATCGAGTATGTCAAACATTTTTTAATTATCCCAGTGATTACTTAATCACACAAAAAAAATCACTTCTTAAGTGTCAATCATTGTTACCACGAAGTCACGCCTTCATTAGAACGTAGCATAACATGTAGTATAATAAAACAAATAATATATGTGTACAGCAATACACATTAAAGCATTCAAAAACATATTAACAATATACGCACTATCATAAACCATACTTAACATATTAAATTTTATTTCACATATAATTTCTCTCTCACAAGAGTCTATTCTTTCTATTTTATTAGCAGTTTCGTAGATTATACTTCCTTTTTGGTCGTGTCGATTATTGACATAGGTCAGCGACCGATTCTTCTCGTTCCTCTTCGGGTATCTTCGTGTCGACTATAACGTCTCCGCTCGGAGCCCCGCAGATATTCCTTTCTTACTTCGCCTCTCCAGTGGTGGTTGAAAATTCAGTATAGTGGTTTCTCATTACCGGGACGGTCCGCGACATCTTTGGCAGGCGACTAGCTTTAACAACAAAGTCATATCTCAAATGATGGCTAGCACTGGATTACATCGTCTTTATCCCAGATCATATGTTCTCAAGAACTGAGCATATTTATACAGTTTCGCCTTGCCTGATCGTTTATTTTCCGTGAGATTCTGGCGTGCGTCTGTCGAAAGTCCTCGCTTTCACGGAACCGCCATTTTCGTGTGCACTTTTAAATTGTGTCTTTAGTGAAGCGAATAATGTTTATTTGTGGTGAGTTCATCCCTCGTGTGTGTGTGTGTGTGTGTGTAACAGTGTGATTTTTTGTGTGCTTGTTAGAGTGCACTAAAATCTTGAAGTCCTCATTTATAGTTCATACGAGTGTAGCACCGATCTATGGCGAAGTCCGTAACACGCACACATTACATTTTCACTTGGCGTTCAAAATGACTGAACGTTCGAAAACAACAGTTACACTTGTATGGGCTTAAATTACTCTTACTGCGTTACAGCTCACTTTTAGCATCATGAAGTGCAGTGACTTGTGTACTTATTAATGTCAACAATACAATTAAGATAATATTTACATATCTAGTTATAGTGTACTGTCACTTACACAGCTTTCATCTCACCTATCCCAGGTGACATCAAGAGATATCCAAAAGACAACAAAATCATCAACAAGATAACAACCCAGAATGTTGTATGAAGACAGCATATTCAAATCATGACATGTATACAAACTATATACCACAATACATATATTCATAAACCATCAATCATCATAGGAGGGAAATACACTCAAGTTTTTGCAGTAGCTAATTAAATAAAGTGATACGCACATACCTCATCAGAGTGCGGCAAGTAGGAAGATCGACAACCTCCGCTACAGACAAATAAATTCCATGGAAAATTCACCATTTGACCCACATCAGCAATAAGGGATTAAATTCCCCTTTCTTTCACGTACGAGAGGACCTGGATTACTGCAAGTTCACCAATATGTAAAACTTCACTGCGTAGGAAATGTGTAGGGTTACTCCCAGTGTTACTTGTATACGAGTGTAGGCGTGAATTTATTAACTTCTGAGCGTACGACCAGCTCATTATCGATGCGTTTACGTCTCCGTTTAGCAAGCTTCTTTTCTGACGGCGTATCAAATACCAATAATCTTCGTCGCGACGATGGCGCGTGTCACGCATCACCTGGGGGCTTAAAATATACATATAACATATTATAACTACATCACGTCACTGCGCACGTCTTACGTAATCACTTAATAACTTCGTAATTAATAATAACAGCACCCAAATAAAATTACTTTGATACGGCAATCTGAGCTTATCGGAAGCCTCTTGTTACAATGTCACGTCATAGCTGCCAAATTAAAATTACAGACTCTCTCTCCTGTGGTAGGATCCTTCAACTCGTAACAATTTTTATTAATAACACGTGATATCTCGTAAGGGCCTCTCGTAAAACTGTAAAAGCTTCTTGGTTATGGGCAACCATTTCTTACTGACGTTTAATACGCGGGCAAGGACCATCTGTGCTGGCGGAAAACTCTTAATTTTCGATAACTTCTTTTATTTTTACTCCTTGGTTAAGCGGCCAAAATCAGTCTTCTCTTCACGAACTGCAGCATCTCTTCCCTTCTCTCTTCTGCTGACGTGGTGACTTCCTTCTCCTATGGTGATCGGCGGCGAGGGCAGTTCATTAAGACCGAACACTTCTGATCTCGTACCTGTTAGCACTTCCCACGGGGTCAACGAAGTCGATTCATGTACCGTGTGATTCATTACGAACTCGACAAGCTGTAGCTGATCTCGCCAATTTTGCTGTGCGGAGTGACAAAACAAACGTAGCATCGTACCAAGTGTCTGTAATCTACGTTCAACCGGGTTACTTTGAGGGTGACGGACCGAAGCTGTTGTAGGTACAATATTAAGCTTCCGTGTACCCTCTTGCCAGGCTTTACCAGTAAACTGCGTCCCCTTATCAGATAGTACAAATTTAGGTAGACCAACTTCGTCCACGAATAGTATCGACTTGCTCAAAACTGTTCTTGTGTTAGCCAGCGCAATGGCATACAACTTCGTGTATTTAGAAAATACATAACAAACGTCGGCCTCTCCAATTAAATTTCCCTGTGGGTGTTTGCAGCGTTGGCACAGGTCGCAGGATCGTACGGCACTCATAACCTGGTTTTGCATACGCTTCCAAAAAAAACTCGCGCCTCAAAACCTCGTACACCTTCTTACTTCCTATGTGCCCCAGCATCTCATGCGTATCGATAATCAGTTGTAGTTGTAACTTAGGCACCATGATCTTCGAAACTTCTTCTACCGGCGACTTCGGCTGTGCATGCCTAAATAAAATTCCGTCTTGATTAGTGCAGAAATTACTCCGGAGCGGATGCCTGAGTGGAACAGTACGCAACTTCTCTAGCACTTTACTGCAACACAAGTCGTCCTCTTGGTCCTGCTTTAAATTTTTCGGTGTATTCTGCCAATCTGGTGTAGGGGAAAACGTCTTCCCTATACTTGCAACAGTAAACTCGTGCGGTTTCTTTTCTCTGTTGTCGTTCATTCCATCTGGATTACGACTCAGATAATCAGCTGCTAAATTATCCGTTTCCTTGATGTGACGAAATTCAACGTCGAATTCTTGTATTAGAAGTGACCAGCGTTTAACCCTACTACTACAACTTTTCCTGTTTTTAGGCTTAACAGTGCTTGATGATCAGTTCTCAAAATTATTTTCTCGCCCCGTAGTAGATTTATAAAATGTTGTAGTGACCAAATCACACGCAGCATTTGTTTCTCTGTTACGGAATAATTTTCGTCAGCCTTTTTTAATGTACGGCTAGCCATTGCTACCGTTCGTCGCACACCATCTTCGCCTACTTGAGCTAACTTCGTGCCTAGCGCATAATCAGACGAGTCCGCATGCAAATAATATTCGGTTCCTTGAATGGGAATGTTCATTACATGCTCCATCAACGACAAGTTTTTCACTTCTTCAAACGCGTTTTGCCTCCTCTCGTTCCATCCCCATGGCTCGTCCTTCCGTAGGATCTCAAACAAAGGCAAACACACCTCAGCTACTCTGGCTGAATAGTTACGGTAAAAACCGACTACTCCCAAAACGTGAGTAGCTGTTTTACGTTTCTTGGCACAGGAAAATGCGTTATCGTCACTAGCTTGTCTGACGTTGTCCTTATCCCAGTAGGTGATAATAACATGCCCCAGAAACGGCACTTCCTCGCGGCAGAATAGACACTTGCGCACTTTTACATTCATAACCGCACTGGCTAGCTT
Source organism: Dryococelus australis (assembly GCA_029891345.1). Classification (NCBI taxonomy): domain Eukaryota; kingdom Metazoa; phylum Arthropoda; class Insecta; order Phasmatodea; family Phasmatidae; genus Dryococelus; species Dryococelus australis. The sequence goes on along the minus strand of CM056998.1, from coordinate 34,505,450 downwards.
ACTCATTACAATCTGTATGTGCCCCAGATGCTCTTCGAACGTGCTTGACGTGATCAAAATGTCGTCTACATACGACCTGGCGAATTCGGCACACTCTTCTCCTAGCGTCATACACATACAGCGGGTAAACTGCGATACCGAGTTACACAATCCAAACTGTAAAACATTAAAAATCAACTGTTGGTTTCTAAACAGAAAACCTGTGTACTTCTGTGACTCCTCTGTTAACTGAATCTGCCAATAGCCGCGCGTTAAGTCCACTGTAGGCATAAACTTCACTCCTTGATACAGCCTCAGAAGTTCTTCCGTAGGACGCGGACTTTCTCGGGATTTTACAGTAATCTTATTCAGCTTCCTCCCGCCTAAGCACAACCACACGGACTCGTTTTTTTTTTTTTTTTGAACGCAAACCACCGGGTTGCAAAATGGACTAGATTCGTGTCTTATAATATTCCATACCAACATCTGTTTCAAAAAATCCTCTGCTTCACTTATGCACTTGACTGGCACAGGATACGTATTAGAACAAAAAGGTTGCCCTTCTATGACTTGTATGTCAGCCTTATATCTGTTGTTCAGTCCGCGTTTTCAGAAAATATTTCCTGGTTTGCGAACAGTGATCGCTCTAAAATAATTTTCTGATTTTTGCTTAAAGAGTCTACACGAGCCACAGCCTGGTAAATATCTGCTGGAGTAGCAGTAATGATCGTCACAAGCGGTCTATTTACACGATACAACTTCTGTCGTAATAGACTTACAAATCCGTCTGAACTATTCCAGTTCTCAGGACAAGTAACTGCATTACTCTAGCCTCCAGGAGTACTGACCACCCAGCCACCAAAATCTAACTTGATTTTGTGCTGTGTCAGAAATTTGACTCCTAAAATTACTGATTTAGCAAGGCCTTTAATTGCCAGTGCTAAAACTTCTTTAGCAGAACTTGCTGGTTTAGGACAGGGCTGGCTTTAGAAGTCGCGCCGATTATTCTTAACCTAGATACTGGCACTGTAGGAAGTTTATAACCCGTAGTCAGTAGTCAGCTTACCATATTTTCTGAAATGCAACTAATTGCAGCTCCGCTGTCTAATAAACATGGTACTTGGATGCCGCATACATCTAACAACACAGGACACAATATTTCCTGATTATTTACAACAGCGTCATTCGTTTCGTTCAACAGAAAATCCCTGTCCGTATCTTCAATAACTACAGTATTTACAAAAATTCCGACTAACTTTTTGAGTTAGTTTGTCGCTTCGCTTACATGCGGTACACTTACTTAAGGCTTCAACTTCGGCCTGCACTTACCGTGGACATAACCTCACTATTAGGTTCATTTGCAGACAATTAATTAAACACGGTATTACAATTTACATTAGGTATATTAATACTTAAATTAGCCGCAACTTCTGGTACATCAGTAGACCCCGTGGTAGCGAGAACAGTATTACGGACCAGTGAGCAGATCTCGTCTTCATTAACCCTTAGTTGTTCAACTCTTTCTGTGCGGGATTTGCAGGTGCATTTGTCGTGTTACTATTCCACCAATTATTTCCGGGCGGTGTAGGGTAGAATACGATGTAATTGTTGCTGATTTGACACATATAACTGGCTCTGAACCTGTGGATAATTATTTATCTCCTGTCTACTTTGTATTGGTTCTCGCCTATTGTCTTGTGCTGGTGAACTGCCGCTGGTGCTTGGATAGTTATTGTTAACGTCGGTCATCTCTGGAATCGTTATGCGAACCTGCCCTATATCTCTGTTGCTGTAGATCCGGCCACGGTCCTCTCTGTTGCGCGTCGCTATTTCTTCTGCCATCGTCCGACTCCGTCGGTGATCTTCTCGTCGTGTTCTCCTCGTCGTCTTGAATTCTTCCGGCCGTAGTAGTATCTTCTTCCTCGGTGATAATTTTGGCCTCTCTGCTGAAAGTGTTGCCCTGGAACTGAATACGGTTGCGAGTAACGACACTGGAACTGGTTTACTCGTGGTCCCTGATTAGATCTGTACTGTGGTGGGCGGAATGGCGGACGTGACTGGTCAGTGTATAATGGCGGCGGCTTGTCAGCCGGATTATTTCTGTCTCCGTCCCTATTCAACTGTGACCTTTGCAGTCTTTCGATTCTGCTCAACTCCAGCAATCCCTCGCGAAACGATGCCACGTCCTGATCCATTCTGCCGGACCAATGTGTCTGGTATTTATATGGTAATTGGTGCAAGATTATTGCGGCGAACTCTTCGTTGCTGACTGGCAGTGTAAGATGCCTGGACTTGTCATACACCTCAGACAGGTGTTCCTCAAACGTCTTTCGCTTTCCTGGGTAGGACCGTTCGGCGTGCAGTTTCGCTCTTAGATTTCCTTGAATTTTTTTATTCCAAAATTGTTCTAGAAATTTGGATCGGAATTCTCAATTAGTGGCAATAGAGTTCTTTTTTTTTTTTTTTTTTTTGCCACTTCTCACTTATATTGTACAGTAGATTTGAACGAAAATTTCAAGCACCTCAAAATGTCTGGATCACTTAATGAAAATAAACTTGAAAATTCTTCCAACTTTGATGGATATCCCACATGGTTTTCCCCTGCTTTCACCTCAAATGTAGGCAGCTGTTCCGTCTATGGTTTAGCAGCTTGATGCAAAAGTGTAAGGACCTGGTTTGTGATCTGCGTAGTACTGGTATTATTTACTGCATTATCCGGTAGGGATGAGTCGGCATATTGCGTATTTACCTCCTCTGTAACTACACGTGTTTGTCTGTCTGGTGACCTGGCCATCTGTAGTTTGAGCAGCGAGTCAACTACCTGACTCAAATTTTATATCCCCTCTTCGACTTGTGACACGTGCGTAGTAAGTTTTCCTACCTCCTTATGATGTTTCCTTTCACTCTGGCGAAATTTGTTTTCCAGGTGATAGTCAAAATACTGTGTGACCTTCTACTAACTCGTTAACATAACCTGGATTTACCTGTGATTCAGACATGATTTCTAGTGTTTTTACCCTGGTTTCAATTTCTCTGAGGTCAGCAGCGGTCCGCGCTAAATCCTCTCTGGTCAACATAACCTCTTTGTTTACAGTGGCTAATTCGTGCTGCATGCTACCGAATTTAGTTTCAAAACTAGCCGAAGCCCCTGAAATGTGTTCCGTCAGCTCACTACGTGTGGCATCAATTTCCCCAACGAGGTTAGTAATTTTGTGCCTCGTATTTTCGTTACTGCTCACAATTTCCTATTTCAAATTTTCATTCTGTTCGTCTGTTTTACTTGTGATGTTAGCCATTCCACTAGTTAAATTAGCCACCATAGTTTCCATTCGCGCATCATGCTCGCTTTTCGCACTTTCAATATCACGTTTCGTGTCTTCCTGACTACTCGTGATTTTAGCCATTACAGTTTGTAATACAATCCTCATGCCTGAAGAAAGCTGATCCGGTGTAGTGTATTCCTGGCTTGGACAAGCTACCACATTTTGCTGTTCAGTGTTAGTGCTTGTCAACTCCAGTGTGTTGGTAGCCCCTTCAAAATTTATGTGTGTAATTTCCGTGACGCCTTCCATAACTGTAATGCATTCCAGCCTTTTGTTATTTATTGGTGTGACCTCCCTTAGGTTGTATTTACTACGCTCTCGCCTACTTATTCACCCTGATCAAAAATTTTGTTTTGTGTTCTACTGTATTTTACTTTCTTGGGTTCGTGTAGTGTGGGCAAAACAAACCTCGCGGTCCAGCGTTGAGTCGACAAGTTATGTACGTTCATTGTGTTTAGTGAAACAACAGGTTTTATTATCTCGGGGTTGTGTGGGCATACATACTTCGTGGCTCGACGTTGGGCGGACATTTATGTAGTGTGTCATCTGGGGTGTGAACAGATTTTAAATATTATTCAAATAAAATTAATGTAATATTGTTGTGGTATTCGATCTGTCTTCCACACACTAACATACATGCGCCAAGCCAACTTAGAGTAGATGATTGCGAGATGACTCTTTCCAGAAATAGTTACACCAGTGAGCATAAACCACAACTTTTATGCTAATTACCAAATTATTACCAGGATGATAGTCGTACACAAACTCAGTAGAAGGCTAGAATACCATGCGTACATAGCACCTTAGTCAAACTCAATAGCTTAGCATGCACAGATTTGGGAGTAACTAACTACAAGGATGGAGTCCAGAAGGAGTATTTAATTTTTAATTAAAAATGCTTGGATCTGGAATATATTAGAGATTCAGTTGTTTGAAAAAAATAGTCGAACTCAATAGCAGTATTATTAATAATCTTCTGGTGGCACGCATGTATCTTAAGTGGCCGTAACGGAAGCAAGATGCCCTGTGAGTTGGTACGAAACATTATTTAATAAGATCTTAGCTCTTTTTAAAAACAAATATATAATATCTTATTTTAAAAAAACCTATTAATTTAAGCTCACAGCAAGCAAACTGGGAGCTGGACTATTAATGTCTGGTTTTGATTTGCAAAATAAAGTTTAAATGCAGAGGTCTTATGACAGATAAAATGGCGTCTGCCTTAAGCTACTTTCCAAAACTAAAATCGGCGACCATCTTATTTAAATTTCTGACTGACTTTATACTTGTATGTCGGGATGTCTCACATGGCAAATCTGCGTCATGCAGATCGGGTACAGTCATGGGATGCGGTGATTCTCTTCCGGACCAATATTATTCCCTAATATTCTAGCCAAAGGACTATGGTACAGCGAGATACAGTCCAAAATGGTACCACTCGGAATGTAGATATTAGAGCAGTCCGCGAGTGATTTTGTATATTTTGCCAGACCAACAGAAGATTGTCGGGGTGCCGGCGAGAGAAGAAGAGTGTATGAGGCGTTAGCATTGCTTGACTTAATTTCTAATCTAGAAAACTGTTAAGGAAAAAAGTTATCACAAACATCAATATTATATAGGTTGCATATTTTGCCTCATGTCCTTCTTTATCTCTCTTTAGTAACATAATTGCTCAAAAACATAAGCATCATTTGGGAAAGAAAACTCATCACCTATAGGAATATCAAATTCAATTATATTTTTGTAAACATTTAAATTCCCCCTGGTTTGTTCAGTTGGAGGAAAAGTTTGCCTTTAAAAACTCTCCATACTTTTATAACTAATTTATAAGTAAAAAATAAATATATATGAAAGCTTCATCAAAGGAAAATTCTTGGGTTTAATTACTCATTGAAAAATTCAAAAATTATAGAAATAATCATGAAGCAGATTATGAAAAAATGAGAATAAAATCTACCATTAATTCACGAAATACGAAATATTGTTATAAAGGTAGTAAAAGTAAGTGAAGAAAATAAAATATAATAACAACACTAGTTCCAGTTGCAACAAAAAATTTAAATTATCCACCAACACCAGAAGAAACATTATTTGAAAGAGAATTATTTGCTAAAGATAGGTATCCACATGTGGGTATAATACATCTGAAAGATTCAACTATTAGTATTGGAAAATATATTTCTGGAGATATTAATAACATTAAAGAAATATACGGTTTATGAGGAGAAGGACACAATTTTTATATCTGTGATACAAAAGTAAATATAGATTGTGATATTCTACTTGTCAAAGATAACGAATATGAGTAAACAGAAGGACTTTCTAAATTGTAAAAAAAAAAGCGCAGAAGAACTTGAAGGTAATTACAATGTTAATGATCTTAAAATTACACAGAAATTGTTTTAATAACCAATGCTGTATTTCAAAAATATATTCTTATAAGAAAAGGAACAATCCAAATTCAAATGTTGGTTGGAAGTATAATAATATAATAAGACGAACTTATGAAAAATATTTAAATGATTCAAGCTCAAGATCAATACCAAACACACCAGAGAGGATGATTTCTCCAAGAACTCCTAGATCTAGAGAAGGCATAAAAAATACAACAATTTGCCAAAAGAACATATTTGGAAGAATGATGTTAGAAATTTAATTGACAGATTATTAGTTAAACATGGCGAAGAAAATGCTGGTAATAACAATTATTACAATGAAAAAGTGAGCATAATGAATATGTTAAACAATCAATTTTCTGATTTTGCTATTAATAATCCAAAAGGAATTCCATATCTTATAAGAGTTTTAAATGCAATTCTTCATTCTTTTTGGATTTCTGAACACCATGGCAAAATAATAATAAAATGGGCGTTAAAGAATTTAAATTTGCCTTACATGCATTTGCCAGGGTATAATTATTGTGGCCCATTTACAAAATTAGATGAAAGGTTTGAAAAAGGAGATACATGAATAAATAAACTAGATGAAGCATGTAAATATCATGATATTGCTTATAGAGATCGTAAAGATTTAGAATCTAGATATACGGCTGACAAAATTTAAAAAAAGAAGCCAAGGAGATAATGTTAGATAAAGATACTCCAAATGGTGAAAAAATTGCTTCTTCAACTGTTGCTACAACTATTTTTATAAAAAGAAAATTATGATGGGGTATTAAAATTGATTAATTACTTATATTTTTTTACTTATAAATGAAGATAAAAAAATATAATGTTTGATATACCCATCGATCAATTAAGAGATTCGGGTATATATGTATAATATATATATATATATTTTAAACAAAGGAACAACTTGAGAGAGAAAATAAAAAAATTCAAAAGAAGGAAAAGATTTCTTATTAACTTTGTCAGTACCAATACTCAAAAAAATATTAACAGAATAATTTGGAAGTGGGATGTCATGTAGGATTTTTCCCATTTATAATTCCTGTTACAGCTGCACTCGGATCTTTAGCTGGAGGAGCCAGTGCAATTTATAATTCTCTTGAACAAACTAGAAAAAATAATAAAAAATTAGAAGAACAAAAAATACCTAATTTGGCAATGGAAAATAAATCAGAAAGTGAAATAGTTGCAAAAAAGGGAGACCAAAAAAATATGATTATGTCACCTATATCTAATTTCGATATTGAAAAATATGCAAAAATATTTAAAAAAATTTCATAAATGTTTATTTGTATGACAAACTAACAAAAAAAGCACAAAAATGAATGTGCTATGGTTAATTTTGACATTGCATCAAATCCTAGCACTTATTGGGTTTGTTATTTTAAAGAAAGTAATGATGTTTAATATTTCGATTCAATTGTAGGTAATATTTCTACTAATTTAACTAATTACAATGATAAAATAATTAAGAATTTTAATTCAGTCATCTGTGGACATTTATGTTTAATTGTGTTTCATCTTTTTTCGAGAGGTTTTAAGTTTCATGATTTATTTCTTTATTATTGAATGACATATATATTTGGGAATCCCTTAATAAAATCTTCAAATAAAAACTCTGACACTAATGCTAACGAATTAAAAACAGACGTAGATTTAAAATACAATATTATTGTTTCTGCTTTACGAGATCAAATTAGCAAAACTTTCGTTTATACAAAAGATATTTCTCTTCATAATCGTAGAATTAATAATATGGCTGATCCTACAGATAGAAAAGATGCAGCCAATAAAAGATTTTTTGAAAAAGAAACAACCAATAAATTGCAAAATTTAAACCAATCAGCTTTGAATTATTGTGAAACACTTGTCAATGGAAAGTTGAAAAATGCAAGAAAGAAAAGTCCCATATGTTTTATACACATGCAAAGTGGGATAAAAAAATAATTTTTTCACTTAGATAATAATCTGATTTTCTTTACTTTTTTGATAGTTTGTACTGTTTATAAAATATTTTCTGCTTATCTCAATTTACCTGACGATACTGTGACTGTTATTTAGTCATGATGATGGATTGATGACCACAATAGGAATATTCATGAAATATAATGATTAAATATTTATTTTTACTATGAAATGGAGAATATTTGGTGCTTGAAGTGTAGGACGTTCACTAAAAATAATAATATACAAAATGTAAATACTAAAAATGGACATTTAGTTCAAAAAAGTAAATGTTCAATATGTAAATCTAATAAATAAACTTTTTTTTTTAATTTTGCCCAATTTAAGAGAAGGCATAATCAATGAATTATATAAACCTCCATGAAAAAAAATTTCCAAGAAGAGTAATTTTGGTGGTATTGATGAATTATGGCAAATCGATCTTGTTGAGATGGATACTGGAAATTTAAAAGGAATATCACATATAAACAATGGATACAATTATATTATGACAATGATTGATGTTTTTCAAAATATGCATTTGCTATACCAATTAAATATATAACTGCTAAAAATGTAGCAAATGCTTTAGAATGTATAGTGATTAAAAGAAAACTTCATAATTTACAAAGTGACAATGAATCAGAATTTTATAATAATACATTTAAAGAACTTACGCAAAAATATAACATCAATAACTATTCTACATTCAGTGAATTTAAAGCCAGTGTTGTAAAGAGATATAATCGCACAATGAAGAACAAAATTTTGAAGAAATTTGCTTTAAATGGCAATTACAAATAGGTAAATATATTAGATGATTAAGTGAAAGAATATAACAAGAAAACGCCGAACTATTGGTATGAAACCAATTGAAATCAATAAGAAAAATGAAAAAAATTTAAGATATCAAGATTTTGTGAATACGTTTACTAAACCGAAATATAATGTTGGCGATATTGTCCATGTTAGCAAAAGTCAACGAATATTTGAAAAGGGTTATACAGCTAATAGGACAACATAATTATTTACCATTCCTGAGGTTTTAAATTATGATGTGCCAACTTACAAACTGAAAGATATCACAAAGGTTAGTTTTTATGAATATGAAATTATGAAAACCAACTATCCAAATGAATGTTTGGTTGAAAATATCTTAAAAACAAAAGGCAATAAAAATTATGTTAAATGTTTAGGTTTTGATAACTCACATAATTCTTGGATTAATAAAACAGATGTTTTGTGAATTTAAATAATGTTTTAAGAAATTTAACACAATGTCTCTTATTTAATGACACAATTTCAGGCATAAAATAGTTTGTGCTTGGAATACCACATAAAAACTAAATTATCATTAGTGATCAAAACACAAAGGAAATGAAAAATTGATATAAACCAGATTCATTAACAAATATTGTAATATTTTTGTTATTCTCAAGTAGCACCATTTTGCTGCTACCACAAATATTCATATCATTAAACTGTTTATCATTAATTCTATAAAAACTGGATATCAAAACTTAAAAAGCTAAATCTTCAGAATCAGTATCAATATCTTTCATTTGTAAGAAAGATAATCATGTCAAATATAACAATGCTTAACATAATAAAACGAGTTCAATGTTAATTCATTGTTCGTTCATCATTTGCTCAACTCACATAAAATGCATTCAATGTTTGTTTATCATTAGATATTTGTTTTTCATCATTCATTCATCGTTTGTTTAACATACATAAAATGCACCCAACATTTGTTCATCATTCATTTGTTCAACACACATTTCACCTATGATGAGCTTTATTTTGAAAAATTACAAAAGGTTTATGGCTGTTCCTCGACAGTGACCTGTTACATATTTTTCCAACCTTGAAATTGACAGCAGCAAAATGCCAATTGGTGAAACCCAATCATCTCTCCACTTAGGTGAATATATATATTGGATTTTTTATTATTTTTAATTTTTATATTTTTTTTAATTCTCTGGTACCACCCTTCCCATATGATGTTAGTGCCTTACATCGTATGGGAACACTCCAGTTATACATCTGTTTTATTACATTTATATTATAGAGAGTATTTTTTACTGCAGCTTGATGTGGTATAGTTGATTCACGATAACTTCGGCCTTTTCTGAAGCCCTGCCAAATTTCTACTTTTGGTTACTGATTACGTATCCTTCCGCTACATGTAAACATAAACCCTACCATGTGACTTCTACTTTTATAACTGTAAAATGCATTGGTTGCTCTTTACAGCTATTCAAAGAATTATGTCATATTGCAGAAACCATTCCCTACGAATATATTGACAATGTAGGCCTATAACAATATTTAGGTCAGCTTTATAACTATTTGTTTCACACGATATAGCACATTACACATAATACACATTAATATTTAGCACGACAGTGTTTGTTACAACTGTAGTGGAAACAATATTATTTAACCTGTTGTTATTAATATGTGTTTGGAATAAAAATTAAAATGAAGGGGCAACCAGTCCAACGAAACGACGCAGTAAATTCAAGCATGCAACTCGTGTCACTTATTTATTGTACATCCAAACATAATAGAGTCATGAACATGCAAACACATAGGCATACCGTAACATTTATTGTGCTAATATTTACATGCATTGGTACTTACTGGTTTGTAGGTTTATTATATATATTTTCTATTTGGGTGGGATTAGTATTTCGTTGGGATTATTGCAGACATTCAAATCACAGAAATGTAAGCTCGTTACACAACTGTTTTCCAAACACCTAGAACAAAGGTACAATGTTGTGATAAACTGACATGAATGTAAATAATTAATGTCATCATAACATCAGTTCATGGTTAAAACGTATAAATTTTGCACATATTTGAAATCAACACACACACCTGGCCTGCGTGACGATTACAATGCAGCCACCACGCCCTTTAATACACATCGATCGCAACACATTTCACTCTGCCATGGAAACACATATTTATCACAACATTGTAACTTCCATAGAATGTTAAAAGAAAAAAAACATGAGTATGAACTTGACGCGTCATTCAGAAACACACCATGTCTTTGTATGTCGCCACACCATTGTCAGTCATAATGCACTGGGTAAAATCTCCCACCGCCGCCATATTGGGAACGCTTTCCACACTACGTCTGCCAACGTGCTGGATTTGTAAGTGCTGTGTAATGTGCTGTGTTGTGCCATCGCATCTAAAATATGTCGTTGCCTCTAAATAACATGTAATAGGTATTTAAACAGTAAAATCATGTTTCAGTTGTAAATTACAATCTCAGACATCATTAGTGTTACTGTAATTAGTATGGGAAGTGCTGAAATTAGAAATAACAAAATGTATACCTTTTCTACACAGGTGGTACAATCTTCCCGAGAGAGAGAGAGAGAGAGAGAGAGAGAGAGAGAGCGAAAGAGAGAGAGAAAAGAGAGACAGAGAATGAGAGAGAGAGAGACGCGCCTTGCTTCGTTTATTGAACCTTTATTTCAGATGGAAAAAAAAAATCAGCCTACACACGTGAATTAGCGCAGATAATTTTAACTGCAGCAATGAAATGTGGTTCCGTCAGTGCTACCTAACAATATATCAATTGGCAATGTTTAACTTACAATAGTATATATATAGTATATATAAAACAAGGTTAAAAAATATTGTAACTTTGAACTATTTCTTACCAAGTGGAATACAAGTTGACACAGTATGCCTAGGGTGATTTTTCAAAGGATCGATTCAAAAGGCCTTAGAGAGCGTGAATGGACTATAGCAATTAGTAGCGTCTGCTGCCCGTACTTTTTATATGAGCATGAGCTCAAATTTTGAATGATTATGATAATATAGTAACTATGGGCACATCATATTCACATTATTAAATTATCTGCTGAGATCGGGGTTCGAACCCACGACTTTCGCATTTGAAAGCAAACACCTTGTCACTGAGCCACTGTGACAAGATGCATGCTACAATGAAATGAAGCCTTCATGAGGCAATTTGAAAGATTCTTTATCTCAAGTCACTCGTCAGGTGTGTCACAACTACTGTGTCCATTTCACCCAAGGTCGACAAGTGAAGCCATTCCCAGCTTGAGGGCAACATGCTACATCAAGCTCGACTCTCTTTTTTCTTCTCTCTGCATGCAGTCAGCTTCTTCCTGTTGCCTGTAGAGGCCAGCACATTATGAAAGCTTTCATCTGTCTCAACTAGGTTGCAGCACAGAAGGAAACCTTTATTCTGTCGCGACTAGATGGCAGCATGTTTTCTGAAGCAGATAAAGTATTCTTTCACAATAGGTGCAACTTTTAGTTACACTTATTATTGAGATGAAGTTATTTGATAAAGTCTTTGATCTTATTACAATATTTCCCACCCCTAATTTTTCTATTCAAATGTAATGTAATAAATCCATAATCTGGGCCCCAACATTTTGAACAAATCTCTTAAAATTTTTCATATGTTATATATCCACCAACATGGCGAGTGAGAGAGATGTGGACGGCGCTTGGGGGCAGAGAAGATGAGAGCACAGAAGTGAAAAGGCGTGGTGATTCTTTGATGTGGGCGTACCCATTCGCTGTTCGTCTGCGCGAGATTCTAAGTATGGACTTTGTGTTTGATTGTCTATCATGTGCTGCGAGAAGATCCCTTACTGGTAAGTCTGCTGGCTGGCGAGCAAACTACCAGGCACTGATTGGCTCACGCATGGAGGTAGGAGTAAACCCGAGATGGTATTTATAAATGAAGCATTATAATTTATAGACAAAATATTAATAACATTTATATTTAACAGGATACAAAGTGAATTTTATGAACACAAGTATAAAACGCTTGTGATACATTATATCTAAATACATCATAAATGGGGAGATTTTTCAAAGGTTTGATTAAAATGGCCGAATAAACCGTGAATGCACTGTAACTATATGTGACCTTAGCAGTGACTATAATGTTATCGGTGGATAGTCTTCAGGGCCATATGGTAGTTTTGTGGGCGTCCGATGAGTATATTCTTATATATGGCCGACTGAAAAAGCAATTTTAGCTACATTGCAGGTTTCAAAATGTTATTTTACTATGTGTATAATGTTTTGAAATTACCCACCTACCCTGATTTGAAATTTATATTATTTTGGTAAATAGGCAGTGCACTGTAAACCATTTGATAGTTTCGTTAGTAAATGTGTATATTAAACACGCTGCAGTTCAGCTACAGCACAGTGTAAGTGGTCCCCTTAACGGAAGCGAAAAACAAAAACCCAGTACCGGACAGTTTATCCTGCACTGTATATTTTACGGTTGTGTAGTTTAAAATGTCTCTTATTTTTTCTGCCGCTTAGTTATGCTGATTAGTTATGTATTGGTAGCGATAGGAAAATTTCGCGAGTTCAATGACCTGTAGACTAAGACTTCACAGTCCTGTGTACACTCGAGTTTCAGCTGTTTGTTCGTTGGCCGCTGCCCCAGATAGTAGCCAGTGTTACGGACCCCACATTTGACATTATGGGATTTGCTTCATGTTCCCTTGCAAGTGTGCTAATAACTCGGAGTCGTCCAGCGCGTGTCTAATGAACTGTGATCCAGTTGCAAAAATGACTTCTGTTTACACGTGTTTGAAATCTATCTTGTCCTGAGATGAAGTCGCGAAATTTTCCTACCCCTGTGTATTGGTTAAGAGTAAAACAAGATCTTTAACTTTGGGGGGGGGGAAGGGGGGTACGGAACATGCCTTTTTGGCACCCTCGAGTTCGCGACTTAAGCGGCCATTTCATCTCTGTTTACTTGTGTACTCTGTGACTTGTAAGAAGTAAGACGGCGAGAGAACGGCGATGGAATGCATTGGCGGGGGGACAGAGAGTAAAATATTTGGACTTTATTCAGGTTCCAAGTGTAAAAACACCTCAAAGCACTCACACGCATAAGTGGGGTTCTAATCCGAAAACTTCTACACGTTATGTTTGATATAGGCTTTTCACGGTAAAGTGAGCACTTCTTTTAAGGTACTTCTAAATTTATCTTTTCAAATAAATTCTACCTTTCGGCCACTTTCTAATGTAAACATTGCAATATGGCTAATAAACATGGGCCTAGTGTATACATTTCATCACTCTCATAAGTTGAAAAGTGCTCACTTTACCATGAACATCCTATAGAGCTGTTGGCTAAAAAGTAGTCACGGTTAAAGGTAAATGCGCAACTTGCATACGCGCTCTACATCACGACATTCCCTGCACTATCGAACCCGGCTCGTCTTGGCTGAACGCACTTCCTGGACCCTCCCCTATATGTGCCGCTTCTGTGCACTTACGTTTTCTGTGCCCACGTAGCGACCTGGCAACAAGAGTGTTAAAGACGGCGCCAGATCGGCGGAAATCATTCTTCATCTCAGCAAGAAATCAATTTCACAGCAGCGCGAGTGCCCGCCGGACCGTCTTATTTCCTGCCCGGGGCTGTTATTGACAGCGACCAGATATGGCGGACGCATCTCCCGTACTTCTCTCCCCCCGCCCCCCTTTTTCTCCTACACTCCTTTCAACGGACCCCACCGAGATATTAGCCGTTACTCCTCTTCGCCCAGCGCCCGGAGAGAGCTAATTACGAACCGTATTTAGTCTCCTCATTATTCGTCATCATTGCTGCGGACTCGGCGTATATATTTCATTCACCACAGGGGCTAAGGTTCCCCAAGCGTATTCAAGAGCCGGTCAATTGTTCATTGTTGGGAGTCGTTCCCGTCTGGTCGATGGACTTGGCCAAGCGTACTGCGGACACTCGAGGGCCATGGTCGGTTCAACCGAACCGTTTAGAAAGCCCTGGCCAGGATTCACTTTTCACCACATTACGTACTACCCTCTTCTGCAGCCACAAGGACCAATAAAAGCCTCCCGCGTACCTGGCAATTTAACTGCGCTGCGCAGTTATTTCGAAAGAGCTTAGCAAACGGTGAAAGAGTTAAAGGATGTTTACGATAAAGTGAGCACTTTAGAAATGAACCTTTGAAAAAAGTCACTGTCCCTGCATGCATATATTCTAATGGGTGCACTGAGTGACATTTGTCCAGTAAAGTTTGTAACAATGGATGTAAAGTTGTTCCATATCCTAACGTCGAATAAAAAGTGTTAGATAAGCATTTGTGATAACTTAAAATTATTACTTTTAATTCCTGTTTTTTTTTTTTTTTTTTTTTAATTCATAGAAGTGTAAAAATGAACAGATTTGTAAAGAATTCACTTTCTTAATAATTTCGTAATTTCATTTTACTAACGCATGGATAAACTGATGAGGCTCATGGCAATGTTAGTTTTACATAAAGCAGAGGAATACACAACGTGTATACAGGTAGATCTTAAGCGGGGATTTCCAAACGTGCTCATTTTACCGTGAACAGCATATATATATATATATATATATATATATATGCCTCGCTCAAAATATTCTCAAGGAATGTTAAAACAACGTCGATACAAATGCACGAACTAAAGGAAACTTATACCAGTCGAGAGTAGACGATTGAAATACCCAGCGGAAACTACATAATTATTGCAGTGTCGGAATTCAAGTATTTTTTAAGGATTTCTACTGATCCACAATTAATCCTACTTATTCGACAGACTAAATCTGAGGTAGATCTATTTACGTCTCATTTGATTGTCCCCAGAATTGATTCGCGCAAGGCTAATAGAACTGCCTGGTCACATGGTCAACAGAGGCGAATGAATTTGCGTTTGAATTTTCAACAGACCCAAACTTTCATCAGAACAAAATTCGCTGACTAACTTGAATATATTCACTTCACACCCTAACTATATCACGTGAGATGTACAATCATGTCAAAGCACTTACTTACAAGTAAATAGTGTTCTAACCTCAAATAAACCAGTAAACACTCGCAGTGGCCACAGATTATTCCTAGAATTTGCTCTGTCTCTCGTTGGTTCTTGCAGTCATCATTTTCGCTACTTACGTGCCAGATAAAAAAAAAAAAAAAAAAAAAAAAACGAACACACGAAACTAAAACCAATAATTGCAGTCGAGTGCATGTTTAGTTTCGTAATCGGAAATGTTCGGTCGTGAAAGTGAAATTTGACGTGTGTGGTAATGAGAGTCGGTTCCTATTGGTGACACGTAGGTTCTTGAACTAAAAATTTAAAAATTCGCCAACTTAACTGTGCAGATATGCGTGCAGATGGCCATACTGCTTTCACATATTCCAAGGTCTCCTGATCTTCGAGTTAAAGAGCTTCGGGTATGGCCAGTTCTTGGATGGGTGACAGCCGGTGATTGTTGGTACACAGAACAAAAGCAGCTGAAAAGTGCGAAACTCTCAGGTACGTAAGGACCCTCGGGCCGGAAATTCCGTTCAACCTCGACATTCAACGAGGTATAGGTTGTTCACGGTAAAGATAGCACTTTTGTGGCCCTATACTTTTAGCCATATTTTTAGTCATTTAACGACCTTTGTAAATAAGTATTGCAGTGTTTGTAATAAACACAGTGTGTACATTCCACCGCACTCAGAAGTTAACATCTAAGGCTGAAATGAAATATGTTTATTGACTATTGTTCCCAATGAGAGCGCTTTCAAAAGTGCTCACCTTACCGTGAATAGCCTATAGCATGCAGTAATGAATTGGCAAGAGGCCGTAGTCTTTTTCATCTTCCGAGGACCATTATTCTGTTGTGTGAACAGACATCGTATTACTTAATGAGCATTCAGCATTACTACAACAATTAAAATAAAGGCGCATTCTACCCAGGAAAAACATCACTTCTAGCGATGTGCATCAAAAACAATAAACATTATGTTGCACTGACAACAATAATGTATATGGCAATTATGTTCACCAACACTTTCAGTATATAAACGATCGTCAGGCAACCGTTGTTTTTTTTAATTACTGAAAAGTAATAGGTGGGGCTGGGAACATATGGCTTACTTGCATATGTAAATTAGGGCTCATTAGAGCACCACGCATGGGCGTCACTGAAATGAATTGTGCTGTGGGGAAGACTGTAAGATAGATAGTGTGAGAAATAATATTTAAGCCCCAAGTATGGATATTAGGCACTGAAATGAATTGGGGTTCTTTAATGTATGTGAAGACAAATAAAGATATATTTATATGTGTAATTATTATGCAACATGTAGGAAGGATTTGCAAACAAACAACTGAATGTGTAGGTTACAGAACACACACTGTAAAATACTAAAAATCACCATAAAAACATCAACAGACTTACATCTTACCAGCATGTTTCCTCGTATCCAGGCTTATCTCCGCCTCCACACAGCTATATACATGCCACACTTTAAATATTTGCTGGGAAATAATAAGGTAACTAACCACTAGTATATCAATCACAGAAGTCCAAGGGCGAAGTGGAGTTTAACGCAAACAAAATCGTTTCTCAATTCAAATACTTCTCCCAACTTTGAATTGTAATCACATAATATTTACAAATACCACGCAACAGCTGGACTAGAATATTAAATTTAAAACTCCGTATGCCTGTCAAAAATATCAATTACGTGTATGTGCTTGACATCCATAATTTAAGTATTTGCTGTGTTGTAAAAGTTCGTACAAAAATTAAAATGTTTTAGTGTGCAGAAAGTTTGGTTAATACTCAAATAGTAATCACACTCACACGTTACATTTTACAACAAATCTGCCTATGCGTCTACAGTGAATAAAATGTTCCTGGCCAGCAATGTCAAAATTAGGTAGAGTAAAACACGATTTCTTATTTTCAGGCACTTTGTGTTCAGCAAGAAAGTGTTGTATTAAATGTGTACTTAACTGGAAAACGTTTTTAACACTCCACCGCTGGAGTCAACGGTCACTTACTACGGCAGCGATAAGATACCTTATATTTCTGCATTATACTTGAAGTTGCAAAGCTCCTAAGCCCTCTTCAGGCAATTTGAAAACACTCTGTCGGCTATTTACGTAAAACGGAGCATATTTGTCGGGGTCAAACTCACTTTTAAATTATAATTTTTCACTTTTCAGACGGAGCTCAGGTCTACCCGACCTGTTACCTTAGTGACCCATTTCAGACAAGATGGAGACCAGAACATTCAATTAACAACTCAATTTGGCGTCTGTTACCTGATTTGAATTTACCTGTGTGACATAGGGTTTACATCAGGGCGCATTCCTTATGATTATAATCAATACATTGTTGTCGATCATTACCAACTTACACCAACTAACATGTAGCTCAAAACTTAACAATATGGAAATAAATACGTAATATTGAATATATGAATAATAACCTCTCAACTGCTGCGTGCACGATAGTAAATGAGTAAAACAAAAAAAAATATTAAAAAAATAAAAATAAAAATTACTGAATAATAAACTTATATGTAGAACACTTCACAACAATAGTATTTCTATAAAATAAATATGTGTGTACTCGTATGCTGGATTTCCATGCCACTGTAAGGCCTAACAATAATAATGAGATGTTTTGCGTAATGAGACATTACATTACTGTTTTACGAAAGTGCTTTATAACGTCCCCCGGGTTTATGCTTGAAAACTTAGAAAGGGACGGCTTTCAGACTAACTGACAATATAACTTAAATTAACACCCACGTCTTGCCCGGGATTCGAACCCAGAGCCTCCTACGCCCAGATGGGTAGCGCACCATTCGACTGCGCCACGGGAGGTTGGATTTAAAAAAAAGTATTTACCCTTTCAGACTGGACAGTTTGGTATCCAAGTTTTGCAAACCTAAGATATCGTTTATTTTCTTGGAAAATAGGCTTTCAGGGCAATAATATTATATCGCGTGTACTATTCTCGAGTCCCCGCTTCATCGCAGGCTCTGGCAGCGCGGCGACTAAACAGGACGGCTGTTCTCGTGTGAGCAGTGTGAGGTACTCTGCTCGTCGTGTCGAGGTTTTCTCGGGGCATTCCCATTTCCTCCGCATGCATCAACCTCAGCTCAACTTCCGCATCCAATTCAACGGACTGGCGGGTATACGCTGTTTACGGTTAACTGAAGACGTTCGAAATCAACCTTTGAGAAATGTCACTGTTCCTATCTGCGTAAGTTTCAACTGGCTCACGTAGTGACATGCGCCCGATAAAGTTAGTAACGACGTGACGGTGGCGAGGTGTAAGTTTTTTTTCTTTTTTTTTAACAGGGTAAGCAATTTCTACTAACAAACGCAACACCCTCCACATGTATTTGCCGTTTTATAATACCTATTATTGGTTTTAAAAAGGAAAACAAAATCAATGTAATAAAAATTAAACTGAGTAATATTTAGAGAGCATATTACAAATTATAAGAAATAGTCCCGTCCAACGGAACACTTTCATCCACTTTTTCAACGATATGAGAACTGTAGGACGCAAACAGAACGACCTCTTACCGAGCCGAAGGAACGCGGACGAGCTCGAGCGTGTGGCGTGTTGTTGCTTGTGAGTTCGATACATCGCTAGTCTCTCCTGTTTGGGGAAAAAAATACTAGATAGCAGCACTATGCGTAGGAGTTACAAAAACTCTGTTTCTCGAATCGGATACGTGAAACTCAGAATTAAACGTGTTTGAAGTTGAGTCGAAAACTATAAAAAGTCAAACTTATATATATATATATGGGGTAAGCATTGCTTACCTCGTGTCAATGGAATTATCGCCACTGGGACGTAATCCCATGTCTTACCTTTATACTAAAAGTGTTAGATAAATATCCGTGAATACTGATATAATTACTTTTTTTCGTGCATATATGTTTAAGAATGAGCAAATTTGTAATGTGTTCACTTTTCTAATCGCTTCAAAGTTCCACTTGACGGACGCACGAATGAAGCGATGAGGCCCGTGGCAATGCTAATTTTACATTTTGCGGAGCATACAAGTAGATCTTAGTCAGGGCTTCCAAAAGTGTTCAATTTACCGTAAACAGCCCGTAGCAAGACAGATGTCATTTCCGCCAGCCCTCTATTATTATTAACACCGGCTCTATTTACAAAAAGAGCGTGTAGGTATGCATTTTAATTTTTATTAAGATATCCGAGTGACACTAAAATTAATGCGGGGCTTGTTATGTTAACTTCGCGTTAACTCTCGACCGATTTTTTTTTTTTTTTTTAATAAAATCGCGGCTGTGTTTACACTGAAGTTAGGAACAGCTCGTTTTCAAAAGTCGTAATGCAGTGCTACCAATTATGCTGTACCTTATGCCTGAAAAACAAATGTGAGTTTTGGCACACAGACAAATAGTAAATATGTACTTAATACATTGATGTTACAATTGTGAAGACTTTTGTAAGTATCCTATTATAAATAAGACGATATCTGTATGTCTGTCCGTATTTAATAGTTCTAAGTTCCTTGAAACTCAACAAAAGTTCTTCAAATTTTGCAGAGCGAATCCTCAGTGTCAAATACAGGTCAAGTTCAAATTTCAGCAAGATCAGATTACCCAATTATTACCTTTTACCTTAAAAACTCATTTTCAATTACTTTTTCTAAATGAAAGTTTTGTATTAATGCATAGAAATTATTGCATAGAGACATGAAGGTAATGGAATATCATTTTTGTTTACTTTAAATGCCTCGTTTCAATGTTGAGTTAATTTCCAAGTGGGGCCGCAGTGGTTCAGTGGATAGAGCGATTCCAAGTTGGGCCACAGTGGCCAAGTGGAAAGAGAAATATTAAATGGGGCCGCAGTGGCTCAGTGGATAGATATATATCAAATTGGGCCTTAGTGGCCCAGTGGATACAGAGATTCCAAGTGGGGCCGCAGTGGCTCAGTGGATAGGTGATTCCAAGTGGGGCCTTAGTGGTTCAGTGGATAGAGCGGTTCCAAGTGGGGCCCTAGTTGCCCAGTGGATAGAGAAATATATAAAATTGGGCCGCAGTCGCTTCAATGTTGAGTTAATTTCACATCATTTTATTATTACCTACATATATCTATGGAATATATATATATTTTTCAATCTTTGTAAGATAACCAAAATTTGTAACACGGTAACTATTCTAGGCACGTGACAATACTAAAAAAAAGGTCACAGACTGGGCCCTTAGTGTGCTAATAACAGCCTTTATCTCACTTAAATTACAATTATTTACACTCTTAGATTGTCTTTGCATTTGGAGTTTTAAATTGTTAGTTTATTTATCAATGGAATACACACGAACGAAGTTAAAAATTACACTTTGCGATCATACACTATTAACACAATATTCAACCCACACGGAAGTTGGAAGGAATGGAAATGAATACCTACCGTACAGAAAAATATAGTTTTTATAATTCGATCGGCTGACACTACGTTAAACTTCTGTTATGCCCGAGTTGTGCCAACTTCTTTCCTGGGAACATTAACTTTACACCAGTCTTAACGGCCTTATCCACGAAAAAAATTGGTTATTTTATGGTCGTGTCATGTACTATTCAACTCGTAGGTATGAATGATTTAACTCTTTCCTTGCAAAAAAAATAATTTTCGAGTGCGTAGTATTAAACTACAAATTTACTGTTTTATAAATGTACAAATAATGAAAACTAACTTACGTACAGAAATGAGACCATTGGTACTGGAAGGAGATGCCAAGACCTATTTCAAGACGTCTATAAAATCGCACAAGAAAATGTTTTTGCGGTTGCAAAAAGTTGCAGAAAATAAGGAAATCCTCGCAAAATTTTTATTTATGTTCTGCTTCTGAATTTTTGTATAACCTTGGCTAAGCATTCCTTAAAAGGAACTAAGACAAGACCTTTCAGGTGCTCTCGTTAAATTTCCTGTCTATCTTATTTGTACATCAAAAACAGTATGATTATGACTTAGACACCTGATTTTGCAAAAACGGTGTATTATCTGAGTATAATATAGTTGCAGATGTCTACAACTTAAACAGTATATGGCACTAATACAAAATATAAATTTATTTTTCGTGGCCAACGAACTTAAAGATTGTTCATGGTAAATTGAGCACTTGTGAAAGCCCTGCTTAGGTTTTACTTGTATGCACGTTATGTATTCTTCCGCCGTATGTCAAATTAACGTTGCCATAGGCCTCATCACTTTATTCATGCGTCGGTCAAGTGAAACTGTAAAATTATTGGAATAGGAAAATTTCACAAATCTGCTCACGTTTACACTTTGCTGTGACCTGTCCTGAGGACGAATCACGTCACGCAAGGAAGGGGGATAGTAGTAACTAGATAGACAGAGCACTCGATATGAAAAACTTTACTTTTATTACACTCACAGCGCTGTACATTAATTGACGTGTCTCGCACTCTGCGTTTCTCTACAATTCTCTCGTATGGCTAACAGTACTACTGTTTTTAATACTAACAACGTGCTCGTTGACTCAGAGGGAGTCTTAAGGGTTATACGCGGATCCTTAACACGCCGTGACCTAAGGCGCCCTACAGGAATTATAACTACCCCGTTGATTACGTCGTCGACTTCGTGCAGACCTCCTCAGCAGTGACTGTGGCTGGTGTCGAAGTCGGACCACGGGCACGGAGGTCCTCCCTGGGCGTCGTCCTGTATTCCTCTGGATCCAAGATGTTCGCGAGCAGCCATCGCACCAGGCTTATATAGTGCTGCGCCCGGCCAGCATCCATACCTTCCCTGGAGGGGGTGTTTTCTAAACAGCCGGGTTGGCTCGCCGAGGTCACACCATCATGCGTTCTCGCACGTCGCCTGCCAGCCCTGGATAATGGTGACCACACCAACTTAGATGCATTAAAAAAAAACAGAAAGCGAAAGAAACAATTTAAGTAATTATAAATGGTTACCTAACGCCTTATATTTGACGTTAAGATATGGAACTACTTTCCCTCCATCGTTACCAACTTTACTGTGGAGGTATCATTCAGTGCACCCGTTAAAATATATGCGGGCAGGGGGAAGTGACTTTTTTAGAAGGTTGATTTCAAAAGTGCTTATTTGATCGTGGACAGCCTTCAGCTCCATGTTATCTATGGTATTATCGGCCTCTAAGGCTAACCAGAAGCTTAAAGTAATATACGAGGAGCTACGAGGTGGTTTCCTACGGGGTCTATTTGGCGTGTATGGGCTGTTCACGGTATAGTGTGAGCACTTTTAAGGTCCTAGGTACTTTCCTATTTTAACCATTTTTTGTCCTTTAACTATCTTTTTAAATAATTATTACCATGTAAGTAATAAACACAGTGTGTAGATTCCACCACACTCGGAAGTTAACGTCTAAGGCTAAAATAAAATATATTTATGGGCTATTATTCCAAATGAGAGGACTTTTAAAAGTGCTCACTTTAACGTGAATAGCCTATACGAGACTTAGGACCGCAGGAGCATCATGGGAGAGCCAAATACGCTCGCCATAATCTATATTCAAGTCAATGTTTTGGCGTGCTGTATTCCCGTTGGCCACTCAGTGTAAGAATACCTTATCTAAAAACTGTCCAGAATATTTTAACAATGAGTTTATGAGTAGTATAAAAAAATGCCCCTTATTAACACATGTACGGGTCAGTTTGTGAACTGCTCTCCAAATTTTCTTTTTCTTGGAGAATAAAAATGGCAAAGTTTTGTTTACGCCGTCATTTTCTAGGTTATGGAAACTCAGGCAGTGCACTTAAATAAATCTGTATTACTACGGCGTCGCACGATAGAATTTCCCTCTCAACGTCAAATAAAGTCGAAAATGTGGCAACGCCATAGTTAAGGGAGCGTGTCACACCAAACATTTCATTTTTTTTTTTTTATATTTGTAGAAAATACGCTCCAACTTGTAGACCTTACTTGTAAGTCTTGCCTCTCATAAAATTGTTTATATCCCATAGGTTTTTGTACTATATCATGTCAAAATCACAAATTTTAGCTGACGCCACAGTGGCTGAGCGGTTAGCCTGCTTGCCGCCCACCAAGGCGAACCGGGTTCAATCCCAGGCCGGCTCATTCCGGATTCTCGCAAGTGGGAATCGTGCCGGACGATGCCGCTGGTCAGCGGGTTTTCTCTGCGATCTCCCGTTTCTCTCGCTCCTTCATTCAGGCGCTGCTCCATACTCCCCTCGCTTCACCCTAAATCGGCTCTCAAGACCTCGCTGTTTAAGAGCCATCCGAGTCTCTTCAACCACTCTTATTTCAGTGCGAATTATCTCATTTCGGTTAGTGCGTTGGTTCACGTAGATCGTCAGTCCCAAAAACACTAAGTTTGTATATCGCACCACGCTGCACCCTTAAGTGCCTTACGAGTTGCGACACAGAGAAATCTCACTGCTTGTCTGTGCCGCGTGTTGTACTCCCGACTTCCTAGATCTTGAGTGTAGAGAATACCTCCCCATATACATAACTAGAACTGCAAATTCGCTCTGTGCTTTGTGTCTTATGATGGTGGCTTTCTTGCCATCTTGTGCTCATTTGTATATCCTTATAACTTACTCTCATGATTAGATATAAAAATTCAAGCCGTATTGTTTTATACAAAACTACTTTACAGAATTCCGGAAACCAGGAGGGAATGATTTTATTCAGCCTTTATATCCTCACGAGAAGACGAAGAAAAAATATAACAGCGAGTTAATCTTTATTACTGTTACAGATGCAATGAAAAAAAAATACGAGCAAAATCACATGGACACGAAAGCCCTCGTTTAAAAATATTTGCCGTGAAAAGTAATCCACGGCGAAACAAAATTAAATCCAAGCTGGAAGTGATACTACCCATTATTCACAATTCTTCTACTTAATATAGTATTTAGTCAAGTACGTGTGTTACGATGGAATTTTAATACGCGCAGAAAGATAGGCGGTATGAAACGCAATGCGATGAGAACACTGCACACCAGTTCAGACCCTTGAGCTTAGCGGTGATGGCGTACTTCATTAGCGCGGCAGTCTCACCCTTATCGCTCCCACGCTTCTCGGTCTCAAACGCGAAAAAAAAAACTCTAGTTACGTAGGCGGGGGCCTTAATGCCACGATCTTAAATTTCTACAGCTTTTGCGATAATCAGTTTTTAAACCCAAAATGGAGCCGATATTTTAAAATCGCTCGTGTCATTTTGTTACAAATTTTCTTATTAGGTAGTCTAATTTTTCAACACAAAAAGGTATAATCATATCTAATTTATTAATTACAATATTTTGTTAATTTTATTAAATAATTTGTTAAAATTTCACAGCTTTTTGTGTTGAAAAAATTAGACCACATAACTAATCTATTTGTAACAAAATGGTCAGAGCGATTTTACAATATCGATTCTCGTTTGGTTTAAAAAAAAAATTATTATCGCAAAAGCTAAAGAAATGGGAGATCATGCCCTCAATGGGCTAAGTATAGGATTAGGATATGCAAAGGCTATTCACGATAAAGAGATAACTTCTCAAATTAACATTAGAAAAAAGTCACTGCTCCTACCTGCATATATTTTAATAGGAGCACTGAGTGACATGCGTCCAATAAAGTTGGTACCGATGATGGGAAGTAGTTCCATATCTTAAAGTCGAATAAAAACTATTAGGAACCATTTGTGTTAACTTAAATTATTTCTCTCACGTTCTGTTTTCTCTTAATGCATCAAAGTGCGAAAATGAGCAAATTTGTAAAATATTTACTTTTCTAATAATTTCAGTTCCACTTGACCGACACATGAATAAAGTGACGAGGCCCATGTAAATGTTAATTTTACATAGGGCAGAAGAATACAGAATATTCATACAAGTTGATATTAAGCAGGGATTTCGAAAGTGCTCATTTTACCGTGAATAGCCTATAATTTATGGCGTTCGCCAGGTTTCAACGAGCAGGTGGCTAGAGAAACATGACCTCCTGCGATCTCCTCTACGTATTTTCCCTTGGACCATTCGTAAACAAAACCACGTGGCAATAGACTCTAAGACGTCCCCCCCTCTTCCCAAAAAATCAAAAACCCTTCATACGACCCCCTTCGTCCGTAGGTTATCTAAACTGCTGTAAATTACCACGAATTATTACGACTCGAGCATGTTTGACATTTCGACCTGCATTCCCAATCCTCCAACTGGGATTTTTTGTTTTAAACACCCGGCTGAAGGAGAGAAACAAACAGCGGTCGCAAGTTTTAGGGGGGGAGTGGAAAGGGGGGTGTGGGTGGATGTAAACATCAATAGGAATAAATTCGAAAGGCGCGTGTCAGGAACGCCGGCTGAGCCTCATTACCGCGCCTTCGCGCGTGCCGCGGGTAAACACAGGATGTGACGTAGGCTCCGCACCACGTGGAGCTAGCTGTCACGAGCAGTTTCTCCAAGCTGTCAGGAGCGAAGGGTGTGCCCAACCCATACAGCAGGGGTTCCGGCTGCTTGCCTGCTATCACTGTAAAAAAAAAAGTGTAAAAATACATGTGAAACCATTTGGTAGTTTTACATTTTCTGTGTGCAATTAGTAGAAACAAGTACAATACGTGCAAATTTACGGCAATGTACAACATTTTTCGTAACATAGTACAATTATATTATTAAAAAACACAAATGTATTTGTATATTAACAATAATGTAAATTTACATATTTGAAAGTACGTGTAAAAATCCACAAACCTGAAGTATTAAAACCCCAATCTGTGTATTTTTACAACTACGCCAATGTTATAATGGAACATGTACATCAGTGTAAAAAAACATATTATATTTCATTCAAAAGGTAGGACAATCTTACTGTAAAAACAACACAAATGCACTGGTATATTGACATTTAAAAGGGTGTAAAATTACACATGCAAAAGACTGTGTAAAAATACACTAATGCAAGGCACTAAAACCCTAAGCTTGTGTGTTTTTACAGCCACGCCAATGTTGTATTAAAACACGTACATCAGTGTAAAAATACATATTTTTCTATTTCGCTCACTAGGTAGTACAATATTACTGAAATAAACACGAATGCACTGGTATATTGACATTAACAAGGGTGTAAAATTACAAATTTGAAAGTTTATAAGCGTATATCTACACATACAAATACATGGTAACTTTACATTTGTATGTGTAATTTACTAAAACGAGTACAGTATTTGTAATTTTACACTAATGTTCTTGTGAATTTATATATAATTACAAGTATTTTCTTGAAACATGCGATATAGCGGTAGGAAGTAGAATTACTTCGAGCTCCTTTTGTGTGTTCAAAAGGAAATCCTTAACTCCCACTGATGCAATATGCTGGCTTTTGAATATATTGTTGATTCACGATAACTTCGGCCTTTTCTGAAGCCCTGCCAAATTTCTACTTTTGGTTACTGATCACGTATCCTTCCGCTACACGTAAACATAGACACTGCCATGTGACTTCTAATTTATAACTGTCAAATGCGTTGGTTGCTGTTTACAGCTGTTCAAAGAATTATGTCATATTGCAGAAACCATTTCCTACGAATGTTCACAATGTAGGCCTATGACAATATTTAGGTCAGCTTTATAACTATTTGTTAAACATGATATAGTACTTTGCACATAATAAACATTAATATTTTTCTACTACGGTGTTTGTTACAACTGTGGCGGAAACAACAGTAGTATTTAACCTGTTGTTATTAATATGTGTTTGGAATAAAAATTAAAACGAAGGGACAACCAGTCTAACGTAACGACACAGTAAATGCAAGCAAGCAACTCGTGCCGCTTATTTATGGTACATCTACAAACGTAAAAGATAGTGTGAACATGCAAACACATAGGCCTACCGTAACATCTATTCCGCTAGTATTTACATGCATTGGTACTTACTGGTTTGTGGGTTTATTATTTATATATTTTTTATTTGGGTGGGCTTAGTATTTCGTTGGGAATGTTGGAGGAATTCAAATCACAGAAACGTAAGCTCGTTACACAACTGTTTTTCCAACACCTAGCGCAAAGGTACAACGTTGTGATAAAGAGACGTGAATGTAAATAATTAACTTCGTCATAACATCAGTTCATGGTTAAAACGTATAAATTTTGCACATATTTGAAATAAAAACACACACACACACACACACCTGGCCTGCGTAACGATTACAACGCAGCCACCACGCCCTTTCATACGCAACGATCACATCACATTTCATTCTGCCGTGGAAACACATATTTATCACAGCATTGTAACTTGCCTAGGATGTATAAAAAACACTATTACGAACTTGGCGCTTCGTTAAGAAACACGCCGTATCATTGAAATGTCGCCATATCACTGTCAGCAGTAAAGCCATATAAAAACTGGATATAATTGCCCGCCATATTGGGACAAGCGCGTGGAAGGTGAATTTCTAGATTCTCCCTTACACACCACTTCTGCCAACCTGCTGGATTTGTAAGCGTCGCGCGTCACGCCATCGTATCTAAATAACATAGGCATTTAAACAATAAAATCTCTTTTCAGTTGCAAATTCCAAATTCAAAAATCATTATTTTGCTATAATAAGTACGAAATATGCTACAATTTTAAACATATGTAATCATTTATTTATTAGCGATAAAAAAATTCCCCGTGAGAGAATGACAGAGAGAGAGGGGGAGAGAGAGCGATAAGCTCCGCCCAGGAAACATTTTCGTCGGTCGAAAAAACAAATACCACGTCATTACGACCTACGTACGTAATTTTGCGCTGTTATTTTTAACTGTAACAATGAAATATGTTTAATAGGGGCTACCTAAATATTGAAACATGTCAATATTTAATTTACATAGAGCATACCGAAAAACTATGTTGGAACAATATTTGAACTGAGAACTATTTCTTACTAGCCGTTGCCAATACACCGCTACTCTCGCTGCTTATAATTCGTATATAATACGAAATAAACTTACAAGTTATAGAAGATATTAATAAAAGTTTCATTTATTTAAAAATACAGTATTTTAGAGTTAATCACAATGTTATGTATTTGTGGAATACAAGTGATTAAAGAAACCAGGTTGACATGTTACGCCTAGGGCAATTTTTCAAAGGTTCGATTCCAGAAGGCTGAAGAAAGCGTGAATGGAGTATAACTACCTATTCTGTATCTGAAGTCAATCCTTATCCACATTTAGAATATAATTTTTATAACTCCGTTAAACTACCAAGTTTTTGTAATTACAATTGCAGTTAATCTGCGATTTTGCTTTTTGTTAGTGATAAAATACACATAAACAGTGATTAAATTACAATTGCGATTGTTGTGTAAATTTACAGTATGTGGCAGGCAAGCTATAATTTACATAGTCAAATTACATGCACGGAGTGCATGTTATTTAACACGATAATAAGTAAAAATTACAGACTTGTTTGGTAACATTACACCTGCAGTGTACATGTAATTGGGTAAATGAACATTAAACAGTAACAGACTGGTGTAGTAAAATTACCACAACAATGATTGTGTTAATTTACAATGTGTGGTAGAAAATTAACAGCAAGTATAGTAAAAGAACATGCAGAGAGTACATGTGATTTTATGCGATGTTTATTAAAAGAAACTGACAGGTATGATAAAATTACACTAACAAAGTTTGTGTGAATTTAAATTTTTTGGCTAGATATTGGTAACAAAAAAAAAGAAAAATTACACATACAGTATACTTGAGATTGAACGTGATGATTCATTAAAAGAATAAAAAGTATAATAAAATTACACTGGCATTGTATTTGTAAATATACATGGGACACACCTGTAAAAGTACACGTACACACGTACATGTAAAAATACACGAACATGTGTGGAGATTGTGCTGCCACGTACATTCGTGTAAAATTACACAATTTTTTTTACAGTGATGCAGCTGTAGTCCATTCACGGTTACTTAGCAACATTTCTGAAGCTCTGCTGAAGATCTTCTTCCAGGACATCCCTCCGCTTCGTGCAAACCAAGCTTAACCAAGACTAGAAAATTGCACCAAAGGAGCAATGCACCGCATTCGTGCGCACTGAACGTATAGGATGTTCACGGTAAAGTGAGCGTTTTGAGGCCCTAGTTACTTTTTTCTTTCATCCATTTTTTTTATCATTTAACCACCTTTTTGAAATTATTATTGCTTTGTGAGTAATAAATACAGTGCTTATATTCCACCGCACTTGGAAGTAAACGTCTAAGGCTAAAATATTATATATCTATTGACTGTAATTGCAAATGAGAGGGCTTTAAAAAGTGTTGACTTACCGTAAATAGCCTATAATAAAGTTTTGCATAATAACTATTTCTTACCTGGCATGACCTACAACCTTGTTTTATCACTGTTTTATGCATGTTAATTATAAATTGAATAATATAATTCATAGATAAAATACAAGTATATTTTTATTATAACCAAAAATAAATTAATTTTAAGCCAACAGTAGCATAACACGCTTGTGATAAATGTCATATTTAGGAAACAATCAAAGAAGTCACACATGGGGTAGTTTTTCAAAGGTTAGATTCGAAAAGTGTGAAGAAACTCCGAATATACTATATTTTCCACATTCGAGGCCGAGAAGCGTATGAGGTTTAAAGCCGACTCTTGCTCACTCACCACTTGTCTCATCACCCTTATGCGCAAGACGCTCTACTGGCGTGCAGTCTTTCCGTGGGCGACTCGCCTGAACGCGACTTTAAGCGGTAACATTATGTTATTATGTCAATTTATAATAAAGATGATAGTGTCCAAAGACGACTCTATACTTTCTGTATATAAAATTTAGTATCTAAAACTAATTACGAGTGTACCCGTTTAAGGTTGAAGTAAAGCAACTGCCTATAGAGCACTTCACCCGACTAGGGAAAAGTAGCCGAATGCGTACGGCCTCCTGAATCGTACCACCTCCGTATTTCAGGAAATGTGAATACCATTGCGCTCTTGTGGCTACAAGATGAACCTGTTGTAGGTTCCGGCTATTCAAAGAAGAACGTAAGTGTGGAACCACGTTTAGCGATGTTATTGGAGTTTATGATTATTTGCACTTCTGGATGTAGTTTCTCAACCTCAGTTGTAAGCCTGTGAGAAATTGAAAAGTAAGTAATTATTGTTTAAATACATTTATTATTGTAAAGACAGCTCTTCTTCACATTTTGAACTAATTTACATCTGACGACAAACAATTGGAGGTTATGTTTCTTATTTTTGTTTTGTTTGATGACGAGTTGCCTAAGTCGTACCACGTCGTGGTTTCGCATATCGTACCGGTACGATTTAGGATACTACTATAAGGCAAGTCACAATGAAACCCATTTATTGCTCACTGTATGTGTAAACACTTTGAACAATCTAAATAACATTTTGCATAGTTTTATGCAGTGATCTCATTTTATTACAAACTTTAGTATAGGTTCCCGCATTAAAACTGTGCATTGTTTACGGAACATGTTTCTTAATGGTCGTACATCAACATCCGAGGACAATGGGTTTCAGTTTAACACTCCTTACATTAGCCAAGTTCCATATTTACCATGTGAAAAAGTATTTAATAGTCACCGTAAATAAAAGATTACTAAAACACATGTCCGTTGCGTGTTACAGAATGACGAAAAGGAAATATGGAGCTTGGACTGAAATGGAGATGGCAATGGCTCTTTCGTCGTATAGAAACGGGGACATGGATTTTATTGAATGCTGTCGACAATACAACATTCCAAAGCCAACGTTGAAAAGGCGCTTAGACAGGAAGAATGTTGTAGCTAACGAATCCGTAAAAGACATAGGCCGTACCACCACCCTTCCACCCGAAGTAGAGCAACAACTCGTTGATCATATTTCAAGATTAGAAGAGCTTCTGTTTGGGGTAACAATCGCTGACGTCAGGAAGTTAGCATTCCAAATTACACAACGCAATGAAATACCACACAGCTTAAACAGATTGACAGAAATTGTAAGGAAGAAATGGTTTTATGCCTCTAAAGCTCGCCATAAGGAATTAGTGCTACGTGAGCCCGAGTCCACTTCCATGGCACGTGCAAAGGGGTTCAACAAGAAGAATGTGTTAGGATTTTTTGGTATCCTGGGAAGAGTTATAAATGAAAACAAATTTGATGCTACTCGTTTGTTCAATGTGGATGAGACGGGTTTCAGCACTGTACAAAAAAAGATGCCAGAAAGTGTTGGCTATGGAAGGAAAGCGTCAGGTGGGGAAAGAGGTGAAAATACAACAATAGTGTGTTGTACTAGTGCGTCGGGAATGTATTTTCCACCTATGATAATCTTTTAACGCATTAGAATTGGTGCATGAGCTGCAGGTTGGTGCCTCTCCTGGAAGTATTGTTGACATATCGGAAACAGTGATCTTTTTGTAAAACTGTTACAACATTTTATTGCTGTCATCAAACCAAAAATCGACAACTAGGTTATCCTAATTTTAGATTGTCATTCGAAACATTAGAAGAATGTAGAAGCTTTGGAACTTGCAAGAGCCAATGTCGTCCTAATGGTGCAGTTGCCTGCCCGCACAGCTCATCGGCTACAACCTCTGGACAGGTCCTTCTTCAAGCCATTAGAAACTTATTACACCTAGGCAGTTGAAAAATAGCTTCGAACAAATCCCGGTTTGTGTGTTACTCAGTATCAGGTTACCTAACTTGTAGCAGAGGCCTATGCAAGGGCAGCAACTATTCAGAACGCCATTAAAGGATCTCGTGCTAGTGGAATCTGACTGGTAGATCGTACTACTTTTAACGATTCCAACTTTTTAGCAGCTGCAAATCTGGAAGAAAATTAATGCCACTCCGATGAAAATGAGACTGATACGCCTTCTTGTAAGTCTACAGAAAACATCAGCGATCCAACAGGCAGTGAAATAACTAGCCATAATGATAGGCCTACTCAGCAAGAGATTATCTCGAAGTTGAATGTTTCCATCGAAGCTATTTCTCCGATTCCAACATGCCCCAAACATGTGTCCACACTAGCAAAGCGGGGAGCTCAATGCGCATTTCCATTCTGGATGCTTCGGAAAGAAGAATTTGCAAGAAAATCTTCTTCAAGAAACATTGTCATAATATTTACTGTGATCATACGTGATAAAAGCATAGTAATAATGTATCATATCCATTTTATAATCAACATTATTTACGTCAGTTTCAGCCATAAATGTTGGTGACAAATGGACGCACATAAAAATAATTATAAACATGATTTCTTAAATTATTATTAAAAATTTTTTACACACAATCATAGTAAATATTATGACAATATTTCAAGAAGAAGACTTTCTTGAGCATTTTGCTTTCTGGTGAATCTAGAATGGAAATGCGCTTAAAGTTTGTTTAAAATACAGAGTATTTAAATAGATAATATTTTCCGATTTAAAAAAGTATATTTTACTAAAATAGTTTACATTGTTACAAAATATATACATTCTTCTTTCAAGACAGCAGAAATTGCACTTTTGTGAAAGTTTTGTTGGTGCCTGTACTACTTTTTTTATGAGTTATTCACATTGTATAGTCGGGTGGAGTGGAGTGCTCCATCTGCAGTTGCTTTACTTCAACTTTAAACCATTTTCATGCCCAAAAGAATAATCCTTGGAGTTAGAAAATGAAAACTTGAAACTTGCCTTTTGGTACGAAACGTTTTTAAAATGATTTTCGTGTTGAGACTTATACTATAAAACATTCAACTGTTTTCAAATCACTTTTGTTATACCAAACGTTTGCAACGCACCTCAAGCCCCAACTAGGCGGATGACTTAAAATTTTTCATTTCGAGGACTACTTTGGTATGACGACCATTTTGCTGGACCTCCAGCCGTTTCTTAAATGGATTCATGTTAAGAAAATATGTTCGTGTGTACAACTCATTTATTTTCCACTAAACAATTTGTACAAAATTTGCGAAAACTAGGTTTAATTGAAAAAAAAAAAGTTACACGGTTAAGCAATGTCTGTGAAAAGTAAAATATGTAATTTCCCTCGCGGACCCCTGACTACAAACTCAAGGACTCCAAGGGTTTGATGGAAAACGCCTTTATAATGAATGTGTACGTATCGGAATTAAGGAAGGCATTCTTACTACGAAACGGTAAATTTTCATCCTTGACAAGTAGACGTGCAGGGGAATGGCCGTATTTTGTTTTGTGTAGTACACGCAAGTTTTCCACCCTTTAGAATTGAAGGAGAAAAGAAAATTGAAAATTTATTTATTGCATTTAATAGAATATATAATTTCTGAATGAATGGGTGGCTCTTTATATCGAAGCCTTGAGAGCTAATGAGGGTGACGTGTGGCGAGTATGGAGCAACGTCGAAATGAAAGGCGGAGGATACGGGAGAACCCCGAGAAAAACCCGTCGACTAGTGGCATCGTCCGGCACGATTACCACATGCGAGAATCCGAGAGCGACCCCGCCGGGAATCGAACCCGGTTTGCCAAGGCTGGGAAGTGAGTAGTCTAACCACTACACCACCGCGGCCGTTTTTGAACGAAAACTTATGTTTATAGTTTCCTTTACTAATAAATATGCATCTAAACTGTATGCATCAATTAAATGTATTTAAATTTCTGGTGTAATACCCTGTTGTGTATTGTATTGCCGACATATCTTGTGTTGTAAGTACTGACAGAATAAAAATGCAAATTAAATTAAATGTTATTTTATAATAAATTACTACTTTACTAAAATCAAATTAACTTCTAGTCATGTGATTGGTTGAACATAATATAGTACATAAACTAAGAACGACACATTTTTGTAAACATTCTATGCAGACGTCTCTTACGTACATGTAATTGATCCTGAACCGATAAGAATGGCTGCCATAAAATAAGTAAGGCGTACCTACATTGGCCATTGTCATGTTAACCAAAGAAACGCCAAAAAATGGGCACTCAAAGTAGGCGACATCGTACTAACAAATATGCAATTTACAAGTTGGCTACACCGTCAACAAGTCGTTTCGTTTGTTGCTTCATCCACCGCTAGATGCGTTGGTGTCGTGCTTGTCATAGAGGACCATCACTTTTATAACTATAACTAAAGAAACTCAAGAATCGATCGGAAGCAAGAGGATTCTATACGGCGACCTTTATTATAGCAAACACACGTCTTGTCGCTTGAGATATGAACATTATTTAGATATTAGCCATTACTTCGCACACGTTTGGCTATCGTAGTGAATTATTTGCATGCCATTTCAGCACAGAAATAAATATAACCACGTTTTATTTGAAGAACATTGATAATTCAGAGAGACAAACATTGTGAAGGTTTATCAATTAACAAAACGAGAGGTAAACAAGATGTTATTGATATAACCAATGAGCCTCCTTTCCTCAACTCAGGTGCAATTAAGTTGTAAAGAATTTCTTAATAGTTGAATAGGTAGGAAGGACTTGACTTCTCTTTGAAAGCAATAACTTTAGAAATGAAACTAGTAGTCAGACAATAACATATACACACATGCCTTACCCGGGACTTGAACCCAGAAAAGCTCGAACTATAATATTGCGTGCAATCCACTGCATTATGGAGGTCGGATTCGGAGCAGCAACTTTGGATTAAATCAGACTATTGCTTCGAATGATCGAGTTTACTAACCTAAAATATATACAGGACCTTTATTTTGAAAATAATTGACTGAGCCACATAAAATATATAAGATTACGTGACCTACCATAGCACTACTCGTATGAAGAATTTGATGGAAATCACCGAGATATGAAAAAAAAAACTTAATTTACTTATTTAATGCTTAGTACAAAAATGCCAGAAAAGTGGTTCTTTACACGATGCTCCTAATGTGTACATTATACGTACAGATTTTGGTCGAATTTGGTTTAATTGTTTAATATAAGTGTGAAACTCAACTAAATGATTTATGCAGCTGCCATTTTAAACATCGTTGTCTGACCCATTTAAATCATGAAAGTTAACAGGGTGTTTTGTAACATTTATAGTGTGCACAATAAGGAACAGATTTATTTGAAAAGTTCCAGTGAAACATTTGGTAGGAATCGGTTGATTGGTCCTCGATTCATGGCATAAAACCTCCATGATTTTCATGTGGTGATCTTGATACATGGAGGATCAAAAAGTAATGTAGTAACAATTTTGATGATTGCATACTGCCAATACACAAAGTTAAGTTAGAAAAGTTATCATAGTTCAGTAGATATCAGCCCCAAAACTAAAAGCCGCTATCCTGGAAATAAGCATGTCCTACTTCAAAAATTCATTTATTATCATGGTCTATCACAATACAACAGATTTGCCAAATTCTGTGAGCATGTGTTAATAGCTTCCCGAGATACAAGATAAAATAATTATTTTTCATTGTAGGGCTATCTTGCAAAATGGAAGAGAAATTAGGCTCTGCATAGAATAAATTGTATGGTTTTAATAGGTACTGCCAGCATACAAAATTAAGTTGGCATTTGTTTTGCTAAAAACAATATACCAAACTAAAAATTTATAAAGCCACCATTTTGAAAACATGCATCTGATTTACATAAAACATTCAAGTTTTCACCACCTACTCTAGTACTATTTTTTTGCCAAATTTAGAAGGAATGTCAATTGTTTCCCGACATATGATAAAAAAACTTGATTTGCCCGCATGGTGCTATCTTATAAACTGGCTGACAAAAGATTATCTATGTACATACAGTCTATAGTAGTTGTAATATCCACTGGAAGCATACAAAGTTAAGTTGAACTCGATTACATGGCTTCGACGATATAGCATTCTAATCTAGAAATTGCTATATGGCCGCCATTTCGAAAACAAATGTCTGGCATGCTTAAAACATATCACTTGACATCATCAGTCTCAGTATTACTAGTTTGAAAATTCGATAGGAATTAGTAAATTCTTTCCCGAAATGTGACAAAAACTATATTTTATTCGCATTGCGCGATCTTAAAAAATGGCTTACAAAAGTTGTTCTATGTAGATACAGTTACTAGTTGTAATATCTACCAGCATACAAAGTTATATTGGAATTGAACACATAGTTTCGACGATATAGCTATTTAAGATAAAAAATTAAACTGCCGCCATTTTGAAAATAAGTGTCTGAAATGCTTACAATCACATATTCTGCATTAGTACATCTTGTTTGCCAAATTTAGTAGGAATAGGTTAATTATTTACCAAGTCATGACATAATAACTTTATTTGTTCGTATCGCACTATCTTTCAAAATGATCGGGAAAAGTGGTTATTTGTTGGTATATATGATGCTTTTAATAGATACATTCAGTATACAAATTTTGGTCGAAAGTCCTGTTACGAGCCATCGTCCGCATTCCCCTTGTAAAGTAATTTCGGCAATGTTAGGGCATAGCTACGGATATTGAGAATCCAGTTAATCATTGATTGAGTATAATTTATAACATAACTGTTAACTCATAGTTGAGCTGTATTGTTACTGTAAGCCTTTGCGGCATAACGTTATTGTATCCTTACTGTCAGAATCATAATATGTAATTCTATTGTTGTCCTGTAACGTAAATATATTGTGTCATGTTATTCATAATTTTTGTTATAGTAAAGATATATATTTTCTTAAATGATATTATTTATTTAGCCACCATCTCGACTACCCCCGATGCACACCCCTTGCCTCCTATTGCAGTATACTAGAGTTAACGTTGGCTCGAGTGTAGATAAATTGGAGTCCACAGAGATTAAGAGTAATTAGCATTCAGGAGGAAGGAGAGTGTTACACTGGTGGATCAGTGGTTTTATCCCTCCCTTTCTGCTGCCAAGCTTCACCTGTTCCCAGGCCATTTCACTATCGTGACATCAATCATCCTAATTAACAATTTCAGCCGTGCAAACTATTGCGAGTAAGCTGCCTTCCCCGTCTGTTACGGACAGCCCTATTCACCCACGCTATCTTTGTTTCACACCCACAGTCGGCCAGTGTGGCATAGGTCAGTTTTCACACCAGCTCGTGCACAGCAGCCTTGCCTAGCTGCCATTCCTGCCCACCCATTCCCCCTTAGAATGCTTCATTACTGTAGTTAGTGTATTTTAATTGTTATGCTTTTCATGCATGCAGAACGTACTGTTCAATTGATTGCTTGAACCTCTCTAGTGTGGTGTGCTGTTTAAGTGTGTTCCTTTCTTCCTTCCAGTAGTTTGTTTACCTTTAAGTACACAGAAGTGCGTGGCACCAAATGCACTAGCATTACATTATCACCACCCACGTTACACATTTCAAGGAAACAAGCAGTCAGAAAAAGACGTCCAAAGTATCACAATTCCCTGAAACCGTTTTGCTCGATACTAAATACTTTGAGACCACATTAGACGACAGAGACAGGCAGCATGCTCTTCAAAACCCTACTGAAACAGCTAATATTAGTCAACTACAAAACAACGCTCTAGACACGTCATTTTCTATCTTCGAGTACACCTGCCCTCTTGACACACCACCCCCTTCCCGATACATTCCTCAAACATCATCACAATCGCCAGCTTCCCTCACTCAATTCTTTGGATTTCCCCTGTACGAGGAAATTGGCATTGCTCCTCTTCCCTCACGTTCATTTCCACACCCATCTGCCACCCTCACATACATTAATACCATTACCGATCAACCACCACCCATCAGGGCCATCAATCCCCCTCCCATTAACGTCATTTTCGATCAACCTGTGAAACCCCCATCCTTTTCCAGGAAGTAGGGCGAAAGTATTGAAGGAT
The DNA here is from genome assembly GCA_029891345.1 of Dryococelus australis. Taxonomy (NCBI): domain Eukaryota; kingdom Metazoa; phylum Arthropoda; class Insecta; order Phasmatodea; family Phasmatidae; genus Dryococelus; species Dryococelus australis. The sequence goes on along the minus strand of CM056998.1, from coordinate 34,467,219 downwards.
TTTTACGTGCTTTTGAGGAGGTGGCATACATTAATGGATGGGCGGATGCCGACAAGTGCAAACGAATCCGTTTTTCCTTCCATGACATGGCTAATCACACCATAGAAAATCTCACACATCAACGCACACATCCTATCACGTGGCCGGAACTGAAAGCTGGGTTAGTTGACTTTTTACCAGTGCTGCTGAAACCGAGCATGTAAAGAACTTAATCTACACGAAAAAACAAGCCATCGGCGAGGACATGCTCTGCCACATTCAAACACTTGAATAATACCGCAACCAGTACAACCCTCACATGACAGATGCTGACTTTATCAACATTATCTGGAAGAGCATTCTCCCTTCTATTGCAGATAAGCTTGTTGGCCTCCCGAATGACATGCTAGAGCAGTTGAGGTAGGAATTTTTAAATATCTGCAAAACATCACCCAAACTCCCATTCACCCTGACTCCGCATGTCTTGAAGCCGAGATTTGTAAACTGAAACAGGATATAGCGCAACTTTCGCTCCATCAACATGATTCTCCCTCCCCATGTCAATTCACGCAGCGCCAAAATCACCCACGCTATATTGTTCCACAACCCTGCACGGGTTACAATCTCGCCTACCCTATTCGCGAATAGTACTACCACTACCAACCCACCCTAAATCCCCCGCCCAACCCCTCTCACAACCTGGGAATTTGTCAGGTTCATCAAAATCCACACACTTTTAGTAATTATTGTGACGGAGCTACTTTACTCTTTTTTCCTCAGTACAACACCAACACCGCCCGATTTCCCCACAATGCCGCCAACACACCAAATTTTAACAGGGCACCTGCTCCCATGCCACAGTAACGTCAATTCTGCGGACCTCAAAACCCCAGTTATATGTCGAATAACTCCCCCACCAGGGGATAAGACACATCACCCCCTATGACGAATATGCCTGTGTTCGGGCCGCATGTAATGCTATTTTCAGTAAAGTGGTGCCAGGTCGTTCGTACGTGGAAATGCTATGTTTCAATTCCTGGGCATTGCATATTCCACCAACTATCTTTTTGCCGCCTAACGCTCCAACCAGGCATATTGGTGATAGTTGCCCAACACCACACCGTCAGTCTCAGATCCATTTTGCACAACCATGTGGTCCATAAATATATATATTTTTGCAAAATCGACTATAGTGCACGTTCTGCAACTACACAGTAATCACTTATCCACGTCGACACCAGTAAAGCGGTTACACAAAGTGCCGACACATCATCCAGTACATCCCAAGCCTACTCGCAGCGACATTTGCCAGCACAGCGTTCCCCCCACGCGAATCAGGCCCCGGTTGAAATGCCATCAGAGTGCCGTGCGCCAGATTGCAACGTTGCGATGTCGCGCAATTCCCGACTGCACAGCGCACAGTCCAGGGCCCGCATAGTCTCGCTAGCGATACCTGCACATTATGCCTTTATGTCGGACACAAGAGTATTCACTGCCCTTTATTTCCCAACGAGATGTCTTCGCGACAGACATCGGTGACCACTTCCGCCAGTTCAAGCAAACATTACAGCTGACACCACGTACTGTCTTTCCCCCACTCTACTTCCCCTCCTGCTGTAGCAGGTGCTGACTGTTTCCAAAATGGGGACACCGGTGGCCGCGATGATGAGCATCCATTGGGAAACATGCTGAGCGGTACCGCACCTAGAGTACGGACATGGAAGCCAGTGTCCGCTACTTCTATTTCATCCTGCCAGCCCAATGTAATTAGCACTGCTACACCTCGTATACTTGTTACCGTCAAGAGAACACAATACTGTGCATTAGTAGACACAGGGTGTTCTTGTAGCTGTGTATTTTATCCGATCAGCCCCTTTCACCCCTCAAGTCTAATATCACACTTGTTGTGGCCACATCCATCTTACCTTCCCCTAAATTGGAAACCACTTTGAACTTACATGTGCAGGGTCACACTTATCCACAAAAGTTTTTAGTCCTTGATAACCTCCAGCAAGATATTATTTTGGGTGTTGGTTTTCTTAAGAAGTACGACATCATCCCCATTTTAAAGTATAATACACTCTTAATTCACTCCCACTATCAAAATAAATTCGCTGAAATTCTGCTTAAGTTAGATAGCACACATGCCCCCGACTACTAATCCATTATCCAGTGTTGTAATGCGCTCGAGGCTTTTGAAAGTCAACCCCTCAGGGCCCGTCCGTGAATGATAAACTCTCTCTCTCGCCCAACAACATGATATCCAGGATATTATCACCCAATATAAAGACAGTCTTGCAAATTCCATACTGGAACTTACAGAGGCGCGGGACTTTGAAATAAAACTGGATCTAGACATGGACAAGCCCATCGCTAATCACACCTACAGAATCAGCCCCAAGATGCGGGAAAATGTTTTGATTAAGATAAGAGACTTGATTAATGCTGGTATTATACAAGAAGCTGACTCTCCCTACTCTTCCCCTAGTCTTGTCGTTTCGAAAAAACGTGGTGACCTTCGATTTTTGACTGATTTTAGAAAAATCAACCAACATCTCATTAGGGTGCAATATCCACTTCCTAGCACTGATGATATTCCAAATGAGCTGCAGCATTCCCATTTCATTACAAGCCTTGATTTATTCTCTGGCTTCTATAGCATTCCTGTTCGGCCGCAAGATATGCATAAATTGGCTTTTACAATCGTTGGGGTTGGCCTATTTGAGTATTGATGAATGCCAATGGGCCTAAGTACTAGCCCTCAGTACTTCCAAATGTTCATTAACAAACATTTAGGCCTCCTGCGATGGACTGCAGTGATCGCCTACAGTGACAATATTTTTATTCATGACTCTAACTTCGATGACCATATCGCCAACATTCATAAAGTCTTCCAAAGACTGCACCAGTACAATGTTAAAGTTAATTCCAAAAAGTGTTCATTCACCCAACAAACTATTAATGTCCTCGGCCATATTATCACGCCCCAAGGTATGTTAACCGATCACAACAAAGTCGCTGCACTTGAGAACATGGTATCCCCTACAAATCTTAAACAACTCCGCACCTTCCTTGGTATGACTTCTTATCTTCGGCAATATATTTTACACTATGCATCACTTGCACAACCGTTGATTGAGTTGACCAAATACAACACCCCTTTTAAATGGGACAAAGAACACCAACATTCATTTTTAAAGTTAAAACGAATCATTCTTCAGGCGCCTTTACTACAGAAGTTTAACGAGGGCCACGACATCATTTTCGGGTGAAACGCCAGCAACACTGCACTGGGGAAGGGGGACGCTTATCCAAGTTGACCCACACTCCAAACAGCGGAACATTGTAGCATTCGCATCCAAGAAATTTTCTGTTCAAGAAGGATGTTGGTCCACGACCGAGAGAGAGCTATAGGCCATTAAGTATTTGTGTAACTACTTACGGCATTATTTATATGGACGTAAGTTTACTATTAAGACCGACCATGCCAGCTTCAGATACCTCCTTTCCATGGCGGGCCATAATGCCCGCATACAAAATATATCAATCGCCTTAAGCGAGTTTGATTTCAGCCGCATCCCCACAGCCACACATGTCCCTACTCAGACAGTTAATGTTCACAACACACCCTACACAGTAAAGGACGACATGATGACGTGTACTTCACTATTTAAGGCGTTGGCCGAAACCATTTTTCAAAACCCTGCAAAGGGGTCTGAGATTAGTGCGACTGTGGCTAAGTATATTCGGCAATACTGGGACGAGGTCAAACACCACTTTATTTCAGCGCGCGACCCGAGTGAGAGAGATAGAAACGCCACTGCCGATTAAGTCACCGCTATGCTATTGCCAATAATGGCGAAATATTTTTAAAGGTCCATTCACCCCACGGGTCATCTAAATTGATGCTTGTTCCCCGACTGTACGTCTCGAAGTATTCCAGGCCCACCACGATGCTATTCTTGGGGGATGGCATTTTGGCATGCTTAAAACTCTGTGTAAAATCAAAAAGTCTTACTTTTGGGATGCTATGGCCACTGACGTCAAAAAGTATGTTCAATTCTGCCCTGAATGCCAAAAAATTAAAGCCATCACCTCTCATCCCATGGACCAGCTCACCCCGATATCGCCTCAGCCACTTCTTAAATCTTGGGCTCTAGACGTCAAAGGCCTTTACCCGCCAATACACGTCACAAAAAGTACATCCTTGTTATGACGGAATACCCCACCCGTTACGTTTGTGCTAAGTCGGTCCCGTCTATTGATGCGGCCACTGCACCGAGTTTATTAAGAAAGTAGTCTTACAGTTCGGCTGCCCTGAGCAGATACTCACAGTTCATGGGACTAGTTTTCAGAACGAACTCATTTCCAGCCTCCTTAAATCACCTGGCGTCTAGAAACTCACTACTACCGCCTATAACCCCCACGGCAATGATTTGGTTGAGGATAATAATCTTGCCATTGGTGAGCAACTCACGGCCTGGGCGAATGCCGACTAGTCTAACTGGATTTGTACGTCCCCTTCATTCAATTCAATCATAATACCAGTTTTAACAGCTCCTCAAATTTACGCCTTTTTACTTGCTTCATGGGGTTGAAGCCGTCCTCCCCGCCCAGGTCATCGCTACTAAGTTTTCCGAGAGGGGGCATGATTGGTGCGAGAAACTTTTAGCAGCTCGTAACACTGCTCATAACAACTTACTTCAGGTCCAAAGCTTTCAGAAAGTTAACTTCGATAGAATGCACACCCAAAACCACATTATAAGTTAACGATTATGTTTGGGTGTGTAACCAAAGTTGACATAAGGCCCTAACACATCACATTTGCGGGCCGTATTGTGTTGCGGATGTGTTGGGCGAATCGACTAATCGCGTACAGATAAGTAAATCCGGTGCCCCTAAATTTGATACAGTCTGTACGCACCATTGCAAGTTCGCGCACGCTCGCTAGTGTTCTGTTCTAATGTCCCTCTGTATTTTCTATTTTTTCTGTGTCAGTGCCTCAGTCTTGTATAGATAGTGTTAGAGTTTCTCTAAGTCCGTCGTACGCCCCGTGATAACCTGCGAGTGCTCAGCCATATGTGTCCTGCCTCGCGTCAAGCGTCACCCGCGCACACCACCTGGGAAGTGCTGACTACGCCCGGACTCCGGCTGCCTGCCGCAGCGAACAGTAGCCCCGACGTGCATTCTAGGTCGCCTTCCTGCCTTCCCGCCCGATCGCAGCCTACTGCTCTGCTGCTAGCTAGGAGAAGGGAATCCCAGGCGCGCCAACTTCACTGCTCTCTTCTTGCCAATCTACGACGTAGCCAGAATGCTGTTCTCGCCGCCGGCCAAAGTTGGCAGCACTTCCTGTGGGCGAAGCCACACTCACCATGCCTCATGCGTTGCCGTGGCAACGCTCAGCGCGGGGCATGCCGCTTGCAGTGGGAGAGGGAGTGCTATCTCCGCCCACATGGCCGCAGGGGCCTTGTGTTGTTGCCTTGTCCTTGTTTCAGAAGCTGGAGAGTTGCATCAAGCTGCCGTCTGACGACTGCTACATAAGCATCTGCTGTTACCACTGAGATGAACGAGAACCATTAATCTCTCCCTACCCAGTCTGCCATTGAAGCCACTAGCATGAAGTTCCACATTTGCTATACGACTAATTAACTGCTTTCGGCCTTGTTTAAGTATTTATTCATGTTGCTTTATGTCACCACACAAGTTGTTAGACCAATTATCGTCACACCAATATTTCATTTTCTACTCCCCCCCCCCCCCTTGACCTGAGTATTTTTATATTGTGTTTAATGGGTTGCAATCCCGGCAATGTAGTCCGTGTAGTTATAAATATATCTAATTCCGCCTGGCAATTTCAGCATGGGACACAGACTATTAGTCCTGCGTTCAGTTACATTATAGGGCCAGCCTCAGCTTATCAGTGAAGTTAATATTTTTGATAAGAGATCGTTTTGCTCATATAAATGGTACTATTCTTTTCTGGGCACAAGCGCCGAGCAGAGTATTTTCTTTAACTACTTGTTGTTCCTGTATATTATGCCTGTTTATCATGGAAATATGTTCTACAATTTTGCTATGTATTTAATTGCCCTCACATATTAGCAATGCTAATCTATCACACAGTGTTTTGGTAATATTTTATTTATTCACTATGTTCCCTATATTTATATGTCAATTTTAATGCACACGATTAGCTTCCTTTTATTTTTCACAATGCCTAGGCTACATTAAGGCTTTTTTATTTTGTTCATGCTTTAGAGTACCCCACCCTAGATCTCAAGGTCAATGTTAAAAAATGAATTTTGATATTATTGCCAAGCCTTAATCAGAGCTCACTTAATGTCCCCATGTGTTCATTTCTAACAGCAATTAAATGCCCGATATATTCAGTTCCCTGTATGTTAATTACTTTCTACTCGTGTGTGTATTATTTTCTATTTTTATTCACCGACTTTCAGGTGGAATTCTAAGAGGCCAAACGAGCCTCCACGACATCGATGAAGAATTATACGATAATATAAAATTATAGAGATATTTCACTCTGCCTAAGTTTGACCATGATAAACAAGCTCAGTTCCCCAGTTATACCTGCTTTAGTAAGACCTGTTGAGAACATTCAATCCTCTGTATACATCGTTGTTGTGTGTATCTCAGTCATAGCTGATTATAAGTGCCCTTATATCAGCATTGTTTTGCCCTGCAGACTTTGCTATACAGGGAAAGACATTTTCAAGTTAGAGCATCACACCACTGGGCGTTTAAACTAATATAATTATGATAATGTCTAGGCCTAAAGTCTTAACTATTGAAACATGTCAACTGATCTATATTTCGCATCAGATGCGCTTCTATGAGTATCCAATTTTCTGTTATCGCAGTTCACACTGCCCTTACCCTTTTCTAAGTATGCCAGTTATTTGAGATGTCTTGATAAGAATAGGGGTTCCACCTATGATTTTCTAAGTATGCCAGTTATTTGAGATGTCTTGATAAGAATAGGGGTTCCACCTATGATTTTCTAAGTATGCCAGTTATTTGAGATGTCTTGATAAGAATAGGGGTTCCACCTATGATTTTTATATGTTTTCTTCTCTTCAGGCAGCGTCACTTAATTATTTCTCACTTGAGGGTTGATATCGACTTCTTGTACTAGTAACCAGAGTTATCTTTATTTATGGTTGTAATTGAGATTATCAGTTAGTATGCCGTCTGGCATTATGGGCTTATTACAGTCCAGACTGTTTTTCCATTTGTCCAAGGACATTCGTGTGTGTGAGCTGTTTTATGGGTTGACATAAGAATTGAACTACGATTTTATTATTTTCACCATTCAATGAAGTAAATGTGTAGAATGTTGCCCTTACTTGGGACTATTATCAATTTATTATCAGTGACCAACGTTCCCTCCCTCCTTATATTTGTTTTTGAGAGATCAGCCAGTTTGCCTCCTGGCCTAATGCATAATACTGCGGTGTTACGCTCCAGCCTACACTAGTGGCTCTCACGAAGCCTCAGCTAGATGCATTATTGCTCCAGAGGTACGGAGATGACTATATATGTGTATTTGCGGTTCTAACTGCTTTTGCATTTGTCACGGATGTAAGTATGTGTATTATATTTTATGATTCGACATGCATTATTCACTCACTTAGGTAAATCAGTGATGTATGGCCATTTAATAGAGCTCATGTTAACTTATTATCAGTGGCCAAGGGATACTAGAGGTGTATATATCATTCAGCATTGAGATAGCAAGCCTCCTGGCGTGTGGTGTTTATGAATAATTGACAAGGCTCTAGCAGTTTTGCGTAGAAGTTGTTTTAGACTTTGCACTTCTATCCTGCTCTAGGAGCAGTGACAATGTTATACAATACTTTTCATGAAGAGATTAGTATTTGACAAGTGAATAATATCTACTCTTACTTGACATTAAGATTATTATTTTGCTCCCTCTCACAGGGTAGTACCATGTTCTTTGAAGTAATTATCACTTAGGGTTAGGAGGCAATATATATAAGTGATTAGCTTCGAATACCTGCCTCATGGCATCACTAGACTATAAGAAAGAATAAGCAGCCATTTGAAACTAAAATGAAACAAAATAAAGCGAATAAGCCAGAGGCTCACACAGAAACAAACCAGTATGCATTTCTCTGGTATATACTATTTACCTTTACGAGAGTAGTATAAGTATTACCATTGCTATTTGCAGTGATTGCAAGTGAGAGTTAGTCTTTTATCTCAAAGTACAGCAGTTGCATACACCGAAAAACAAAGAGAAATAAAAATTGAAAAAGATGAAGTTCCGAAGCAGAAAAACAAACAAAACCTCCTCATAATAATGTTATGCTTGTTAGATCCAGTACTTGTTAGTTCGGTATGTTGTTTTATGCTACTGCTTATTTGCTCTTCATTCCTAATCTAGGTCAGGTTATATTCCTTGCTCCTTTCATTGGAATGTTACATTTGTCTGTTTGATGGCTCTAATTATTTCCAAGCATTTTGCTTGTAACTGCTGGTCCGTGTCGACAGTCATGGTGTGTATAGCATCATGCCCTACCTTGTGAGCAGTGTTTTTTTTTAACTACACTTATCTTTTACTCAGTCATTAAAGTGGCTTGTGTTCTATAGTGTATAATATATTATTATGGAGTACTCCACTTTTATTGGCCTTCCCCATCTCTGCAGAGATTTGTGTTGTTTCTATGTACAGAGTTCAATAAGAATTTTTGTTTGTACCCAGAATCTTTTCTTTTACGCGCCACGCATGCTACTAACTTTACTACTAACAGTTTTTTTTTTTGTTGTCTTTCTCAAACCATTTCTGTATTCACGCCTTCCTACAGGCAATCATGGCACACCGTTTGTACTTTTATTCTGTACCATCAGCCAGCCGGCCGTGCCTATTATATCTTCGTATTTCTGACATGTTGGCAAGTGTTCACACTAAAAATGCGCCTATTCCAATCTCCCGCCTCCCGGTGTCCACGGCCTAGCCACTGGGGGAACATACTTTTCACGTACTTATTAAATGTGGCCGTGGACACTTCGCCTCCCCCCTCCCCTTTTACGTGGCACTTGGAACTTACAACATGATCAGTACTTATAATTTTATCCTGACTAGCCAGGTTTCTTGTATCACTGTAATATATTTTACGTTCACCCTGCCTTGCATTTTGCCCCGAATAATGATTTAATAACTTAACTTCTCTACATTGTTTCAATTCAGCTTCTTTGTTAACATACATATATATATATATATTTATTTGACGGTGGTTCCTACTTGTAATTGCTCCCTAGATCCCCTCGTCCTCCGGATATGCCACCCTGCGCTACGTACGACACATACCTCGAGCTCTTAGGCCACCCCTACTCTGATGTACCCACCTGATGCTTGTACCTCTCTCTCTTACTCACACCCATGTCATCTTCTGCAACCCTGGTCCATTCCACAGCCGGGACGGCTGCTTCTTCGACGGGGGGGGGGGGGGGTAGTGTATCGTCATAAGGAGGCGCTACACCACGTTAGGTCGTGCGGGATATAGTTGCGGCTGGGCGCTGTGACGTCGCAATCTTGCCCTACTTGGCCCAGCAATAAAAGCAATCTCGCAGGACGTTGTCCCCCCCCACAGACAGCACCGCGACGTGAAGATTTGTACGTGTGAGTGAGATTGCAGGCTGAAGAGGAAGCAGACGACTTAGGCCCAGTGAGCTCTAAGGCCTACAAGAACTTCAGATATATCGGGTGAGCATAAACGTATTTGCGGTAAGGAGCCATTCCTGTTACGAGCCATCGTCCCCATTCCCCTTGTAAAGTAATTGCGGCAAGGTTAGGGCATAACTGCTGATATTGAGAATCCAGTTAAACATTGATTGAGTATAATTTATAACATAACTGTTAACTCATAGTTGAGATGTATTGTAACTGTAAGTCTTTGTGGCATAACGTAATTGTATCCTTATTGCCAGTAACTTAATACGTGATTCTATTGTTGTCCTGTAACGTAAATCCATTGTCTTGTTATTCAGAATTGTTGTTATAGTAAAGATATTTATTTTCATAAATGATATTACTTATTTAGCCACCATCTCGATTAACCCCCATGTACAGCCATTGCCTCCTATTGCAGTATACCAGAGTGAACGTTGGATCGAGTATAGAGAACTTGGAGTCCAGAGAGATTAAGATTAATTAGTATTCAGGAGAAAGGAGAGTGTTACAATACGCACAGCTGTGAATACATAGGTTAACTTGGATTACTAAATATCATTACAAAATTATACATTTGAATAAATACAAGCTATGTAAAAATGTTCCCTTAAAAACTTCATAAAAACCGTAAGGAGCATTCTAGCAATTTTTAAAGTCTTTCCAGGATCGTTACTTTATTTTTACGCAAAGTAAGATACTCTTAAGTCTTGCATCTTTGTACACAATCCATATGGCTTAGCCAAATGTTAAAATTCCATAAGCCATTTTAAAACTTTCTGTCTTAAAATCCATCAACGTTGACAAAATATCAAGGCTGATAATATCATAACAGAATAGACTTAAACAGTCTGTGCATTATAATTCAAACTCCATTTCCTGGAGTACGTGCATTTCTAAAATATCATAACACCACTTAATACTTTAAACATTCTAAATTACTGAGGCTGACTAATATTACAACTCATAATGAAAATTCAAACAGCACTTCTTTTAAAATTCAGTATTATTGCAACTTTCAAGTTTTATTATTTCTGCTACAGAAATAGAAACCAAGAGTTCCATGTTATACGCTCTAAGATAAAGGGTCTTAATAACATAAGATTCATACTTAACTTAAGCTGATCCCAGGAGCTTCATCTCCCAGAGCAAGCAGCTACCTGGGAGTGTGGGTGTGTATATATATATATATATATATATATATATATATATATATATATATATAATATATATATATATGTGTGTGTGTGTGTGTGTGTGTGTGTGTGTGTGTGTGTGTGTGTGTGTGTGTGTGTCTACACCCCTCCACATTCACGGGGCTCAACGACATACATTTTTAATTCTGCCAATCACATAATCTCTACATTTGATATTTTAATGTCCATTTCCGGGGAAAATTCACTTCCTCAGCACTGCCGTCAATTGAAAGTGGCGCTCCACAGCGCTGCCAGCGAAACTAGCGCCTTCTTGATGCGGTTTCTCAGGAAAACACAGGCTGCCTCGTCCAGTTTGCTGTAGACACACGTCATGGCCGGGCGCTCGGACACCCGCGTTTCTTGACCTACCGCACGCGCAGCTGTTTCGTCCGCGCCGCGCCGGCGCCTTGCGTCGGGATTTCGATCGACCACGTATCACAAGCGTTTTGTACTTCTAATAACGCAAATATGCATTATTTACTGTTAAAACGAAATTATACTAATATTGTCTATGAATTATAATATTTAATTTATAGTTAGAATGAATTAAAAAGGGCAGAAAATATGCGTGTTCGTAATGCTTCTGCAGGATTTACAACGAACCGTCGCGTCCGTCCGTCATTCACGTGACCGACAGGTGGCTATTAGCTCTATCCGTCCGTCATTCACGTGACCGACAGGTGGCTATTAGCTCTATCCGTCCGTCCGTCATTCACGTGACCAACAGGTGGCTATTAGCTCTATCCGTCCGTCCGTCAAGGCCTTGGCAAGCTATTACTTTTAACGGACGAACGGATGAAATTACAGCCTTCTAAACTTGCACATTATGTTACTCATTCATCCCGAGTTCTTTACAAGACTGTGTAGTGTGTGCAGTGTTTTGTTTTGGCTGTCTTTTATTTTCATATCTTTGTGTATGTAAGTGCAAAAACAAAATAAGTTACATTTTTCCTGAAGATTAATTGACAATTACGTTTGGAAACAAGAGCTCATTTTGAGCTATAGTAAAAATAATAAAATTATGCTTTATATGTCATTTAAAGCATTTTTTACATCGATTCATTTCCGTTACGTACGTTTATGGTTGTTTTTGGGTACTTAGAAACGCAATACCTCAAATAATTTTCACTTTTTATGAAGAATTTTTTTTCCTATTTGTAAATAGTTTTGTTTTTATTAGTTTGCAGCAATGAACTTACGACGGACGTACGAAGTTTGGTTGTAAATAGCTCGGTTGGGAGACGGACGAACGTAGGACAGACGGAAGCGACGGGCTATTGTAAATCCTGCCTTAGTAAGAAATAGTTCTTATGCCAAGTTTTATTATACTTTATTATATCATTGTTTGTATGAGGCGGGGGAATATCCTGGAAGTAGAACTTTAGCAGGACTTCAGAGAAGTCGTAAGTAACCGTGAAATATGCGTACATTCAAAGGTCTAAGTAAATTTGGTTTCCGTGCTGTTCGCAACAAACCCGTCGCTCTTCAATGTCAAACTGCACCATGGATGGGAGCGCAGAGATGGCCGCAGAGTTTCCTGGACGTATCGCCACGTAGTCCGGGTTCTTTCAGTCGGCGCCAGTGTGGCGCGAGGATAGTAGGACGTGGCGTCCCTCACAATGACGCCTTTCGCTGGAGCGGTGCGTCGCTCTTCAATATCAAACTGCACCATGGATGGGAGCGCAGAGATGGCCGCAGAGTTTCCTGGACGTATCGCCACGTAGTCCGGGTTCTTTCAGTCGGCGCCAGTGTGGCGCGGGGATAGTAGGACGTGGCGTCCCTCACAATGACGCCTTTCGCTGGAGCGGTGCGTCGCTCTACAATGAAGCGTGGATCACAGCGCTGTCCAGAACGTCTATTCTGGCTGTTCGCGGTAAGATTAGCACTCGTGAAAGCCCTGCTTAAGATCTACTTGCATGGGCGTTGTGTACCCTTCCGACATTAATACTGTCGTGGGCCTTGCCACTTTATTCACGCGTCCGTAAAGTAAAATTGCGAAATTATAAAAAAAGTATGCATTTTACAAATCCGCTAATTTTTATACTTAGATGAGTTAATAAAAGAGAAAGCGACATAAATAATTTAATTGATGGCAAATGGTTACACGGCATTTTTAATTCGACGTTAAGACATGGAACTACTTTCCTACCGTCGTTACCAACTTTACTGGGCACACGTTACTCATTGCGCCCATTTAATTACATATGCAGGTAAAGACTGTTCATGATAAAGTCAGCACTTATGAAATCCGCCTTAGAAAAATGTCACTGCCCCGTGCCTATACATATTTAAACGGGCTCACTGAGTGACATGCGCCCTGTAAAGTTGGTAAAGATGGATAGAAAGTAGTTCCATATGTCAACGTCAAATAAAAAGTGTTAGGTAACCATTTGTGATAATTTAAATTATGTCTTTCGCTTTCTGTTTTTTTAACGCCTTCGTATGTACAAATTTGCAGATTTACAAAATATTAGCTTTTCTAATATTTTCACAGTTTCACTTGACCGACGTATGAATAAAGTGATAAGGCCCATGGCAATGTTAATTTTACGTAAGGTAGAAGAATACACAACGTGCATACAAGTAGATCTTTAGCAGGGCTATCAAAATTGCTCATTTTATCGTGAACAGCCTACAGGAGCAGTGATATTTTTCTAAGGTTGAATTTAGAAGTACTCACTTTATCGAGAATAGCCTTTATAGACACGAATTCGGTGGCCGTCTGTAACCAGAGAGAATCGTGTTTCGTCGCTGACCACCAATCGTCGCCAATCCACAAGCTGTCGTGTTGGCCCTTCCCAGCAGAAGGTCACACTTGATCGACGATGCCCAGGTCGCAATGGTAGACGTCGCAAGGGACGCCTTCACGAGGCTCTGCTAGCCGCCTGGGTATGGTACTGGTGGATACACAGGTGTAACCCCAGCTGCCGTGATGTGTCCCTGGATGGAGCGCCGCGACGCCTGTGGAGTGCTAACAGCCTGTCACGCGATGAAACTATCCTCCTTCCTGCTGGTGGTCTGCATGTGTAGACCCGAGCATTCTCGACACGTGTGTGTGTGTGTGTGTGTGGACCCTTCTGTTCCCAGTGCGTCCAACACCGACTCGCAGTGTAGGCAGGGTGGTTCAAGTGGCGAGAAATGCGCCGAAACGTCCAACCTGCCCCTGGGAGGCCGACGATGCCACCTGCCTCTCAAACTCACCCAGCTGGGCAGAGGCTTGTCATATGCGCCGTCGGGGCATGGTGCTTGCTCACTGACCTTGGCTCTGTGGCTCACGCTCCTGCTAAGGCCTCATTCGGTGTGTTTGCATATATTAATTATTTAGTGACATGTATGCCCCCTAGTGGTACATCCGCGTAAGCAAACCGCATCAAGGGGACTGGTGCACGCAAGCCGTATATTTGTATAATTTTTGTCATTACTGGTTTTACAGCGGATTTATTTATTTTTAATATTTGGCTCGACAAGACGTAAATAACACTTTTGAGTACCTTATTACATTGTTAAAAATTCGCTGTGTTCGTTACTCTCAGAGCACTGATTGAAGATAAGAAAACAACAAATTCTTTCTTTATTTTCATCAGTGCTCCGAGAATAATGACGGAAGTGAATATCTAGCAATGTAAAAAGGCGTTGAAAATTATTTGCGTCTTGCAGAGCCAAAAAATTTCGACAAACCCTCTGGAAAACGACTTATATAGAAAACCGGGTAAATATGCTGCTTCCATGCATCACTGCTCTTAAATGGAAAAGGGATATATGTAGGTTTCTACGATACTGTGTGACAACCTTCGTTGTCCTCGCGCAATTAGTTCATGGTGATCAATCTCTTTTTGCAATTTAGTGTATTTCTTTGTCGATTTGTTTGTATCGATTGTTTGATGTTCCTGTGCCACCGTTAAATTTTATATTTAACAGCCTAAGTAATAAAATTAAAATAAAACTATTTTTGCAAATTTGGCCATACGAACTCAGCAAAATTTTAAATATGTCGCGCTATCAAAGTTTTTGATAGTTTTAGTCACACTCGATTTAAAATTTATTTTCAGAGTCAAATAATTCTTTTCTGTTATCACACAAAAGGAGGAACATCATTTATGCTGTAATTTATTTCCACGGAAATTTATTGTCACTTGTCATCGACATTTGCTACGCGATGTAATTTAATGCCCCTGAATTTTGCAGTGTTGCTGCGTAACGCCCATTTCCGCCAGGGTGACATACTTTGACAACTTTATTACTAATTAATTAGCGCCATAAACTTATTCTTCTCATGTCATACATAAAAAAATAACATTTAAAACTGGCGCTACTCACAAAATGTTTGATTGAGATCGAAGCCATCAAATATTTTAAACAAATCTGGCTGTGCCAGTGAGGTATGTCGACGTCAATGTTTATTTATAGAAAGGATTTTGAGAAGCGTAGGAGAATTCTAAGTTGGTCAAAAAAGGTAGATTTTTCTGCAAAATTTACTAACTTATAAAATTAATTGATTCATTCACTCAACCACTTTTGAAAGCCATACTGACATATTTATAGGAGAATTACTATTCCGACATTATCCATTGCTATGGGAAGGATGTCTTTGTAATATGGTAATAATTCAGATACGCAGTTCCGCTTTGGGATTTTCAGGCTTACGGCAAGGTGGCAGAGGATTGAAAAGTATGAAAAAGAAATAATTAAGGGGAAGGGAATCTTCCGCCACCACATTGT
This sequence comes from Dryococelus australis, assembly GCA_029891345.1. Lineage (NCBI taxonomy): Eukaryota > Metazoa > Arthropoda > Insecta > Phasmatodea > Phasmatidae > Dryococelus > Dryococelus australis. Next base: position 34,451,616 of record CM056998.1, on the reverse strand, counting down.
ATTCTTAGTTATTATAGCGCGTTTATAGTTCTAAAACTAAAATTACGAGAAAAACCCTATACCTAACTATAGTTCATTCACGGTTACTTCCAACTTTTCTGAAACTCTGCTTGAGTTTTTCCTCCATGATATTCCTCCGCCTCATTCACACATAGCTTAACTAAGTATAGAAACTTGCACCAAAGTGACAACGCACTGTATTCGTGCGCACACTGTAGTACAATTTTGCATAAGAACTATTTCTTACTAGGCATTACCACCAACAAACTTTTTTTTTCCTGTTTTAATTCGTATTAATTACAATCGAAATATTATAATTTAACCTAAAATAAGGAACCTTTATGTCGACATACGTATAAAACGCTGGTGACACACACGTCATATTTGGGAAGGAATCAAGCACGTAATTCATGGGGTTGTTTTTCAAATATTTGAGTTAAAAAGTGTGAAGAAACTGCGAATAGAATACAGTTATTGATCTTATTGGGCAGGACAGGCACAACGGCTGGACTACGAACTCATAATTACGTCACAATACTGATTCTGCCAAAATTTGGTGAAATAAATATTATGAACATAAATAACCCGCGAGTTCGTAGTTACTGTCGTTACACCTGTATTGTTGTAGAAGATCAACAGTTTCTTAGGTCTAGAGGTACTTCCACAATTTTTTAAAATTTTTATTTATTTATTTTATTTGCGGTTATGAGATTTCAGAAACAGAGATGTTGAACATTCCAAAATAGTACTTTTAACACCATACCATAGAAACATAGGCCTGGTTTATAAAATAGCTCGGCCGCGTGTGTCTGTGTATTCAGCTAAGGCTTCTAAACTACTTGATGGATTTTGATGCGATTTTCACCATCATTTAGAAAATTTCTTGAGGAAAGATTAGGTATATAGTACATTAAAATTTAATGTAAGGATAGTAGAGAAATGCCGACATGTTCTAATCAAGTCGGAAAAAGCCGCTTTTCCGGCGCCTTCATGGCTTACGCTGACTAAACCATAAGAGATAGACCAAATTAATGTGCTACAAAATTGTAGATCTCAAAAAGGTCTAAAAAAAAAAAAAAAAAAATTCCCCGACAGCATATGTTTATCTTTTAAAGATGACCCACAGTAACCATTTGCGTCTTTTTAAAAATAGGGGTTCACTTACGAAGACTTTTTGAACAACACAGTATTAATCCTATGTTAGTTACCGTAAGCATTTAGCCTATATACTTGCTGTAAACATAAACAATGCCATATCTGTAAATCGCACCCGCGCGTGGCAGGGGCGGGTAGCTAATTATATACAAGGTTATAATACAAAAAATTATATAAAGTTAAAGAAAATCAAGAGAGGTTTAACAAAACGAGGTTACAAGATGCAAAATACAATTATTATCAAAGTCATTAACAAGCTGGAAAAACCGATGATTTAATATGATGGGAGAACTCCCCCCCTTCATGGCAGGGCACCAACATACGTCTTTACTCCATGATTGGGGGCACTGCCAAATTGGTCGCTCATAATTTTGTGCGTAGTTAACTATAGACTCCTGAAACAGATGATAGTATACTCGATACGGGAATGCGGTGCACTTTCAGTTGTAAAAATTAATATAGGATGCATTAAATCAACTATTTTTAGCAGTAATCACGTGCTGGATATAATAGTAAAATATAAAATATATCTGCTCTACAGGGAATATAGCATCGCACACAACTGAGCGTTATCTTCCTTCTTTTTGCGATATCTGCCAAAAAAAAAAAAATTATAATTAGTGAGATACGGCGAGCGCCCGATATTCCTTTCTATGTTTTATGGTGCTTTGTAGACCGATAAAGATATAAAAATTGCCATTTGTTAACATTTCACATTGATATTTATATTGGTAAATATTACGAGTTCCTTTCAATGTTTACAGCTGTCAGTTTAATATTTTTTTTTTTGTTTGTTTACGTTCAGAATGATGGTAGAAATGTTATCATGATTTTATTCCAATTATGTCACTAATTTTCTGAATTTTAATTCATTGAGCGTTTTAATGACACAAATTTATATAATTACTGTTTCTTAATTTGTGGGATTTCTCCTTGTCAAAATATATCATTGTATTTTGATAAGATATTTCCTAGGAGGCCACCTTTATTAATTTATTTATATATAAGATTTACTTATCAGGAAGCAATTTAATCCTTGATTTTGTTAAGCAGTTTAGGATTACACTTTCGAAAGCCCACGGGACTCTCTCTTTAGACTTGACAGGGGTCTGGTCATGTAAGACTATCTCCTAAAATTTTATTTAAAGATTTCGTAAAAAAACCACTAATCATATATGTATGATGCTAACTTGTCTGAATATTTTTCTTATGATAGTAATAAATGTTTCATTTAAGTCAGGGTATATCTGTGTGATTTGTGTAGAGTTGAAATTTAAATACTATTTAAAAGGGTATAATTTGTGTTGCATCTTGGTATGTTTTGTCACATCTGGGAAAAAAAGGTAAAATTGTCTTGTTTACCTGTTGGAGAGAATTTAAGTGTTTGGTAATTTATCATTTTACACAAAGGATTCAATGTTGTATCACACGATGGCAAATTGGAAATAGGATTATTGTACTACATCATTCTTGGTTGCCTAGCAACTCCACAGAGGAATATATTGATATCTATCTTATGTGCAAGGCTTCTCTTCCCCACAAGTTTTCAATTATCTCAAACAAATTTAAAACTAACCTAACAAAAGCAAAACAAGTACACATAATATGTAACACTAATAATAAAAAGTAAGTGTGTGTGCAGTCTACAAAGCTTAGAAAATCTGTAAATTTCAAATATGTATAGCGTTAGTTTATGATTTATGGCATCTGAAGAAGGCGTGGGATGTAAATTAACTCCAAATATGTCAGTTGTTTTCTTAACTTTTTGGAAGCCAACATAGAAAACTTAAAAAAAGGGTAATCCTTGACAACGCTTTTTGAAAACTTTGTCAGCAACTATTTTGCGATATTAGTGCATTTATTTCGCATAATATCTCGTAATACATGCTTTTTGAGTTATAATAATGAATAATAATTAACACATAATTATTGTGTTTAACAAGGTCAATATTATTTTTTACATAGTTATTTTTGTAAAGTACTTATTTGTTTTAAAACAGAGTCCATAATATTTATTAGTATGTTTTTAACTGTATTTTTATTTGACCGCATATTTATATGTCTTTCTATTTTACGTTGTGTATGTGTTCTTACAAGGCCACATGACTATGCATTTTTGAATGTTCAAATGAATTTGAATTTTAACCCTCGTGATTGGTCAGTGTTTAAAGAACATTCTTAATTTAAGTTTTCAACGAAGAAGACGGACATCTTGTTACGCGACATCAGACAGCCAGCCCGGGTGGGCTGTGCACGAGGTGTTAAATTTAGATTTTTAATATGGATGTCAGAGTTCACACCCCTGAAATTAGGCCATCTACTAAAACGAATAAGCGAGGTGTTTTTAAAGCAATAAGTAGGCCTGTATAGCCCCCTCCGCATAGCTGTAAGAGAGGTTAGCTAGGGCTCGTGTAACGCCCGTTAAAGTGCCATTGAACTGTATGTTGGCACTGTAAGCCGTACACTTACATATAGGGAAGACGTCAGCCAGGACTGCTGCACATCCGGATAGATGCACCGTCGGCGAACTTGATCATCGGGAAACGGTTCACAGCGAATTGGAGCCCCGAACTGTTTCGTGTGCGATTTATACGCAACTATGCTCCGAGGACCTACTATCTCGAATATCTGAACAATGTACCCATCCATGGCGGCTTCTGCACTGAGGAGATCCAGCTTATGAAGTTTCCAGATGTGTATTTGGCGGAAAAGGTGCTGAAATGGCATAATGGGAGGGCCAATGTCAAGTGGTGGGGTTTCCCTGCCCGCTATAATTACTGGGTCGATGAGAAGGACTTTATGAATTAAGACTGTCATACTTTTTTTTTAAATTGGTGATACGTACATGGCAATTTAAAAATAAATGCCTGTTTACCTTACTTTGCACTCATTTTATTCTTGCCTGTCCTTATACACAATATTGGGTTGGAGATAGCTAGCTCTGGGCAGGTGCAGGCCTGTTAACATTGCTTTGTGCTGACTGAGGCTATCTGACACTGTGCAGATGCAGTCCTGTTAACATTGCTTTGTGCTGACTGAGGCTATCTGACACTGTGCAGATGCAGTCCTGTTAACATTGCTTTGTGCTGACTGAGGCTATCTGACACTGTGCAGATGCAGTCCTGTTAACATTGCTTTGTGCTGAGTGAGGCTATCTGACACTGTGCAGATACAGTCCTGTTAACATTGCTTTGTGCTGACTGAGGCTATCTGATACTGTGCAGATGCAGTCCTGTTAACATTGCTTTGTGCTGACTAAGGCTATCTGACACTGTGCAGATGCAGTCCTGTTAACATTGCTTTGTGCTGACTGAGGCTATCTGACACTGTGCAGATTGTGACGACGACCTGGAAACATGTACGCACGCAGTTACCTGACACAGTGTAGGTGCAGGCTTATGAAAACGCTGACACTGCTCTTGCCATGCAAGCACAGATATTTTTTAAAATACTTTGTCAGGGTCTGCTGACCTGCATGTCCATGCATGTGATGTATCAGTGCCTGCATGTTATTGGCCAGCTGCAGTCGCGTGGCAACTCTGTGATTGGCGGACCGGTGCCTGAACAATGTATTGTTGGTATGATGCAATCGGTTCAAAGACAATATGATGTCATAAGGCTTACACACTCGAATATTATAAGCACAAAAAAGCGGGTGGGGTCAGCTGAGAGGCTTAGTTTGACAATGGTAGTTGTGAAAGGTGTATTGTCTCGGCAAGCTTTTACAGGCGACATTATATTCAGTATCTGCGATGTCTTTGGACATTCAAGAACTAATGATATCTACCGCTGTGCCACGTACTTCTTCATGTGTGGTGACAGCAGTGCCATCGATTTCTTCCTCTTCAGTCATGTCATCTGCATCTATGGCTGAGGTCGCTGTGTGTCTACCAGAATTTCCAGGGCCTTCGGGAATACTTGACACGGGGACTGGAGAAGTGTCATCTAGTTATTCAGCCGAAGAAACTGCATCGTCAACTGGGCCATCAAAATCTGTTCCAGAAACAACTCTATGGCCAATCACCTCTGTTGAACCATTCCGACATTATAAATGTCGCTTCTTTGACAAGATATTTGCATACGGCTACAGTTGCAAGGATACATGAGTGTTTTAATTGTGCCAGAAATCCCTGTCGTATGTCATATTTGCGCGAGAGGGGCTGGATTTTCCGGCTCCTCTACAGCAAATAAGTATCTTTGAGAACAACAACGCTGGTGTGGCTGTAAATATGTACTTGCTGAATGCCAGAAAGTTGTACCAACATGTGTGACTAGAAACAAGAAACCTCAACATATCGATCTTCTGATGGTGAAGGACGAAATGTAGAATATTTCACATTATTGTTACATAAAAAGCTTTTCAGGTCTAGTGCGATTGCAGATTACTTCGCATGGGTACTGTCTGCAAACAGTGTTTTAAGCATTTTACTGATTACCCACGGAAATCAGGACTCACTGGGGAACAGTGCTTTGCAATTCACAAAACAATGAGTAGGCTACAAGATAAATTTTAAATGAGGAAGAGAAAAAATGAGAGCACTCAGAGAAAACCCTCGGAATGCAAGAGAGACAATATAGAATGATAGACAATGAAATGCCAAACAAAATGGCAGGACCAAGATGGTAGCATACTGGCTACCAATATAGTGGCGTACTGGATACAAATATGGCTGAATCAAATATAGCGGTCGCATGACCGGAATGACAGAGCGGGAAGTCGGAATTCAAGATGGCGGACGGTGCCTCTTCACCTTACACTGCAGCCTGTGCAACCAAATTGGCATAACTCTACTACTCATATATAATATATAATCATGGCTGTAGTCCGATCTCAGGCCTCTTCTTTGCTTGTAATCTTCATCGCGTCTTCGTACCATGGTACTTGCCTAATTTCATTAATATTCGGACTCGTGTTTCAACAAATTGATGCAAATTATTAGCTGTGTGATCACTTCAGACCACCCCAGCCCTAGCGAAGAATACAATATGGCTCAAAATTCACTTAAAAAAATTTAAAACGTTCGCAGAGAAAGTAAAAATTGTTAGCAATCTTATTTTGAAATAAACGACTTCCCTCATATGTTAGATACTATCGCCTCACATAGTTCTAACATAAAATATTTTCACATAATAAAATGTTGACAACTTTATTTCTCAATGAGAAATTAATTTTTTTTAGCAATTCTGACTTTAAAAATACATTTTTATACTACAGGTAAACAAACGAGACTGACAGTTCAGCTGGATGATAAAAAATCTAACCAACATGAAAAACAATGTCAAAAGAAATAAATCATTTGTAGAGCATTCAACTATAGTTTGTAGGTTACTTAAACAAATTTGCTCTCAAATTGTATGAGTTTGTTATCTCAGATATAGATCGTCAAAATAATTAAAATAAATAATTCAAATTCAATGTTTTACATCGCAAGTATTTTTGCTACCAGACTGCTGTGTTGCTGGGTGTACAAATGATACACTTCAATTCAGATTCGTATGATCAAATGATAGTGTGTGTATACATACTTACATTCTGGACGGGGCCGGACAAAAATAACTCGCCAGACTGCCTTCAATCGTCGGATTCCGACTTCTATTTCTCACACTGTTTTGTGTTATCAAGGCGTAACTGATTTTTAATAAGCACACAAATTCATTGCTCAATTTGGGCGATCGTGACTGCACAGCTAGTGTTTGCACTCTACCTAGAAAATTCATTACATATACTACAGCTGTCGCAACGTCATTCTCATATACACAGAGGTGTACAGAAACCTTTTCCTCCCTCAGTTTATTATTATTTTGCATTACGTTTAGTGCCTCACATTGTTGTATACTGTTGTGTGCAGCGTGTACGATTGAGCCATCGTTACGTTTCATAACGTTTTAAACGTTATAATTTTATGCCGCGACAACACACAAAACTTTTACGATGGCAGAAACACATTCTTTTGGCAAAATATTACCTCGAAAAGTTAGTAAAAACAATTCTGTACGATTGCTCTTCGTTGGGTTTTCTCTGTTCGCTTCCCCATAATTGTAAAATATAGTAAACCTCTACAGCGTTAATTTATGTCCCCATTCCCCCTTAACAAATTCCACGACTAGGCGGGCTTGTATTTTATAAAACGATATCCATGCAGGCTAGGCTTCAACATTATATGAACACACATGCAGCTCTCGTTTAGTTACCGGCCACATATCTTCGTGAGCAGAGATTTTCTTATTTGACTGGGTCAATCAGTATGAGACTACTCAAGTACTAAAAGTGTATGGTTTTCCGGTGAACATCTAAGGCACATAAAAATTACAATAATCCAGCGCAGTAGCATAGCCAGGTTTTTTAATTGTGAGAGGCCGAACCTGTGAAATGTTACAAAAATAATAAATACGCACAATATTATATTTCAATCAGAGAATTATTATTTTATATTTGCTTACTTTCAGTAGAAGTTCGTGTAAAGTATTTCCCATAATAATAGAAGTTAAGAGTGTAATGCTGACAAATAAACAAAAATATAATCTTATTTAACCAAATCATTTTATGGCTTCGTGATAAAATTATTAAATTTTGTAAAGTTGGCTCCGGCTTTATTTCCTAGAACATAAAGAGAATTGGCTATTAGATGGGTACACAAAATGTCTTGAAATATTCATAGGGTCAATTTATGGGGTTTTCCTGACTTTGAGACCTCTGAGTTAGGTGGTGAAGGGAGATAAGTGGGGAAATGAGAGGCAAGTCACTGTTTCTGGGGAGCAAAGCCACATTGTGGACGAAAGAAGTGTGAACTGTAGAAAAATACAGCTTGGTTTGGTAGCCTCCGATACACTCTCAGAGTTTTACACAATACAGATGTTTAAGTTTTGAGGGGAAATTGTATTTTAAATTTTTTTATTTATCTACGGGAGGAGACAGGCTACTCTGTGCCACCCATCTCTCTACGACACTTATGCAGATAGTTACGAAATCTTCTAGCGAAATTTATGCCTTTCTTGCCATGACCTGTGTGTGGCTTATCCGCTCTTGATTGTCAGATCTACTGGTTCTGTTTATTATGACCAAGCTCATAAGTAAAATGTGCAATTTCACTTCACAATACTGGATGTAGTAAGTAGATATAAATTAAACCCCCAAAATTCGGCTTTACAAAAAATAGCGTTTCAGCGACAACATTCAGAATATATCGTTTTTTTTTCTGTGGCCGTCAGTAGGGAGAATTTGTCGATAAGAAATCACTCCTCAATAAACAGAGTTTTCAACCAGGAGCGGGAAATATTTGTGAATTAAATTATGAGTAAGATGAACTAAAAACAATTTCCATTTATTTTCAATACTTATCATGTCACAATTTACTTGAATTACCCTGAAAGACGCTGAGATAACAATAATTACAATGAAAAAAAAATAAAAGAATCGTGATCATCATAGTAAACAATCAACTTAGCTTCCCACTGAGGCAGAAAAGCACAAAATGAGCAGAAAAGCTCGAGTGAACGACGGATGGAGTCTAACAAACAGGTCAATATTTCCTGTCTCTGCTAATTACAGACTCTCTACAAGAACCACTTGCAGCCACGAGAGAGCAAAAGAGAACAAAATGAACGTATTTTGGTATATTTATGCCATTAGTAGATACTTGCGAAATGCAGTATACCTATCTGAGCGTAATTCATGATTCTCTTGGCTCTCTACTGGCTACTATACGAAGCCCGTGTGACCTCTTCACTCTATATTAACTGCTCAACCGTTCAGCCGTAACTATTGGCTAAAAGCGTCCTTGGGACGTGGCACACAAGCTGTCGGATAATGAAAGAAGTCAAACGACCATATAATGTCTTGGAGTCTAGTCTGCCGCTACACAACAACGGGAATTTCGCAGATCTCTAGTCATTTACTTTTGAAGTTTAGTGGCAATATAATTGTTAGATTTATACAAGTATTTAATGGATGTAGTGGGTCATTTATTACAAACATTTTATAAGTTTTTTTTGTTAAAAATTTATGGGTATTTTTATTTTAACGATGATTTTTAAATGACTACGGTTTGAGATTGCGACTGGAAAAAAAATTAACCTCGTAAAGTATATTTATAGTAGTATATTTAAAACTGTTTCAATTAATTTCGCTTCGGTAACGTTAGTTACGTTATAGTATTCCAGATGGATTATGCAAGGGATTCCAAAGATAAATAAAGCAAATGATTTAAAATGTGCCTGTATTAATTACTTTAAAAGTTGACAAAACTTGGCGTCACACACTAATAACTATCCTCCCCCCCGCATATATTATATTACTCTGAATAAAAGTACATCATTCATTAATGTTATACCATGGGTCGGGCCCGCGGAAAACGCGGGCTGAGACACCAAAGATGAAGCAGGTAACAGTACGAATTAGTATTTACTGTGCAATGTCGTCTGGGAACTTCGGCACGTGCTCGCTCGCACATCCCGACATGCAGTAGGAATTATGGTGAACTTAAGACATAAAACTTAAGACTTAAGACCTAAGGCGTAAGACTTACGAAGGGCCTAACTGCCCATGGGGATCAGTGACGGGGGGGGGGGGGGTGGTGTGGTCGGCTCCCTCCTCCGTTTGCACACAGTGGCCATCGGAAAACAGCTGTTTTTGTGCAAAAACTTCCGTTCTTGATCAATTAGTATGATTCAATAATGAAACAACTTTTTGGGATTATTGGTTTCATATATCAAGTAGCTGATACTAACTGCTAAATTATGCCCAGTGTGTTATAAACTAGAACAAATAAAGTTATTTGTTAGTCTAATAATGCGAAGAGACGCGAAGAAGACGGTTCTCATTCAGACCTCCAACGGGCGAAGCTTGGCTTCGGTGCCAAGTATTTATTTACTAAAATAAAATTTACGTGACTTGACCAGCGTAACTGAAAGTGGCGTCATAACTGAAAGGGATGACTCAGTTTATTGCAGTTAACAACCCCAACAGTTTTCGCCACGATCCAAAGAGTTTCAAAGGCACATGTTTAAAAGTGGCGAACAAGTGGAAGTTGTAGCATGTTTTATGAACTTTGATGCAACCAGCTTTATGCGAGGTGCTGACAGGCTAATGAATGTTTTATAAAGTCTTCAGCCGGCAAAGTTAACTCCTCGAGCCTTCCGCGCCAGATATGAGGAAAACTTTTTTTTTTGAACAGTTTTTACGCAAATTTCTTATCGTCTCAGTTTCCTTTCACCACGTAAAACATTTTGACTCACCAGGAGAAATCGATCCCACCATAGAAAATTCATTAAAAATAAATTCAAGCCCACTCTGTTGCAATACTTGCCACGAAAATTAAACCCTGGAAACAAACATAATTCTGATGTAAAAAAATATCAAAGGAAATATTAATTTACTTAAACATGAAAACACTAAATTAAGACTTTGTGTATACTCAGTTAATATATGAATCTAACCGCTGTAGACATTTGTAAACAAGATGACTCTAAATTGCAACCTACGTATGTGGGTAAACTAGTCAATAACACATTTCAACTAACAGCGTGAATGATTCTCCTAGAACGTAATAATTATCAAAGCAAAAATGTTTTCTAAACATAATTTTCACACCGTTGACATGAGTCTCTATTTTGCATTGAAAAGTAGTCTAGAACTGCTTATGATATTCGGTAATGTGCCAAGTTTAGAAAAAAAAAATATCCTGCTCCTTTCTGTGTGTCCACAAATGCTTAGAAAACCTATCGGTGAGAATCGCACCCCTCCAGTCAATGCACAGTATAAAGATACGGTAAAATATTACGTCCATGGCTCTCCAGGAAAATCTTGTGCGAAGGCTGGCTGAAAAAGGAACAAGAATAACCACTAAAAATTATAATACAACTAGAAAACCTCTTCAAAATAAAATCAATTCTATGAGATGACCAAAAATAGGCAAAAGAACAAACACGTATATTAACAGACAGGTATAAAAAAATCTAATAAATAATTTAGGAAATAGGAAAAATTAAAAAAAGAATCGATAACAAGGAAACAAATACCGGCTTTCTTGGTATTTTTTATTTATATTGAGTAATTGTTTGTGATGCCAGGGCCAGGAGTACGAATCCTTGGCAATAGTGATATGTGTGTTTTTCTGTATGCAGATTTCAGGTGTGTGTTTGGGACCCATTACCTCAGCAAGTGGTTCCAATAAATCTTGGGCAAAAAAAGGCACCAATTAAAGAAAATTAAGTCATCAAATTGAGTAAAAAGCACAATATGTAATGTGTCAGCAGTTTTTTTTTTTTTTTGCAGTTTTGGAACTACAGACCAATAAATTATGCAGTAGGCAAGCAAGTTACGACCGAAAACATACGGACAAAGATGATTAAAAACCCGTTAATGTGAAAAAACACATTTAACAAAGGTGACCATTATTTGAACAAGTTTTCGGCAAAAAATAGATGGGCACAGAATGTAAACAATACAAACTCTTTGCAACAGTTACACAGCACAACAGGTAGGTGTCTACTATATTGTCGACTAATATCGATCGTTTTCGCTCACAACGTCGAAACAGTTATAGAAGGGAATGCTCATGAATTAAAATATATTTGTTTAAATTGAGCAATAATGCAGGACCCTGGCTTAGATTTATCTACCATTAATGGGCAAGAAATTACAACTGAGTTTCCGAATACGCATGATAAAGATTTATAATTATATGTAAATCATATTTCTTTGCCAGAAAACGCAAATGCATTTTACAGGTTGCTCGATTAAAAATAAATACATTAGTTTCTAAACTTTTAATTTTGAAATGTGTATTTGAGAAAAAAAAAAAATTATAGCACAACTTATAATGACTATACCAAATTGGTAATGATACAGCGTTGACAAAGCGCTATAATCCATTCACGGTTACTTCAGCCATTTCTGAATCCCTGCTGAAGTTCTACTTCAAGCCTGGAGAATCACACCAGACGACAACCCACCGTATTCGTGCACACTAAGTGCAACAGTATTTTGTATTAGGATTATTTCTCGCTAGGCATTACCAACACACTTGTTCTCTCTCTGTTTTTTATTCAAACTATTTATAAATGAAGCATTATCATTTATAGATAAAATATTAAGAACATTTTAACTTAACAGGAAAAAAAAAAAAATCTTTTATGAACACAAGTATAAAACGCTTGTGATACAGGCCGTATTTAGGAAATAAATAAGCACGTAATACACGGGAAGATTTTTCAAAGGTTTGTTTTAAAAAGGCCTAAGAAACCGTGAATGGATCATACTTTAAATACATCAGGTTGTTATTCTCCAGTAAGCGGGGTCCACGGCGTGAAATCAACTAGTCGGCAGCTCCGGCCAGACGCTCATCTTTCTGTGAAGTCTGTGTTACGCGGCGCCCCGCATGCGTCATTATTCAACCCCCTCGACTATGACGCATGAGTTTTGGCCCCGCGGGTAAAATTACCAGCTCGCGCGCGCGCTCCTACATAACTAACGGCCGCGCTCTGTGTCTTTATAAAAGTGCGTCTATATTCTGCCTGCCTCTGGTGCTATATTACCGCCACATATCATTCTCATTATGCTGCGTGCCGTGTCTGCGAATGTGATTCTCCGGCCTTCGCGTCGCGTCGGCTGGAAAATGGTTTATACCGCAGCGACGAACAGAGAGCTAGCCTCGACATAACTGAAAACATCTGTATAAAACTGGTTAAAAAAATGCGTATTGTGTTAATATTACTATTAAATTATTCAAGTCAAAAATATACACATGTTTTGACCTTAAATAAAAGGCCAAATTTTTCGCTCTTTCAATTTTAGTTATTAACAACTTCGGTGATGTACACTCGTGACACTATTAATATTAAGCGATTAAGAAAAAATAATGCAGTCATTACTCAGCATTAAAAATAACAAATTATTGAACAGAAAAAAATTAGGAATCACTACAAATGGTGTCAGAAAATGTACTCTACAGTAACAAGAACATGTGACAGAACACATTACCGATATACTGCATCTCCTTAAGTAGTGTACTGCTGTGACCCTTCCTTAGGGGAAAGGTCACGCACTAAAAAGGGGGGTACTCGTATTCAGAAGCAACGCACTCATTTACATAAAAACACTACTTTATTCAAGTCAGAAAGAACATTTACACATTAGCTGCGCAATTGTGCCACTCAATTGTGACATTAAGCTGGCTCAATACTAATATGAAATACCAAGGAGCTAGACTGGCAGAATGAGTTACTGCGACTGCTCTGGCTCCCAAGGAGCCTAAATATGCCTTCGTCTATCCCGTCACCTCATACAACCTAATTCGCCCTAATAGGAATTATAATTGAAGGCTGTTCACGATAAAGTGAGCACTTTTGAAATCAACCTTAGAAAAAAGTTACTGCCCCTACCTGCATATACTTTGACGGGCGTACTGAGTGACATGCATCCAGTAAAGTTGGTAAAGATGGATGGGAAATAATTCCGTATCTTAACGTCGAATAAAAATTGTTAGGTAACCATTTTTGATAGTTTAAATTATTTCTTTCGCTTTTTTTTTAATTCATTGAAGTGTAAAAAAGAGGAGATTTGTAAAATATTTACTTTACTATTAATTCCACAGTTTTACTTGACCAACACATGAATAAAGTGATGAGGCCCGTGGCAATGATCATTTTACATAAGGTGGAATAATACATAACATGCATACAAGTATAATTTAAGCAGGACTTTCAAAAGTGCTCTTTTTACCGTGAACAGAGCCTACCTTGGGATAACAATGGCGACAGCATGAATGCTCTCCCAACGGTGGCTGAGGATGGCGACGAACCCGGACCACCGGACTAGTGGTCCTCCCTCCTGGTGGCGATCTGGCAGGGCCTCCGGCGGGCTGGAGCAAGATGCCCGCGAGCCGTCATCGTCTCAACCTTATATACTGACGAGCCCGACCTCGTTATTCTTCCCCCGGGAGCAGTGTTGCCAACCATAGGGATTTATCCCTAGTTCTAGGGATTTGGAGTTTAGGGATGTAGGGATTTTTGCTCACAATTTAGGGATTTGTTGATTTCTGAAAATATTTCACACAAAAAATTAATTAGTGATCTTATGCTACCTGTAAGATTGCGTAGAAATCTATAAATTAATTAAACATTTTTTTGTCTCTTAGACAATCGATCATCTCGACTATCTTAGACAGTCGATTATTGAATAGTATCTTGTTACTCAAGCAACACTTCCATTATCCTGTCAATTGTCTCTTTGTCTATGTATTTGTCTATGTGTGTAATCGCACAGTTGCAAGTACACTACTTTTACTACTGCAAGTTGCGAGTAAGTATAATTTATTTCAAGTGACCCTTATAACGAGTTTATGCTTATCACTCATAATTATGAGAAGTTATCTAACTTGATGCAAGAAAGTAAGTCTTTTTACTCGGAAACTGTAAAACCGACAATATATTTGTCAGCAGATTGAGATCTCAGTATACAAACAAAACATAGTCACTGTTAAAACTGTATTGGTTTTCAGTTCTAGAATCGCGATACCACTTTTACAGTGTCACATGTATGTTTCGTAAATTATATGCATAACCTTGAAAACGTATCGCGTGCACATGCCTTCATCGCCGAGAAATGTCAACACTAACCGTAAGCGAGATATTGATGCATGCTACAAATTCAGTATTGAAAAGAAACACATGCATCTATTTAACAAGAGCGTGTACATCTCCAAACAACAACCTAGTGAAGACGACTGAGAGTAATAATGCTGTAAAAACATGAAGTTGAAAAAATTTCATTCTATGTGCGCTATCTGAGCGTACTTGCAAATGTTGCAATTGTACATTTTACTCCCAAAAATACATGTACTTGTATAACACAATTTTATTGATTTAGTACATTATTTAATATTTGGGGATATTTTGAGCCAGTCTAGGGACGAATTTCGCTACAGCCTTGGGATGATCTTATGTTAGAGGTTGGCAACACTGCCCGGGAGTGTTGGCATAACAGCCGGGCTGGCTTACCGAGGTCGCGCTCCACCCAGCGTTTGCGCGCCTCCTGGCAACGCTTGCTGTTGGCGATCATAACAGTACGTACTTTTCAGTCAGGAACGTTTCGTTTCGTGAACTTAGTTTAAGTTTAATACGAAAGGGAAATATTAAACTATATTGAAACCGAAAGTTACAAGGGAATTTATGCAAACAATTAACACTTCATCTTCTCCAATTATTTCTAGTTTTACGTTGTTAAGAGATTTTAATTTCTTATTACAAATAAAGTTTAGTCACTTTTACTGTGGTTCAATACATTACACAAACTAATAACAAATTTCTAACAATTCTTATATGTTATTATTATTATTTTGTAATTTCAAATGAGAATCTTGGTCAGTTAATTCTGTTCCATGTGATCGTATGTTCAAATCCCTCCCTCCCATAATAGGGCTTAAATTAATTGCATAGTTGCGCGAGCAGTGAAATATCGAACAGCAACCCTTAAAAAATTATTTTATAAAATCCTTTTACCATGCGCAGGTAAACGTGTATCCTGAACGCTACGTTAGGACTGCGCAGTCGCAGCACAAAATTTAATTAAGAACTCGTTATTATCTCCACTTGGAGAGATATAAAAGACATCTCACGGTGTCATACAAGATGAGCCACTAAATATCTACAATCAGTTCGCTTTATCGGTATTTCGAAAACTTTCCTTGGCAAATGCATACATTTTTGTATCATAACTGATGCGATTGTGTTGAACTTAATTCCTCCAATTTCCCTACCAA
The DNA here is from genome assembly GCA_029891345.1 of Dryococelus australis. Taxonomy (NCBI): domain Eukaryota; kingdom Metazoa; phylum Arthropoda; class Insecta; order Phasmatodea; family Phasmatidae; genus Dryococelus; species Dryococelus australis. Next base: position 34,435,702 of record CM056998.1, on the reverse strand, counting down.
CGTCCAATGGATTGTTTACCACATATGTTTTGCGTAATTTAAAATTTTATTAATTCTAGTTGCAACCGCCTTGATATACTGTTGTTTCACAAGCTGGAATTCCATGAAAGCAGATCTGAATTATAAACATGTGTTAGTGCGAAACCCGACACCCTGAAAACTGAAAGGTGCTTATTTTATTTTGGCATCGTCGACAGCTCTGTTGGGATCCGAGACGTGTTGCTATTTCAGTACTTAGTTCAAATACGTATTTCCAAACAATTAAATCTTTGTTACAACGAAGTTTTGAAAAAAAAATGTATTTTGTATTGAAGACCTTTTAATTTAGGCAACAAGACGTGACAATCAAATATAGTTTTACTTTACTAAGCCAACATCCTACATCCTCGTGTTTATGACGAAAGGCTATCTGGGAGGAGGGAATTTCATGCATAACTAACGTGGACTTACATGAACACTGAGAAAAATATACCTAACCAAATATCTGTACACACAACCCATCTAAACCGTGGATATAGGGAGATCAATTAGAATGTTTGTTAGTACCATCTAAATATTGCAAACATAAATAGTAATTGTAACTGAATTGTCTTCTGTGGTCGTGTGTGTGATTGTGCTTGTAACTATAGGCTGTTCACTATAAACTGAGCACATTACAAAGCCCTGTACAAGATCTTATTGTATGCACATCTTGTATCCCTCCGCCAGATGTAAAACTTACGTTTCCATGAGCCTGATTACTTTATTCATGCCCCTGTCAAGTGAAACTGTTGAAATATTAGAAAAGTAAATATTTAACAAATTTTCTAATTCTTACACTTACATTCATTGAAAAACCAGCAAACAAAATGAATAATTTCACGTATTAAAAAATGTTGGCCTAACATTTTTAGTTCAACGTTAAAACAAGGGACTACTTTTCCTTGTCTTGACCAACTTTAATGGGCGAATGCCAGTCAATGTTCCTGTTAAAATACATGTGCAGGTAGGGACAATGACATTTTTCAAAGGTTGATTTCAAAAGTGCTCATTTCACTGTGAACAGCCTATATACGTATAGTTCCTAGAACAGATTGGTCCGTTATTGCTACAGAACAGAGAGTTCCTTCAATGCCACAACTTCAACAATATTTGATTTATACCCGCAACGAACAGCATAAGTTTGGTTTCTACTACCTTTAAACCAGGTTACAGAATAGTTATGTTGGCACTTCTGAGCTGATTTCTTTTTCAGTGCAAGAACGATATAAGTAGCCACGACTTCCCATAATTCAAATATGTAACCTCATAGTCAAAAGGGAATATCTCATCATTCCAAGAGTGGAGGTAGCCTGCATTAATTAACTGTAGCTATAGAATAAATCCAACCCCCAAAAATTGTGTTTATTTTGTGTTGTGTATTTGAATTTGCTGTAAAAGGTGCTTTTAAACCATGCGAAATTGAACCACTCCCATTTGTGGAAAGAAGATCCACGTGTCTTTGTTCCTATTTACAGAACAAATTCTAGCGCCGTTAAAATTAAATTGATTGAAAAACAGTAAAATTACGTACCGCATGACAGCAACCAATGTAATTGTTCTAACGCTGGGATATATATTAATGACACTACGAAATATCTCAGATCGGATCACACATGGATCCGTGCTTTCCTGCATAACTGTGCAAATTAGTTCAGGTACCACAACGAGAATACATAATCAAGCGAGACTGAGCGCAAAGCTATACAATAAACGACTAAGAATTAATTTTTGACCAACACACAAAACGGGAGCACTTTGAAATCACTAATAATATTTAAGCTGGTCAACTAAGTCGTGCGGCATGTTAGGGTTCATCGCCAGACTCACTTTAGTCACCTCTAAATGTGCAAAAATTATATTTGCGAATTAAACATGAATTTCTTGTTGAAGTTTTTGGAGTAAGAGCCGACCTTCTGTGGCGCAGTCGGTTGGTGCGCTACCGGTCTGGAGTGCGGGAGGTTCTGGGTTCGAATCCCAGGGAAGGCATGGGTGCTAGAATAAGTTAGGTCATAAATTAGTTTATAAGCCGTCCCCTGATAAGCCTTAAGATGTAACACCAGGGACGTTAATAAGTCCTTTCCAAGTCCAATTTCTAATAAGAATTATGCTATAGTTTACCTTTGTAATTACCTAAAGCATCGCTACGTATGCTACCATTTGGCATAGGCACACATTTATTCGGTACTGAAAACTGTTACAAACATTCATCAATATAAAATTGCATGATTCAGAAGGAAGGCAGAGTGGAAAAATTTTGGTTACAAAGATAATGTATCTGGTGCTTTAAAGTTAGGTTAATGTAAATAAACAAAATCAGTGTTTATCTTTACACAATGTATAAACATACATAATTATTACATTGCCTAGGTTATTCTGCAATAGAAAGGGACATATCTCATTATTAGCACACTTAAATACTGTATAGCAAAATTTACCACATGGATTATTTAGAGGTATTCAAGGGTTTAAAAGAGGGTTTACGCAGTGAGAAAAAAATTAAAACACTAGGCACTAGGGAAGCTTTCCATCGCCTTTGCTCATATCAAAGCATGCGCACAGATGTTGCAACTTCTCGTTGCTCAGTAGAAGAAATGACAAACTAGAGAACTCAATTCCCATGTATTAAGTTCAGCCAGTCACATTTAAATGAACACATATTTTGATTTCGAATAAAAAACTTTCAAGATTTATTTGAGTTGTTGTCCTTCTAAAAACTGCTGTCAACTGAAAAAAATACTATTAAATAAATATCTGTTTCTATTTGATAACGAATAAAAAAAACTGCGAAATGCTTATCTATTGTTCGAATTTAGGCAGTAGGATCGTTATTGTGTCGATTAAACTTTCCAAGTATTTTGGTAACAGTTTACTTCTTACAGCCTAATTCTCTCACTGTGCAACCTCATATCACGTATTCGCAAATTCTTCGATGGATCCATGAGTGGTTGAAATAACGGTGTACACTAGCTGATGCATTTTTCGAACATAGGGTTGACTTTTCAGCAATATTTGAGCCTGCTTGTAGTCGAAAATTAATGCTAGTATGTAGAAATTCTACAATTCCCATTGTCCGTTTGTAAAACTGGACGTTGTTATTACGTTTGTGTACATCGAGAAAAAAAGTTTTGTTGAAACAAACAAAGTTTGTTTGACGCAACGAAATTGTTTGGATAGAGAGAAATAAAATATTTTGTTGAAGAAACAAAACTGTTATTTTAAGTTTTTGTTCTTATTTTGTTTTCCTAAACAAAGATTTGGCTGGAACAACTAAATATATGTTTGGCTTTATGTACATAAACAATTCCGAATGACATAAAAATAATTCGAATCCTGCCGAGGTTCGAACCCAGTTCGCTTCCACACTAGCGCTACGCCCTAACTACCTAAGCTGAAGTGACTACTAATGGCAGAGAAATGTTTTTGAATTCACCCATTTCGAATACTCGGCAAAGTGTGCGAGTAAATACCTAGTTCAAGTTTTACAGCTTTACTTTGTAGTTTCCTATTGGAACTTGTTTTATTAGGATTTTTATACTGCTGTTAAAAATGAAAAAAAAAAAAAAAAAAAATGCGCTAACAAATGCTGTTGATTTCATAATTGTCACAAAAAAAATTCAAACAAATCTCGAACTGTATTTTCAAACGAAGGTAATCAAATGAGCGAACACGCAAATATATACAATTGATTCAAGTAAATATTTTATTGACAATTTAGTTTCTTTTCCCTCAACCCAGAGGTTTTATTAATATAAGCGTCTTTTTTTTTTAACGAGAAAAACGATTTTGTTACTTTTCAAGTTTTGTTTGATTAACAAAATATTTTGTTGGAGCAACTAAATATATTCTTGGCCTTGTACGAACAAGCATTTTGTTCGCTCGAACAAACTTTTCGATCAGTGTATTTGTTTTCCAGTCGATTTTTTTTCAAAAATTCATCTGTATATGCTTTGCTGCATAACCAACAGATCCACCAATTATTCAGGCTGGTTGAAATGGTGGATCAATCGGAATCAACAGAAACAGTAGTTTTCACACGTCTGGTGTACATCAGTGGATATATCGGCGAATTTTCTAATACTCGGATTGATTCACAGTGGCTACTGACAAAGGGGGATGTCGCCAGCAGAGAGACAGAGAGAGAGAGATGGAGAGAGAGAGAGAGTAGAAACTATCGCACCCCTCTCACTGTGGACATCCGCGCCAAGCCAGGAGAACAGGCCTTGAACGGCCGCCACGCTATCACTCCTACAACGGCTATATATCTAAAGAAGTTCAAATGAAATCAGCGGTAAGAGGCAGAGTGGAGAAGAAAAGAGGTCCTGAGTTACGTCCCCGCGGCGGGGAAGTAACAGATTTATGGCCGAACCCGGGGTGGGGTGCAAGAAGAGTGCGCCCCGGCCTGCTCCAGGGAGGAAAGGGAATTCCCGAGAATAGCCTCCCCGCCACTGAAAATATGCCGCGTCCAGGTCACGACGAGGGATATGTGGCCGCGATAAGGTGGCGAAATTCACTGCGCATAAAGCTCGAGGGAAGGAACGGAAGAAGAAAGAGAAAACTCTTTTCGGATGTTACAGAAAGTAACGTATAACCGCGCGGGGAACCTTTTGACGACGTAAACATATATTATCCATTCACAGTTACTTTAGTCCTTTACGAAGCCTTGCTAATGTTCTACTTGCAGGATATTCCTCCGCCTCGTGCAAACTATACTTCATTAAGCCTGGAGAATCACACCAGAGGGACAACGCACCACATTCGTGCGCACTCAGTTGTAATTATATTTTGCATAAGCTCTGTTTCTCACTAGAAGTTACCAACATACCTATTTTCTCCCTGTTTTTTATTCAAATTATTTATCAACGAAGCATTATAATTTATAAATAAGATATTAATAACATTTCAATTTAACAGGAAAAAAAGTAAATATTTGGAAACAAGTATAAAATGCCTGTGATCTAGGGCGTATTTAGGAAATAACTTAACACGTCATATATGGGGAGATTTTTCAAAGGTTTGATTCAAAAAGGTCGAAGAAACCATGAATGGGCTATTATTCAACATCCGCAAATTAGAAGTTTTATAGGAGTTCACACAATTGAAAACTTAAGCAGCGAGCAGTAGGGATCGACTGTGAGCACTGACCCAGCAAAAGATAAGTAACAATTAAAACGCATCTTTAAAGTGTGTTGCTTTAAATTAAAATGGAAAGCGGTATTTATTTAGTTGTATTTTTGTTTTCGCAATCGCTTATAGAAGTAGGAGAATAAGCTGTTGTGTATATAGGCTGTTCACAGTAAACTGAGCTTTTTTGAAAGCCTTGTTTAATATATACTTGTATGCAGATTGTGTATGCTTCCGCCTTATGTGAAATTATCACTGTCAGGGGCCTCGTCACTTCAATCATGTGTCGGTTGGGTAAAAATAAGAAATTATTAGAAAAGTATACATTCTACAGATCTACCAATTCTTAACACTTATGTGCATAAAAAATAACGAATGAAATCTTTAAAGTTATCGCAGATATTTGGAACTATTTTCCCTCAGTCGTTTCCTACTTTACTGTGCGTATGGCACTCAGTACACCCGGTAAATATATTTAGGTAGCTCCTACCTGCTCTTACTTTCTTTTAAGATTGATTTCTGAAGTGCTCACTTTACCGTGAACAGCCTTTAATAATTTCTTGTGGGGCCTCTGCTCAGGCCTTTTTCACAATGCGCAGTTGGCAGTCGGCTGTCTGCAGCTCGCAGTCGGCAGTTGGCAGTCGGCTGTCTGCAGCTCGCAGTCGGCAGTTGGCAGTCGGCTGTCTGCAGCTCGCAGTCGGCAGTTGGCAGCCGGCTGTCTGCAGCTCGCAGTCGGCAGTTGGCAGTCGGCTGTCTGCAGCTCGCAGTCGGCAGTTGGCAGCCGGCTGTCTGCAGCTCGCAGTCGGCAGTTGGCAGTCGGCTGTCTGCAGCTCGCAGTCGGCAGTTGGCAGTCGGTAGTCGGATGCAGTTCAAAATGTGCTGTCCATGTTTTTGAAGTATTGTTTGTGAACACTGCTAGTTTGGTTTTGAAATAAGAAATACTGGGAAAACGATCTTCTAGCCCAATAATAATAAATTAAACCCAACTGGAAGGTAACAACTGATTTAATTCGTTAAGGTAAATTTTGTTAAATAACCAAACATAATTTTAATTGTAATGATGAGATATCTACGTGTAAAATAATCGATTATTCGAATACTGAATTATAATCGATTCATCAATTATTTTAAAACTTTTCGATTTTTCACAATTTTCAGCGTTCTTTACTTAAACAACACATTGCAGATATCCATGGCAGTTACCTACTGTTTCAAAAAAATATAAAATATAATTTTGAAACAACACATTTTCAAAATAGCAGAAATTACTAGAAATTTACAGAAAATTTTTCGGAGATAACAGTTCTAAACAAACTAATGAAATATACAGTATTTGCGGTACATTTTAATGTATGGAATAAAACAAGATAATATATTATTTTTCCGATTGCTTATTCGATTAAAATAATCGCAATCGAATCATTATCATTAACAAAACCATGCGAATATCCCATCAATAATTTTAGGCATATATGTGTGTGTATGTGTGTGTACATATACATAACAGTACTTTTCAAAACGCTAAACAATCTGTTTGTAATGTTATCCGTCACTGAAATATCGCCTTCCATAATTTCGTCCAATACCGTACGCACTGAAGTCAACATGCACACTATCAAAATACAAATAATAAACAGTTCCGAAACAAATATTTATTTACATCATGTGATCACGAGCGCTACATCTGAATGGCTGGAATCTTTCGACAGTCGGCAGTCGAGCAGTCCGAGATAAAGAAATACCATCTCTGACTGCTGGACTGCCGACTGCGCGGCGACTGCTGACTGACTGCACGTGGTGAATATGTGTATTGTAGTTGAGCAACTCATCTCCGACTGCCAACCGCGAGCTGCCGACTGCGCGACTGCTGACTGACTGCACGTGGTGAATATGTGTATTGTAGTTGAGCAACTCATCTCCGACTGCTAACCGCGAGCTGCCGACTGCCGACTGCGAATTTGCGAATAAGGCCTCACTGTCAAGTCACACTGCCTACCGTTTTGAGTTTCCAGTAGTGTAAACCACTTTAGCCGTCTGCAAGCGAAACGTGTATCTTATACTTAAGTTAACTTTGCCACAGACTTTACACCAAGTAAAATTACATGGTCGCCTCTTGAAGTCCGAAAGATAAAAATGTCCGGTGGAAAGGCTACAGGCCAGTTCCGTGCCTTGTACCCAGTGACGATGCGGCACTTGATACGCGTGTTCCTTTATCCTGCGGGGACAAGCTCCAGCCTCAGGCAGCGCTTTTGAAACACGGACAGCCGAGGACTTGCCGTGTACAGCGCTGATCGCAAATATCCGTCACACGGCGACATGCCCTCGGGGTCTTGAACACGGGGAGTGGATGAACGGGTTCAACAGCACGTGAATTACCGATCGGCACTTGTTTTCTTCCATACCTGGTTCGATTTCAGGTTAGGGCAGATATTTTCACGAGGTTCACAGTTAATTAAGCAACTTCGAAATTAACCTCTTCCCCGTGAAATCAGTTCCAACAGCATATATTTTAGTGTAAACTGAGACTGCAATACTCATGGTAGTGTTTGAAATAAAATTCCATGAAATTGCATACCATTAAAAAAAAAAAAGAGGGTGTTCGCGGTTATCTGAGTTTTTTAAATCAACTTTTGAAAAAAAAATCTTGCTACGCCAGCGCCCGCGGCGTCTGCTCTAATTAACTCTCAACTCCGTGGAGTGGCTTTCTCCGTGTCGGATCTGTTTCCCTCCTAATTCATCCCCTATTCTCCCTCCCCTGATTTGCCCCTCTCTGTTTGCGTCACACATTTCCCTGCTCGCTCGGCATAATCCCGCGCGTAACTGCGTATATTTTAACGCGGGCCATTACTGGGTTACTCGCGTTAATGTTAGCAGCGGTTTGAAAATAATAGTTTCGTCTGTCAGCTTTCATTAACAGCGCCATATTTAAATTTTGTGACCCTGGATTTATTTAATCTAGTGTCGATATGATTTACGCGCATAAGAATAATAATTGCTGTACTATTAACATATTTATGTTCTTGACATTTTCACAGTCTCTTTTCATCGACGCCTGAAGAAAGCAAGAGGGTAATGGTAAATGTTGATTTCACATAAGACTGAAGGATGTATTTCACATATGGTTGAAGCACACAAAATTGAAATAAAAGATCTTAATCAGGGCTTTCAAATTGCTCACTTACCACGAACGTGCTATAAAGGTTTAATGTTTAACTTGATAGTACATGAAGCAGGTTTCTCCTTTTACACGCCTGAAGATTAAGAACTGGAATTACAGTTGCATATTTAGAAATAATTATTTGAAAATTTTTGTTGTCAAGAGCATCTGATATCTCTAGAGTTTATATTTATATAATTTCATGTTTGTTTATGATTTAGAACGTGTCGACTTAGGTATGTTTAACACAGAAGCTAGGTGATTTCAAAGGTATAGTATTGTTGTATACAGGTCCATTTTAGTAATTAAAAAAAGAATCGTGAGTGGCAATATTATTATATTTTTGTTTAATTAATTTATATTAATGATCTAATTTACTGCTAATTTTCTATTAACGTCTAAAAGCTAGACATTGATGATCGGCCGAGTATTATGTGCTCAGTATTTATTTTAAATTATGTCTGTGATGAATTATGTGCGAGCGAAACTTGTTTTAATGAAATTTGTTTTTAATTTCATTAAACCTGGACACTTACTTGCGTGATTTATTGTGTACACACATTTGTCACGTGCCGTTTGTAAAGACGTTGTGGTCGAGTACCGCTGGATTTTCAAATGCACGGTCAGAACGTTCTCATACTCCGTACAAAACAGGGATGTGAGCCTGTAGCAAAATTTATTATAGTACGAAAATATACCACAATCTAATGTGAAGCGTACCAATGTTATACACTTTATACTATAACTTTCAACTTTTGGTTGCGCAGATATAAAGAGTGTTTTTTTTTAATACATGTCGAAATGGGCTAATTAAAACAATAAAGCCTGCTAGTAAAATTTTTGGAACACTCTCCTAGTCATTTAAAAAGAAAATGAAGTTAGCAAATAAACACCGGGAGTTCGCAACTTAACGTACCTGCGTGCACAGCAAGTTGCATAACACGAAGACGAACGGAACAGCGTGTACATAGACCACCAGGGAAATACGCCCAAAACCTTACACCACCAATAATGCTGTTTGTGCGTTGTTGGAAACAGACTGCCATCTTTTCTGGCGGTCTATACGGGTTGAGTATAAAAGAATACCTCAACTTTGAAGGTCTATAATATAAAAACCGCCGACCTCCCGTGGCGCAGCCATTTGGCACGCCGCCGATCTAGGGTTCGGGAGGCTCTGGGACCGAATCTCGGGTAAAGAATGAGTCTTAATTTAAGTTAGGGTATAAGTTAGTCTGTAATCCGTTCCCTGCTAAGCTTCGAAGCATAAAACCTGGGGACGTTAAGAAGCCCTTTACAATACAATATCAAAACCAAATAACCGACCACCTTCGTTGACCAATCAAATGAACGGTGGAAGCGTGAAGTTTGTTTACCATATCTTCATAAATATTCAATGAGACCACCACGAGCGGTGGTGGTCGCCCGCCGCCTCTTCTAATTGAGGAAACAACCACTCTGTAAGCATGCCCAAATAAGGGATGCCAGTAACAGTGGGCTCGTGAAAAAAGAAAGGGCCGAAAACAGTGTCTTTGGGTACAGCGCAAATCGCATTTACTTCGGGGGGAAGCGTGCTCGTGTTTGGTGGTTTAATGTGTATGCGCCTGACCCCATATCCACATGTTGTGCCGGTTCACCTTACCATTTGTAGGAACGTCGCTTCATCACTAAAAAACTAGCTTAGACATGAAGGCATCGTCTACCTCGTTCTGGGCAAGAACGAACGCGCAGAAATCACGTATCAGTTCTTTATCCCTTTTGGTAAGAGCCTGTACAATCAGTAACATCTATAGTTTGTAAACATTTATGGCGATATGGTAAACTAAATGCATGGTTCCATGATTCATTTGATTGGTCAACCAAGGTTGTAGGTTGTTTGGTTTTGATAATATAGACCTTCAAAGTTGAGGTATTATTTTATACCCATCCTGTACTACTCAACTGCTGATTCCCTACTGTTCATGTAGTTTGACAAATATGTATACTAACAAGCAACCACTAGCGGTGCCCGTGTACCTCGAGTTTATGATGTCCCATGTCAGGCGCTCTCCGTACGGCGAGCAAATTCCATTCGCCTTCGTGGTATGCAATTTGCTTGCACGCAGGTATGTGAAGTTGCGGACTCCCAGCGGGCGCTGTTTTGCTAACTTCTGTTCCAATTAAAAGATACTACACTATATTGCCAACATTTTGCTACCAGGAATTATTCATTATATTAGCCCATATATGCCATGGTTTGAATTTCGATATGTAGTTTAAAAACACATTGTACATTCACGACGATACTGCATACTGAATGTAGTAAGTCTTCGATCAAAACAACACTAACATGACACTTTTTTTTTGTGTGAAAGTGTTGTCTCTTAGCTATGCGTCGGTCAAGTGAGCCTGTGATATCACTTGATAAGTAAACATTTTACACATTTTCCAATTCTTACGATTAAATAACACAAACAAATGTCAGAATTCAAAGGAAGTAATTTTGGTATTTACAAATGTTTACCCAACAATTTTCACTCAACTTTAAATCGGGGAACTACTTTTCTCTAGGTGCCTGAGAACGTTTAGGGTGCTCGTCTCCCACCAAGCCGATCCGGGTTCAATCCCTAGCCGGGTCACTCCGGATTTTCGCAAGTGGGAATCGTGCCGGACCACGCCGTTGGTCGGCAGGTTTTCTCGGGGATCTCCCATTTCCCTCGCCCCTTCATTCCGGCGGTGCTCCATACTCACCTCAAACACCCTCATCAGCTCTGAAGACCTCGATGTTAAGAGCCACCCAAATCTCTTCACTCCACTACTTTTATCTATGGTGTTACCAACTTTACTGGGTGCACGTATGTGGAAGTTTCCGTTAAAATACATGCACGTATATGCTGTTCACGGTAAAATGAGCACTTTTGAAAGCCCTGCTTGAGATATACTTGTAAACACTTTGTGTGTTCTTCCGCCTGATGTAAAATTAACGTTGTCATGGGCCACATCACTATATTCATGCGTCGGTCAAGTGGAACTGAGAAATTATCAGGAAAGTAAATATTTTACAAATCTGCAAAAACAGAAAGCGAAAGAAATAATTTAATTTATCAGAAATGGTTACCTAACGTTTTTTATTTGACGTATAGATATGGAGCTATTTTCCCTTCATTGTTACAAACAATACTGCACATATGTCCCTCATTGCGCCCGTTAAAATATATGCTGGTAGGAGCAGTAACTTTTATCTAAGGTTGATTTCAAAAGAACTCACTTTACCGTGGATCGTCTTCAGGAGTAGTGATATTTTTCGAAATTCAATTTCGTTTGTTGATTTCAAAAGTGTTAAAATAACCACCACCACCTTATAATTAAACATGATGGTGGTTATCCCGCGCGCACGCCGCTACGCAGATGACACACTAGGCAGGCAGAGAGTTGCATGCTGTGAGCGACGAGGCAGCTCAAAGGCAGGTGGCTTTGACGGCTGCGACTGCGGGGGATTAGAGGCGCACCGCGGCAATCCGCTGTTTTGCAACAAGGGGCTTAGCGCCGGCCCACGTCGCAGACAATGAAGTCGTCAGCGAGCCCTGCACGCGTACACCACGGCCAGCCGCGAAGTGAGTGCTGACGAGTTGGGCAGCTGTCCTCTGACAAAATTTGTTTCCCTTCTCCATTCTTGCCCCCGTCTCACATTTGGGTGGCTGGAGAGCCATCACATACATGGCGAAACAGGGGGGGGGGGGAGAGGGACACAATGGGAAAGAGAGAAAGATATGGGAGAGAGGGTATAAGAAGTGAATTGAAGAGATTTGGACGGCTCTTAACATCGGGTCTCGAGAGCCGATGAGGGTGATTGAAGTGAGTATGGAGCAGCGCTGTAATAAAAGGGCGGGGAAAACGGAAGATCCCCGAGAAAACCCACTGACCAATGGCATCGTCCGACAAGAGGGTAAAAGAGAGGGGGCGGAGAATGGAAAGGGCACAGGCTGTTGACGATAAAGTGAACATTTTTTTTACCCATGCCTAAAAGTTTCTTTCAGTTTATTTATATTCTTAAGCCAATTCGTATTATAAGACGTGTTGTACGACTAATAAACACTGTATATATTGTATAGATATTAAAAGTTAACGTCTTGTGTCGCAATGGTATACAGTTTTTGCTTAGGATATTATACCTGCTCGGAAGGCCTTGAGAAATGCTCACTTTTACAGTGGATAGCCCGTGGTTAGGAAATAGATACTCGCGTTTTCGACAAAGAGGTCATCAAGGACAGAGCAAGTTGGTCAGAGAAGCAGGGGCAAGGAAGGAATTGTCCAATGCATGCAGTAAGGAACCATCTCATCATTAACCTGGAGTGGTTTCGAGAAACCGTGAAAAACCAAAAGCAGGACAGCCGGAAATAAATCGAACCCAGATCCTCCTGAAAGTGTCCCCGAAGATTTACCACTGCGTCACCTCGCTCGATGGGAGCGAGAGGAGTAAGTGAGGAGGAGAGAGAGAGAGAGGGAGAGGGTGGGTTTGGAAAGGAAGAAAAAGGGTCGGGAAAGGAAGAAAGAGGGTTGAGAAAGGAAGAGAGAGTTGGGAAAGTAAGCGAGGGGGTTGGGAGAAGTAGAGAGGTAAGACAGAAGGTCGGGAGAGGGAGAGAGAGAGAAGGTTGGGAGAGGATGGGAGAGGGTTGGGTGATGATGAGAGAGAGGGCTGGGAGAGGGAAGAGAGAGGGTTGAGTGACGAAGAGAGTGGGAGGGAGAGGAAGAGAACGAGGGAAGGAAAGAGGAATGAAATGGCGAGTGAGGCAGGATGAAGGAGAACAGTTGCTAGAGAAAGAGGGGAAATCATTTTTGCAACAGTTATGCTGGAACCACACACCACCGACAAGCAGAACACCACAAAACGGCGAAGACGACAGAATAAAAATATCCCAAGTGTGACTGCTTGAATTTACAGCGCGGCAGTTTACACGAACGTTAGCGTTTTTGGCACCTTTCAGAAGTTGCTCACGTAAAAACTAGTTCCAAATTCTGTGGAAAGAAGGGAAATCCGGAACACATTTTAAACATGTCAGATAATACGCTAAATTATGGCGATGAATGTCAGTGTCAAAATTTTGTTTCAAGAAATGAAATGTAACCTAAAATGTATAGCTTATGTCTGTAAATATTTAAATAGGCCGATACTCAACGAAAGTAAGTCACAGGAAGCAGCTTGGTACTCAGTTCATGAAAACGACGAAGTACGATATTAACTGTCATTTTTTTTTATTGTCAACTTAAATGGGCGTCTTTAACTAACCTAGAGTGGTAGGTAAATAATTATTTATTTTCCAGGTTAAACAAGCATAAACATAGATGCCAGACACCTCCCCCCCCCCCTCTCCTCGACGAACACTTGAGAAATAATGGCATGAGCGGGTGTATTCGGAGATCTCCAGATTCTTGTTTAAGCCGGTTCTAAGTTTATGTAAAATTAAAGTTCACAGCGAAAGTATTACTCATGTTGTCCTCTCACGCCACCATTCGATGTGTAATAAAGTGCTTATTTTATTATTATTATTATTTTTTTAGCGACGGCTGACAACATTTTTCATATATTGAATATTTTATACCTATACTTCAGTATTGTTAGAGGCTAAGATGTTTTTGGTTACGGAAAAGGTTTTCCATGAGAAGGATTAGTTTACATCTGGGTTTATCACAGAGTAGACGAGTACACCGAGACAAAACAGCGTGGCGGTTTCTTTGATGTGTGCGCACCCATTCTCTGGTTGGCCGTGCAAGGCTCTGGCAGCGGACCTTGTGTCTGACTGGTTGCTGAATGCTGCAAAAGTTCCACAAAGTTCGCACCCGAGTGAGGCCGGGGCGGGTTGCTAGCAGAACAATATACCTACTGTCAGTATTATTTATGGTGTGGATTTCTACTAAGTTCACAAAGATTTGCTATTAGTGACGATGCGATGGTAATGTGATATCCAGCAATTGTACGTTCGTAGAACATCCGACACATTTACCTAACTGTGTTAATATTCCGTTCGCATACAACGTCCACAGTTTTTACAATGAAAATCCTTTGAATTTTTCTAATCAGGTTTTCTAGAAAATTTTGTAGCACTCATTTTGAGTTGCAAACATTTAAGTAAGTGATTCTACAGGAATACATCTTGCACATATTTGTACTTACTCATACACTATTAAGTGAATATAAGACACTCTCAACTCGCTTCTTTTTGCACTTAGTATATTTTTCTGTGTTGAAAACTTCTCACAGAAATCAAGTGTATATTTTAAATGAAAGAGTAGATCAATCAGTGAAATATTCCAAACTTCAAGTTTTTATTTCACTCTGCAGTCACAATTTAGCAGTCTATTTTTAATTATTTATTAAAATATCTTACATATTTCACAATTTATACATTAATTAATATTATTATTTTACTGCTTGCAACAGAGCTTGTATTCTTTCCTGTAAATATCTTTATTGGATTGCTATTTTAATGGTTCATTTTAAAGAAAATTTTAGAGGGAAGTTTGTATTTCTTTCATGAAATTTCGTGATTTAGGACAAACACTCGAGGATTGGCGCAGATCAATACATCACAAATAGAAAGTTTGTCATTAATTCACTTTCCATTTCCACTAACTTCCGTTCATGGCCACTGCGTTTTCGTCATACAAATTTAACGTCGCCTGGAGTGTTTTTCCCTCCTGAGAATTAACGAAGCGGGAATTATAATCCATGGCGAATCTGACGTGGGGAACTCTTCATTCGGCGACATCGATGGCAGGCAGGCGCAGGCAGCTTCGTGGAGGTAATTAAGCCTGTTAGCATCTTCCGCATCCCGCATCGCTTCTCCGCAGTTGTTATTTGCAGGCTAATTGTGCTCAGCCCGGCGTAAGGCAACGTCTACTCAGGTTGCGAAGATCAATGTTAAAAGTTTGGCAACCAAACATTTTCGTCACTAGGTAAGTACTAGTATCGCTTGTATACTGCAGTTTCTCTAGTTCCTATATTAAAAAATAGGGTAATTGCAAAGATTGTACATCAAATATAAAATCATTTCGTAACCAAGTAAAATCTTTCTCTTCTATGATTAATGTAGTGTGACCTCCCACCCGAGTGTCCGCCGTCACTCAGTTCGCGGGGCCACGGTGGCTAAGCGGTTAGCCTGCTCACCTCCCACCAGGGCGATCCGAGTTCAACCCCCAGCAGGATCACTCCGGATTTTCGCATGTGAGAATCATGCCGGACGATGCCGTTGGTTGGCGAGTTTTCTCAGGGATCTCCCGTTTCCCCTCCCTTTCATTCCGGCGCTGCTCCATACTCACCTCAAACATCCACGTCGGCTCTCAAGGCCTCGGATGTTAAGTGCCGCCCAAATCTCTTCACTCACTCACTAATCTTTAGTCTATGGTACTGATCCGGGGGACTTGCTGGCTACGAGAGTGAAAAATGACGCAGGAATTACGTAAATACGTGTGTCGTGCGTGGAAGAGCGTTGTCCAGTTAAAATACTGTACCAGGACGCTGTCTCACGAGAGGTAACAGAGATCCTCGATTCACTACCAGAGGTGACCTGAAGTCATACCGTACTGTTCTCCATGCCATAAAACCAGGAACAATGTCATTATGTCTCTCCACGACATTGGTAGCATGCGTTCTGTTTCCTCGGTGTTCTCAGAGTAGCCATACTTGCACACGGCGGTCACATATTGCAACGTTCCCCGGCTGAGAGCCGACCTGGCCACACAACCACCCATTTTAGTATCGGCCGCATTCAGGGCATGCTAGTTGGTAGTACTACTTCACCTGCCTGCTCCAAAAATGCTATAATCTATAGTATATCTAGGCCTACAAAATACTTTAGGCTACGGTCTGGGGAATGAATTTCTAACCTTTGTGTCAACAGAGAATTGTTAGCCTACACACTCAATCGCAGAAGCGAATTACTGTAGTCATACCCCTCTTAGACTGTTGTTAAAATGGGGGCAGTAATCGAGTGGGTCGCTGGTATCATCGAAATATTGTTACTGTAAATAGTAATGTTAACGTAAGTGTCTGTTATGGTCGTGTCTGTTATTGTGTACTTCCTGAAACAGAGAGGGATTTAAAAAGTTCTCACTTTACCGGGAATAGCTTTTAACAGACCATTTTATTGCTGGCACAGACATTGTTTGACCTCGCTTCGCCCTCATCGGCTCTCAAAGACCTCGTTGTTAAAAGCCACCCGAGCCGAGCCTCGCTACTCCACTCGGGAGGACCGGTGTTCCAATCCCTGCTCGGTCATCCTGCTTTCGGTTTTCTCTGTCGTTTCCCGAAACCACTCTCGGCGAATGCCGAGATGGTTCGTAACCACAGGAAATGCCACTTTCTTCCCCATTTCTGCTTCCCTGAGCAAGTTAGGGCGTGTCCCAATCAGCTGAGAGTGTACTCTCTCGCCCACTCTTCACGTCACAGAAAGTTCTCTCTGTTGTCCTAACTCGGAGGAGAGAGCGTGAGAGGGAGAGTAAACGACGATGTACACTCGCTGCTCACGCTCACACCCCCTCTGGCAGCCATGTTGTTTTCGATTCTAACCGCAAATATCCAGACATATAGTTTCTGTTCTATAGCAGTGTTATAAAATAAATATTTCATCGACTTAACTAAATCGTCGCTATTGTGAAATGTGAAATACCAACAATATTCCGTTTGATATGGAGCATACATTATGATGTTATTATGTTCATGTTTCGTTTAGTTAAGTGCTTTGCACATAACAGTTAAGTTTTTAATCACGCAAAACTGCAACAAATTAAAATAAGATACCATTTCATAAAACACTGTACATTTCTTCGAGGAAAATTAAAGGCCAGCAATATCTTATTTTTCACTATTTATTACCTTTTCTGTCAGAGAAATAATGCCGAAGGCTTCCAGAGGGCACAAGTCTCAATTCGCTAGAGTGAGCCAGAGTGTGCCAGAGAGTGAGAGTGAACACACTTTCAAGTTGAGACACGGCCTTAATTCGTCTATTAACTTTCAAAACTCGGTGGAATCACGTAGCGAATTAATCTCTTGCAGCAACCTAGGAGCGAAATATCTGCACGTCTCTGTGAAGAGTTGAACATTTCTCATTGGCCATTGCTTACTTCTCTCGCCATTTATTTCCTCGCCAGTCCACAGAGAGGTCATCAAGTGTACCGAAAACTGGCTGTTAACAACCCGCAATGATCAATGACGTATCCATCGTCAAGCCAACCCATGACAACAGCGGAAAGGCTAAAAATAGTGTTTGCCAGTTTATCAAGCGCATTAGTACATTTCACTGTCGCATTATTAAAACAAAAACAAAAAAAAAATCATGCGGGTAGATTTTTCCACCTTATGCTCCTTGCTTAGTAGTCTTTAGAATAAAAGTGGCTAAAGACTGTTCACGGTAAACTGAGCATTTTTGTAACCCGTGGTTATTATATACTTGTTTGCACGTTGTGTATTCTTCCGCCTTATGTAAAAATAACATTGCCATGGGCCTCATCGCTATCTTCATGCGTCGACCAAGTGAAACTGTGAAACTACTAGAAAAGTAAATATGATAAAAATATCTGCTCAATTTTAAATTAGATGCATTAAAAAAACTGAAAGCGAAAGAAATAATTTAAGTTATCACAAATGTTTAATTAACTCTTTTTATTCGATGTTAACATATGGAACTAACCCCACAGTACTTTCCATCCATCGTTACCAACTTTACTGGGCGAATGTCACGCAGTACACATGTTAAAATATATGCAGGCAGGGGCAGTGACATTTCTCTAAGGCTTATTTCAAAAGTGCCCACTTTACCGTGAACATACTTTATACGAATGTATCAGGTTTTAAAAGCTAGGGGTTCTTGCCCGCTTTACATAAGGGCAGCGTGTTGAGACCTCACTGTCGACGAGACGTTAAGCCCTTCTTGCCTACTTGTTTCGGACAACAGAACACCCTAAACGAAGAATATTTACACATTCATCAGAATGGACTACCGCGATCCGAGAACGAAACGGCGATTTTCTTTGGGGCCGCGGTTATGTCGTGGTCAGACCAACCACCTCCGACCTAAGCGAACCGGCTGGCTCGCTCCCGGATTTTCGCACGTGGGAATGGCGCCGGACGATGCAGCTAGTAGGCGGGTTTTCTCGGTTATCTCCCGTTTCCTCTGCCCTTGCGTTCTGGCGCTGCTGCATGCACACCTCACTTCGTTCTCATCGGGACCTCGATATAAAGGTGGTCGCCTGGTCGAAGGAATTTTGCACGCCTGAGCCCTAAAAGCGTGAGAGCATTAGGGGCGACCGAGACATGCGCACACACTCTCTCATCGCCTCTACGCGCAAAGCACTGAACTGGTGTGCAGTCTTGCCGTCGATAACACGCCTCTATGAGACTTTCAGCGTAAACCCTGCCATTTTATGACGTAATAATAAAAATCAATATTTTATGCACGTATTCTGTTTTTTTTTTTTTTTTTTTTTAACGTTTCGTACCGGAATGTTTATACCTTAAAACTTCCGCGAAAACAACCGTTCCAGCCATTTTCGAAATATCACAAAAACACGCTTTAGAGAGAAATGGAGGAAGTGAAAATTATAGAGACGCACAACGTTTCTTAAATGCTGTTCGTAAGCAGACCTCACTCAGATGCCCGGTTGCACCAAAATCTTCCCCGATCCGAGATCAAATGGTCCTAGTTCCGAACCAGGTTCCAGTTTCATCTTGGTTCCAATGTAAACGTGTTGCACCAACGAAAGTTCATGATTCTGGATCTCCGATTAATCGATCTTCGTTCCAAATTGAGAGATCGAAATTAAGTATGAGACTAATTTTGCTATTGGTTCGTAATATATGACGTCATGGAAATAAACATACTTTTCACTATAGTTAGAACTAGATGTGCTATGCTTGATCTATTTTAAGTGAATTATTGCTGTACGAATTTTACTGAATAATATTCAAGTGCGTATAATGTTGTTTTAATTTCCCAAGAAAACAATATAACGTAGTTCTATCTGTTGGCGTATTTTCAAACTACACTTGTCGACGATGGCTGCTGATCTCGGATCGAGATTTCGAACTGCCAATTTCGGCAGTTCGAAACGAACTTCATCTCGATCTCCAGTCGAGCTCTGAACTCGAATGGTGCAACAGTTTTCTGTGTCAATCTTAGATCCGATCTCGAATCGAGTTTCGAACCACAATGTTGCAACCGGGCATCAGACACGTTGGACGGTTTTTTAATAAAATGTTTTCTGCTGGAGCGCAGCACGCCGTTTGCCGGTCTACCCAGGCGACTAACTTAAGAGCCGCCCAAATCTCTCCACTCAACTCCACTCCACGGGGTGTGTATATCACCAGCCCCCCTCCCCCACCACCACCGATTGCAATAAAAATTTGTAATTTATTTGTGCTCAGTTTGTGCTAGTTTGTGCCGCAAATATTGGAGATTGCGTTAATCTATTTTCTGAGATATAAGTATATCAGGGGGAAGGGTGGGGACATGCTATCCCCCCTCAAGCTCCGATCACAATAAATATTTGTTGCTTATGTTTGTTCGTTTTGTGCTAATTCGTGCCGAAAATATTGTAGTTTGTGCTTATCTTGTTACTGAGATATTGGGAGTAGTAGGAAAATGTGGTTTGACTTGCAAAGGCGTGGGGCTTCGGAGACGAAGCAGCCGTCCGGCATGTTGCTATGTCACCATTAACCCATCTATTTTCCTTTTGTTCCCTCAAAATTTCCCTTTTTACCCTCAAAATCGACCAAAATACCTTAACATTTTTCCCTTTTTCCCGAAAAATTTTCCTTTTATCACTAAAAAATTCCCTAAAAAAATTTCAATTTTTTTCCAGATCAGGCGATAGGGATCAGTGACTCCGAGCCAGAGGAGAGACCGGGATCAGTGACCCCAGGAGTCAGGAGGGTAGGACCTATGACCTTTGATCTTGATCTTTGACCTAAAAAATCGAAAAAATTAAAAAAATTCCGAAAAAACGCAAAAAAAAAATCATTACAAATGTTTAAAAATTATTAGAAATTGTTAATAAAATTCATTGAAAAAGAAGTTTAAAACACTTAAATTTGCCAGAGGTCACCCCTAGCATATACTTATAATGCCATTTTTGTACGTGACCACCATATTGTTAGACATCACCCATCAACCATACTATATGCAGGCTAACACGACCTTGGCCTTTAACCTTAAAAACGAAAAAATAAAAAATAATTTTTTTTACAAAAAAGCAATAAAAAACCAAAATAAATACGATTAAAAATAAATTATTAAAATGACTAAAATATATATTTAAAACCTTTAAACTATTTTATACAAAAAACTTACATTTTTTAAGGTCTCTCGAGCACCACCAATTACTCACCTCTGTTCAATTCCAGCAGACGACTGTCTCCCTCAGCCACACTCCCCTCATCTAAACTCATCCCGCCATATTGATTTTTCGTTCGTAATTTGTTTATATATTACTGGAGGCCACCATCTTGGTAGGCGGTCGCCATCTTGGTAGGTGATGACTATCTTGGTAGGCGATCACCATTTTGATAGGCGACCACCATCTTGGTATACATGACCATGACCATGACACTGACCCCATGACCTTGAATGACTTTGAAAACCAAAATTCTAGAAAAATGCATTAAGGTCAGCAGGCACAATACATAACAGACTACTGCCACCATGTTAGATGCAGGCTACCTCGGCCTTGACCCCATGACATTGAATGAACTTGAAAACCAAAATTCGAGAAAAATGCATACAAGTCAGCCAGCATAAAACATTACAGGCAACTACCGCCATGTTTGATGCAGACTACCTCGACCTTTACCCCA
This sequence comes from Dryococelus australis, assembly GCA_029891345.1. NCBI lineage: Eukaryota > Metazoa > Arthropoda > Insecta > Phasmatodea > Phasmatidae > Dryococelus > Dryococelus australis. Next base: position 34,414,580 of record CM056998.1, on the reverse strand, counting down.
TGACATTGAATGACCTTGAAAACAAAAAACTCAAAAAATACCTGAAAGCCAACAAGCATAATACATTACAGATTTCTACTACAATATTAAATGCATACGAGCCTGACCCTAACCCCATGACCTTGAATGACCTTGAAAACAAAAAACCCGAAAAAAATTGAACAAGCATACTATGTTACATTATCATCTCGATTTCACTTCCAAGTGAACTGTCGGTACATAATGTTACAGACAAAAAACCTATAATTTTCCATCCTATTTATAAAAAAATATTTTTCAAATCATTGGTATATCTACGTACATGATGCATGACTTTTACTACATGCTTAATTAAATAAAATTTTAAAATACATATTGTTGTTATTAAAAACTTAGGATTGGGATTGGGATTTGGATTGTGGTGCTGATAGTGACTGTGGTGCTGATTGCGATGATGATTGTGGTGCTGATTATGATTGCACTGCTGATTGTAATCGCGGTGCTGATTGTGATTGCATGCTAATTGCAGTGATGATTGTGGTACTAATTGCAGTGATGATTGCGGTGCTGACTGGGATTGTGGTCCTAAGTGCGATGCTGATTGTGATTGTGGTGCTGATTGTGATTGTACTGCTAATTGCGGTGCTGATTGTGATTACAGTGCTAATAGCGGTGATGATTGTGGTGTTGATTGTGATTGCAGTGCTAAGTGTGGTGCTGATTGCAGTGCTTAGTACGGCGTGTGTGTGTGTGTGGGTCGCAAGTTAAAATTAATTCGCTCTAATTTTAAATTAGATTATGTAGTCCTACCTCCAAAAGTTGAAAGGCGAATATTTCTTTAACAATATTCCTTTGAAAAAATGTATATATCCAGTTTCTTCGCTATATTTCATCAGTTCCTGGGTAAACTGTTTTTACACTTTGCAATAAAAGTGCCCAGAGCTACAGCAGGCTCCCACTACACTTCGTCATTGGTCGATGTGCAACATGCACTTTGTACTGAACAATGCATCACCATGACAGGCCGCCACCATGTTTACCCAATTGGTCGTTGTCGCGTGAAAAGGACACTTCGTACGGACCGCCCTCTTAAGCTGACGGGCATTTTTGAACATAGGCGATAACGCGATCAGAGACGCGACACTGGCGACAACCAGTTAGCGGTGATGCAGGTCGCGACTCCATGATCGTTGAGGTCAAAAGGCAGCCCTTTATATTCGCAGTTCATCTTCGCTGTATGGGAGCACTCTGAGAAAACCCACATAATCGTTCGTCCCTGATGAACACACAGAGGTTCTTTTATACAAATTATGGGACTATACAAAATTGTGTATATCGATATAAATATGTGTGGGTGTATAAGTATGTAAATATATAATTATGTACTTTATACATAGTTAAGTAAATATAAGTATAGAAATATAAAATTATTTAAACTTTAATGATATATAGTTATGTGTATGTATGTGTAAATAACTATGTATATTTATAGGTATATAAATATGTAAATATAAAATAGTTTATTCAATTTAATTTATATATATGTACATATAAGTATGGAAATATAACATTATTTCAATTTAATTTAAACATATAGTTATTTATAAGTATATGCAAATAACTATGTGTATGTATAGGTATATAATTATGTAAATATTAAAATATTTCTCAATTTAAATTATACATAATTATTTACATATAAATATGGAAATATGGAATTTATTGAAATGTTTATGTATAAGTATGTCCACATAAGTATGTGAATATAAAATTAATTTAAATGCATAAATAAGTATATCCATATAAATATGTGAAAATTAAATTAATACAAATGTCTATATATAAGTATGTACATAAAAATATGGAAACATAATGTTAATTTAAATGTCTATATATATATATCTAAGTGTGTAGATATAAATATGGGAATATAAAATTAATTTAAATTTCTATATTTAGATATTTAAATATGAGCATATTTAAATAACACATTGTTATGTAAGTACCTGCATGTGATCATCAGGGGCGAACGATTACATGGGTTTTCTCAAAGTCCTCCCATACCACGAAGACGAATTGCGGATATGAAGGGCTGCCTTTCGACCTCGATGATCATGGAGCTACGACTTGAACCATCGCTAACTGGTTGTCGCCAGTGTAGATTCTGCGATCGAGTTATCGCCTATGTTCAGAAATGACCGGCAGTTTGAGAGAGCGGTCCGTTTGAAGTGTCCTTTTCACGCGACGACGACCAATTAGGAAGCATGGTGGTGGCCTCTCGTGGTGCTGCATTGTTCAGTACAAAGTCCATTTTGCGCATCGACCAATAGTAGTTATGTAATGCGGATCAAAGCGCAGCGCAATAATTGGACTAAAAAATGTAGTAAATTTCACATTATCAAGCAACTGTTTCAAATCTTCTGGAAGCACCATTTATCTCTTCAATTTTATTCTCAAAATCAAGCTAATTTAATCCAACTCTGCAATATAAATCAAGCAAAATTTTTTTTTAAACTTGCTGAGCAGGATCTTTTTCCAATCAAATCTAAGCTAAATCCAAGATAGGATTGATAGATCTTAAATGAGAGAGCCGGAGCAGCTCAGATTTTAATCTAAATTTAATCCAAATCTGCAATCATAAAATTGTCAGCTCACTTGTTAATATAAATTTAATCCAAACTTAATCTAAATCTGCAAGCCAAATCAATCAGACAAAAAATATCACAAGATTTCATGATTCATGAGATGCATAAATTTTCCCTTTTTCATTTCTTTTAAGCCTTTATATGCTATAAAAACTTGCTTGTCATTTATTAGTTTCAAACTATTTTTAACAAATATTTTTCCACATCGCTCTGGAAATGTCATTTTATACTTACATCTAGAGTACAAAATTTCTTTTTTACCGAAATTAGATTCATAAATTTGAAAATCTGTATCAGCAGTCCATTAATTTTGTTCGAGATCTTGTAGTTTAGCGAATTAATATGAATTGTTTAAATTTCTGAGCAGGGATTCCATTTTGATTTACGAAGAGAAAAATTTATTAAGACGAAGAAAAAATTGGTGCTGAAATGTAATCAAAATATGACGATTTAACTTACAGATTTGGATTAAAAACCCTGTTCACAGGGGCGTGGCACATGTTGAAATTTGTTTGATTTTGGGCATTAAATTTTCTCTATTTTGAGCTACAATTTTAAAGATTCTACTTGGAATGCGAAATTACTAGATTTTGGCTTTAATTTGCTTGAGTTTCATCTAATGTAGTGCGCTGCCCTGTGATCCGTATTATATATCTACTACCAATGACGAAGGGTGGCGGGTGACTGCTGTAGTCCTGGGCACTTTTATTGCAAAGTGTAAATACCGTTTACCCAGACAGCGATGAGATATACCGAGGGACCTGAATATATAATTTTTTTAAAGGGTGGTAGGACTATATAAATTCATTTTAAATTAGAGCGAATTAATTTTAACTTGCGACTCACACACACACACACACACCGCATCATTTAGCACCACACTAAGCACTACAATTATCCCCGCACTTAGCACTGCACCTAGTACCGCAATCATGATTAGCACCACTAGTGTTACCAGCTATTGGTTGCCATTGCAGTGACGATCCGGCTCTGTATCATTTTGACTTTTGGCCCATGACCTACTTACAGATGCACTTTGACCTACTAACCTACTTTTGAAGGCAATTTCTGCCTACTTTTCTATTTTTAGCACAGTGTGACCTACATTCGAAAATGTTTGGCCATGAACTTCTGGTTGCAGAATTTTGCACGTACAATATCAGTTGAATTTCTGGTACAGTGCACTTCCAGTTCGATGCTCGACTTGTGCAATAATTTATTTTTAAATTACTGGTTCGATCCCCGGACAGGGCACTTAATATTTTTTTAAAACATTTTGATTTTGGATATTTTTTTTTTTGAGTTCGAAACACGGCGAGTGCAATTTTTGGAGAAAATTTTTTGTCACATGCATTTCTGTTGTACTGAACTTCCGGTTCGATGCCTGGTGAGCGCAATTTTTCAGAATTTTATTTTTAGGTTACCGGGTCGATTCCTTGCAATTGAAACTTTGAATTTTCACTTTGAAAATTGTTTACTTTGGATTTTGGAATTCCAGGGTTGATTCCAGTTCAGTAGTAATTTTGGAAATTTGAATAGTTTTTTAAATTTTGGTTTTGGGAAATTTTGAGTACGATTACCACTGATGACACTTAATAATTATTGGTCTAAGAAAATTTCGATTGCCGGATTCGATTCCCGGACTGAGGAATTTCGTAAATTTTCAGATTTTTTAGGAAATTGCTATTTTGAGTTCGACATCCAGGTATTTCATGTAATATTGCTTTTTTATTTTTTATTTAGTAAACTTTTGACTACCGGATTCGAATCCCAAGGCAGGTATACTTTTGGAAAATTTGTAATATTTTTGTACTTGGGAAACGTAGGAAATTTCATTTTTGGATTACCGGTTAAGACAATTTTAAGGTTTTTTTTTTTTTTTGATCCCCGGGCCATACACTGAAGTTAACTTTTTTTTTGGACTTGGAAAATTTTTGAGAAGTTTGGGAATCTCTGGGAAATGCCGGTTCACAACTAAGAACAAGTGGAGGGGAGAAATGCATTAATTTAAGCAATCACGCATATAGACTTGTCAGAGGGAAACTGAGATGTTGCGCAACCACACGTCTCGATGCTCCGACAGCTGAACAGCGACTGACATTTCACCTCATAAGCGACTGCATCACAACCGAGTAGATGTTGGGAAGGGGGGGGGGATGCACATTCACTTACCCTCCCTTCCCCTACCTTGTCTAACTGTACATCCTGGGTACCTAAGGGAGATCTCACGAGTTGTGCTGGCGAGCATCATGTCTTGGAGAACTGCCCGAGTGGATAGCTCTGACAACTGGTGACCGGACTGCTACTGAGTTCGATTTGTGACAAGACATTAAAAATATATAATTTTTTTTCCTAACCCTTGGGCACTCACGGCCGTAGGGTGGATCACTACTCAGTTTGATTCCTGGAAGGAGTACTTAATTTATGTTTTATTTTTGGAATGCTACTGAGTTCGTTTTCCGAACAGAGCACTTAGAATTTTTTTTATTCGATTGCTACAATGCTTGATTCCCAAATAGGGCAGGGCTTACTTAATTTAATTTTTTGTAACCTTCGGACTCTGAAGACCAATGGACAGATTGGTACAAGGTTCGTTTACCATTCAGGATACTTACATTTTATGTGTATACTTGTGGAATGAGACTAATTACACATCATCGTCATATGAAATCCAACTCTTGGCTAAGCCCATTAGCATATACCAAAGGATATTTGTTTCTCACTTGCATTCGACTACTGTCATTTACTTCTCTCTCGCCTTTGTTCGAGCAATTAGTCGCATGCAATCCAATTACTCACATTTGTTCGACTGCCATTATGGATTCCAAGAGTATTACAAATTAAAATTTATTTTTAATTATATGAATTAATAGGTAAATTGCACTAATCGAGGATAGAATATTTACTTAGTACAAACTTAACAACTACACATATGCATAAGTAGCAAGTACTCATTATGCATTCACCAATGTATTGTGCACTTGCATAAATACCCACAACACACTTGCTAGCACTATATATCAATGCTCTTTACCTTGAAGCAATTAATGGATTCCTGTGTAGGCAAACATCCGGAGACGGCAAGACTTGCTTCATCATCCATCAAGATTAAATATATTTATTTGTGTAAAAATAATGTTTAATTATCAAAGACTATTTAACACCTAATGAGATAACTACACTCAAGTTGTACAAAGGTATTGTTTCAAGAATCATACAGGGTAAGTAGATATATTATTTGCATAAAATGTCAATTATTGAAAGCATTCATGCAATGAATATCCAAATGCAAGTAATATGTGCGAAATGAGCTGAAACCAACAACTCTTCAAATGATGAAACACAATGAATCAGGATGGACAACAAGTTTAGAATTGAGAATGTACTCCTTGTTTCACATCCCATCAAAGATACCTAGACCATATTCACTTAATGAATTAACATACATAGTTACGATTCACGCAGTGATCAAAACCAAGAATAATTTTACCTTAAGTACAGAGCTTCCCATGACCAAATCAAACTTCCAACTAATATAATTTTGATGTTATGCATCCCATGTTATAGTTATCAAACACACTACACAACAAACACACAATATGCCTTTCATTACCAACCTCACTCTGTCGAAAACTCCCATGCGAAGCTCATCGTCTCTCTACCTAGCTATCACAGATCGTCGACCAACAAAGAACTATGTATCCTTACCCACCCAGTCCTCTGTCACTCTGTTGCCATCTCTGGAAGGGAGAACAACGAACTCGCAGAAAACAGGAAAGATACATGCGAGTGCTTTGACTGGGAAGAATTCACAAGCGCTCCTCTTCACATTTACGATATAATAACCATACACAAATGTAATTGAATTATAAAATTATAAAAAAATGTTCAACACTATATACACTTTAACATTTACAAATTCAACACAAGCCCGTATGAAAATACTACTCTAACAATCATAGAAAAACATTCTTCATGCCTCAGAACCACTCCTTATGCCTCAAAAACAATCCTTATTCCAAATAAAACATTCTTTATTCCTCAAAAACATTCCTTGTGCCTCAAGAGACATTCATTATGCCTCAAAACCAAAATTGATATTACTTGTTTATGATAAAAGTAAATAATTTTTTGAATTTAACCTAATTACCCATACATTTACCAATGTGACAAAATTACAGAAAATCCAACCGAAGTTAACCACGATTTAAAACTGTACTTCATCTCCCAAAGAGACTAAATTTTTGCTATGGTTGAGTTGTTGCTTCGACAAAGTTTATAGTCATGTATTAAGATATGTCTATTGCAACCCTAAGAAGCTATATTCAAAATTATAGCATCAGATTAATTGCTTCAAATCCCGATGAGGGTGAATATGCATACTGTTTTACGATTTTCACATCAATGTCAACCTATTATCATGTAAATAATGCACTGATCATCGTATAGATTAGTTTAAAAACAAGATAGAGACCACGCGCACATCTCTAGCAAACGTTCCGAGAGACTAGATATGGTAGATGCGAGTACGGCGAACCAACTTGCAAAGGAGATGATGGCGAAGGGATAGGGGAGATCCACACTACTTTCAACGCTGCCGCTAGAGGATGCATGTCGATAAAAAGACATTTGTTCCCCACAGCCCAAATATTTCACAAAACCTAGTACGACAGTCCGCAAAAGTAACCAAACAACCCATGCAAATAGCACCTTTAAAGTTTGCACTACAGAACATATCTACTAAGCTATTACAATACAACAAAACATACTTACATCTCGCACAACACACACATGCATACACCCATAAATACACACACACAAGCAGAATTAAGTAAATACCTAAACCTTCATCACTTGCTACCAGTCATATTTACTTAAACACGCCAACCATTTGTAGATTTCGTGGACGTAGTAACATACGAGAGAAGATAATATAATATTTAAAAACTGTCCGTGTGTAAGGAAACAGATCATAAGAGTTATAATGCAATACTTAAAAAAATATGTTTATGCAAAACTCATGATAATAGATTAACATTGATTTGAAAATCGAAAACAGTACACATATTCACCCTCATCGGGATTTGATGCAAATAATTAGATACTATATTTGTGAATATAGCTTGCTGGGGTTGCAGTAAGCATACCTTAGTACATGCCTTTAAACTTTGTTGAAGCAATTACTCATCCATAGCAAAAACATAGTCTCTTTGGGAGATGAAGTACAGTTTTAAATCATGTTTAACTTCGATTGGATTTTCTGGAATTATTGTCAGATTGGTAAATGTATGGGAAATTAGGTTAAATTCAAAAAATTATTTACTTTCATCGTAAACCAGTAATGTCAATTTTGGTTTTTGAGTCATAATGAATGTATTTTGAGACAAAGGGTATGTTTTTGAGGTATAACGAATGTTTTGGCGACATAAGACAGGTATTTGAGCTATAAGGAATGTTTTTGACGCATAGGGAATGGCTTTCAGGCATAAGGAATGATTATATATGATTGCTAGAGTAGTAATTTCATACAGGTTTGTGTTGAATTTGTAAATACTAAAGTGTATTTTTGAAAAAAGGTTTTTGTAATGATATAATACGATTACACGTGTGTGTAACATGAAGACGAGTGCTTGTGTATTCTTCTTAGTCAAAGCAATCACATGCATATTTTCTGCTCTCTGCGAGTCCGTTGTTCCCTCTTCCAGAGATGGCGACAGAGAGACAGAGGACTGGGTGGGTAAGGATACATAGTTCTTTGTGTGTCGACGATCTGTGATAGCTTGGTCGAGAGACAATGAATTTGGCATGGGAGTTGTAGGCAGAGTGAGATAGGCAATGAAAGGCATGTTGTGTAAGTATTTTTTGTGTAGTGATTTTTATAACTACAGTATAGAAGGAATACAAGTTATGCATAATATCAAACATATATTAGTCGGAAGTTAGCTTTGGTCATGGTAAGATGTGTCCTTGAGGTAAAATTATTCTTGGTGTTTTTTCATTGCGTAAATCGTAATTATGTATGATAATTCATTATGTGAATATGGTCTAGGTATCTTTGGCGGGATGTGAAGCAAGGCGTACGTTCTCAATCCTACAGTTGTCTTCCATCCTCATTCATTGTGTTTCATCTTTTGATGGGTTGTTGGTTTCAGCTCATTATGCACACAATACTTGCGTTTGGTTTATTACATTAATACTCTCGATAATTTACTTGCTATGCAAGTAATATATCTACTTAACCTGTATGTTTCTTGAATCAATAGTTTTATACAACATGAGTGTAATTATTTAATTATGTGTAAATATTCTCAGTAATTAAATATTACTTGTAACACTAATAAAAACATTAAATCTTGATGGATGAATAAGCGATTTTTCACGTCTTCCGATGTTTGTCTAAACATGATTCCGTTATATTGCTTCAAGGTAGAAAGTATTGATATATGGTCCTAGCAAATGTGTAATGGGTATTTATACAAGTGCACAAGTCATTGGTAAATGCATAATAGTACTTGCTATGCATATGCATAGTTGACAAGTTTGTACTTAGTAAATATTCTATGCACGATTTGTGTCATTGTGCTATTAAATAATCTAAATTAAATATATAATTTTTAATTTGTAATACTCTTGGAATGCATAATGGGAATCGAACACAGTGAATAATTAGCCAATAGGAAAACATTGGATTGTACAAATGTGAGTAATTGGGTTGCATGCGACTAATTGTTCGAACAAAGGTGAGAGAGAAGCAAATGGCAGTAGCCGAATGCAGGTGAGAAACAAATACCCTTTTGTATATGCCAATGGGCTTAGTAAAGAGTTGGTTTTCATAGGGTGATGACGTGTAATTAGTCTCATTGCACAAGTATACACATAAAATGTAAGTATCCTGAATGGGAAACAAACCTAGTACCAATCTGACCATCGCTCGGATTTGTCTGAGACTTACTAAACAAATAATATATATTTTAAATGTTTTGTTTGGGAATCGAACTCAGTACCAACCTGTTCACTGGTCGTTAGAGCCTTCGGGTTAGGAAATACTAACATTTTAAATGTCTTGTCACAAATCGAACTCAGTAGCATTCCGGTCACCAGTTGTCTGAGCTATCCACTCGGGCAGTTCTCCAAGCCATGATGCTCTCCAACACAACTCCTAAGCTTTCTTGTAAGTTCCCAGAATGTACGGTGGACTAGTGATGAGGAAGGGAGGGTAGGTGAAAGTGCGTTTCTCCCCACCCTACATCACCTACTCGGTTGTGATGCATCTGCTGACGAGTTATAATGTCAGTCGCTGTTCAGCTGATAGGCCATCAACACATGTGGTTGCGCAACATATCAATTTCTCTCTGATAAGTATATATTCGTGATTGTGTAAGTAAATGCATTTCCCCTTCCACTTGTTCTTAGTTGTGAACCGGCATTAACCAGAAATTTCCAAACTTCTCAAAAATTGTCTAAGTTCAAAATAAAATTAATTACAGTGTCTTGTCCGGGGATCAAACTCAAACAAAAATTCCCAAAATTGTTCTAACCAGTAATCCATAAATGAAATTTCCAACATTTTCCAAGTACAAAAAAATTACAAATTTTTCAAAATTATACCTGCTTGGGATTCGAACCGGGTAGTCAAAGATTTACTAAATAAAAAAAACGACATTAATGAAATGTCCAGGAATCGAACTGAAAATAGAAATTTCCCAAAAAAAACGAACTTTTACAAAATTCCTGTTTGGGAATCGAATATGGTAATCAAAATTTTCTTGTCTAAAAATTATTAAGTGCACTCAGTACTCAAAAATTCCCAAAGTCAAAATTTTAAAATTTAGAAGAAATTCCAAAATTACCACTGTCCTAGATTCGAACCCTGGCATACCCAAATCCAAAATAAACATCTTCAAATTGAAAATTCAAAGATTACCTCGCTGGGAATCGAACCCGGTAACCAAAAAATAACATTTAGAAGAATAGCACTCAGCAGGCATCGAATTGGAAGCACAGTGCACCAGGAGTGTATGTGACAAAAAAGATATGTCCAAAAATTGCACTCGCCGCGAATCGAACTCAAAACCAAATATTTCCAAAATTCAAAAGTTATAGAAAAAATATTAAGTGCTCTGTTTGGGAATCGAACCCAGTAATATAAAAATAAATAACTGCACATACTGGGCATTGAACTGGAAGTTCACTGCATCAGAAGTTCAACTGGAATTGCATGTGCAACATCTGCAGCCAGACGTGAATAAGCAAACATTTCGCAAATGTAGGCCACACTGTGCTAAAAATAGAAAAGTAGATCAAAAGTGCATTCGTAAGTAGGTCACTGTTGCATCCATAAGTAGGTCATTGGCCAAAAATCAAAGTGAGCCAGAGCCGGTTGTCCCTACTACTCGTTGCAATGGCAACCAACAGCTGGTAACACTAATTATGGTGCGCGCTACACTGTTTTTCAAATATAATTGTTATAGATTTTTTTTTACATTTTTGGAATATTACGGATAAAAAGACGAGCTATGTTGGATTTTCTCAACTCAGGACCAGGGAGGGTAGATATAGTCTCCCCTGGCAGGAATTTTATGTGATTCTTAAAATTATTGTACAAGTACGGCTTTGAATACAGGCTGCTCGATGTGGCACAAGACGTGCGATAGGTTTTTTGACAAGTTGATCTGTATAGGCCACAGCTGCACATTTGTTTTATTTTAGTTATTTGTCATTCGACGCATGAATAAGTTATTTAATGCCAAGGCCTTTATATGGGAGTTAAGACTTGAGGGCCTTATTTAGGAAAGACTTTAGGTAAAGTACAAAGGAACAAGAAATTTGTAACACCCCGATTTTCACGTTAGTTGTGTACATATTTTCACGTTAGTTGTGTACATATTTTCACGTTAGTTGTGTACATATTTTATTAATATAATTAATGTTTACTGTTTATTATTTCACACTATAATGCATGTTTATTCCCACACCTAGATATTATTTACTACATGTGACATATATATATATATATAAGTAATTTGGACAGCTGTATCTATGTCAAGGATTTTTCTTATTTTTTTCACCATTATTATTATGTTTTCTTTCTCATATAGAAAGTTGTACGTTGAATGTATCGTGGCAATTTAAACTTGTTTAAGGTTAAGAATTTAATTAGTTAGAACTTTTCAATTTATCCTTGGAATTATAAATTCGTTTTATTTCTTTTGATGGTCTCGTTATGTGAGTAATAATTCTGTTTCTTCAATATTTATAGTTTTCAGCCAGGAGAGCGGCCTCTGAATAGTCAATGATATTGAAAATATAGTTTATATTTCTAGGATATAGAAACCGACCTCCGCATCATGAATGTATGTAGGTTGCCTATGGTTAAGAGATAGTCAAAATGTTTTGATTTTAGCTACTTACTACGGAAATTTCTGTTATTGTATGTTTTTCGTTTTGAGAGGTCTACATTTGCAAGAACGTGTGGATCATCGTACCTACTTATATCTTGTAAGCACTATCCATGTATGGCATACAGAGACAAAGTGAAATGTCTCACTTATTTAGTCTAGAATATGAACACTTTATGTGTGACTTCATGTTGAATGCGGTATTAACCAGCATTTCAATTTAAGTTATGCCTGCGGCAAACCCGAGAGATGGTTTCGCATCCACTGAGCTAGGCACAAGTAGAATTTTTATTATTTTATTTTAAAGGTTAAGTACCACCAATTTCTCATCTAAAGTTATTGTGTCATCTGTAGTTTTGCTAAGTTGCCACTAGGGTTTGAATATCATCAGGTCAGAAAGTAACTAAATTGTTAAAAGAATTGAATAAACTGGACTTGAAAATAAACTTGCTGTGTTGTGGCATATATGTATGATCCTATTATCTTCTATGTATGCTAGTTATTCTTCTGCCCAGCCAGTCAACAGACCGGGCACTGATATTGAAGAAGTGGACATACTGGTAATACGTGTTTCTTATGTCTAAGCTGGTGAACGGTCTAGGATATTAATGGTTTATTTTGGAAAAGTTGAATGTGTGTCCCTATTTCAGACTACTACAGTTGCTGTTATATGTGTGCACGTGCAAGTAAGGTGAACGTAAGGTACTAGAATATAAACACATTGGAGAGTTACATCGTTTATGGATGCAGTCATTCAGATAGCACACATTTCCTTACTAATCTGCATAAATTATTCCTAACTTAACAGAAGTGACATTCTTGGAGTGGTTAAACCTATACAGGTCTTAATGATTTAAGGGATAACTTCACTTTTCAACAGAATGGCGACCATTCGTGGGGCAATTACCACGAGGTTTCAGTCACATACATTATATAACAAATAATATTTTTTTTTTTTTCGCCTAGCTTCGTTGGAAGATTTTTCTACGGAGATCATCTATCTACGTCGGTTTTATAATTAATGCCTGTTAAGTGAGAAAACGTGTCTAGCGGTGGTTGTGCTACTTTATTTGCATATTAATTTCTCATTGACATAATAGTTTTTGACAAAAAAATCCCAGAGACTTAATTTTTCCTTTGCTTTGCTGATGTAATGCTCTGACAATTTTCAATGTGAACTTAATAAATTCAGTTTATAAAAATTTTGAGCAAGCCAAGTTAGTGCTGCCAACTAGCCGATAAACTCAAAGTATTGGTATGAAATATTGATATCGGTAACTTAATTGCATACTAATAAATAACTAACACTTTCGGACATATTACACTGAAGTGTTATTCTTCTTTGAAATAAATATTACTCGTCTTCTCTACTCTTCTAACTTTTTATAAGAAGGTAGTCTCAGTAAGAATTTATTGTGTGAGTTGTCACATGTCCGCTCTTTGCAGTTGTGATCTGTGTAATCAAAAAGCTGAGTTTGGCTTTCTACCAGTATCTCTCGTTACAGCAATATATTTTAATGTGTGTGTATTCTAGTTAGTATGAAGTCGGGCAATACATTCATATACATGCGCATCACAAAAAATACAAGAAATTTAATTCTTTTCATAGTAACAGTAAATGTAATTTAGTATAAAAAGCATTTTAAAGAAACAAAAAACATTTAAATAAATGAATATTTCCAGTGTTTGGCATATTTTACTCGCGTCTCCACCATCACGGGGGTTCGCACACTGAATTTTAATTAAGTCACGCTTCCCTTATCAGATTTCCTTTCATATTAACTACAAACGGTGAAGATTTCTAGATGAAATATTTTCCGTACTAACTCGAACAAACTAGAAAGAAATAAATTACATTTCCTTTATTAAAATACCAGCTTTAGTGGATGCCCTAGTTACCCACCACAATATGAATATATACTTCAGTAACTAGAATAGCATAAACTCTAATATTTGCGGCTAAAATTAGCACAAACTGAGCACAAATAAAAGACGAATTTTTATTGCGATCGGATTTGTTGGAAAAAAAAAAGGGGGGGCAGCATGTTCCTAGCCTTCCCTCCCCCCGGGCCCACCTTGATATGCTAATATCTCAGTAACTAGATAAGCACAAACTACAATATTTGCGGCACTAATTAGCACAAAATTAGCACAAATAAACTACATAATTTTATTGCGATAGGTATTTTTTTTGGGTGGGAAAGAGAGAGGGGGGGGGGGGCTGGTGACATGCACCTCTTCACGGGTGGATTGAAGGTCCGGTCGTCGACGGTGCATGTCCTCGGGGCTACTACCCCACCCCCACACTCATGGTGTTCATAGTGTTCCAGCATGTCGACCGCACGTCGTGTTGGCGGGCGCGACACGGATCAACAGCTCACCTAGCAATTCCCCTCCCAACCCCTCCCCCTTCACCGCACGCCCTGCAGATGGAGTAATGAAACGCGCTGCCATACCGGAGCCGCCTTCGATCCATCCATCACCCCTCCCTTCGCCCTGGTGTTAACGGGCCTGAATATCAAGCCGGCAGCCTCGAACATCAAATGGAGAATCAATGTTGAACGAAATTCTTTCACAATCCGTCAGTTTTTAAAGATAACAATTTCAAATAAAAAAATAAACATTATGATGTGGCTTTCTCGGAAAATATTTATACACAAAATTATATTTTAGAAAAAAAAATATATATATATATATATTGTTATATGCAAATTTCAATATTACATTATAGAAAAACGAAATGAACACAACAATTGGTAATATAGCTCAGCGTAGCAACATTCTCTAAGGAATCGCACGCAGAACTAACTCTTTTTGTTTGAAACTGTTATCTTTAAAATTGACACGATGAGAAGGAATTTCGTTTAACATTGATTCCCCATCTAAAGTTCGCGGCTGCCGCTTGGCAGGAGTGTTAGGTATGTGCCGAGTTCTGTTTACGCTGATATATTCTGATAATATTTCAGATAAGGTCAAATTATTTCGCATGAAGATCATTGTAAAAATTACAAACAATAAAATGTTTGAATATTTAAGAAAATTATGGTTTTTTTTTTTTTTTTTTTTTGGAGCAACACTTCAAGTCATGAGTTCAGATGAGATATAAATTCTGCCAAGAAAGAAGCCTTTTACTTGTAAGAATCTGTAACAGTTATATATAGATAATTGTCACTGTATGTGACAGCTTTCAATTTGCCAAAGACTAATATTCAAATAAGTGTGTTTTGTTATATCTTAATTTTCTTATACTTAGAAACTCACTCCGTTGTAGCATTCTGTCATGTTTCTAGAAAACAAAACAGCTGACAAATTCTTTGTCTGTGTGGCAGGTAACGAATAATTACCCATGCAGTTAGACACTACGCCAAAAATGATATAGCTGCGGCGTTCATATTTTTTGCCGCAGAGACAGCTCTGTTCACTGCTTCGATCTGCACGACACACAGGAACTATAGGCTGTTCACGATAAAATGAGCACTTTTGAAAGTCCTGCTTAAGATCTACTTGTATGCACGTTGTGTATTCTTCTGCCTATGTAAAATTAACGTTACAATGTGCCACATCAATTTATTCATGCGCCGGTCAAGTGATAATTCGAAATGATTACAAAAGTGAATATTTGGCAAATCTTCTCATTTTTGTACTTCGAGACACTACAATAAAAAAAAATTGAAAGGAATAATTTAAGTTACCACAAATGATTAGGTGACACTTTTTATTCGACGTTAAGATATGGAACTACTTTCCATTCATAGTTACCAACTTTAATGGGTGCATGCCACTCAGCTCGTCCGTTAAAATATATGCAGGCATGAGCATTTTTCTAAGGTTGATTTCAAAAGTGCTCACTTTATCGTGAGCAGCCTTTGCCAGGACTGTGCTCGAGTGTCATTAAGCATCACCCCCATCCTCCCTCCACCACCAAACTGCTTATATTTGAAATTGTAATTCGAGCCATCTAACACAGCGTTGACAGCTCGCTTTCGTCGTGTCTCCTCTGCCACGGGCCTCGAGCGACAGGTTGCTGGGCGTTAGCAGAGTCAGCCTGCTCTGATATGTTAACGTTAACGTTACGATAAGTGTCTTGTTTGACACTCGACTATAGGCTGTTCACGCTAAAGGTAGGTAAGTGGGCTGAACGTCTCGTCGACAGCGAGGTCATTAGAGACAGTGCAAGTTGCACAAGGAAGGGAGGATTGGGGGGAAGGAATGGGAAGGAATCAGCCATAGTCTTTGTTAGGGACCTATTCCAGCATTCACCTGGGGTGATTTCGGGAAACCATGGAAAACCGAAATTAGGGTGGCCGGACCAGGAATAGAACCCGGGTCCTCCCGAATGCAAGTCCAGTCAGTTACCACTGCCCCACCTCGCTCGGTGTGTTCACGGTAAAGTGAGCACTTTTGAGACCCTAGTTACTTTTTCCTTTCAGCCATATTTTATCCTTTAACCCTTCTTTTTAAATGAATTTTGCCGTGTAAGTAAAACACACAGCGTGTATATTCCTTTGCACTCGAAAGTCTATGGATAAAATATAATTCTTTATTGACTATTATTCCAAATGCGACGGCTTTCAAAAATGCTCACTTTACCGTGAATACGTTATGATGATGTATTCTTACAGGCTCCGAGGCAAAAATTATAAAGTTTAGTTTGCAGTATGCGTATCAACCGATTTACATAACGTAATTTATGTATTCACACATGGTTATGAATAATAATAAAAAAACAGCACTTGGTCATTAAAGCACGACTCAAAACCAACTTAGTTTAACAATTGTTAGCTAATATTGGGTTCAGATAACGTTCGTGGTTTCTGTAACTTGTTTGCGAAAGAAAATGATTAGGTATTGGCAAGAACGTACATCAGAAGCATTGATATGCGTAGCGGATATTGTTATTTGTTACTCAGTATTACTTTTACTTGCTACCTAGTATTGAAATTCTCCTTTTATTAAAATAAACTAATCCCGTCAACTCAGAAACGTCGTGATACTCTTATCTGTCATATTATTATATGTTTGACACTGCATACACTTGTACACCAATACCGGCGGCGTAGTCACCAAGGACCCGGCGGGAAAAGGGGGGGGGGGGTGGAGCTGTGAGCCCGTGAGGATGCGCACTATTAAAATTAAAATTATTAATAAGCCTTTCATTTTGATAAAACCAAAATGGCTGTAAACTATTCTGCATATTATTGTATTAAGAAGTAGTTTTAACGCGAATACGAATTTAAATTTGCAACCGTAGTGGGAGGCAATCCAGAAAATTGGATGATAAAATCGGGGGATAAAGTTTGGCATTGCAGCTCCGAATCTATCGTCTACATTAAAAATTCAATTGCACCACTCGATTGCCAGGGGATCAAAGAATGTGTTACGTTGAGTGAGGGCTGCGAAGCATCGCGCGCGTTGGGAAAAAGGGGCCGGAGGGGGGTGGGGGCAGGCCCCACAATATTGAGTTCGTTTCGCCGCGTCTCATAACTTCCGTGTAGTATAACTTTTGACTAGGAGAAGCTACAATTCTTGTTTAGGTTTCAATCGACAGGTCTCGTCAAGATCAATCGATTGTGCGTATAAAAACATTTGTGTGGCGTGGTTATGGTGAAATTTTATGAGTTTAATATAAAAAATTAAGAAAATTTAACACAATTTCGGCCTATACTCGTCTAAAAGCCAAGTCGAAATACAGAGATCGTATACGGTTGGAAAGAGCATCTCAAAAACAATCGAGTGATACTCATAAAACCCAAAATTATCGAGTGAAGCGGTGCCGGGAATGTAAAAAATTATCAAGACGTCAAAGCGCGTCAACGTAGAAGTATTCATGCAAAACAAACGGCCGTGTCCCCAACGCAGCCAAACCCAATTTTTTCTTCTAATATCTGTCTGAACACATGCGTCAGCTCCGCTAATGCCAGTATAACTTCCCTCCCTCCCTTCCGCCAGTCAGTGTAACCTCTACAGTGTCCCGTGCACACACGACCCAACAAAGTAGTGGATTCACAACATGCATAACCAAGTTTCGTCCAAACTTTTATTACAAAGCCAAAGTAAAAAATTACAATTAAAACAGATAGGGGGCTCATGCCCCTCAAATACCTCAAATACACTGGCTAGATGGAATCTCATTGAACGTTCACACGAACGCAATATAATATTGAATTACACAAAATTGCAAAGAGCTCATGTTAAAATACAAGTGCATTAAACATCTTCAAAAAAAAGAGGAATGATGAGCCATAAATACTTTCCCATTGCATGAGAGGTAATAGGCATATATGTAGGCTACAAGAAATATTTATATAAACATACGATTATGATTAAAAGAGGAGATACCAATATTTCCTTTTAGTCTCTTCAAAATTATGATTCTTAGTAATCCAATTTTTTTACACACATTCGTAAAAGGATCCAAACAATAATAACATAATTTTGTATAAATGACAATTACCACAAATACTCATACAATACATAAATACGATTACGCCTCTGCGTTATTAGGCTTTTCTCTGCAAATATCTTTGCTTACTAGTTACGACAATATAGAACGTTTTAGCCCTTTAAAAGTAGGGCTCCTTAAAGAATACTAGTTTAAAGATTGATGCAATCACTCCTGCATAAATTACAATATGTACTTCCGCAGACAGAGCAGTATTTACTCACGTCACGTATCCAAGTAACCACAGTGGTGCTATCAATCACAATAATTCTTAAAATGACCCTACTATTCGAGGAAGTGCATCAAACACAACTCCACTTAGCAGATCAAGCCTTTCCACGCTTAGTCAGGCAATTTACCAACCTGGATACACTTGAATTAAGTAACCACATCATCACCAATCTCGTGCAACTGTATGTATAAAACGTAGAAACTGATACTTTGTGTTATAACATATTCAGCTTCCTGAAATCCACTTACGCCGAAAGGCATTAACATTTAACAAAACGTCAGACACAGCTGGCTATTGAACTCACAATCAAAATATTCATTACAGTTTGAAGGTAGCTTAACATCTCTCCGAAGGGGCATCAACTGGGATTAGTTAAATTTTCAATTTTCAAGACCTTTTTTGAATGCATAATATCTCTATTCCAACATTACCATGAAAGTCGGATAGGAAATGCTAAATATTAACGCAGGTAGATGCGGGTGACATAAAATGCCCAATCATAGCCGCTCAGTAGCTACGTGAAAAATTATAAACTCACAAGAAAAATATTGTGGAAGCATGGCAACAAAACAGTTACGCTGAACGATCAGAATGCTAAGGCAAAATAAATATCTATTCAGTGCCACTGCGAGAAAATTCCCGTGAATCGCAGCAGTCATACGGGGCACTTGCACTTATTGGAACAAAACTGGCACTTTTGAAATACTAACAACCACCTAATACTCAAAATTAATGACTACGCCAGATAATCCACTTTACTAATCAACCTGCTAACTAAGCAGAAGGCTTTACCACTGTACCGTTTAAAACCACTATCAAAATAAGCTCATATTACATTCAAAAAAAGCCATTCAGAATTTAATTCCCGCTTGAGTGCCATGACTGACCGGAATATTAGTGCAGAGCTCGAAGCCTCATGTCGAAAATGTTGCAGGAGAATGTGGGTAATTGAACTCACGTAGTAGTCTAGCACTCAGCTAGGCGAAGTCATCGCCCCAGTTGATGCTGCCCGACGTTGATTACACACCGGAGCAAGTTGTGTTGCACGACGGGACGGCAAGGCGACTGTGCCACAGCAGAAGGAGAACCCGAAGAAGGAAGGGAGGGGATGTGCAAGGCCTTAAGTAAACCAAACCTAATGGGGAAATTGAGGGGAAAGGAGGGGGGTGGGGGAATTGAAAGAATAGCATGGGAGGGGGAGCGAGTTTGCCGAGGAGCACGTCGATTACCCAGCAATTGTTTATGTTGATAGTTCGGCAACAGGCCCGCTGTCGCAACCGCGAGAAATTTCTGGCAACGCTACTGATCAGTACTCAAAACAGCCTTCATACAGAATTAATTACGAAATGGAGTTTAATAATATTATAACTCAAGTACACATTAGTGTTTTCAAGGCCACTTTAAAACCTGATATAATATCCAGGCTGATTTTAAATCCCGAATGTGAGTCGTGATAGGAACCTATAACTCTATATTTGTAGACTACCGCATAGACTAATGATGTAGTAGACCTAATATTCGTGTTCTGCGTATTTGCTCAACATTGCTCTATCTCGAAGCAACACAACTATCAGTCACATGGGCTATGATGATGAACATGTTGGTTTATATCTTAATTTTTAAATGACAGGGACTACTATAATAATAAAATACTTTACCAATTTGCATTTAATCAAACTGCATTACACATTGGTTAGAGGAATTATCGAAATATCTTAGTGAACTTGTTTACTAAACAGTATTTTCTATCAAATACAATCCACGCCATTTTTGCTAGCTGTATAGGCAGAAAAGCAGTTCAATGTTGGGACTCGGAGATTGGTTGTGCGAAACTAGTGAGATCGGTCTACCTCATCCTTAGTCTATGATTCATACTATATTTTTGATGCCCAGATTTGCAAATAACTCCTAGGACGTCAATATTCTTTTATGTTATGTGGTAAAATATTATGAATTAATTATTTACAGAAACTCAATTGTAAAAAAGAGCGAAAGGAAAATTAGCACCAAATGTTTCACCGTTTGTATGTATGTATATTTCATCGGAAGTGTTTAATCGTACTAACGGCTGTATTCACTCATTAGTAGAATCGTAGCTATGCTTTTTGCGAAAGCCAAAAATACTGATTTGCTGTATTTATAAAACACTTAAACTTAGATTCTATTTCATAACCGGATGATTTCAATTAGAGCTGGTTTTAGCGTCTGCTAGATTTCTTTTACCTTTGAAATTGGAGCTCAGTTTATAACACACGCCCAGGTCAACTCCGAGCCAATAAGGGACCTGCAAACGCAGATGCGACGAATACCGTGCCACATGGTCTGAGGTAAAACTGAGGCAACAGCCAGTGAACAGTAAGCTGAAGTTTGAAAATACATAGAACCGCGTAGTCTTGCCTACAGGTCGTTTAAAACTGGTAAGATTGTCAGTCCCTACGTAAATGTCAAGCGGTAGCCCACAGGCATTACTTCGCATCGTAAAATTTTTAATTTGTACAACTTAATTACTGTTTGTTACTATGGCTGCAGTAACACAAAGAAAAATTTTGGATTTGACATCTAAATACTAAAAAAATATATAAAGTGTAATTTTTATATTCGAGGATAATGGTCTCACATACAATAGGTATAAGTTGAACAATGTGTGGTACAATTATAAAATTATCAATGTTTGGCATCCAACAACTTTAAGGCGAGGCGATCCTCGCTATCTTGTATTTATTTCTCTTTGAGACAAATTGTTAGGATTAAATATTAAAATTTAGACCTTGGTATGGCATATACAACTGCGTTATATAATTTCTGAAACAAGAATAGACTGACTTCCGTCAGTAATCTCTCATCTAACATTAAGAAAGGATAAATAATGAGTTAATCGTGATTATGTTTACAAATATAGGAAAACAACAGGTAAAATGAAATGGACTTCAAAATACGTGTTAAAATATTTGATATATCCTGACAAACCCGTTAATAATATTTAGTTTGAACAATAAGTCATAGTGAAATACATATAAACTCAAAATGACGAGAATTGCTCCACCTTAAGATACTGATGGATATAAATTAAATTCAAATACGTCAATTGAAATCCACTGGTTTTCTAGAAGCTAGCTTAGAAAAACTAAATAAAATTTCAATCCTAGGTAACGGCTTTTGACAAATTTATGAGCAACTATTTTGCAGTATCATTGCATTTATTTCGCATTAATTGTGGCCTGGATTTGCTAAGAGGTGTCATATCTTTCCCAAAAGGCTTACAAGTCCCCCAACTGATCACTTACGTATTCTTATATACTCAATTGCAAAAAAAAATATCACCATGAAAGAATTGCGCGTGTACTACGAAGGTTGCCACACAGTATTGTAAAAACCTAAATGTGTCCTGTTTGCGTTTAACGTGGTTTACTTGCGCGGATGTGTCACTATGGAGCATACATGTACCTACATAATTTATATATGCAAACACACCAAATGAGGCCTTAGCAGGAGCGTGAGCCACAGAGCCAAGGTCAGTGAGCAAGCACCATGCCCCGACGGCGCATATGACAAGCCTCTGCCCAGCTGGGTGAGTTTGAGAGAGGCCGCATATGACAAGCCTCTGCCCAGCTGGGTGAGTTTGAGAGAGGCCGCATATGACAAGCCTCTGCCCAGCTGGGTGAGTTTGAGAGAGGCCGCATATGACAAGCCTCTGCCCAGCTGGGTGAGTTTGAGAGAGGCAGGTCGCATCGTCGGCCTCCGAGGGGCAGGTTGGACGTTTCGGCGCATTTATCGCCACTTGAACCACCCTGCCTACACTGCGAGTCGGTGTTGGACGCACTGGGAACAGAAGGGTCCACACACACACACACACACACACACACACACGTCGAGAATGCTCGGGTCTACACATGCAGACCACCAGCAGGAAGGAGGATTGTTTCATCGTGTGACAGGCTGTTAGCACTCCACAGGCGTCGCGGCGCACCATCCAGGGACACATCACGGCAGCTGGGGTTACACCTGTGTATCCACCAGTACCATACCCAGGCGGCTAGCAGAGCCTCGTGGAGGCGTCCCTTGCGACGTCTACCATTGCGACCTGGGCATCGTCGAGCAAGTGTGACCTTCTGAGAACGGGCAGCATGGCAGCTTGTGGATTGGCGACGATTGGTGGTCAGCGACGAAACACGATTCTCTCTGGGTACAGACGGCCACGGAATTCGCGTCTGGAGACGTCCTGGCCAACGCCGTGGCCTGCGCTCCGTTGTAGAGCAGCACACCGTCCCACCGAGAGGTGTCTGGTGTGGGGCGCCACTTCCTGCTACTCCCATGCCACCTGGTGGTGACTGGAGGAACTCTGACGGCGCGGTGATTCGTCCAGGACATTCTGCACCATGTGCGCGCCCCTTCCTAGTCCATCTTCCTGCAGCAGTAATACCCGTCCTCACACAGCACGGGTATCTCTAGCCTGCATTAGTGATATCAAATTGATTGCGTTGCCAGCGAGGCCCCGAGAACTCCCGTCCATCGATAACGGTTATGATCGAATTGGTCGGCAACTTCGGCCAGCGGCAACTACGGCGTATTTTGCAGGGTCAGTTACGCCAGCTGTGGGAGAACATCCAACATATGAGTTTCTCCATGCCCGACCTGTCTCCGTGCTATGAGTGGTCCGACACTATAAGCTGTTCACGGTAAAGTGAGCACTTTTGAAAGCCCTGCTTAAGATCCACTTGTATGCACGTTGTATGGTCTTCCGCCTTATGTAAGTTTAACATTGTCATGGGCCTCATCGCTTTATTCATGCGTCGGTCAAGTGAATCGGTAAAAGTATTAAAAAACCAAAGATTTTACAAACCTTCTAATTTTTACTCTTTGATGCATTAAAAAAAACAACAAAAAGCGAAAGAAACAATGAAATTATCAGAAATAATTACCTAACACTTTTTATTCGACGTTATGATACGGAAGTACTTCCCATCCATCGTTACCAACTTTACTGGGCGCATGTCGCTTAGGGCGCCCGTTAAAATATATGCAGGTAGGGGCAGTGACTTTTTTCTAAGGTTGATTTCAAAAGTGCTCACTTTATCGTGAATAGCCTTTATACTAATCGCATTCTGCAATACTGTAATACATACTGGGTTTAGTACAGTATTTTGTTCTATTCTGTACACATACTACCATGTCCTGTGCCTGTTTCCACTTACATCCACCTGCGATAACACGTTCAGTTTAATCAATTTTTTTTTTGCAAATGAGTGCATTTACTGAAAAAGATACTCCCAACTTACTACAGCTAAGTCTCAATTATCACGATTAGAAAAAGTTAAAGTCGCTTCCCTCATTCTTGGTATCTCGTCGAGGCATCATTCTCTCGCGAACATACCTTTTTTTCAGCGCAGCAGCTGGTCAGCGTCAGCTCGGGTTGCAGGAACAAGAGGCATCGTCTCCTTTTAGCGCGCTCACCGGCTGACCCTCTGGCCGTCTCTATCTGTTTGGCAAAAGCCCTATTTTCCCCAACCTACCTTAAAACTAAAGAGTGAGTCGAATGTCCTGGATAGGTATAGGGCCTAAGTGCTTCTCAGGGCACAGCCCCATACGCCTAGGAATGCAGGAAGAATTCTAACTGCAGGGCACAAATATAGAGACTTTACTGGGATTGGGCAAAAATGGCCATGCTTGGGGCCATGGTAACTTCTAACTCCCCATAATAACTCGTTAATCTGAGCTAGACAGGAAGACGGGTTTGGGGGTGGGGGAGTACTGACATGGATACCATAAAAACCCCTCGACAGAATAGAATTGCAAGATGGCATACAATATGCGAAGTAGAAATATACGTTGCAATAGAGCAAAGGATGGGAAAGGGTAATATTACGCACTTGGAAGGGCGTTTGAAAACACTAGAAGAGGAATATTGGTCGGGAGGTGCTATCTTTCATTCGTTGGTCAAGCAGGTTTCTTTTGTCATTTTTCTAACCAGGAGGGCGGGGGATACCACACCCCCTAGTGGATGGGGGAGTGCGCTATTGTGTACTCCCCCTCCCATGTCCATGATCCACACCTGAGAGAGAAGGCCAGCGTAGTGGAGGCTGTCAAGTGAGACAGCCTGTCACAGGCGCAGGTGTATAGCGGTACACCAGAGAGCACTTTCTCAGTACTCCGTCCTACGGCGTACCTTTTAACTTGTGACTTTGGGCCAACAGTGCTTCGCAAAGTGCGCACGTAGCAGATGTGTAGCAAGTCTATAGTCTATTCGCAGTTACTTCACACTTTTCGAACCAAACTTTTGAAAATTCGCCCCCTGTACGATGTGTTTGGTTGTTTCCTAAATATGCCATGTTTTACAAACGTTTTATTCTTCTGTTACCATAAACGTGTTTTTTGTTTGTTTGACCTTTTAATTATACTTTATCATTAAATTATAATAGTTCATGTATGGTAGATATGAATATAACCAGTGTGACGATCGGTATGTTGGTACTGTAATGCGCAGTAATATGTAGTTCTTATGGACAATATTATTAAGAGAGTGCCCATGAATACGGCGCACTGTCCATTCGGTGTGATATTATATATTTGATTAAGCTTTATTTGCATGAGACGGAGGAATATCTTGTAAGCAGAACTTGAGCAGGGCTACAGAAAAGTTGGAACTTGCCGTGAATAGACTATATCTGTAGTGTTGTATAGGAACGGGACGCAATAGCCTGGTCACTCAAAAATGCGTTTACTCACGCAGACATTACAGGTGATCGCCGTGGAGATGAGCGAGGCTAAATCACTGCGGAGGGTTGTGTAACAGCAGGGATTTAGGTCGGTTATACTTTTTTTTTTCTGGGTTATTGTCCTCCAGAGCACTCATGAGTGGGTTTGTGGAGCCCTGCGTGGATATATAGAATTTTCTGCTATGCTTTTGGTAACATCAAGTAGCATCGGTTATTGAAACTCCTGGTGTAATTCGCGGGTGGGAATGTTTCTTGGGGCGTGGGCAGAAATTATGACATTTATTTTGCACTCGCTGTAATTTATCAGGGGGTGAATTAGCGCAGTACGCCCATGGTCAAGCTGCATGCTGTAAGACGTGCCGTACAAAGAATTTATTTACAATAAACCTACTGTGCCTGAAGAGGCTCGTTTTGCATTGAAAACGAATACAAAGAGCGGCAGAAACACGGTAACAATCCCCTTCAGATTTCGAG
Source organism: Dryococelus australis (assembly GCA_029891345.1). Lineage (NCBI taxonomy): Eukaryota > Metazoa > Arthropoda > Insecta > Phasmatodea > Phasmatidae > Dryococelus > Dryococelus australis. Next base: position 34,388,697 of record CM056998.1, on the reverse strand, counting down.
TGCCGCAACCAGCAAAGCACCTCGGCTTTACAGATATATTCACAACCAGGCGATGCATCCTATGCGGTTCCTATTTTCAACTGAACAGCTGACTGGAGCAGGATTTTCCTTTTGTATCTCACAAATATCCTCTGTGATACGTGCTGCAGTACGAAAAAAAAACTGTTCAGATGGCAGAAAACAATATTCCAACGTTTTGATGAAAACTGATATACCGAGATGGAAATAAAAACAAACTGCGACGAAGGACGCTCAGTCGCTGGGGTCTCGGTCACAAAGCCGATGAGTGAGTGTCAGGCTCGCTAGACCTCGGACCATTAGGCGGCACCCTTAAAGGATTTGGATAGCAAAAAATTAATAATTTTATATTTGTACCAAACAATGTTCAACTTGCTTGCATTGTATGTGACACCATTTTATACTAATAAAAAACTTGTACACGTTATATTTTTGAATAATTTGCAGTCATAATAACCAACGCTACCTATGTTGTACAAACGGAAATAAAAAATACGACGTAAAGCAATACTATGGGCTGCCACTTGACATATACGTAATCAGCAAAAAACAAATAATACATTTTTAAAATGTTAATAATATGGAGACATTCTTTTACAAATTATTTCATATGTATGACATTTTATTTGGTGATGACATATATGTGACGTGATAACCCACAACATTAGTTTACTTTTCATATATTTTTAATTTTTATGACTTAATTAGTATTTACTATGGCCGCAGAAAAATAGGAAAACTTTGGATTTGACATCGAATTATTCAAAACATTGTAAAGTGTAAAAATGTTTTATTTGTAGAAAATGCCATAAAATACAATGCATACAATTTAAACAGTGTTTGGTATGATTATAAAATGATTATTTTTTGGTATCCGACGCGCTTGAAGCGGCGCCATGCGATGCTGGGGCGAGGTGATGGGCGCTCACAATAACCACCCCGTCTGCATCTCCTGAAACATCCCCAGAGGAGATTCTGGGCTCGCGCAAACATCTCCGCCCGAGCAAACAATGACCTGCGGCGAAGGAAGAGCACTTACCATGTCTTCCCTTCAGAGCCTCAACACCCACCCCCCCTCTCCCGCCACCCTTCCTGTTGCCACAGCGAGGCCAAACACTTCCCTTCGATCGCATTACTTCGCCGGTGAACGGAGGTAATTTCCGACGAGCCCGTCCCCTACAGGAGATAAACAACTTCATTTGACCTGCTACGTAAGCATATACATCTCCCGTGCCTCGCGTTTCAGACGTTCATTAGCACGCGTTTATTTCTCTTCCATACAATCCTATCCGAATTGTTAAAGGCCGTTCACAATAACGCGACCACTTTTGAAATCAACATTTGAAAAACGTCTCTGCTCCTACTTGCAGATATTTCAACGGGCACATTGAGTGACATGTGCGCAGTAAAGTTGGCAACGATGGAGGGAACATAGTTTCATATCTTAACGTCGAATAAAAGATGTTAGGTAACCATTTGTGATAACTTAAATTTTTCTTTCGCTTTATGTTTTTTTTTTTTTAATTCATAGAAGTGTAAAAATGAGCTGATTTGAAAAATATTTCCAGTTTCACTTGACCAACGCATGAATAAAGTGAAAAGGCCCAGGGAAATGCTAACTATAAATAAGGCGGAAGAATTCACCACGTGTATACAAGTAGATCTTAAGCAGGACTTTCAAAAGTGCTCTCTTTATCGTGAGCAGCCTTTATTCATTGAACATTCGTGTTTGTTGAATTGCATTTCCTTACGAAAGCCATCGATGTGTAAATGTGTACAATTCTTATATCTCTTATCCTCCAAAGCCCCCGGATATCTGCACGTGGAAATCGTGCCGGACGATGCCGTTGATCGGATTGGTGAGTTTTCTCGGGGATCTCCCGTATCCCCCGCTCTTGCATTCCAGCGCTGCTCTTTACTCGCCTTACTTCACCCTCATTGGCTCCAAAATATGAATGTTAAGAGCAGTCCAAATTTCTCCCCTCATTCACTTATTCTACAAATAAAAAAAAAACTAAGTGGGCACGCAATCGCTTAGAAACTGAATTGTTGAAGTTACACGTAGAACACGAAACTTGATATGGGGTGCTAGAAACTGACTTTTAACATCGTTTCTAAGAATTGTTTCTTAAAGATAGTAACTTAACATGAAATATTTCGTTTCCGTGGTATATGAAGTATGCGTTGAACTAACGAAAAAGTGTGGTGTCTAAGGGCAAATACTGGGAAAAAAAGAGGGGGACGGGGTAGTTCCTTGACATTGAGCTGTTTAATGCCCAGAGGTTTTTATGCTGGACGTTCAACCCGAGAGTGTGAGGCAGAGTTACATACCAAACTATACTAATTTACATATACAGGTTGTTCCAATATTGCATGTCAATACTTCGAGGGAACATTCCTCACATCTGGGGGATGAAAACATGTCATATGAACATAGGCCCGCAATTGCTTTATTTCCGTACCGCATCCCATAGTACGTAACGTACAGTGTATGGCCCACGGGCTGGATCATGCTACTGTGGAATGCCATTGCAGCTGTCATTGGCAGCCCTATACCAACCCCCGAGGAGCCCTGATTTGAATCTACTAGACATTAATTTGTGGGGACATTTAAAGGCACGTGTGTATGCAACCCCAGTGGACGAAGTGGGCACCCTCCGTAACCGCATTTGTAGCGGGTAGCGAGACAATCAGGAACTTTCCAGGGTGTTCATCAACGTATCCGGAAAGCCATCCCACAGCGGGTTGATGCATGTGTTCGTGCTGATGGAGGCCATTTTGAACATTTCCTTTAGTGCCGACGATAAGCTTTCACACATGTGCAGTTCCTACTGTTCTATGTAGTGTCGTAGTGTGAGGTGTCGTGTATCGTGCAAATTAACGCTGCAATGGCATTCCATAGTAACATAATCCAGCCCGTGGGTCATACAGTGTATGTTATGTATCACGGGCTGTAGTGACGAAACGAAGCGTTTGCGAACCTATATTCACCTATATTCACATCCTCCAGATGTGAGGAATGTTCCCCCGAATTATTGACATACAATATTGCAACATTCTGTATATTACTTTCATATGTCTTTAACTGGGGTTCGTACCTGGAACCCTGCGTTCCGAAGACACCTTTGGGATCTTCGCCACAGGGCTTGCCAGACGTAAAATGGGAATGGTGTTCAACTCTGTGGTTGTTCTGACGCATGAGCCAATCGTTTAGTCTCTCTCCTCGGAAGTTCGTACACGAATAACAGTTTTATGCAATAAGGGATTAGCCATAGTGACTTATAAATGGTCGATGTGAACATAACTTAATTGTTCCCTCCTGGGATCAACATACTTTAAGTAACACACGCTATATGCTGTTCGCGGTAAAATGAGCACTTTCGAAAGCCCTGCTTAAGATCTTTTTGTACGCACGTAGTGTACTCTTACGCCTTACGTAAATTTTACATTGATATGAGCATTATCACTTTATTCATGCATCGGTAAAGTGAAACTGTGAAATGATAAGAAAACTAAATATTTTACAAATCTGCTCATTTTCACACTTCGATCCATTAAAAAAAAGATCGAAAGCAAAATAAATAATTTCAGTTAACACAAATGGTTTCCTAACACTTTTTATTCGACATTAAGAGATGGAACTACTTTCCATCCATCGTTACCAACTTTACTGGGCGCATGCCACTCAGCGCGCCCGTTAAAATATATGCAGGCAGGGGCAGTGACATTTTTCTAATATGGATTTCAAAAGTGCTCACTTTATCGTGAACAGCCTTTAACTGCTATGCCGCGCGGTCACTTGTTATGCGACGTAGTGTTAGTTAAATTAAACTTATACTCTGTATTTCCATAACATTTCATACGAGAATATTACCCTCAGTATAAGAAACGAACCAAAGTCTTAACCTTCCAACAAGCTGAATATATTTCAAAGGCACCGTTTTCAATTGTGTAAAAATGAACGAATAAGCTTAAACAATGTGTACATGTGAGCTACGAATAAAATTAAATGTTATGTAAGAAGTATAATTTTCGTACAACAAATAAAAAATCTAATTTGTAAACGTTTAGGTTTGCTTATTTTTTAACACATTGAGGTCTGCACACATTTACTGGAACTTAAGACAGATTAGAAGTGTGTTACCTATATCCACAACTACAAGAACACCAGTTCTGTTGATTTCTGTGTTAGAACTCGCCATCGTTCTATTGGTCCATACCACACCGGCCACTACCGTGTACTTTACAGCTTTCATTATTGGCCGGCCATCAACCAATGGAGAGCCGAGTTGATACTGATCCAATCAAATGACCTTTATCGTATAAAATGATTCGCAATGAATCATATCTCTTTAAGTGGCTACAAAAATAAATTCTATCGTTAGAAATATCGTTGTTACTGCGCTGTGGTGTTCTTGTGAGGCCGTGTTAAACACTAGCCGAACAAAGACTGCACATCCATGCGAGTTTTGTTCTGAACAACAAGGAAATTTTCAAATGAGCTTTCCTCGAGCTACACTCGAGCATAGTCTACAAAGTGTCAAACATACCACTACAATAAAAAGTAGTTTTTCTATGACATAACTCCTCTATATTTTTTGAACGAATAACTGAAAAATGAGACCTTGAATTGAAGTACCTTCATATTACTACAAAAGTCGTTATTCTGGCATCACGGAACGATTTCTAATTCATTTTCCCTACTATCACCTAAGGCCTTGAAAAACCACAGAAAAATTGTGTAACAAATACGGTATTATAGTAGAAACAAACTTTTAGGGGTTAAAACTTTTGTATAGGATTATTTGAGGTAATTTAACTTTTTATCTATACATAATATAAAACAAAGTCGCCAGGCCACGTGTGTCTGTGTATTCGACTAAGGCTTCTAAACTACTTGATGGATTTTGATGTGGTTTTAACCATCATTTTGAGAAATTCTTGATGAAGGTTAAGATATATAATACATTTATATTTAATTTAAGGGTAGTAGAAAAATGTCGACGTTTTTTTATTAAAGTTGCCGCTTTTCGGACGCTTACAGGGTTTATGGTGACTAAGCCATATAAGATAACATAAAATTAATGTGCTACAGAATTGTAGCTCACAAAAAGGCCTACAAAAAAGTCCGCGACGTCATATGTTTATCGTTTAAGGTTGACTCACTGTATACATTATTGTCTTTTAAAATGTAATTGAAAATAGGGGTTCACTCACGAAGACTTTGTGAACAACACAGTATTAATCATATTGTAGTTACCTTAAGCATTTAGTGTATAAACTTGCTGTAAACCTAAAAAAACGCCATATTTGTAAATCGCATCCGAGTAAGGCCGGGGTGGGTCGCTAGTATAAAACTAAAATAAAACTTTTGTTTGTCCCATAATGTTCTTATTTCATTCTACTTCGCAGTCACGTCACAATTTCCTGGCATATATAGAACAAACCACCATATGACTACGGCTTCTCTGTGGTAGCGAGGACATAAAACCTGTGAAGATTCTAGATATAGGCTTTCTACGGTAAAGTGAGCGTTTTAAAGGCGCTGGTTACTTTTACCTCTAAACTCTTTATCCTTTAACCACATTTTAAAATAAATACTGCCATATAAGTAATGAACACAGTGTGTATATTCCACCGTACAACAGTAGAGATAAAAGCAGATAACAGTAATAATCAAAATAAAATATTCAGTTCTCTGCATGCATAATCGTGGAAAGAAATCAGGAAGTTATCCACATTATTTTACCTCTGATTTGTGTGTTCAGGATAGGGAGTTTTTTTTTTTGAGCACGAAATTAGGTGCTTGTTATTCAGCCATAACTATTAGTTTACGAGCTAAGGCAATGGGACGGAGGGACTTGGGCAGCACTTAACATCGAGATCTTGAGAGCCGATGAGGGCGAAGCGAGGTGAGTATGGAGCAGCACCGGAATGCAATGGCGGGGGAAAACGGGAGATCTCCGAGAAAAACCCAGCGATCAGCGGTATCATCCGGAACGATTCCCACTTGCCGAACAAGCTAAAACTGAAAAACGGCTGAATATAACATTAATAATAACACAGGCTATCATCGACGTGTAAATAAAAGAAATTTAAATTTTTTAAGAATACTGACGAGAGGTATGCTGGAGTCTGGGTTTGAGGTTACATTCCTTACTGGGACCAGTGTTAGGAATGATAAGCTGTCTCAGCTGTAGCAGCCGACTGAAAATGGCGGTGGTTAACGATAATTCTAACCAAGATACCTTAATATTATTGCTATTTGCCGAGGATGCGAAGAGAGCAAGGAAGGTTTAGTATCAAATTATTTTAAACCCGAATTAAAAGCCTATACCATAATTTATTTTCAAAACTATCTCGTCATCGTCGAGAAAAACACATCCATTAATAATAACACAAGCCGACCTCCCGTAGCGCAGTCGGTTGGTGCACCGCTGATTAGCGGTGCGGGAGGCTCTAGGTTCGAACCCTAGGTAAGGCACGGGTGTTGGTTGAAGTTAGATGGTAAGTTAGTGTGTAAACCGCCCCTTATAAACCTTCGGGCATAACACCAGGGGACGTTAACAAGCTCTTTACAATTGCAGTTAATAACACAACAAACTCGTTGCAGTACATAGTAGATGCCATCGTTTCTACTGATGGCGATTATGAACGGTTTCTTGCGGGCTTTAAGGGCCCCGCCTTCCGGCATCGTGTTTCTCCTTTTTAAACCGAGAAGCGTGGTAGCTATAAGGGTCACACTGGCACGCGCTACAAGAGCGCCATCGCCGCTATGTGCATGGCTCTGAACTGGCTTGCTGTTTTCTCATGGTGCTGCGTGTACATGCATGTGGGACTTTCAGAGGTGACTATTATTTTATTGATGGAAAGTCAGTAGCAAAGTTCAATACCGGCTCCTGTAGGTTGTTCACGGTAAAATGAGCACTTTTGTAAGCCCTGCTTAAGATCTACTCGAATGCACGTTGTGCATTTTTCCGCCTTATGTAACATTAACATTGTCATGAATCTCATCACTTTATTCGTGAGTTGGGGAGGCGAAACTGTGAAATTATTGAGAAAGAAAATATTTTACAAATATGCTCATTTTTATACTTCGATGCATAAAAATAACATAAAGCTAAATAAATTATTTAAGCTATCGCAAATGGTTAACTAACACTTTTTAATCGACTGTAAGATGGTGAAACTGCTTTCCATCCACTGTTACCAACTTTACTGGGCTCATGCCACTTAGTACGCCTGTTAAAATATATAAAGTTAGGAGCAGTGACTCTTTCTAAGGTTAGTTTCAAAAGTGCTCACTTTATCGTGAACAGCCATTACCATAGTTTGACTCGTGTCTAGTTAGTATGTTTTAAGATACGCCAGTTTGAAGAAGCAGTTTTTAACTATATTGGAGGACTCTGTACAGCATGGGTGGTAACTTTAAAGGACCATTCCGACCTCTTCAGGGGAATGGCGTATTTTCGTAGGTAAACATGCTGGAGGCACGCCTAATAGTTTCGTCAATAAACCAGGATTTCAAACAACCTGCACCGCAGTTCAAGCTCCAGGCAGGCGAAACCCCAAGAGGGATTAATCCATGCCATCTTCGATTTCTAGAATTTTCACAAAAACCTGCATTATAGATTTTGTATTGAATTTTACGGAACGACATGACACAGGACATTCCTTTGTACTTTTTTTCTGAAGTTTTTGTTGCTTGACCACAGTGCCGAGTTTATGTGCTGTGGGCGCCCGCAAAGAAAACACAAATTACTTCTTCCCAGCTGTTAATAGTTACATTAATAATGATAGTGAAAATGTAACATCTTGATAAAGCGTGATAAGCTATTGTTTATAATGTGGCGTGCGAAATATTTCACTGAACAAACTCAAGTGTAAGTTACTATGGAAAATAGATAAATTCAGAATGGCGTAGCATGCCAGTAGGAAAAATGAATGCAGCTGAAGGAAATATTTCAACTTTTGTTGCTGACACCATTTTAAAGGCTGTTCCCAATAAAGTGAGCACTTTTGAAATCAACCTTAGCAAAAAGTCACTGCCCTTGCCTGCATATATTTTAACGGGTACATTGAGTGACATAAGCCCAGTTAAGTTGGATACGATAAAGGTAGCGTAGTTCCATATCTTGACGACGAATAAAATGTGATTAGGTAAGCATTTGTGATAAGTTAAATTATTCCTATCGCATTATTTTTTTTTAAGCATCGAAAAGTAAAAAAATGAGCAGATTTGCAAATTATTTACTTCTCTAATCATTTCACCGACGTATGGATAAAGCAATGAGGCTCATGGCAATGTTAATTTTACATGAAGGCGGAAGAATACACAACGTGCATACAATTAGATGTTAAGCAGGGCTTTCAAAAGTGCTCAGTTTACCGTGAACAGCCTGATATTATTCGTTCTCCCAGGTGGCGCTACAATGGATACGCAGGTGGAAACACAGTGCTACTGCGCTCTCCGCGGCGGGCGGAGAGTGCAGTACACGTGCGAATGAGCAGATGGCGCGATGGGACGGTGGGGGAAGGGAGGGAGGGGCGAAGGGAGGTATCGATCCTCGCGTGTAGCGCGGGTCGGTCGGCTGTGATCGCGAGCGCGACCCCGCGCTGATCTCTGTCGGTCGTGTACCGGCGAGGTCGCGCGGTCGACCCGTGTTTGCCGCAGCTTGCGCGGCAAGCCCCGGCCAGGGCCAGGTGGCAGGCACTTGCGCACCGTGACGTAGGCACCACGCTACTCAAGGCCCTTACACAATAAAGAACTTTGACATTTTACTTTACGTTCGCTTTCCCCGACATGTTGTTTCTCATGAAGCTTGGCACAATGGAACTGTCAAAGGTAAAGTCAAGCACTCTTGACTTCACGATTTCGAAAAGATGAAATTTAAAGTCAAAGCCAAGCAGCCATTTTGCCGAGAATTAAACAGAGGTTATGTGGAAAGTGCGTTATTTTATTGTAGTGCGATTTTAATCTCGGTGTATCAAACAAAGTTCGTCTTAAATCAAATAAATGGCAAACGAATATCATTTGAAGAGGAAATATATGAATTGACATATTCTAATATATTCAGCAAATAAGTTTTTTTTTTGTTTTGAAATAAACTTCTAATATAAATTTTAAGTCTATTTTAAAAAAGGTACGTAAAAATATTCCTGGATAATATTATAATTATTATCATAACAAGATACACATTTTTACGAAGTTCTCAGAATCGATGTTCAATTGTTTGAACTCTGACTTGACAATATTATTGTGTATCGGGGGTTTTGTCAGAGGAAAGGAAACGTAAAGTCAAATGCTAAAGTTTTCTATTGTGTAAGAAGCTTAAGGCCCGTGTCCAACGAGTACATAAATACCAGAGACGTCACTCAAGGCAAAGTAGCGGAACGCTTATTTTCTCGCCCAGTGCAAATGTGTGGGGTGTGGCTGTGTTGGGGACACGGCCGTTTGTTTTGCGCGAATACGTCTAACGTTGACGCGCTCCGCGCGCCTTGATAAGTATTTACATTCTCGACACCTCTTCACTCGATCATATCGGGTTTTATGAGTATAACTGGTTTTATTTTGAGATGCTCTTTCCAACTGTACATGATTTCTGTATTTCGGCTCGGCTTTTTGACGAGTATAAACCGACATCGAGTTGAATTTTCTTAATTTTTTACATTAAACGCATACAATTGCACCATGACCACTCCACACAAATGTTTTTATACGCGTAATCGATTAATATTGACGAGAGCTGTCGATTAAAACTTAAACGAGCGCCATAGCTTCTCCTAGTCAAAAGTTATACTACGCGTAAATTTTGAGACGCGACGAAACGAACTCAAAATTGCGGGCAACCCTTCCTTCCCCCCCCCCCCCCCCCCCCCCCGATTTATGCTTCGCAGTCTTCACTCAACGTAACATATTCTTTGATCCTTTGGCAATCGAGTGGTGTAATGAAATTTTGTTTGTGGACTATAGATTCGGAGCTGCAATGCCAAACAGTATACCCCGATTTTGTTATCATCAGATTTTCTGGATTGCCTCGCACTATGGTCGCAAATTTAAAGACGTATTCACGTCAAAATAATATGTTTTCACGGGTTGGCACTGCTACACATGAACAGTTTTCAGTATAACATTTAAATCGTCTAATTCCGCCCACTTTAATTAAAATGTGTTCAGTATTCACATCTAGAATATGTAGAATTACATCCAAAAATAAACGGCCACTGTGAGCTGTCAAGTGTCGGTACACAACGCCAAATCGTTGCTAAAACAGCTCACATCAACGACAATGTATGGCCGTGCGAGATTGTAATGCTCACTTCATAGACCACCAACACTGTAAAAAGAAATGTGGATTTATATAAAACACTGTACTTCAGTCTCTACATTTGAATCAATATTACTATATTTTTATTTTCAATTCCGTTGAAAAATATTCATAAAACGATAAGCAGTTTATTTCCATAATGTAAAATAGTTTCTCGTGTTTATATTGTTGACATTGGACTGGGCATTTAAACAAAATCGAATCGGAATTAAATTAAGCGTACTGTTTTCGCCTTTCCAGTATCTAGGAGTAGGCTGTGTCTCAATTGGCACAGAGAGCGCTCTCTCGTGCTCTTGCTCTCGCGACCACGTCATTACGACGTCAGAGAGAACGCTCTCTGGTCGTCTCAATTCGTCGCAGAGAGTGCGATAGAGCGAGAGCACAGGGAGAGTATGAGGTTGCGTACTCGCTGGCGCTCTCTCGCACTCTCTGACCACGCACAACATCTGTTTACATTATTTACGTGTTTGAAGAAAGGTAATAGAATCTCTCTGAGCCGAACCTGAAGAACAGAATTAGAACTACTTGATATATTTTGATAGTGTTAGATTTATTGACAAGTTATCTGAATGCTGGTATAATACAGAAATGTTTAATGCAGTTTCTAATTTAGATTACCCATGAAAAATATTACAATTTTGAATAAAATCCATTTTTTTGTGTACCCGTTTCTTAAAAAATTTACCAAATTACGCAGTTTTAAATTTTTGTAAACTTTAATTGGTAGCTATGAGAAAACAAAGGTTGAACTTTGTGAACTTTTGGGCGTACAGTAAATTTAGGATACCTACCGCTGTCTTGTAGCCTGGGTACCATATTATAAAACGTTTTGTGCTGAATTAACAGATGATACTGAAATTTATGTATAGTAAAAGTGGTGTAACTTCTGGTCAATTTTGCCCCCCCCCCCCGTAAAAGTAAAGTACACCCTGGAAAGTAAGGTCCGGTTTCACATGACACGTCACATTTTTGTGGTGGCGCAACAAATAGTGCCAAATAAAAAATTGGTATGATCTGGTAAAATAAATTTCCTACATAGACAGGAAAAGCTCTTATTTATAATTTTTGTTTCTTAATTTTTCAGTTCTAGTTTTCTATAGGCTGTTCACGATAAAGTGAGCACTTTTTAAGGCCCTTAAAATTTTTCCTTTCATCCAATTCCCATCTTCCTGCTCCTTTTTAATATAAACGTTGCAATGTGACCAATAAACACAGTGTATACATCTCCCCACCATCAAGTTTAATGCCTAAAGTTGCAGTAAGATATATGTGGTTAATACCTGTTGCGAGGGCCTTAAAAAGTGCTCACTTTATCGCGGACAGCCTATAGGCCCGTGTACCTCACTTAGCAAGTTTAGTAGTAACTTTTTAAACAGCAGTGTGAGGAGATTTTGGAACCTGGCGTCTTTAGGCCTATTGGAGAGAAGCAACCTGAGAAAGCCCTGCAGTCGGAAGGCAGTCAGCCATGCTTCCCATAGACGGAAGTCTGGGACAATTACTCCCCTTTCTTTCTCACACACTATTCCCCATTTCTTTCTCTCTCTCTCTTTCTCTCTCAAAGTGGAGATGGTTTGCTGCGGAGCGCGGCGACTCGTATAACTTTGTGGCTCCCATAAAAAGAGTCATTCTTTGTTTACGAGCGATGATCCTGTATAAGTACTTTTGGGTGCCTAAATAGTAAATCTTCGCACGCGAACGGCAGCTAAATACCAAGTGACCTCGGCTATACACTCTAAAAAATGTTTGTACTTTTACAAGGAAAATCCTTGGAAACCCAGTTGCCAAGATATTTCTTTGTAAAACTATAAACAGTCTCCTTATAAAATCTGCAAAACATGTATGTGTACTATTGCAAATGATAGCCCTGTATTACAACTTAAATTATTATTTTTTCTTCTAGAAAACAAATGCGATGGATGAATAAAAGAGAACATCTTTAAAAAAAATATTCAAAATATAATTTATGAAGGAAAAAACATTACACTTTGCCAACACGGAGACTAAGAACTCACACCCCTCATATTATCGGCTTACACACTTAACCACTACACCAACTTGACTTACGTTGTAGCGCTTAATTTTATATTAAATACACTCCAAATACTTACAAAATGTTGAAGTTATTTGATTGAGAGGAATACATTTACCAGTACTGTATTTCATTTGAAGAGTTCCGTGTATCTAGAAAACATTAACAGTTCATCAGTAATACGGTCACGTTTGATTGAAATTGCCGTTTTATTATGATTATTTGAGTTCTTTAAGCGTTTTGCGTTATTCAAACTCGTAATAAATTAACTTTCATACGAAACTACACTTTTACATCACCCATAGATATTACACAAACAGCTGTATACGGTTTTACGCTGTTGATTGTCCGCCATTTTGCTGAAGCTAGTTGATACAGGTACTAACATTGCTTCAATTATACTACAAACACGGCCCTTGTAGTTTTACAAACGAGTGCTTTTAGAAGAGAAATCATTGCACCGTTACAAGCATTTGTAAAACTACAAACAATTTCTCAGTAAAAATTACAATTTTTTTTTACAGTGTAGTATCTACAGGGCTGCCAAATACAGCGTGGTGGCACATGTTAAGGCTCCTGCATAACCGGTACTTGAACTGCGCTGCAGAATGTTCGAAATATACATTTTTTTATACGAAACTTATAACACGTGCGTCCAGTGGGCTGATCTACGAAAAGAACACACACTTCAGATGAGGGCTGTTAATTGCTTGTAAGATGTCTCCTCACATTATTAAAGCCATTTAATAGTAATCCAAAATGGCTAGGAGCTTTTTTAAAAGTGCTGCATCTCGAAACATACTCGCCAGATACATAAAGAACTACTCGAGGGCCTCGCCCTGAACTTTCCTTACAGACTTTCCACTAACAGACTGATAGGGTCGCCGCTGAAAGTCCCGCAGGTACACGCAGTGCGACAAGAACACTGCACGCCAGTTCAGAGCCTCATGCTTAGCGGTGATGGCGCACTTGATGTGCGTGACAGCGTCGTCCTTATCGCCTCCGCGCTTCCAGGCCTCAAACGCGGAGAAAAGGGCCAGGTAGGCTGTCCTGTCGGCTTTAGGCCGTGTCTGCATTCGGCCGTTCCTATGGACGTGGACGTGTCCGACACTCGGCGTCAAGTGACGTCACATTGACGCGGTCCGAATATGGTCTACAAATGCGTTGTCCGAAGTGAGCATTCAGAATCTGACACTAGATCGCACTAAATTCGACATATTATTTGTTGTTGCGTAGTGATGTTTAAATTTGCTGTATTATTATTTCTTATAGTTTACGAAATTGTTGATTTGAATATTTATTTATAATAAACGCCTTAACGGTTTTATTTTTAATAAGTTCTCCAAGTGACATTTAACTTTCATTTTTTAATTTACGTTTAAAAGTTTTAGCCTTCAAATAAAATTGTTGAGACCTAACGAAGACATCCATAAATAATTATTACCATTTCATCATATTTGTTTTGAGAAAGCCCACCTTGCACATCCATTGTTTACATTAATAACGTAAACATTTCACGAGTGCGCGCGAAAGTATTTGAAGTCTGCTTCTTTTTCCAACAGATTAGGACACAACTTCGGACAAAAGTTCAGTTTCCGATTGCTTCAACTTAGGACACAGGTTGACTTCGGACACGGCAGCTTGGTACATCGCCATCACGTCAGAGGGTCACGTGCACCAATCAGCGCATCCTTGTCCTAAGACACAGGTTGGGATAGCCCAAATGTAGATATGCCCTTATCCAGCCTGCCCACGATCGCGCGACACAGAAGAGGGAGAAATCCCGCGAACTGCTCCTTGAATGCAGATCCCGGCAGTGACGACGCAGGTAATCAAGGAGAGGGTTACGGGAGGACGTAACGATGTGTAGACGAGGTCTGAACGAGGCTGGCGCGCAGTTGCGGGGCGGCGTGCACTGCCGCCTGGGGGGTGATTTCGCCGCTTACAACGCCCGCGGCGACCCGCGCGAGGGGTTGTTTAATCTGCGCCACGTCCACCCCCGTGTGTCACCCCCTCCTTCGTCAACAAGGCATCGCACGACCAGTGGCTTCTGCCGTCTCTGAAACATGCACTAGAGATGAGGCAGACCAGTGTCGCAGTGGCGCCGTAACGACATTTCGGTTCTACTTTGTCAGATTTTCTTTTTTTTCCCAAACATAATTCATTTTTAATCGATAATACTTATTACGTATTCTTAATGTAATTATAAAACCAAAATTACGATAGAACATTTATGGCATTTAAATTTCATCCACGCTTTGATTAGGAATAAGGACACGTGATTTCATATATAGGCTGTTCACGGTAAAATAAGCACTTCTGAAAGCCCTGTTTAAGATCGCCTTGTACGGACGTTGTGTATTCCTCCGCCTTATGCAAAACTAACATTGCCTGGGCCTCATCACTTCATTCATGCGTCGGAAACTGTGGAATTATTATAAAGGTAAATATGTCACACGTCTGCTTATTATTACACTCAGATGAATTAAAAAAAACACATAGGAAAACAAATAATTTCAGTTTGCATAAATGGTTACCAAACATTATTTATTTGACATTAAGATATGGAACTATTTCCCTATCCATCATTATCGACTATATTGGGCTCACGTCACTCTGTGCGCCTATTAAAATATATGCAGGCAGAGGCAGTGACTTTTCTCTAAGGTTGATTTCTAAAGTGCTCAATTTATCGTGAACAGCCTTTACAAGCGGAATGTATTTATAAATTAAAACATTCGCATGATAAACTACCATCCTGGACTAACAATAAGGCGACACTGCAGATCACTCCTCCAAGCGCCAACCCCGTCTGGTTCCCAATTACGGATCCTTTCTGCCTACGTTATACAAAGTCGAGACAACTTCGTTCGTTCGCTGTTCGCTTCAACTGCTTGACTGTTCAATTAAAATATCAAATGCATTTTATTTTCCGGACTTGAACTACGAAATTAGAGCCAGTGCCTTCCCCATACCTTCCTCGAAGCCAAAGTCAAAGTGTACCAGGACTGGTAAATAATGTTACAACCTGAGGTATTTTCCATTTCATTTAAGTGGGGTAAATCTTGACAGTTTTAGTAAAGTAGCGTGCCCACAATGTATCCGTTCACCACAGATGAGCGAAGAAAACAACGTTTATATACAAACCTAGGGGTTAGCCCGTGACCGTGTTTCCAGTATGGTCACGTGCCTAGAATATTTACGATGTTACGAATGTTTGTTATCATACCAAGGCTGAAAAAAAAATTGACCTGAAATTAACTCAACATTGGATACAGTTCTATCCACTAAGCCACTGCGGTCCCACTTGGAATCGCTCTTGCCACTTTGCCACTGAGGCCCCATTTGATATATCTCTATCCGCTGGGCCACTGTTCACCCGACTTGGGATCGCTCTAGCAACCGGACCACTAAGGCCCCACTTGATATGAACTTAACTCAACATTGAAGCGAGAAATTTAGAGTAAAAAAAATTGTATTCCATTACCTTCATATCTCTATGCAATAATCTCTATGCGTTAATACAAAACTTTCATAGGAAAAAAGTAATTAAAAATGAGTTTTTTGGGTCAAAAGTCATGATTGCGTAATCTGATCTTGCAGAAATTCGAACTTGACCTGTATTAGACCCGGAGGATTCGCTCTACAAAATTTGAAGAACTTTTGTTGAGTTTCAAGGGACTTAGAGGTATTATAGAGGGACGGACAGAGAGAGATCGTCCAATTATATAATAGGATCATATGAGTCCAATGCACACTTACATTTTACTCATGTTTCCTGTCATGGCAGGCACGGAAAGAATGGCGTTAGCTAACTTCCGTCTAGTATTCAATGTTGGATATTATAGCTAGATTTACATTACAACCTGTTTTATTTCTTTAATGGCCAAGTAAGTTTATGTCGAGGGTAATTTGAAAAGATAGAGGGGAGATGTCTTTAGTTTAACATCTTTCGTGGAACGGCATTGTTTTGCGGTTCGTCTTACGTGTGTGTTTCGTTTTGAATTGCACATTGTTTTTATAGAAATAACATTGGAATTATTATAACTTCGAAAATTTTAACTTCAATAAAACTCAATCAAAACGCGATACATGCGTCGCTGTTCGCACAGATGCAGCAGTAAATACACGCACACTTTGATCGAAGTTAACCTTAAACTAGTTGGATTTACGTTCTGGGCCAAATAAATGTCATATTTACGCTACAAAAGAGTTAAAAGAGCGGCCTTTTTAAGGCCACATGCATTAAAAAAAATTATAGCAAAAGTTTAGAACTACATTGTTTACAAAACACGCTAACTTAGGTCTGCTATTTGTAATTCGCCACCTTTTGAAGACGTGTTTTTCTATGGGAATCCTTACAAGATTATCTCACAAGGACCACATTTGTACGTCACTGACATCAAATAATTTATTTGCGAAATCGTTTCGTTAAATATACTCTGCGCCACGTTTCCTGAAACCAACAAACTTACAACATAGAAACGTAAATTATAATAGTGTCGATTCATGGTGGACGCCAGTTGAAAAATGGCAGAACGAACCGTTTTACGAAGCGGTAAACATATACTTACATTTCATTCAAGAAAACTCACTACAGTGGTACCTAGACTTAACTATGATTAATGAAAGCAAATACAAAAGTAATTAACTACAGGTAAAATATTCCGAAAACACCACCCAGGTAATTGTATAAACACGATGAAAGTAACTCACATGCACGATGGCATTCACCGGGCTGGAAATGTTTCATTGATCGTATTTGTCCATTGCTATACATGTTTTAGAACCCAATTCACCAGAGTACAAAATAATTGCATATTGCTTTAAAAGCATAATTTAAACCACATATGTTGTAAGTATAATTAAAGTTTTAAAATACAAATTTTAGTTTTGAGTACTATTTTCTTCCATAGTCATCATAAAAATCGCCAACATAACAACATACATCATGCAGCAATTCATCAGCGGATACAATGCCTTGCGAACGAGAGCATTTGGTGTTTACATACTGTGTGAGTTGGTAACATTGTTTGTGAAATTTTACCCCACTTATATGAAATCGACAATAGAAAGATGGAAATATTCCGTTTCCACAGGCTCGAGATCTCACAAAATAAGTTAAACCTAAGAAGGCGGGGAAAATAAGTGTATATTTAAGATTCCCTTAGCTCACTGCTAGTAGTCACAATAAAGAAATTAATTCGCATTAATGTATAAGTTATTATATTTTAATGGACACTACAGTGAATCAGAGGAAATTAATAAGGAATTCATAGTGAGAGCTATGTCTACCTCATCTTTAGTCTATGGGTATGAAGCTTTAAGAAGGACTGAAACAAAGTGTCGCGAAGGTGGCATACTGCCGCACTGTAGCCTTAGTTGTAGCTCAGATCAGGTGGCAGGTTTGCCATTGGATGCTGCTCCACTGTGTAGCCATAGTAGTTCCTCAGACCAGGTGGCACGTTTGTCTTTGGCTGCTGCCGCAGTGTGTAGCCATAGTTGTAGCTCAGATCAGGTGGCAGGTTTGCCATTGGATGCTGCTCCACTGTGTAGCCATAGTAGTTCCTCAGACCAGGTGGCACGTTTGTCTTTGGCTGCTGCCGCAGTGTGTAGCCATAGTTGTAGCTCAGATCAGGTGGCAGGTTTGCCATTGGATGCTGCTCCACTGTGTAGCCATAGTAGTTCCTCAGACCAGGTGGCACGTTTGTCTTTGGCTGCTGCCGTAGTGTGTAGCCATAGTTGTACCTCATACCACGTGGCGCGGGATTCGGTGCTTGTATACTTGCAGGTCTTCCGTGCATGTATTCTACTTTGACCGACCCAAACCCATTAAATATTGTAAACGTCACGTGGTCAAAAGTGATAAATGTATTTCTTTATATGCTAGTTTCCAAAATACAAGCAATTTTGTATGAATAAAATACTTTTAACAATTTTGGTCCAATCGAACGACATAAAAAATTGGGCTAGAGGAAGTACAGAAATATTTCAAAACACTTGTTTACACAAGCAGTGGTCTAACCTCAATTCCTATCCACGTTGTTTATGATAGTCGTATTGGCATAAAAGCAGTTCAATGTTGGGACTCGGAGACTGGCTCTGCGCAACCAGCGCGATCACTCAACCTCATTCACACTTGAAAGTTCATACCTCGGCGTGTCACAGATAGCCTGCTATACCGAGTAGCGAGTGAAGAAATTTGGACGGCTCTTAACATCAAGGTCTTGAGAGAATATGATGGTGATTGTGGTGAGAATGGAGAAGCACCTGAATGAAAGGGCGGGGGAAACGAGAGATCCCCGAGAAAACCCGCACGAATATCACATGCGAAAATACGAGTGGCCCGGCTGGGATTGGACTCTGATCACCTTAATGGGAGGCGAGCAGGCTAACCGAATATACCAAGTAGTCCCAGGAGAAAAATCCTACGCTGTTTTTGGTGGCGATGTTGTAATATAAATGCACTACCAAGAGCCGCAGTGGAGTGGATAGGATTTTGTTTTGGAAAATAACGAAATGGCATGATAAGCTGCAGTATTAATACTATATACAAGTTTTATTTCACAGAGCAGTGTAAGGGACTTGATTACAAACGTTTGTGTGATGCTGCACTTCAATAATTTTTTTTTTCTCATTAAAAAACGGGCTTTTGGCAAGCTGTTTAAAAAGCTGTTAAAAATACCTCCATAGAAAATGAAGGCATTTCAATTAAAATAAAAGAGATTCTGAGGAAAATATGCACGGTATGACGTAATTAATGGCTGTTCTCGGCTAACTGAGCGCTTTTGAATTGAACCTTTGAAAAATGTCACTGGCCCTACTTGCATATATTCTAACGAGAGAACTGATTGGCATGAGTCCAGTCAAGTTGGCAACGATCGAGGGAAAGAGTTACTATTTTTTTTAACCCTGAATTAAAAGTGTTAGATTAACTCATTAAGGTCTGCACGCATTTACTCACACTTAAGACAAATTAGAAGCGAGTCACCTATATACACTACTGCAAGAACACCGGTTCTGTTCGTGTCTGTGTTAGAACTCACCATCGTCCTATTGGTCCATGCCACACCGGACCTCACCCTGTACTTTACAGCGTTCTTTATTGGCCGGTCACTAACTAATGGAGAACCGATCTGGTTTAGACCCAATCAGATGTCCTTTATCGTATAAATATGATTTCCAATTAATCATGTCCCTTTGAGTGGCTATATAAAAATAAATTCGATCGTTAGCAATATCATTGTTACGGCGCTGTTGTGTTCTTGTGAGATCATGTTAAACGCTAGCCGAACAAAGGCAGCCCATCTATGCGAGGTTTTTTCTGGAAGACAAAGAAATTTTCAAATTATCTTTACTCGAGATACACTCGAGTGTAGTCTACAAAGTATCATTCATTTGCGAATACTGAATTGGTTTATTTTCTTTCTGTTTTTTTTTTTTAAACGCATGTAAGTGTTAATACGATCAAATTTATGAAATATTTACTTTCATAATAATTTTTCAGTTTCACTTGACCGAAGCTTGAATAAAGTGATTAGACCAATGACATTGTTACGTTTGCATATCGCCGAAGAATACACAACGTGCATACAAGCGGATCTTGAGAAGGGCTTTCAAAAGGGCTCAGTTTACCGTGAACAGCTTATTCCTGGGCAATGGCTCCCTGCGTATTCTTCTCGAAAAATAAGGTACAGACATGTCTACAATCCACAGTCTAAAGTGCTTCCTAAAGGCGGTAACACGCCTCGAAGGCGCAGCCAGAGATGACTTGACTTTTAGGCAATGTGTAACTGTGCAAATATCTACAACAAATGTAAAGTATGTCGTCAATTAATTTCGTGGAAAAAAAAAAGTGTTAGAATCATGGGCTTGTAAAAAAAAAACTTCTCTTTTTTCGAAGGTTTATTCGATTTCCAGTGACAGGTTGTTAATAAAAAAGTTCAAATTAACAAAAAAAAAATAAATAAAAACTCCGCGCGCGTGTGTGTGATTCACATTATTAACACAGTCGTTTCGAGGAACCCGTGCCCAATGTTAAAAACCAATAAAGTTCTTGTCTGGATAAGTAGCCAACACAAATTACACTTTGAGAGTATCAAGAGTTGCATGGCAGAAGTCCATTGACAGACGAAGACCAAAAACCACGATGGTAGACTGAAAAATGAAGTAAATATGTTCAGTAAATCATGGTTATCGAACATCCAAAAGAGGCTCCAAGAAGCAAGGGAGCTGAACATCGGCCAAAGACGTCGAAGGAAGAGTAAACCTTGCTGTTTTGTGTTCACATCTAGAATGGTCATATAACGCCAAATTTAAATTCCAGTAGGGAGTGTTAAGACTGTAGAAGCACGCACAAGGTCGTGTACATATAATAGGGAAGAATTAAATACACAAAGTTTAAGACAGAATAGTGCTGCGATTACTTGAACCTCGCCATATTCCTGCAAATAGCCGGTATTGGCCTTAAGGAACTCGGGTTCGACTGTGATTCCTGGAGCAATCTCAGAAAAATGGCTACGGTCCGTTGCGATTTGAAGTGCCCGATCTCAAATTCAGTACTGAACTGGCGAGGGGAATTTTATATTTAGTTTTCTGAAACATGCTAAGAAACCGAGACATTAAATTTAATGGCATATTACTACAGAACATATTACTACAGGGTTTTGAGTAAACTTAAATATAGACTGTTCACGATAAAGTGAAATGAACCTTAGAAAAAAGTCACTGACCCCGATTGCATATATTTTAATGAGCGCACTGAGTGACATTCGCCCCGTAATGGTGGTAACGTTGAATATAAAGTAGTTCCATATCTTAACGTCGAATAAAAGTGTTGGTAAACATTTGTGATAACATAAAACTATTACTTTCGCGTTTTTTTTAAACCTCGAAGTGTAAAAATTAAGCAGATTTTTAAAGTATTTACCTTCTTAATAATTTCAGTTTCATTTGACTGACATATGAATAAAGCCATGAGGCCCTATGCAATGTTAATTTTACATAAGGCGGAGGAATACACGAGTTTTCAAGTAGATACTAAGCAGGGCTTTCAAAAGTGCTCATTTGGCCGTGAATAACCTATAGTAGAATTTTCTTTTTACGCAAAATGGAAGACCGTTTACATTTTAATTGTTATTTTACTATACATCCACTATTTTATCGAAGATGAAAATCATAAGTCTCTATGTCTACTCAGGTATGTCTTTAAACTTTTTCAATAAAAGGTTTGTATGAGCATTTTTTCTATGCAATTGATTGAAGATATTTGATTCTTCAACTAACCTAACTGATAAACAATTTTATAATGTTTTCCCTGCTACGCTTCCAACCTATTTACTGTCGGAAATGAAATCAAACACAATTACGGCTATTCCGTGTGAAAATATTGTTATCGTACTGTCGATTACCACCACGTACTTTCTCAGGCACTAATTCCATGCCGCATTTTCCCGTCTTTCCACAATAGAGAGAGCTTTCACATAAAGATATCTGGCAAAACAATAATTCCAACTTATTCTCATGCTGTGTATCTTTATACAAGTATTTCACAAATCTCTAGATTGATGTGTAGATATTACAAACAATATGCGTCGAAGTTGTATTTTCTGTTTGACCTATGTTCTTGCTTATATGAACGTAGGTGAAATTAATTGAAACTCAGTTATTATTGAGATTTAGGAATAAACAAGCGATGTTTTACTATTGACATTGAAATACCACAAAAATAGATACCAAAAAAGCAAAAAAGAGAACTAATATATATATATATACCCACACGCACTTTTTTTTTCTGAATATGTCAATTGCGGGATTTGGTTAAATGTATTTTCTCTTGAAACTCGTATTTTTTATCTAATGTACTACAATACGGCCGTCCGCACAGGCAGTTCTGTACAAATTATCTGTTTACAGGCTGTTTGATGTGGTATAAATGGCTCTGGGCTGAAGTGGGAGGGTATACAAATGTTTAACCGCACAAAGGCATAAAAATTAGCAATATGTTACATTCACTCCGCACAACCAGCGTGGAAAGCTTAAGAGGCATATTTAAATCAACTTCATTTGAGTTAGGCATTTGGTTCCCGTATACTATAAAACTGTGACGCCTCACCCAAATTATGACGTCTTTTTTTTTTTTTTTTAGCACGGAGTTTGCTTAAAAAAAATTTCACATCACGGAAAAATGGTAACTTTTCTACCTGCCCGGATTTTGCGAAAGAAGACATGGGTATGTCCACATACCAGCAAGTTGTACCTTGTGAAGACGCAGCCCAGGGAGGGCTGTACCAACATGACGTCGTCCCCACTGGCATCGATTTCCGCAGCAGTTCGGCATAGTGACTTTCAACCTGCTTGGTCCCGTCATGACATGGCGCGCTCTCGGCAACCGCGCATCGTGCGTGCTCCGAGGAACTAGGAGGCTGTCGTCACGTGCAGCTGGCCAATCGGCGGGGCGCGTGAGGTTTCCCGCGCCTGTGACATCACTTCCTACAGCCTGCTTGGACACCGGGAGTTTTGTGACCTGTGAGCACGTGGACAGCCCATATTTGGAAATGTGTTCCGTCTAAAGAAGGCGGTTGGACAACATTAAACTAAAATCTATAAGGAGGAATGCTCCGTCAACAGACTTTTCTTTTCCCTAGATAGTCATGTGGAATTCTGTGTAATTCTATTGGTCGTTGATTTGATAACTCCTCCCGGGGTTATTGTCGTGTGCTTTTGTATAAATGGCTGATCCACCTCTGGCTTGGGGTCGGGTTCTGCCACTGCCCCAGAAGGAGTCACCTTGCCACCAGTTAAGAAATGAGTAAATAAAGTTTTCTGCATAGACCTCATGGCACTTGTAGCAGGCACACTTGGTGTCCTGGGCAGGAGACAGGCGCCAAGATGGCGACAGGACTTTGAAAAATTTCACTAATTGAGAATATTAGCACCTTAAGGAATTTACTTGGCGGCAATTTTTAATATATCCATCTTTCTGAAATTGTTTGCAAGTCATGCGTCAAGTTTTAAAAATGGAAGTTTCGTGTGTGTTTTCCCATAAATTTTAAATTGCATTTGAATGTTAAATTCGCTAATTTTAAATCCAGCTAAACTTGAAAACAAATGAAAAATGGTATTTTTTGCTGTAATTTTTAACGATAAAAATTCAGAGGTGTCATGTTTGGCTGGCCTCGTAATTATTTTATATAAACATTAATTATTCTTTAAAAAGTTTGGAAAAATAATTCAACTAAAATTTGTCCACCTAAATTGGCGTTTCTTTAAAAATCAAAGAAAATATCTTATTATTATATTTGAGTTAAGAATAACAATATCTACCACCAGCATTTTTGGCCACTAGTAAAATAGTTAATTATAAGAATAAAAATATATTATTTTGGAATTGTATTCTCTGATTATTGTGAATAGAGAAAATTATATTTAATTTATATTTGTCCATTGATAGTAAAGAGTTCGCTTGCCGCCTTTAATTTTGGAGGAACTTTAGTCTAGGACAGCAGTATAATCAAAACTTATTCATAAATATACAGTACATAGCTAGCAATATTTATTGTGAACTGTTGTAGGGAGAGAGAATCACCTTGAAATTGAGGGTTGCCTATTTATTTACTTGAAAATTTTTCTCCAATCTATTAGTATGGAGGCTTATAGGCCCTTATAATGTTTGCATATAGTGGTTGAAATACTAAAATTCTAGAACAAACTATTGAAGTCCATACACTATTTTAGGCCTTGTGGCTACACAAATTTGTTATTTTTGATGTATTGTTCAATATCTGCACTTTGGTGCTTATGAATAATTGTATGAAAAATGAATATATGTTAAGAAACATGCATTGCAAATTTAATGAAAAAAAAAAAAAAAAAAAAAAAAAAAAAAACAAGAGTTACCAAAAGAATAAAATAAATATATTTTGAAAAAACCTATGAATTTTACTGGTTATAAGATATCAACATTTTGTTTTAAGTACCAGTGTTATTTCAAGGAATTGTTTCAAATCTTGCTCTGCTTTACGAGGTTTTGTTTTTGCTTCGGGAGTTTTAATCTGTGGACCTTCCGTCCACCCTGCTACGTCCTTGAAGTCAAGGACGTTGCAAAAGGAAACTCGATTCAGCGTACAAACATTAATAAACGTATGTAGGTTTGCAGCTCTGGAATGCATATTTTTTGTTTCGTGGTATAATTTTTCCTCCATTTTCACATGTTTGTATCTAGATACAAATAGTTATTTGAAAACTGCATCGACCTTTTTGGCAAAAGTATCTGTCTGGCCGCAAATCACGCACTGTCAGTACCGGATAATCTTAATTCGGATTGGTTCACTCATGTAACGTGCTCTCTTCATACAAGCGGCCAACAGCCAAATGAAGACTGCAGGTGTGCACATATGATATCGAAGCCTAGCCTCTGAGTAAATCTTTTCGCGAAAAACAGGTGGCCATGCTGATAAGTAAACTACCAGGCGCTGATTGGTGAACAATATTTTGCTCGCGCGTGATGGCGGAGTTAAAGATATAAGAGACTGATTTACTTCTGAATACTTAAGTATTTTGTTTTCATATACACTGTCCATTCACGGTTACTTTAAAATGTTCTGAAGCCCTGCTGAAATTCTACTTCCACGATGCTTAACCAAGTCTAGATAATTACACCAAAGGGACAATGCACATGCTGACATGCTCAGTCTAATATTATTTTACATAAGAACAATTTCTCACTAGACGTTACCAACATAATTATTGTCTCCATATTTTCATTCATATTACTTATTAATGAAATATTACAATTTATAAATAAAATACAAGTAAAATTAATTTGTCCAAAAATAACAAATTTTTATATTAAAGCAAGCGATACATGATACATTTAGGAGTTTTGAATTAAAAAGTCTGAAGATATCGCGAATAGACGGAATTTGCACATATAAACACTTGTCGGCCGAACAAGTTCATGGGAGAAAAAAAAAATTCATATTTCCGGACACGTGCTCTGTTCATTTATTTTTGCCTATTTCGCCGCCGAACAAGCGCGATTATAGTTTTCGAGAATTTTGGTCGTAACGAATGGCATCACGGAACCCGGCAAGCATATTGTCGCCGTCCGGAATATGACGCGGTTCGTTTGTTATCGGCTGAGTGTAGCTGAAAAGTCGTGGAAAGGGGGTTCTGTTGCCAAAAAAAAGGGGGGGGGGTGAAGGAGAGAGACATATCGAGTATGAAATTGCCCCCGGCCATTGTTCAAAACACGCGATGGGACCCGATGTTGTAAGAGGAGTGAAGTGTGTGTGTGTGTGTGTGTATGTGTGCACGCGGACGCGTGTGTGTGTATGTGATGACTGTTGGGTTCGGGGGGGGGGGGGGGGGGGGTGTGAAGAGCGGATGACAAAAGCGAAAGGGCTTTTCGCGCGGGAGTGCTGTGCCGCGGAATTTGAAATCGATAAAAAGTTTCCTGTTATAAACGAGCCGGGGAGCGGAAACCAGAAACACGCATTTTGTACAGCTATTTATGGCGGCAGTCGTATGGACGTCGAACACGCCAGCTATTTCGCACGAGAGCATCTCTCTCTCTCTCTCTCTCTCTCTCTCTCTCTCCTTTTTATAACTAATTACAAGTTGTTCGCGATCCACAAATATGAGCGGATGTGCGGATGGTTAATACTCGGTTGTGGTTGGGAGTGGTTGTTAAATTGATGACGGGACGCACATGCATGTATCGCGAAGTTAATTAATCGGTCCGAATCGTCACCTAAACAGAATAATCAGGGAATCCACCATAAACATGTTAATCTGAAATGTTGTTACATGCCAGCGTGGGCACGATGATATAACGATGAGTTTTTCTGTAGCTACCGAAAACGTGGCCAATAATCTCTTAAAAATTTGCTTTACATTGGAGCAGTCAAATCCGAATTATCAAGTAAGCGGAAATTTAAACTTGGGAATAAAATTACTTTAGAGTATATTTTTTAATTAGTTACTCACCATCACCGTCTGTTTAATACAAAATGTATATTTCAAAACTGATCACATGTTTCGATGTGAATTATAGATTATGCTAGTAATCCATTTGTATGCTAATTTGTTTTCTTACTTTCATCCTACGATGTGGAGAGATAAGTTGCAAGCCACCATTTTTTTTTAAGTAGCATCATTTTAATTTGGAAATAAACATGTGGTTATCAGCGTTCATTACGTGTAACCTAGGCACAATTTATACGCTAAAATCGCTGTATTCGTGCATTATACGGAATTCGAACGTAGGAGTGGGAGTGGAGAGAACTGGGTGGCTCTTAACAGCGAGGTCTTGAAAGCCAATGAGGGTGAAGCGAGGTGAGTATGGAGCGACGCCGGAATGCTAGGGCAGCGGGAACGGGAGATCCCCGAGTAAAACCCGCCGACCAGCGGCATCGTCCGGGCACGATTCCCACACGCGAAGATCTGAGAGCGACGCCGCCGGGAATCGAACCCAGTTCGCCAAGGTGGGAGGTGAGTAGTCTGACCACTCCACCACCGTGGCCCCCTCAAACCTCGGATTCCTCGCCCCGTACAACCAAGTGTGCTACGGGAGAATGCATTCTTCCATGCAAACTGAACATCGCGCATGGAAAACTTACAAGTCTCGAGGGGCTTTCAGTAGCCTCGCACGGTTATCACGTTCATAAGGCGAGGAGCCAGGTAGATGTTTTCAGACCCGCGCCTTATCGGCTATACTGTGGTTGCTTTCCCTCGTTATTACGGTGATATTTCTCTCTCTCTCTTCTTTTTTTTTTTTTTTTTTTTTTAATTCGGTTATCTGAGAGAGGTTTCGAAAGAGCCCCCTTAACCCATTGAGGTCCGCACACATTTACCGGCACTTAAGACAGATTAGAAGTGAGTCACCTATATCCACTAATGCATGAACACCTGTTCTGTTGGTGTCTGTGTTAGAACTCACCATCGTGCTGTTGGCACATACCACACTGGACACTACCCGGTACTTAACAACGTTCATTATTGGCTGGTCATTAGCCAATAGGGAGCCGAGCTGATACTGACCCAATCAAATATCGTATAAATATGATTTGCAATCAATCGTGCCCCTTTGAGTAGCTGTAAAAAAAAGAAATTCTATCGTCAGCAATATCATTGTTACTGCGCTGTGGTGTTCTTGCAATGTCGTATTAACCACTAGCCGAACAAAGACTGCACGTCCATGCGAGATTTGTTCTGAAAAATAAAGACATTATCAAGTTTGCTTCGTTCGAGCTACACTCGAGCGTAGTCTACAAAGTTGTTAGTTGTCAAATCACTATAGTTTCCAAATCACAACACTCGAATTCCGACACAAGAGTGTTATAGGCAGGTTCAAAGTGTTGAATTTTAGTCTAAGCAAGACATACTGCATTTGTGTTACAAGCTACGAAAGGAACAAGAACTACTTTTCCTCTACAGTTTATGGTTTAAAGTACTTATTAAATGAATGTTAACAGTTTCGCTTGAATGGACAAAAATATATTTTCGAAAATTTGTCTGTCCCTATTTTCAACAAAATTCAGTGTGGCAATACTCGTTCACCAGTTTATAAATCACACTCATAATGAATCAGTATGTTCTCCAGACCATACAATTGCAAGTAATTTGAATGGAAAAAAATATCTAGGAGCAAAGCCTAGTATGCTGCAGAATTCGGGAAATAAGGAATTTTGAGTGTTATATTTTGAAAACTATAATGATTTGACAAGTAATAACTGCATAAAGGGGGGCACTTTTCGAAAGCTCTTTCAGATAACAAAATAAAAAAAGTGAAATATCACCTGCTGATGACGTAACATCAGGTTGGCAGAAGTTTTCGTGAAGTTTACTGCAACGCAATTTTAAGCCGGTAACATTCGAAGTGTAAATTACTCAGGGCATTGTCCACTCGGCGTTGTACAGGCAGACAGTCGGCTATATTGTGAACAATGTTCCTAGTAAGCTTTCTAAACTGAATTGGTAGTTTCTAACCTATAGGTAAGGACATTCGTTTTTCGTGAAAATATTTATGGCAATGCTAGACTTCAATATCCTACGTCCAAAAACCAGAACTTCCTTTAGTTTTTTGGCCGCGTGTCTGCGTGAGAAGACATCTTCCTATTTGACTGCGGCAATCGTAATAAAGTACTCCGATACTGAACGTCCATGATTCTAGGGCAGACACTAGAGGCACGTGATGTTTAAAATCATTCAACCACGAAAGTGCATATGAACAAAAGTGTTTTGAAGTACAACTGGTCTTGAAATATTTTCGCGAAAAACACTTGTCCCTACCTATAGCTATATCGTATGGAAATAAGACACGTCATGCTGTAAGTATAGGAATATTTAGCATTGCTACTAGGCTATCTGTGATAAGTTTGCGAATAATTTCTCAGAGTGTGAAGGCTATTCATGATAAAGTGAACACTTCTTAAATTAACCTTATATAACAGTTGGTACCTACCTGCATATATTCTCACTGGCGCACTGAGTGATAAGCGCCCAGTAAGTTGGCAATGGTGGAGCGAAAGAAGTTCCATGTCCAAACGTCGAATTAAAAGTGTCACGTAACAATTTTTTCATAACTTATATAATCTCCTTAGCTTTCTGTTATTTTAATGCATCTTAGTGTAAAAATTAGCAGATTTGTAAAATATTTACTTTCCTAATAATTTCATAGTTTGACTTGACGGACGCATGAAAAAAGTGATGAGGGCCATGGCGGTGTTATATTCACATTAGACGGAATAATACACAACGTGCATACAAGTCGATTTTAAGGAGGGCTTTCAAAAGTGCTCATTTTGCTGTGAAAACCCCATAAAAAATTTATATTGTATGTACATACATTACAGTAAGCGCGTTAGATGCATCGAGGAACAGTAGGACGATGTAGGTGGAGTTGCAGAGTCAAATTGAACTGTCCTCAGGCAACTCACTTCTAGGTTTATTTTTGATGTTTGTATATCTGCGTGAATCTCAAAATGGAAAGTTCTCTTCTATATAGAGGACGTTGCGTGTCAATTAAAGCTTTCATTTCGGGTATACAGCACCCCATACTAATCCCGTTAATACACATAACAACACGTCAATATATATATATATATATATATATATATATATATATATATATATATATGGCTCGAGGGGGAAGTATCCTCGCCATCTTGGATATACGTATTTGACTCCATAACCTAATCTTCGGACTCAAAAATTTGAAAGCCAAGTTAGTCAAGGGATAGGGGACATCTTAGCAGTTATTTCGAAACCCAACTTATTTTTATTACATGATTGGTTTCACATCTGTGATCGTAATCAGATATTGCCTAGTTACTAAATTATTTCAATCCCATATGAGAAAATAAAAGCATAATTGAAACCGTACAAAATTAAAAAAAAATTCTTTAGGTAGTCTTCTATGTCATGTCTAGCTTTGAATTTTTATATCTAGTCATACATTTTCATTACTAAGAATTGTAAGAAAAATCGAAGATGGAATGTATACTACTGCCCTTTTTAAGTTCCTCCCTAGCTGCAAGGGACTCATAAGAAATTGCGTTAATTACATTTTTTGAAAAGCTATGGCATAATTCCGAGTAATTTATTTTTCGGGACCGAAATGGAAGTGGATATTTTGTTGGTTATTGATAGGGGCAGTTATATTTGTGGAAAGATTTCGAGATAAGATAAAATTCTATTCACTTTAGAGACGTACAGCTTTTTTGATTGGCTGAAACATGTTCTGGTCGGTGTCAACTGTTTGCCCACGAATCACGAAGGCACAGTGGCGGAGTTACGGAATCCTAAGTGGCTCGATCAAATTCGGAAACGATGACAGCGGCCAGTGGAGAAATGACAACAGCTGGGGTGTATATAGTAGTGAAGCCTATCGTGTGCTCCGATTTTTTTCGCGAAAAATCAGTGGCCCTAGTTACTGAAACATAAATGTAGTCGAAATGTGTCAAAGTAAGGAAAAGTTGATGTTAGTAGACTTATCCTTCTCTTCACGATGTATATTTTTATATGGAACAGTTTCAAACTGTAGCGAAAACGCTATATATTTTCCGAACAGATTGCTGTATTGAAACCCTGAAGTTATGGCTTGAAATTATGAGTATATAGAACACACGTGATGGTTGTTTTACCGTCGCGCAGTCGCAACACCTCCGTGTAGCCGGACGTGATCTACGAGGGTCAGAGCCATTACACATGGACGTGGATTGCCCACCCTCCGCCACCCGCGCGCGGAGCGGAGCGGAGTACCTATAGTCGAATGGCGGTGTTCAGATGCAGTCGTATTGTCCGTACTCGTAGGAGCCACCCGCGCGCGGAGCGGAGCGGAGTACCTATAGTCGAATGGCGGTGTTCAGATGCAGTCGTATTGCCCGTACTCGTAGGAGCCACCCGCGCGCGGAGCGGAGCGGAGTACCTATAGTCGAATGGCGGTGTTCAGATGCAGTCGTATTGTCCGTACTCGTAGGAGCCACCCGCGCAGCCCGTACGACTGGCGGAGCGTCCGCGCGGCGTGTTCCCATTGGCTCAAGTTACTGCGTGCACATGACACACAGAGGTCCGGCACGCACGTGCTGTGCAGTCACTGTCATCTCCTTGAAGCGTGCATGTCACTTCAGCTATGAATATAGACACGGAATTGTTAATAACAGCTGTGTAAATCTCATTTTTGCATACGGGATGCATCAAATGTAGAGTACAAAAACAGGGATAAGAAACTGAAGGCTCGGCAGGAAATATGCCGTTTCGTGGTAGACGGCTTTATGGAAAAGGATGAGACGACGAAGAAAGGAATAAGTAAGTAACAGCAAATTGGTACAATTACGCAATGGTGTGGGTTTGGAAGTATGTTGGCATTCTTGTATACATGAACGGCCAACCAAAGAAAATATGTGAGTATCGAACCAACATATACAGCTTCCTTTGAGCAATGTAATAACACGCCGTTTACGGAAATGAATACACACACCTCTTCCCCCGTACCCACCCCGCCATGACAAATAGCACACTGATTCCTTCTCTAGGCTAATACATATTGTTCAACGTAGTGAAATATTCGACATAAGAAATATGACATGTCGTAATTATGGGAGATAGTGTGTAACAATGACATCTGCGTAGATATTGGGAAACATTTTATTAATAAGATGGTTTTTCAGTGGTAATCATGCAGCTAGTGGCGCACAATACTTACAAGGTAACTGAAATTAATTATGACAATTGAGTCACCAGCAAATACAGAGACTAAATATGTAGCATATTGCTACAATGTTTAGGTCATTGTCATTCCACAAGTCGCTAGAATTCGCAGGTGGGCCAAACAAATGTCCAGCGTAATAGAAACTAACGTTGTTTTTTATATTATGAGTGTAGGTAAACAGTCTGGTACTATACTGTCGCAAAAAAAAATGACAATTACAGTATTAGTGTAAAACGCTATGAGCTTTACACGTAGGAACATATTATTACTAACCGACGTGATACATATAGACCTAGTAGATTAGGAACCAGTTTTGCTCTAAGCACCACAAAGTACAACTGTTTAATGCATTTTTGCACCTTGCCACGGTACCGTTACCAAACCTACAAGATAATCTGCAAATATTGTCCGAATTGTCTTGCAGGAAATATTAGGTACCGTGGCTACATTTTCAATATCTTGAAAACCAACAACTGAAAGTGTATGTTCGAGCCCTTGCTCTCACAAAGTTGTTGAGCACACAACATTGTTTTTACGACAGAAATGGCAGTATTTATGTTTACATTAACATGTCTATGAAAAACGGGCCACCTGTTGCTGAGAATACCCAAAGAACACTCGATAAATCTGCGAGTGCGGGTTATCCTGCAATCGAAGATTTTCTTCTTATATGTTAAATTATTTCTAGCAAAAGGTCGCAAAACATTTATTGTTAAACCAAAAGCCTCATCGCCCACTATGGCATGTGGTACTGGTGGTCCATCGAAACCAGGCAATGGTTTTTGGGGGTGGTATTTCCAGAGTATTGTTTTCCATATTTTCCCAAAATACACTACGTTTGAACACACTCGAATCACAATTTCTTCCACACGCCCAAACATCAATGTAAGAGAATCAATAGTTGGCATTACAAATTGCCATCAATACAATTGAAAAAAAAAGAAAGTTTGTTTGTAATTCATATAAAGTGAACCACCTTTGATAGGTTTGATGATCTGAATGTGTTTGCCGTCGACGGACTCAATGCAGTTGGGTTAGTTGGCTGACATCTGTAAACCATTACTTATCTCTTACCATATCTCCGATGTAGGCGCAGGTAGACATTCGTCTTTGACGTTATCCCCAATAGCCTGACATACTTCTCGAACAATTTCTGAAATAGTTCGCATGCCAAGTCTGTAGGAGTAGTGGAGGTCGGCGTAAGTGTTGCCGCTTGCAAGATATCTGTACACGTTGATGACGTGTAGTGTTTGACGTTGATTTTAGAAAAGAACACATTTCTGATGAGAAAAGCGAAACTAAGTATCTTGCCAGTTAACGCAGAAAATTATTATTTGATTCATTTTGTTTGAATATTAAACCGTGAACAATGTGTATTTGATAATCGCCTTTTCTTTCGCTGTTTAACAGGGATAATGCATGTCTAAACTTTTATTAAGTCATAAATACATTCACGAGCATACATAATTTATATTTTAAATAAAATCCATCTTCTGTTTGCTGTTTATTTTACCATTTTATTAGGGTCATTACTAAAATACCTTTTCATTACAGTACATTCATTGTTACCAGCAGCGAATCACGCAATTCTCTTTCCACGTCACACACCGCAAATGCACTCTTTTAGAAGATCGTTCTTTACCCTACCTTAGAGTGACAGCAACACGATCCGTCGGACACACGGATGTTCTAAGAACATGTTGTAATTTTAATTTCGGCTCCAGTTTTCCTATCAAACGATTGCACCGAAATCCGAAAATAGTTACGAAACTTGTTTTCATCGTCCTTAAGGTCTATGTGCATTGTCACAAACGAACCTTTGAGATTTCTTTGTGCAACTAGCGGATGCACCCAATACCGCCGTGATCTTCTTCTCCGTTCTCTGGAGGCACACAAATACGTGGCCATTATTGATGTGACACTGACCATGTCTCGGGACTGACTGGAACTATCTGTAGTGCAGTCCGCATACATGTGAAAGAACGCCATGGATTGTCCGCCCTCTTCGCGCGGGCGGCCGGGGGGGGGGGGGTGGCAATACGCGTCCATGTGTAACGGTTCTACGGTTCTAAAGGTTGAAGTAAAGCAACTGCCTATGGAACACTGCACCTGACTGTACAATGTGAAGAACTCAAAAATTTTCTATAGACAATATAAAAATGGTCAAAAAAAGTGTAATTTATGCTCTGTATGAAAAAAGAAAGTATAAATTTTGCAATACTATAAAATATCATACTAAATTTTTTTTTTTTTAATGTAAAAAAATCGATTAAAATATTCTGAATTCTTGACTTAATTTAGGCGCATTTCCGTTTTGGATGCTTCGGAAAGCATATTTTATAAGAAAATCTTCTTCAAGAAAGGTCGTCATAATATTTTATGTGATCATGTGTAATAAAATCATAGTAATCAATTTTATAATTAACTTTGTTGACGTCAGTTTCAGCCATAAATGTTTGTGACAAATGGACGCACATAAAATCAACTATAAAATTTGTTTCCTACATTATTATTACAATTTTCTTACATACAATTATAGTAAAAATTATGACGATATTCCATGACGAAAATTTTCTTGCAAATTCTGCTTTCTGAAGCATCCAGAATTAAAATGCGCTTAAATTTTGTTAAAAATACAAACTATTTTAATCTGTTATTTTTTTACATTTTAAAAGTATATTTGATTAAATTATGTTATAATTTGGCAAAATATATACATTCTTTCACATACAACATAAATCGCACTTTTCTGACAATTTCTATGGTGTCTGTAGGCTTACTACTATTTAATGAGTTCTTCACGTTGTATAGTCGGGTGCAGTGCTCCATAGGCAGTTGCTTTACTTCAACCATAAAGTTTCTTCATAGGGAGGCCCCTTGACATCTCGTCGGCAGCGAGGTCACTAGAGACGGAGCAAGTTCCTCAGAGAAACACGAGCGGGGAAGGGTTTCACCATGACCTGTAGTTAAGGGTGGGTTTATGATTGACTTAACATAATAAGTGTGCCGTGTGCTTAGGATATGAATCAATGTGTTCAAACATATTGATCTATGACTGTCGTGTGCGGGACGTGACGGGTCGTGTGCGTTCTTGGCTTGAGTCAAGTTATCGCTAAATTTTATAATATAAGTGCAAGCCAGAGCCCAGTGACGTTTGTCGTTGGCGGGGAACTTTATTTACATCTTGGATTTACGTTTTGTCGTATCGTGAAATCGCATTAAATGAATTAAATACCTCTTTATTTAAATAAACATTCGAGGTCACGTTTTATTTCTTGGAAGAGGTCATTCAATCTTTATTTAATCTTCTGCAAATTTATTGACGTAAATGTCCAATGTTGGCATCGGCATTCCCTCCTATAAGATACCAAAAGTTTTTTCGAAATGATTACAGAAGCAGCAACCACAATTCATTTTTTTTTTCAGGTTACGTAGATTGATTTGGTTTCCGGCAATTCTAAACGGATAGACTTAACACTTACTTGATCAATAATAAACTGCATAACTTATTTTCCGTGTACTTAACGAGTAATAAGTACAATTCTTAAATCTTGAGTATTCAATCGTAAACCCACCCCAAGGAACCACTCCAGCACTCGCCTGGTGTGATTCCGGGAAACAGCGGATAACGGAAGTCAGGATGTCTGGGACGGTAATCGAACACACGTACTCCCAAATACGTCTAGTGCACCATCACGCTCGATACATCTTGTGACGAAGATCTTCCTGGACGCATTCACGCCTACGAACATTCCGAGCGGCCGTGGATGTGACACTGACAACAGTGAAGAACTGACGTCGGCACCAAAACCTCCAGCGGCAAGCGACGGTGGATGAATCGTCGACGTTAGGCCAGTGCCCTGCTTAGCCGACGGCTCGCAAGTTGCGTGTGCTGACAGTCCGCATATCTGACGTTGTCTTCTCAAGGTTCCACTCTCAGCACGAAACGTGAGTTACGTCTATCGCACGGAAACCACACACGCGCTCATTCTCATGTTTGTTTGCACTGCAGCCTCTTCGCAAATATTTTGTGCCATACCGACGTAGTATTCCTGATGGCGGCGAGCGATCTTCAAACTAAGCCCCTTGCTGACGTCACCGGAAATCATGCGGTGCTTTCTGAAGTCAGTGGCACGGAAGACAATGATGATATGAGCGTTAGACCTTCATACACAGAACCACACAACATGTAGTAGAAGCTTGCGTATAATTACAGCCTACGGACCTCTGTCAGTCGATCTGCTTGTCCGGCGACTAACTAACATCATCTTCACGTTATACGTACTTACATATCAACAAATGCAACTCAGTAGCCAGCATAACACAGTGCTCACCTCCTAACATCATCAGTTACAGTAATTATATTGTTAAAATGCGCACGTATCACGTAGGGGGAATAGAAGAAGGGAGGTTGAATCTCTTTCATTGCTACATGTTACATTAAATTTGGAGGGAACTTTGTGCGTGGCTGCCTGCACTCGAGACACCACTCGGTCCACGAACTTATTGTCTGTGATACTCTTACAGTCCACGTGCTCACATATACACAGTTTGGCAGATTATGAAATGTTTGCACAGGGCTTCTTCCTGGTTCGAAATGCTCCGAACATCACACATCGTTACAGCCTGCGACCATCATAGCTAGCGAATCAATTGTTTGGTATTTTTTTAAAACTTTTTTTTTTTTGGAGGAAAAGGTAGACCCATGTGAAAATAAAATAGATTTTACATATGTGTGTGAAATTGTTTCTATTTCCTCGTAATACTTTTCGTGTGCGCTTGTAATTGCTATTCAAAGCCTTACTCATACTTAAAAAAGTCACCACAAAATATGTTTGATAGCATACTTTGTCCAACGGAAGTGAGACGTAGAGAAGATGTCAACTGATAGTGAAAAGTATATTTTTACAAGTAAAATTTGCTTGATGTTTTTTATACCACACACAAATTCAAACACAATTTACACTTAACGCTGAGAAAATAACATAGTTTGGAAAAAAAAATATAACTTTGGAATTATTTCTATAGCTTAGTAAAAAAAAATACATGACATTTTTACACGTAAATAACCTAATTGTTTGCTGGATAAGACCAGAATAAATTCTCGTATTAGTTTGAAGAGAGAGTTTACGTTTATCGTGTTTGTTCTTGAGGCGGATTCACCTGGGGAGAAGCAAGGGGTTCTAACGTTGTCGGGTTAGCGTGTTGGTAACGAGGTTCTGGCATCTGCACTGATGGACTGGCAAGCAAGCGCCTGCCCCACTCTCATCATCGCGCCTTCAGCAGATCCACGGGCTGAGGGGCGAGCCGTGGGAATGTTATACGGGTCATGTATTTCGCCAATATCTGCGCCGTATTTCCTCCACTCGACTGCTCCGGGCGGGGGCGGAGGTAATGGAGTGGGAGGGTGAGAGAGAAAGGGAGAGGGGGGCGGATGTATAATATATAGCTGGAGGATTGCCTGCTAGTTCCCAAGACTACAGGACCAATCTCCGCCTCTTCTACATTTTCGCTTGCCATTCCTCACTGCTTGCCTATTCCGCCTCCCTCCCCCCAGACCCTCCTTGCACGGTATTCTTCCATAAGCCCGCGATGCGCCTCTATAAACTTCCGCCGTCCCCTCCCCTTCGCTTTCCTTTCACTTCTCTATTCTCCGGGGCAAAAAGTGAAGACAAACGGGTAGCTCGGATCTTTATTCCGACCGCGAGATGCCCGCCGCAGCTGGGCTGGAGTGCCTAAGTGGGAAGTGAGGTGATCAGAGATCAGGACCACCAATCACTGCTAAGTAATGCTTATCAACAAAGCCCTCGGGAATATTTGTGGTCTCTGGAAAAGGCATTTCTCATCCCGGTGTCCATAACCATCACACAACATAAAGGCTGTGGACACAGCACGATTCTGATCAGGTAGCGTGCTGAAGATGGCCTACAGGCACCGAAACTACTTTCTTTTGACGAGTAGGCAACTGGTTTACGTTGCAGTTGACAGGACAAGTGCTGTTTGATATTTCGGCTAACCGAAATCGGCTGGCATGTACGGCAACTAGCCGCTGGTCGACGTGACTTCCTGTCAAAGTTCTGCTGTTCGAAGCAGCAACTGACTGATAGACAGCTGCTCGACACGCCACTGGACAGGGAAGCAAATGCTAGTAACAGTTAGCCGGAAGTCGTCTATTTGACAAGGTAGCTGACAGACAGGCAGTTCTCCGACGGCAACTGCATGACACAACTAGTCGTGAGTCAATTGTCCTACAGATTACGTAGCCGACAGACAGTTTTTAGAATAGCTGCAGTTTTTTTTGGAAGACGCGGCATATAGTACATGTTACGGACAGATATCGCGAGTACGTTGGCGCACTCTCAGAAGTGATTAACAAAGTGGGACCGGAATGTGACAATAAGACACAAACCAGGGAATATAATGTTGGTAGCGTGGCCACTGTCATTGCAATAGGCGGTAATTTTACTCTGAGTTAAGTATGGAGTATTTAGTACCACTATAA
The DNA here is from genome assembly GCA_029891345.1 of Dryococelus australis. Classification (NCBI taxonomy): domain Eukaryota; kingdom Metazoa; phylum Arthropoda; class Insecta; order Phasmatodea; family Phasmatidae; genus Dryococelus; species Dryococelus australis. Next base: position 34,350,607 of record CM056998.1, on the reverse strand, counting down.
CGACACGAAAAGTTTTATCCCCCCATATTTTAAACATAACTTTAAATATCTTGCTGAGATAATGAAAGAATGCCTTCAGAAAGAAGGTTATGTAATTTCAAATTCCTAAGTTATACCGTAAATAATTATAAATGCGATCGAATTGACATGGGCTAAAATGGAATGTTTAATTCGGGAGAAAATACTTGCAAAATGTCACTACATTGCTGTTGCAAAACAACGAGAATTTGCGTTTAAGAGACAAGTACCGACTGGGAGGATAATCGGCATGTAGCTAGAATCGAAGAAAAATGCAAGAATACTAGAAAGACTGGATAGTGGAAATTATTTTAGAAGAGTTCATAATTCATCTGAGTAACGACAGCGATGAACTACTCCTGAAAAGTGACATAACATCCGAATTTGGTGACGACTATGTTCTATCAGTTCTATTGTGACATTACAAAATACGCAGTTCCTTTAAAAACGAAAATTTACCTGAAAAATGTGTTTAATAGTGATCTGATGGTAATTACGTTTTTGGAAAATGAAAATGACACAAACTTGGGCAAGTTACATAGATGTTTAAACACTATCGTGACCTACATTAGTCCTATAGTTGATATGAAAATGTATTTTATAAATTCTAGTTGGTAGCAATATAATCAAGCATTCGTGAAATTTTATAACAGAATGAATTATAACTTACTGAGGCTCCAAAATAGGTTTTTTGAACAGGTAATCATACGCACAAGGAAATGTACCTATTATTCCCTGGGTTGGATTACCTTAATACAATTTTGTTTGTCGTTCTGGACTGTTATACCGTGTTTTTATACTCAGTTTGATACATTTTGAGTTCATTTATACCCTATTTATTTATTTTTACTCTGTACAGCTATCGCGACTTAAAACACATTTTTTAAATTTCAAATAATCCATTTTTCTGCTTGTACTGAATTCAAAAACTCATAAATAGTATAGTTATTGTGACGATGTAAACTTGAAAAATAAAATCATATAATTAGTGTATCAAAAGGTTGTGTACTGTGAGAGAGATGATTCAGAACATATGTATTCTGAACAGCAAGTACACTGCCTGGCCGTTGCTAACTGCGCAAAGTTTAGCCGTGCCGTGCCGATGACGTTGCCTATGGAATCCACCCGCCTCGATGTGTGGCACTTGCGCAGGAAGTATTTAGTACATCAAGTACAGGCTGTTCACGGTAAAGTGAGCACTCTTGAGGCCCTAGTTACTTTTTCCTTTCGGCCATATTTTATCCCTTCACCAACTATTTAAATAAATATAGCCATGTAAGTAATAAACACAGTGTGTATATTTCACGGCACTCGGAATTTAACGAGTAAGGATAAAATAAAATATTTTTATTGACGAATAATCCAAATAAGAGGACTTTCAAAAGTGCTCACTTTTCCATGAACATCCTATAAAGTTCTTCTTACCTGCGTGTGACAGCAATCATTTACTTAGGCTGGATGCAGTTCCGAAATATAGTGTTTTGTTTTTGCAGTGTTGTCCCTCATCTTAGCAGGGAGCTCTGCAGAACGGTTTTAGCTCATCATAAAAAATAATAATAATAAAATAAAAAAAAGCCTGCATAATTTCTTAGCTCCTCAAAAATACGTATAAAAGCTCCTCAACTCGTTTAGGCTTTCTAGGAGAGGATGACTTAACACGTTGTTGAGCGACTTCTACAGAGCTAAATAAGATGCGGGGGCACGGAGAATCTTGGGCCACTCCCCTGCTGGAGTGAATCGTACAGAAAACCGTACGGGAAGAAAACATTAACGCGTGAAAGAGGCTTAAGAAGGTATAGTCATTATTTAAAGGAATGAAAACATTTCAACTCATTATTTCATGTTAGTGGCACAGCAGTGAATTTCGTAAAAAGCTTTCACGATAAAACATTAATCTGTTGAAATGTTGGTACATCATTTGCTGAAAAAGCTACTATTTTAATGTTTTTGTGACAAATGGACGGGAAAAACTAAAGCACTTAGTAAAAAGAAGAAATTGCACTCAGAAAACTTAAAAAAACAATCGCTGATAATTTACGATACTTCAGAATGTAAAGCAATTATTTGGAATTATACAACGTACGAGTTTTAATGAATTTCTGCACGAATGGCAAGTTACTAGAATTCTGTGCAGATAAATTCAAGATACATGTTGAAGTATGTTATGTAGAATTAGCCACTGACATAGAATCTTAATCAACAACGTTTCAGTTCGGTGAGACCTTTAATTTTCATAATTCCGGCATCACAAAATATCTGAAACTGTTAAGTTGACAGTTAATTGTGCAAGAAATATGCAGCAGAAATAAAATTTATATAAAATGTATCTCCTACAAGTTCACCACCGTTGCACATAAATGTAAAGTGTTGAATTGAAATGTATGCAAGAGCCTTAGCTCATAGTTTTGTAAGTTTATTCGTCACAACTTGTATTTCAGAAGGTGTACCGAATTATCGAAAACGACAGAACATATTTTCTCAAAGTTTAATTGCACCACGGCCACTGTCATTGTCTGGCCGATAAGAATAAGTGAAAAATTTACACGAGTAACTGTAAAAGTAAGAAAAATAAAGCACTAAAAATATTAAATTTATATAATGTAAATAGAAATATTATCCTATGCCATATCGATGCATAAACTTATCTATGTATTCGCTTTCACGATTACCGTATAATGTGTAGATAACTTTTGACGCATTCATTTGAAGGCATTTGAAAAGTGCAAGCGCGCTATTAATAATAAATGTCCAGTTATTTCGTTGAAAAAAGTCATGTCACACAAATGGAAAATTCAACATGGCAAATAAGACCAAACTATAAGATCAGTAGCTATACCACCTAAATTTGGTTTCAATGATATTTAGATATTTTGTTAAAAACATACTCCAGCCTGTTGCTCCGTAACATGTCGAGTCCATTAAAATATTATTTAATTCCTTTCAAAATATACAAAAATGTCGATGCCACTGCTTATTATAAATTAAACGTAATTAACAGAATCAGCTTCTTGGTGTAAAAGGGAAAATGTGGCTGTAACAGGTTTCATGGTTGAGTGGTCTAAACTCACTTACCGCAAAAAAAATTTATGTTTCCTGTTGATTGAGAACTTTTAAAACTCCTCTGAATATATACTTTACTCAATTTGTATCCTTTCGATTTATGTATAATTTACATAGTCAGGGGCCTATAGCTGTTCACGGTAAACTGAGCACTTTAGAAAACCTAGCTTAACATATACATTGTGTATTCTGGCACCATATGTACACATAACATTACCATGCGCCTCATCACTTTGTTTATACGTCGGTCAAATGAAACTGTAAAACTATAAGAAAAGGTGAGTATTTTAAATATCAGCTAATTTATACATTTCGAGGCATTAAAAAAAAAACAGAAAGTGACAGAAATAATTTAAGTCATCACAAATGGTTACCAAACACTTTTTATTCGACGTTAAGATATGGAACTACTTTCCTCTCCTAAGTTACCAACGTTACTGGGCGTATGTCACTCTGTGCGCCCGTAAAAATATGTGCAGGTTAGAGTAGTGACTTTTTTCTAAGGTTGATTTCAAAAAGTGCTCACTGTATCGTGATCAGACTTTAAGTATTTCTGCAAATTTGTTTATTCTTACACTTATGTGCATTAAAAATCAGAGAGAAAAATAAGTCATTCCAGTATTCACAAACGTTTACCGAACACATTAAATTCGACGTAAAGACACGGAACTACTTCCATTATTCTTCACACGCCAGTCAAGTGAAAATGTAAAATTGTTTGGAACATAAATGTGTAGCTAATGGGCATCACTCTAAGCCCGAATCAGTGAAATTACTTTCACTGAAAGTCAGTTTATAAGCTACTGTCGACTGCCAAATCAAGCAAATGAACTGGAAACATGTGACTTATGGAAGTGGAACCATTGATGTTTTGTGGAAATTACTGATAAACCAGCGAAATTCAGGCAATACAGTAAAAACTCTACATACTATACCTCCTTATAACAAAGACCTCTCTATAACAATATATGTGCCTGGTCCGGTCAAAACTGTATATGATATAATGCATTTCCTACTCTTTATAACAAATTATTTTTCTCTTTTCGGTACAAAATCTCTCTATAACAAAGACTGAAAAATCTGATCATATTTACTTTCCTTTTACATTTTTTTTTTTTTTTTTACAAAACTTTACTTTGAACTGTAAAACAAAATCTACATTTGTCACATATTTAAGATAAAAAATAAAATTAACAAAATCCTAAATATTTGTCAACTGCTGTAGAAGCTGTATTATCTTACTCGGTATATACCAAGTATTTTTTTTATCATAAGAGTTTTCATTACTTATTTAAAATCTAAGAATTTTGCAAATTTTTTGTTTACAAAATGTGGCTCCAAACAAAATGAATGGCTTTTTTTTTTTGACAATGGTAATTTATTTATAGTGGCCATGAGGTTTTACTATATATATATATATATATATATATATATATATACACACACACACGTTAAATAAATCAATACAAAAGGACCAATGCTACTCAATTCCAGCGGCAATTAGTGTTTCAAAATTGACTGCATGATAAAAAAATAAACGCATTGTAAATCGGCTCTCTATAAAGAACCCCTCTACAACAAACACACAAATCTTTAGTCCCTTCAGTTTTGTTATACAGAGGTTTTACTGTGGTTTTAATGTGGCACTGAACATCAGCCACTCAATTTTCACTGGTTTACACTGCTTTGTCTCACTGTTTCAGGTTTAGAGTGCAAATTCTTGCTCTAAGGCACGGCCGTAGAAGACAGCTCTGGACACTCGCCTGTCTAACAATGTTAGCTAATTGACCCCCTTATCGAATGGTTTAGTACACGTAGTAGCTGCAAAGCGCTGCAAGTAAACTAGTGTTATTAGCTTTGGTGGTATAGGGATAACACCATGGAGGTATGAACGTTATTTTCCCCATTTTAAGAAAATATAGTTATTAAAATCCTTATACTAGCCATGTCAAACTGCACTACTTCGGTAGCAGTGCTCTGTGGCTGGGTTCATAAACTAAATGGGCCAATAGTGGCGTTAAACTTATCAAGCTAGTGTCCAGAGGGTTATTCTAAGTCTCTTCTTCCTTCGAAAAACAATAGATTCTTTACAATTGTCGGCTCAGACCACCGTTCGGTATTCTAAGAAGGTCGAGTGACGTCACGAGTGGAGTTGGAACTTTTCAACAGCTCACGAGCAGTTGCCAGGCTAGCATTTCGTAGGTAAACCAATATGGCGGGCGTCGGTATTAAATGTGGCCGTGTATTTCAATAATACGGAAATGAATAATGTGTTATATAAAGTCAGTGCAGCACGTGTTTGTGTTGTATGGAGTTATAATTTTCCTACACGTACATTTACGATACGAATAAGCAAGAAAAGATTAGTTATAAATATTACAAACGTGCATCACACAAGTCTGTCCTTATTAAACATTATGCACAACATTGTACAGACTGTTTTAGGTGTAGGAGGTTATTACAGCTGAGTAAATGTACAAATACTCAGTTGTAAATATCTATTCAATAAAATTTTATAACCATAACCGAAATACGCCTTTATTAATCCCTTGATAAACATGTGTTCTGTGATCTAGTCGCTAAGATACGTGCATGATAATAAAAGAGTCTCTGCGGCTGAAGATCGAAATTCTCCTCCCCCGTAATTTTTATTTTGTCTAAATATGTGGAATACATACATTTGAGGATATGCGGTAATTTTTTTTTTTTTAAAAGCAAGCTTGTAAGATATGAACATTTGTATTTTGGCCCCTATTAGCCTACAGTTTGGAGTGTGTTGGGACTGGCTCTGTTATGGTCTATTAAGTAGGGTAAATTTTGACAGTTTATCCTTCCACCACAACTGTTTTGTCAGTGAAGAAAAAGACGTTTGTAAAGAAATGTTTGAGTCCAATGCACACTTGCGTTTCCCTCTTTCCTCGTGTTCCCGGTCATGGCAGGCACTGAAAGACTAACGTTATCCAACTTCCGTCCAGTAACTAATGTAGGATATTAAATCTAGGTTGGCATTCCAAATAGATTAATTTTTGTAAATACCAAGTTACATTTGCTGGGGTTCTGTATATTTTATGTCGAGGGGAAAATAAACAATAATGTGGGGGGAGGGGGGCCTTTAGTTTAGCGTCTTTCGTGAGACTCGATTATTTTGATGTTCTTACGAGTGTGTGGCATTTTGATTTGCATATTGTGATGTTGGAGCAGTGGAAAACTTTGCTCGTATGGTAATAACATCCAAATTATTTAACTTCGAGAATTTTAACTTTACTGAAAAAAACAAGACGGAAAAGATATGCATCGCTGTTTGTATTTGTACAGATGTATCAATACACACACACACACACTCTGGCTGAAGTTAACCTTACACGTTGAATTTACGATATAGACAAATAAAGGCTGTTCACAATAAAGTGAACCTTAGAAAAAAGTCACTGCCCCTACCTGCATATGTTTTGACGGGCGCTCTGAGTGACACGAGTCCAGTAAAGTTGGTCTCGATGGAGGGGAAAGTAGTTCCATATTAACGTCGAATAAAAAGTGTTAGGTGACCATTTGTGATAACTTAAATTATTTCTCTCGCTTTCTGTATTTTGTAATGCATTGAAGTGTAAAAATGAGCGGATTTATACAGTAATTACTTTTCTAATAATTTCACTATTTCACTTGACCGATGCATGGATAAGGTGATGAGGTCCATGACAATGTTAATTTTACATAAGGCGGAAGAACACACGACGTGTATACAAGTAGACCTTTAGCATAACTTTCAAAAGAGCTCATTTTACCTTGAACAGCCTGTAAACAAATATTATTCACTCACAACAAAAATATGGAAAGTGCGGCTTTTTCGGGCCACGTGCATTTCAATAATTATATTAACGGTTAACAAATACATTTACAAAACACTCAAACTTACTGTTTGTAAAATTCGCAATCTCTTGAACACGAGGTTTTCCATGGCTCTGCAGTACACTTCGATGGACGCCAAGGTTAGGAATATTAATATAATCGATTTAAGACGTGTACATTTCTTTATTATTCAGGACAGTTTTAAGTGAAATCTATAATTAACATCTGCTAACATTCCTCCACTTAGCCTTGGCCAAATATTTCCTTTTCCACATACACAAATAGTTTGCTAAACGCACAGGCCTCGTCCGTAACACGTAAACATCTATATCTCACGAAGGAAAAAAAAAAATGCTGTTCAACATGGCCACCAACCACAGTTTCTCAAACTCCTCACAAAATCAACGAAAACTTTACACTATTATTTTCTTATAAAACACATATTTGTGATCATATACTATCGTTTATGAGCTAAAAAATAAAAAGCTTACTATTCATGTCTTTGAGTAAAGCTTTTTCCAACAGATTTGTGAAATAAAAAAAAAAAAGAAGCAATTCTAGTAATATTTTGTTAGTACGTTGTCGACCGTGCAGAGGCACACAAACGCTCGTCTAGCTTGGAGGGGGAAAAGTCAGTAAGCCGAAGATGCCCGATCGCGCCCTCGTGCTAAATGACTGATAACTCTGAATACCGTTTTGGCTCAGACAAATATTTTGTCGGCTGCGAGACAGTATGTTCATGACGGTGTGGGCAGTTATCGATGAAACTTAGAATAAGCCCCCAGGCGTGTCTTCTACGGCCGTGATCTAATTTATAAAGAAAATACACCGACTAGAAATGCCATAATTAAAAAAAAAAATACACTTGCAATACGATGTCAAGACTTGTAACTACACTTTAAAATTATCATTAAACTAAGTGGTAACGGAGATCATTAACCTTATACTGAATGTTCCAAAATTGTAGGGCATAATTTTAAGGGGTAGTAGGGCATGCTGAGAAAAACATTTTGATACGAAGAATATATGTCCGGAAACGCCCCCTTACCGAGCTACAGGCGTCGAACGATGCGCGCACTGTTTGAACTCGGTGCATAGCTTGGGCCGATCACGTGCGGGCCCGAGTGGCGCCAGCCTACAATCTATGGCGCCACGGCTAACAGCTGACCGCAGGCGCATACACAAAGAGACGTGAAGCATTGCTCACCCTTTACAGAAGCTGTTCGAAGTGACGTACTCAAACTTGCAAGCAGGCGTTTACGTGGGGCCAACCGTGTTGTTACGCACTCTGCTAAAAAAAAAAAAAAACGCAGTGTGTCTTGAATTTTAACTTGTCGCAGTCAAGTGCTCCTCATTCTCCAACGGTGCTCGGTGAACCAGACTGTTAACGGGACCCCACAGGAAAAAGTCTAAGGGCGTTAAGTCGGGAAACCTGGTGGCCAGGCTACGGGACCTCCTCGCCCCAACCCATCATCCAGGGAAGGCATATTGGCACATCTTCCAATAAAACAGAAATCGCAGTTCTTTTGGTATTAAACATTCCATCTCTCGTGAACACACATTCGCCACAATACAATAGGATTTCACCAGTGTGGATTGTCACTAATTTGTGATAAAATCCTTTCACAAAATTGCACACGAATTGGGAAGTCCAGTGGGTCTGTAGGCAGCGTGGATGAAACTGCTGATCGCGTGACTCCTCCCAAACTTGTCGAGCTACTGATACCCACGTCGCGCGCAATTGTTGCACATGTGCCTGCGTTAGGATGTGCAGCTACCTGCTCGAGAACGTCTTCTTGAAAGAGTGGGCGTTATCACATATATCCTCGCTACAGTGTAACGACGGCTGGTTGAAGTGTCCTGTGTCACGTAGGAAATACCCGCGTGAACGTTTTCCTTTTCGGCTGCCGCCTGTCTAATTCCTGATGCCTCAACTGCAACTTCGCGCGCATCCCTGTACACTTGTTGGCTAATTCTGCGAAAGCGTACGGCTCCATAACCTCACCTGCGCAGGCTCTATTCTATTCATCACTGGTGAAAACTGTCGACTGTCTACTGCGGTCCATCCGCAGGCGTGTTTGACTCCGCCGCACTATGCACTGCACCACAGTGCTTCGCTCAGCCCGCATGTGCGTGGCACAGACAGCGCGCCAAATTCAAATGTAGCGAGCATTGGTTGACGCCTGTACCTCGGTAGGGGGGCGTTTCCTAAGAAATGCTCCTTATATCAAAATGCTGGTCTCTGCGTGCCTTACCACCCATTAAAATTATGCCCAACATTTTCCGAACACCTAGTACATGCATCGAATATTTTCTATACAACAGAGGGGAGTAGAATGGGCGGATGCTTCCAAAACAAAATTGATTCAAAATGGCGTGACGATGCACGTGTACCGGAAGTACACGTGCATGTGTGATTGTAATTGTATGTGTAATTGTAATTGCATCTGCATACGTAATTGTAATGCCAATTGCAATTGTAATGACGCACGTAATCACAATTACACATGCAGATGCAATTACAGTTACATGTGGATCGTTGCAATTTTGAATAAATTTGGTCTCGGTGGCATCCGCCTGTTCTACTGATGGGCCGCGGTGTTGTAGCGGTTAGACTACTCGCCTCCCACCTAGGTGAACCGGGCTCAATTTCCGGCGGGGTCGCTCCCGGATTTTCGCATGCGAGAATCGTGCTGGACGATGCCGCTGGTCGGCGGGTTTTTCCGGGGATCTCCCATTTCCCCCGCCCTTGCATTCCGGCGCTGTTCCATACTCACCTCACTTCACCCTCATAGGATCTCAAGATATCGTTGTTTAGAGAGTCTGAAATTTCTCAACTCAACTCTTTTCAACAAACTTATCAAAAAACTGCGCGATGAGCAGTTGGAGAAAAATTTACGAGTTGTATGGTAGTGTGGTAATTTATGAGAACAATTCTTAAATTGTATTCGACTTCATTCGCCACCAACTAACGTAACTGGGAGAACGTACGCTAGCATACTTGCAGCTAACAACGGTCATATCTTTTAAGATTGATTTCAAAAGTACTCAATTCAGTGTAAACATCATTTAGGAATGCTGCTTTGAATGTCTGTGTCGTCTTAGTTTGTTTTCACCAATGTGTTGTCAGTGTTATTATTTATATATTCTGCATTTTACTTTAACTTGTTTGATTTTTGTTTCTGTTGTGTTCCCCACTCGATTTTACAATTACGTGATAACTTCTGTGGAATTGGAAAGCTAATTTAGGCTTATTTTAGGCATCTCTTACGACATATTCGCTGATTTCTGTAAGCTCACACTGTAGCTTCGCAGTGGCATAATTCAACATTATACTATTTTAAAGAATACTTGTATTTCTGGAATGGGAATAAAGTTGAAGCGAGCAATTATTTCAGTTCCTTAAAGTCGCCTGTATTAAACATTCGTTGCTGTGCGAGTCGAACTGTGGAGAGAAAACGAACGCAAAGTAGATTACGAAACAAATCGCCGGCCGGCTGTACGTCTCAGCGATCGAGACGGGATGGGAACGGCGGTACGTTTACGTCACTTCCGTCAACAGGATACAAACAGTCGGAACCGCAGCGAGGCGGGAGCGCGATAATTATGATGCGGCAACTACCGGCGCGTTATTGGTTTGGTCGAGAGGGGCGAAAGCCCCTCGCATCATGCGCTCGACGGCTCGGCCGAGCCTCGCCCCATCCCTCCAGCAGATCAGGGGGCGACCTGGCAATATCACGCGTGGTGGGGCACGCGCCCTGCGAATCACACTCCCCCCCCCCCCAGCCACCAAACCAACCTCCCACGTCTCCACGGCGCGAAAATTGTTTTATCGGTTTTTTCATCCTTCCTCCCCTTCCCACACTTCCGGATCTCCCAACCACCCCCAACGTGGCGCCATGGGCCCTCCGCCGTTGGGGTTGCCAACTTCGTGATATTCTCACTGGTTTTGGCGACTTCAGAAGGAGTGGAGAGTGGGTCTTGAGAGCCAATGAGGGTGAATCAAAGTGTTTACAAAGGTTTATTTGTAGTATTACACAACAATTTATGGCAACTAGTGTCAATTTTTTTTTTGTAAAATTAGAAAAAATTTCCTCAACTGCCTCATGCGAAGATAGCTACAGTCATCTTAGGGGCTGCTTTATAGGCCTGGTGTCCCCTGTATCGATCCACTGTAAAAAAAAAAAATGTTCTGGCAAACTTCCTAAACTCTAATGGAAGTTTTTAACCTATACATAGTATTGTTACATGGCACACCTGAGCGGCGTATCTGAGTTCGTGAGGGGTGGAGGTCTTAAAAAAAAAAAAAGAACTAAATTCAATAATTATATTTATTCTCAATGCTACAAACAGTAAAACATCGTTTATTTACCAGACTGATCATCCTATTAAATGTTGTTAATTTTTTTGAGTCCAATATTTAATTACTATCTCCATTTCAATTAAAGTCTTTTTCACATTCTTCTAATGTCCCTTAAACTGCTCCAATTATTTCCACGCGCTTAGTTAAGACTGTCTATTTCCATCGTCCCGAATGTCTTTTGATTCACACACCCAGTCCACAGTCCCGCAGATCATTCCCACTCCTCACTGCACGCGAGCTCGCCGACGCACTCTCGCAGATCGCTGCAGTCGTTCCTCGCCGCTCCGGAACTGTCGCTTAAGGTCGCACAAGACGTCAAACTCTCTCCTCAGAGTCCCGCACGTGGTATTTATGCTTGAAGTAGGTGCCATCTAGAATGTTCTCGGCAATCCAAGTTCTTCTCGGAAAGGTAATGGCGATGAGGACGACGCACTCCTGCGTGATAAATGTGAAATACGAACTTCTCAGGGTCAGCGAAGGGCAAGCTGCGATCGATTTTTGAACGCGTTCGGCGGCGTCCTTTACGATAGGCGGCTCGCTTCGTCCAACGTTATAAACTTGACCTCCAGCTCTCGGCGTCTTCCCACGCGAAAAAAACACCGGGCAGCGACATGTAACAGTATGAAAATAATACTATAGGCTGTTCACGGTAAAATGAGCACTTTCGAAAGCCGTGCTTAAGATCGCCTTGTGTGCACGTTGTGCATAATTCCGCGTTATGTGAAATTTACGTTGCCATCGACCTCATCACTTTATTCATGCGTTGGTCAAGTGAAACTGTGAAATTTTTATAAAAGTTACTATCTTACAAATGTGTCCATTTTTACACTTCGGTACATTAAAAAAACGGAAGGACAAAGAAATAATTTAAGTTATCACACATGGTTACCCAACACTTTCTATTTTACGTTAAGATATGGAACTGCTTCCCGCCCATCGTTACCAACTTTACTGGGCCAATGTCACTCAGTGCGCTCGCTAAAATATATGCAGGTAGGAGCAGTGATTATTCTCTTCAGTTGATTTCAAAAGTGCTCACTTTATCCTGAACAGCCTTTACATATCAGGCTCAAAATATATGAATGTTTAGTGTCACTACTACACAAAATTGGGGACTTCCATAAACATCTTACTGTTTCGGGAGTACATGTAGGAACACGACAATATTTGTGAGGGGAAATAATTTACTGTTCTCACTTTCTCACTATTCGTATACACTGGTATGGTAATTACGGGAATAATTTCTTAGAATGGTAGCGGGCAGATCACATTAGTACTTCCAAGGTCGCTTCGTCCACTCTAGAATGCGTTCCTATATCTCTCTGCAGTAATTCTGAGGCAGCCTTCTCTTGTTCTTACTAGCAGTTCGTCCAGTACTCGTGATAAAGGACACTGTGTTTGTTTTACTCTAGGAGTTTCTGGAACATCTGACAGTACCAGCGCTACCTGCGTGCGAACCCTTATCACGGCCTCCTCAAAACGTACCGCACTATCAGAAAAATTAATCATTCCAACTGGCAAACTGTCAGAATTTGAAGAAACCAAAGTCCTCGCTACAGTGATACTACCTAGCAGGATGACACCTTTCTCTACTGGCTCAATCAGACTTAAACATCTGACGAGTTTTACTTGAATCTGCCCGTAATGACCATGTCACTAGAAGCGGGTAGCGCAGTGTCGTGACAACAGACTAGAATTACAACAATGTGTGCAGTAAATCTTAACTTACATTTCTGTGAAAATTACACGATAATGTTTGGACTTTTGAAAAGTAACTTGTCTGCTCGATGATAGGGACGGTGTTTTTATATTAGCAATGGTGTATTTTAAATACTAATTATGTGTGGTAGAAGTATACTTCAGATTTAACCGGTAGCTACCCAAGTATTTGCGAGCTGCAAACGAGCAGCAGATATAGAGTTGGTTCAACTGAATGTGTTCACGGTGTGGACCTAGGAATCATAAAATTAATGATTGTAGTTTTTCATGCACTATTGAGACACGGTATTATGAACGTTGTGTTATCTGATACCACCAAATAGCATATGGAAATCGTTCTGTGTGATAGTATTGTACTTATGGTTTTCCTTGACTACTGAGTGCGTACCTCACTGTAGTGATACAGGGATGCAGGAGCTTCTCATCCATGTTGTATTGGTATATTTGTTTATTTGTTCTGATGAAACTATCAGTAGCAAATGGGTCGTAAATTTTCTTAGTGAGTTTTACTGGGTCCTGAGATTTTACACAGTAAAGTCACATTCCAGAAAACATCCAATTACACTAACTGATCCGTGCAACAACAGAGACTGGCCAACGATTTGTGAAGCCCAGTATGGCACGTCCTTATCCAACTGCAATTTGGAAAATCCACGTTGGGATGACGGGATTGGAACTGAGTTCTATACGTCAAAAAAATAAGCCCACACACCACTACATCACACAGGTCCGTACATCGACTTCTATTTTCATGCGTTGTACTTTTAATAATATAATCTTGTGTTGATATGCAGCAATTTTCCTTCAAAAGAAAATAACAATATGTTTCTACTGAGCTCGTGGAGGAACTATGATTATTTTGACACTTAATTACAGTGAGTATGTTGGTCTCGTGTAAAAAAATGCAACTTAGTACATACGGGGAAAAACGAATGCTGCATACAGCTGCCAAATTTTTCCAGAGTATTTTTTTCTTTATATTTAAATACTATTGTTTATTTTCATCATTTATATTTTATTCAAAAGCAGCCATGTGAATGTACTTGTATTTTGCAACACATTATCCACATTTAAGAGTCTAGAGAAACGTTGTACGAATACAAAATTTGCACTAAGAAACAATAACTGAACGTTTCTTGAAAGGTCAATGAGAAAATTACTTATCTGTACTTTTCTCAGATAAAATCGTAGTAATCTGCAAACAGTGGCCTGTGTTGCTACAAAATGAATGCTGCAAACTCGTAACAGGGGAACACATCCTTATTGAATTCTCGCCAACTTGCACGCTACCGTGCCGTCCCAGGTAAGAAGTGGCATTCACGGTAAGTGGTGTCTCGGAAGTGATGATTTATCGGCCATTATCACATAACTTACATGAACTCCTGAGATGGTATCAGCAATTTTTTGAATATCAGTGTTTCTGCCAGGAATCCGATATAGTAGTACAGCCGTTACTGTTGTAAAATGTACCAATAAAACCGGTTTACAATATTTTTTTTTTTTTTGCAAAATGCACAAAAAAAATTTGGTTTAATACAAAAAATATTCAAGCTCTATCAATTTTTTTTCACTGTACGGAGTAGCACCGGAATGCATGGGTGTGTGTGTGGGGGGGACGGGATATCCCCGAGAAAACCCACCGGCCATGCAGCGACATCGTCCGGTACGATTCCCAAGTGCGAAAGTCTGGGGGTGGCGGGACCTAAACCCGGTCAGCCTTAGTGGGAAAACGAGTGCTCTAGCCACTACGGCAACCTCTGGTGGCCACACTATATATTGGCAACAGGTTCTAATAGTTAGCGACTTCTGTAACAATCTGGCGACAGATCTCGTGACTTGGAGGAAGACTGGAAGACACAGTATTGTGTCTTCAGGAACATGTAACGTACACCTGGAGAGAGCATTTTAATTTTCTTTTGAGATGCATATTACATGTTTTATTACACATGATTTAACTTTATTTGTAACCGCTTGGGCTGTTTATTGCGGAAGTAACGATATAGTTTGCGCCCGTCGTAGCCGAAGTTTTGTGAACCCCTACAGTGGAAAACTACTGAAAGTATCCATACATATGACCAGCTTCAGAGTGCTGTGTAATTTGTACGCATTTCTAGCTAAGTCGTGAAAATATTTCAGATAATATTTTTTCTTGAAATTATTTATATTTTCACATTTCGACCGTGGTATTTATATACACGATGGTATAGTTTGTTCATGGTAAAGTGAACACTTTTTAAGGCCCTCCCAACAGACTTTAACCACTAATAAATATATCTTATTGTAGCATCAGGCATTAAATTTCGAGGGTGGTGAAATGTATACACTGTGTTTATTCGTCACATTGTATGTTTATATTAAAAAGCAGCAGGAAGATGGAAATCGGATGAAAGGAAAAATTAGCAAGGGCCTTAAAAAGTGCCCACTTTATCGTGAACAGCCTATAAACAACTGTAACGAGCAATAAAAAATAACAATTTTTCAATCTGCCAGGGTTAATATATTTATAGGCTGTTCAAGATAAAATGATCACTTTTGAAAGCTCCGCTTAAGATCTTCTTGTATACACATTGTGTATTACACCGTCTTATGTAAAATTGACATTGCTATGGGACTCATCACTTTATTTATGCGTCGGTCAAATGAAACTGTGAAATTATTAAGAAAGTAAATACAGTATTTTAAAAATCTGCTCATATTTATACTTAAACGCATTAAAAAAAAAAACATAAAATTAGATAATTAATTTAAGTTAACATAAACGATTACTTACCACTTTTAATTCGACGTTAAGAAATGGCACTACTTTCCATCCATCGTTACCAACTTTACTGGGCGAATGTCACTCAGTGCCCCTTTTAAAATATATGCATGCAGGAGTAGAGACTTTTTTCTAGTGTTCATTTATAAAGTGCTCACTTTATCGTGAACAGCCTTTAGTCTAAATTTTATTTAAATAAATGAAGGTTACAATCATGCAATTTTCTGGGGTATTTTTGTATACCGATTTAGAGACTTTCTCTCAGAAGAGTTGGTAGCTCTGCAGTAGCCAATGTGACCCCCTGAGGGGGTGTGGGTGGGATGTGAGCCAGCCCTCGGCTTGCTCAGGGGCCAGGCGACAAGCCTCCCTCGTGACAGGGCTGCTGTAGCGGGTGGTGTTTATTGAGATACGAGGCAGGCCGGCTTACTTACAGAGCGCGTGCCCCTCAAGGCGGAGGAAAAGAAATAGAGGTCAACCTCCCACACACCACACCTTCTCATGCAACACACGTGCACGTCGGCTCTTAACATCGAGGTCTTGAGAGCAGATGAGGTTGGTTGAGGTGAGTATGAAGCAGCGCCGGAATGAAAGGGTGTAGGAAACGGGAGATCCCCGAGAAAACCCGCCAACCAACGGCATCGTCCGGCACGATTCCCACATGCGAAAATCCGGAGTGACCCGGCCGGGGATTGAACCCGGATCGCCTTGGTGGCAGGCGAGCAGGCTAACAGTTCGAGTTATTCGCAGTAGAAAAACAGCTCGTGCGGTATTGTCACACGAGTTAAAATGCCATAATGAGTACGGTATTAATGTACGTACAGATAGACTTAGAAGAAGATTTTTACACGTAGCACATAAAATAACTGATACTTTACACGAAAATAAATTTACATACAGCATGAAATGCGAGTATTTAAAACCATAGCGGCCGCGGTGGTGTAGTGGTTAGACTGCTCGCTTCTCACATAGGCGAACCGGGCTCGATTACTGGCGGGGTCACCCCTGATTTTTCGCACGTAGGAATCGCACCGGAAGCTGCATCTGGTTGGTGCGTTCTCTCGGGGATCTCCCGTTTCCCCTGCCCTTTTATTTCGGCGTTGATCCATACTCAATCTCAATAACCCACGTCGGCTCTCAAGACCCCGCTGTTAAGAGCCGCCCTAAATCTCATCACTCACTCACTCTCCGTGATTTTTCTGAAGGAAAGTTAAGTGATCTTGTCAAGTTTTATGTTTAGTATTTTTTCCTAAAAATTATTGTTAAAATGCATATTTTACAAAAAAATAAAAATAACTTTTGTTTCAAAGTTTTAAATGTGTCGGTATTTTATGAAAAATTTGTGTTGAATATTTTTTGTTTAAAACCGTTATCTTTTAACTAATGCGTTGAAGAGGTGTTTATCATACACGTGGTCTGGTAAGTAGAGCTCTGATGATGCGAAAGTGTAGGTAGGGTGAAACCGGGCTAAAAAAGTTCAAAAGCCAAAAACAATTTTTTGCATTGTTTGTATATTTTATCCTTTTTCGTTGTAACGTGAAATAATACCGTAAAAATGATTTTAAAAAAAAACAAGACTAAAAATATGGCTTACATGACCTGTAGGAACTTTACATTTAAATCGGATTTCATACAAATCTCAGAACTGAAGGAAACTACAACTTCAAGATAGATATCAAAGTTATTAAGTTACTGGGATGCTATGAGAATTACCTCCGAAATTTGCTATGCGCTTCGCCTAATACAATGATTATAATTTTTTTCTTTGGATCAAATTTAAGTTCAAAATAGCCATAAGTTTAACCCTTACCGCAGCTGAACCAACTGTCGCACTTCTAGGAAAATAGCAATATTTTACTCATGCTACTTCAATTACATTTAGCCGAAATCAAACTTTGTGTTAATATATATATTTTTTAATTAGTACGAATTAAGAATTTGATTTAACATTTGTTTACTCACACAAAAAAAATTAATGTTATTTTTAAAATTATTGGGTACTTTTTATCATGTTAATGTCATCACTTTCGAATTCAACATTTGAAAATACACCGCCTAATAAGCTGTATATACACTACCATTTACACACTTGCATACAGTCACCCAGTTAAGTTGCCAGCAAATTAAGTTATATAGTTCTAGGTCTTATTTATGAAATGCGACATTGCTGATTTAAAAAATGGGCAAATCGACCTGATGATTTTTATACATATTAGAATACGAGTTGGCATGATAGTAAAACATTTCAGTTCCAAACAATTTCCCATTTTCATTTGACTGGCATATAAATAAAGACATTAGGGTCGTGGCAATTTAAATTATACATATGGTGGAAGGACACGAAATTAGTTTATCGTGAAGAGCCTGTAATCGTTGACCGACTACATGCCATTAAATCACCCTTTCTACATACGTTTTTGGTTGATTCCAGCGTAAAAATTACACTTTGAAGCAATATAAGAATGATACGCGTATTTTGTGGAACAAACCTCTCCATTTAATTTCTCACGAGAAGAATCAGACTCCATAGTTTCCGCGACTTCCTATTGGCTGAGATCTACTGACGTCATTCATTTCGGGCAAGCTCGTGTATGCTCGTATTTAGAGACCATCCATACTAAACTTCATGAATCCGCACTAGTACTTAAGGGGAATGGTGAATGGAAGTAGTATATTTACCCGATTTTCGATATAAGTCGTTTTCCAGAGAGTTTATTAAAAATTTTTGGCTCGACAAGACGTAAATAATAATTTTCAACGCCTTTTTGCGTTGTTAGATTTTCACTGCCTTCATTATTCTCGGAACATTGATGGAAGAATTAAATTTTTTTTTTCTTATCATCAATCAGAGCTTCGAGAGTAACGAACGCAAAAAATTTCGAAAAATCCCCTGTAAAATTAATTGTGACAAAAATTATATACATATACGATTTTTGTGCACCATTACCCTTTAACTAAAAATGTTTGACCACACGAAATATAGTGACGCTTGGAATCTCCGCTACAGGAAGTGGTAGCAGTTCTTCATTTCTAGGCGAGTCTGTCTGTGCATATGGCCCCTAGTGTCAGCGATGTACCAGATTCTCTCTATTCTAACGTTGAAAACAGGATAACTGCAATAAGTATAAATAAAATATAAAATAACTTCGTAAGACAGTAAAATATTGTTCTTTTATAATTCACGTAGCTTTAAATATTAATTTTAATTGAATTAAAAGTTACCTTTTGGAACAATGCGCACCTGGTAGGGGAAATGTTCCCGGTGCCAAACTCTCCCACGAGGAAACTAGTTTCGTTCCAAACCTGGGTGAAATTAACCTTAACTAGGCTAGGCTTTGTTCGCATGAAGCGGAGGAATATTCTGGAAGTAGAACTTTAGCAGGACTTTAAGAAAAAAAATTGTAAGTAACGTAGAATGGACTACAAAGCGAGGATGGCAGGAATGAGGGCGGACGACAACCGCACTGAGCAGAAGTAACGACGCAGTTACGCGTAACTCAACGTTTGTCGACGACTGGGTCGAGGTTTCCGAGGCGCTCGTAAAGAAAAAAAAAAGGGGTGGAGGGGGAGGGGCAGTCGCTTGCCCGGCCCGTCTCTAGCCACAGGGCAAAGTGTATCCCGTGGATCTGCCCCCGCGCCGCGTACGCATTTAAACGCCCCCCCCCCCCCCTTCCTCACCGACCCAAGCAGTAAATCAGGTGGGGGTAATCCTCACGGGGGCTGGCGTACGGATATCCCCTCGATTCGCCCTGCTCGATATTCCCCGCCGCTCGGGGGACAGTTCACTTCCGCACCCGCTAGACCTCCTGCCTGCGAGCTCGCCTCATCACGTTGTAAGGCAGCACAGATGAAAGTGTAATGTTCTGCCAGCAGTGCAATGCCGGAATCGCATAGCCCCCGACGCGCACGACACGACGAACAACAGCCAATGAAATACAAGATAGATCGTCGTAAGCCCGACCGATTTTGTCGTCCGACCAGCAATTTTGGATTAGAAATGATTTCTATTCCTCGTCGTATAGTGCGGCACGACGCACAGAATGTACAACCTTGCAAAATGAAATTGTATTGAAAGCTTTACCTACACTGCTAAATACGCAGATTAAAAGAAAAATTAATTGAAAATTACTGTATCTAACTCTTAAAAATAATAATTTTACCTTTGTATGCATTAACGATACAAATTTGCCACCATTATATATTACAAATTTTCCTCTTGTTCACCGCCTTTGAAACTAACGTAGCCTATCAGCGCCTTCTAAATAGTTAGGTTAAATGCCTAGAGCGTGGTGTCGGTAGTGCTAGAAATTAAAGCAGTCACATTCAAAATGTGCCGTGGATGGAACTTTGGTCGTGTCGTGCTGTGTTGGTCGGCATAAATGTTACAAGTACAGTAATATTTTATTGTCTGTGGGCCGCCAGTAACCAATGACGCTGTAAACGTTGTATATTGTTATGCTACTGATGTAACTGTAACATGAACTACTTATGTAACAGTGTTACCTCACTGTACTGTCAACGTAAGGCGGGGTTTCTGTTGCAGCAAATCTAATGTTGGGTTGAACTGATGTTAGCCCTTGTGTTATTTACGTGTGTTTCGTTTGCTTTAAAATAGTATTTCGATGTAAAATAAATTAAGTACAACTATTTCGTCTCCAAAAGAAAAATTACCTATGCAGAAAAAGACGTATCGGAGAATCGAACCTACCCCTGTCGTACGTGATGACTGCCGCATTACGACACCCAACGTCATACCAGTTGCTCTATTTTAACATATTGAACTACGTTTCGATTTTTGGTAAAATAAAGAAACAACTTGCAGTAGCCTACTCTGTCGTTTTTGGAAATAATTTACGTTAAATTTAGTTCTCATTCTATGTTTTAAAATTTAAATACAGTGGATTCATTTTAAGAGGTTATGTTAACTATTATTCGCTATTTTACAATCTAAAGTCAGTGTTAACTGGTGTTTGCTGGGCATTGCTTTAATGTCGCAGCAACGCACTTATTTTGTTATTCCTATTATTTTAAGTGTAATACAACTTTTTGATTGCTGCAACATTATTTACCTATAGGTTTTTTTTTTTTTACATTAACACTTCAGCGGTATATTTCCCTTGCATTAAAATTAGATTTTGTCATAACATTATTAATTTTATTACAACAAGAACTTTCAAAGTAATGACTTAATAGTAATTTATTTTAGTTGCAACAGGATTAGACTTTTTTACTGTGCTGCATTGATAAATACGTTTACCGGTGGGAAGTACTATGAAAGCATTGGTATAAAAATACAACCATAATAATTAACATTGGCTAATATAGTTACTATTCCCCAAGCCAAGTGTGCAGCCGGGTAGGGTTGAGATTCGAGCGCTAGTGTAACTGCAGAGAGAGGAAGAATAGCAGTGAGAACGGGAAATGCAATACAGTCGTCTGTCTGCGCGAGTGCGTGCACACACACAGGCACCAGCCTACACGTAAGCAACAACACTCCAACGAGAATAATTAGTTCCACAACTTATGGTCACTGCGACATCTGATACCCGCAACCGAACGCTTTATCTTCTCTCGGAGGACGAATGGGTAAGAGAGAGAGAGAGAGAGAGAGAGAGAGAGAGAGAGAGAGAGAGAGAGAGAGAGAGAGAACTCGGAAGGGAAAGATCGGCGCACATTTTGTTTCCGGATGCACATTTGGCTTGGTCAAGTTATATGACAGAAAGAAGAGGATGTCAGAATGGAAATTGTTCTTGTTCAAGTAACTGAAATTACACAAGGAAATTGATAACCTGCAAGGAAAATTATAGGAATATACTACCAAATAACTGCCGGACGAAAAGCCGGTAAGTCATAACTGTCGCTCCGGCCGGCCTGATGAATGGACGAGGTGAGACGGGAGTGGAGACACAGCAGAATGAAGACATGGGAGGAAAAGGGAGAGCCCCTACAAAACCCCGACAATAAACAGCGTCCTTCAGACTCCGCACACGAGAACCCTTGATGCTTCCGGAGTAAACAATCTTCGGCCTGACTGTCTGTATGGTATATTTTGCCTCTGGGCTTTGGTGAAATAGAAAACTCTAAGGCTAGTGTAAAAATGGAGCAACGTGTGAACTGGAGATTTACTGTAAAATCAAAGAAAATCACTGATAGACGTGAACGGCGACGATGATATGTGTTTAAAATGAAGAACTGATTTAGTAAAAGAGGTGGAATGTGATGAATAAATTATGATTTTAAAACATACAGAAATGTCAAAAAGTTGAATGACATGTGCAATAACATCGACGTCTGGGCATTCAGGTGATTACAGATATGATGATCATGTACGTACAAAGAAATGATAGAACAAATTTGTATCATCAGCTGAGCATGCCACAACTGTGTGCAGTTTTGACCTAAAAATGCAATAATCACACCCCATATTAGCTATATCTGGCACTGTGTGACTTCTACGTATTCTCCAAAATGAAGCATATATTGGAAAGAACACATTTTTAGTCAGTTGCAAATGTGAAAAGAAAGATGTTAGACTTTTCGAACAGGGTGACAGTAGATGAGCTGCAGAATTACTTTGAACAATGCAATATACAAAACAAAAGCTTTCATGGACAAACTTCATTCCACACACAGATATACTGATACACAGTAGAACGACACTTGTACACATTACTTTTCAATATAGTCACCATGCTTGTCAAAACATTTGTTTCAACAGAACACCATCACATCGATGCCAGCATTGAAGTAATCTGCGTCCAGTCCCTGTAGCTACGTCATAACGGCTTGTTGGACTGCAGTATCGGCTGTGAATCGTCTAATATCCGGATGCTGCTTCAAATATCTGAAGAGATGGAAATCGTTGGGTGCTAGTTCAGGGCTGTAGGAAATATGGTCCAGTACCTTCCACCGGAAGCACTACAACAATTCACGCATGCCCGTGGCTGAGTGTGGTCGGGGATTATCATGCAGCAACCCGACGCCTGTTGCGAGAAGTCCAGGCTGTTTTCTGCGAACTGACACTCGCAACCGCCCCAGTGTGTGACAGTAACTGGCAGCATTCACTGTCTCTCCCCTACTGAGAAGATAAAGCAGAAGTTCGTCCTTGTACCAAAAGACAATTGCCATAACTTTCGTCGTGGATGGAGATGTTCGGACTTTCTTGGAAGGTATGGACGATGTTTGTTTACATGAAACGGATTCTTGCTTCTTCTCCGGTGTGACACGATACACCCACGTTTCATCCCATGCAAGAATAAGGTGCATGAACAGCACTCTTTCCTTATGAAACTACATCGAGTGCGTGAGAGAGAATCTTATCGTAGTGACTATGTGATCTTCTGTGAGTTGCCTTGGTGCCCAGCATGAATGCGTTTTCGGTAGCCTAGTTGAACATGAACGATATTGAATGCATTAATCACTGAGATGTTGAGTTTCTTAGCAATATTCTAGGTCAAATGCGACGATCGTCCTGAATCAAACCATCAATATGGCACACATGGCACATCAATATGGCACTAGCTCTTTGCTCATCTTGGAAACACGTCCTGTCGTTTTCTAACTGTGTGCATCAAACCACGCCAGTTTATGTGCATTAACGTTAGCACCGTTCGCCTCAACAAGTTTACTATGAAATTTGGCTGGTAAGGCGTCCTTTAGATGCAAAAACCTGATCACACTACTTACTTCAATGCTTGGTCATGCTTCTGTGAGCGCAACCATTTTGCGAGGGTCTGACGAAACATATGCCACATATGACGGCTGTGTGACAAACCTATGGTCTTCTGCTGCGGCCTGGCGAGAAATTCTAATAACAGGAGGAATATGACACTCGAGAGGGTTCTTGTTTACTCACTTTTTGAATTACCCTCGTACATATGCAGTGTGGTCTTGGTAGGGGAGGACAGCATAATGAAAGAGGCTAAAGTTACATTAAAATATTTTGGCATTAAAGCTAACTTTATTAAAAAAAAATTAACAAATGTATTTAAAAATACGAAATTAAAATTTCGAATTTTGTGTTCAGAGGGGATGGAGGACCAGAGCTGACCAGCTAAACTGTTTTGATGTCACCCGGCCACCATGTTGATACAAGTGGACTTGATATTTATCCACGAACTTGACCTCATGTCTATGACCTTGAACCGAGGAAAATAGCAAAATTATTTTAAAAATCCAACAAATTTTTAAAAATTTCCAAAAATGTATAAAGGTGTATTTAAAAGGTTATCTAAAATTATTAAAAAATATATTTTGAAATTATTTAAAATCTTACATTTCCGGAGGTTCCACCATCACCACGTCAAGCAGACGACTGAGCCCTTTCCAATCAATCACATTGTTTTATCATTCCCCTCCCCAACCCCTCATCAAAGCTCATTCTGTCGTATGCAGCCATCTTGTTTTTTTTTTAGTTAATCATTTGTGTTCATTTTCAACACCTAGGTGAAGCTAGTGCATTAATTACCGATTTCACTTTTTATTCTTTTCTTTTGTCATTTGTTTACATAACTGTAGTTTGTCTCTCGTCTATGCTCGTCATGCCATATTGAATTTCATATTTTTACTTTTTCATCACTTATGTAAAACTAGCGTATTAATGATCGATTTCGTTTAGCCACCAGAAGGCAGCGATATTTGGTTACTTTTTTTAAAGTATAGGTGGTCCTGTCTGCGCCTCACACATTGGATTCTATTTCCATAACCTAAGTGGTGCTAATTTCTCGATTTAGCCACCAGGCGAGCTGCCGAAGCAAACATTCTTTCATGCTCTCTCATGTCTTGTTCACCATCTTTGAATAAGTTTCTTTTTAGTTACCTTTCTTCTGTTCTCTATCATTCCTTCTGAATTTTGTCACCCCGATTTAGTAAAATGTGCTCCACCCACCATCTTACAATATATTCATGATCTGTCATTCCATCTAGATTTATTAGCCTGATGATTACTCGGTACCCTCGAACCGCCTTCTTGGGTCATATCACACATGGTCTCGATCTTTAATCATCGAAATCCATTTACTTCGTCATTTGTGTTTACTAGAAAAATATGGTGTATTAGAGACACACCAGTCATGTAGAAAGTTGTGTAGGGCCTCTCTTTGCCATATAACGCACTGAAGCAGGTCTGGCCAGGCCCGACTCGACCTTCACCTTACCTTCCCTCCAAGTCTCGTGGTCTAAATTCTACCATATCAACATTTTTCATGTATGTTGCATCCAACATACTTAAAATGTGTTATGATAGCAATCCATTCTTAGTTACTGTGCAGTTGATTTCAATATCATACCTTTATTACAATACCGTTGACTGTGCACATCCAGTGTTGGGCCTACGCAGTAAACATTGAAGTACTAACTTTTTAATCATTATATTTTGACACATAATTTCGTTAACTTTTTATCATGCCCACTTACAGTACCATCATGTAGACACCGATCTGAAAGCCAAGGCTATCATATTCCCTATATCAGGGAAGTAGGCAGGATAAAACACCAACGAGAAATATAACATTTTTTCATTGAAATTATATACATACTTACATACTTCAGACAACAAACATAAAAAAAACTGAATCGCTATAGTTTCCATACATTCATATTATGTATTTACAGCAGCATGGTCATTTTTCACAGCGAATATAATCTGTTTATACGCAGCTCAAGACTGTCTATGCTAGCAAGCGTCCAACCAGAACCCTTGGCCATCCATTCTTATTCTCCACAACAAAAATTTTCTTTCAATGCTTCTACAGCCTCTGGAATGTCATCGACATTGTAAAATGCTACATTCGCAACCTTTGAATGCTCGCAGACTAATGGCTTCATTCAAAGGTTGTGGCTTTTCGTAGGTACACTCCAGGCAAACATTATATTTTATGGGACCTTCTTCAACTTCTTCTATTCATTGATTGATTATACTTTGTTTTATGTGGTCAAGGTATGTACATATGATTTTTTGAACCGAACAAAGTTATTCCCAAAAACAAAATCTTTTAAAGTGTCCTTGAATGCTGATTGTTAAAGGCATAATCCATTCGATGTGGTTTCGCCAACAGGTAGTACATGTAGCTTCTTAGCTGGAG
The DNA here is from genome assembly GCA_029891345.1 of Dryococelus australis. Lineage (NCBI taxonomy): Eukaryota > Metazoa > Arthropoda > Insecta > Phasmatodea > Phasmatidae > Dryococelus > Dryococelus australis. Next base: position 34,324,764 of record CM056998.1, on the reverse strand, counting down.
GAACTGTTCCTTTACAGTTCTTCGTAATTCTCTTCAGCTTATCGCCTCGTTTGAACAGATGCTTGCAATTGACACATAATTGAGTAGCACAGGAAGGGCCCTTCGCACAAGTTGTTGTTTCGTGCTTACTTGCACCATCGTTGTAGGCAAACATCGTGTCACATTAACAGAAACGAATCCTTGATGAAGTCATCGATTGCAGCACTACTGCAGATGACCCATCCGAAGAAGTCGATGGCCCTGTAGGTGACCCATTCGAAGAAGGTGATTATGGCGTCAGCGCCATGCCTGAAGACGTCGATGGCTGCACTGCTGCAGGTGACCCATCCGAAGACGTCTCTGGCACAGTCAGCGTCATGATCGCGAGGAATCCAGTGGCAGTGATGCTATAGGTACTATTGCTGGACCCACAACCTCTGCCACCATTATATTATATAATTTCTTTCACAAGCTGGTATGACGTATCTTTCACATAATATGCTGTTAAACTAAGCATCTCAGCTGACCCCCTACCTCCAAGTGTTTATAGTATGTAAGCCATATGACGTCACGTTGACAATGAACCAATCATATTTCACCAATAAGATATTGTGCGGACATCGACCAGCCAATCACCGAGTTGCCTTGTGATTGCTGCTCGCCAGTCGTATGCAGGCATTGAGACCTCGCTTGCGGGAGTCAGTCGCCAGGAGTCGATCGTTCCACAAATCCGCACCGCAATCAGCATCACATGCACCACAATCAGCACAGTACACACCGCAACCAGCACCAAAATCTTTTCCACAATCTGCTCCGCATGCTCCGAGATGTGCTCCGCAATCTGCTCCGCACACTCCACAAACTGCTTTTGTGAAAAGGGGGGCGGAGGATGTGACGAAAATGTGATTATTGGGAGGGATCAGTCGTCTGCTGGACGCTGTGCTGGAAAAATCAAAGGAAATGTAAGTTTTAAAATAATGTTTTAAATATCAATTTTAATAATTTTCAAATAACATTATAAACACATTCTGATAAAATTTTAGAAAACTAAAGAGTTTTTTTTTTTTTTTTTTTTTTTTTTAGAGAGAATTTGCAATTATTTTTGGTTCAAGACCATGGCAACAGGGTCAAGGTAAAGGTCATGGGTTAAGATCAAGACCACTTGGATCCAATATGGTGGCTGGATGACTCCGGACCCTGAACCCTGAGTATCGATTATGCATACCCTATGCCTATAAAATCTATATGGCCACCACTGCTCTGTCCTGGAAAAAAGAAGACCCCAAATTGTATGAAATGAGTGAGTGAAGAGATTTGGGCGGCTCTTAACAGCGAGGTATTGAGAACCGTTTAGGGTGATTGAAGTGAATATGGAGCGGCGCCGGAATGAGGGGGCGGGGGAAACCTGCCGACCACGGCATCGTCCGGCACGATTCCCAATTGCGAAGATCCGGTGACCCGGCCGGGGATTGAGCCCGGTTCGCCTTGGTGGGAGGTGAGCGTGCTGACCGCTCAGCCATCGCGGCCCCTGGATGAAATGAGATTTTTTTTTTAAGGAGTTCCTTTTTTCATATGGGGAGTCTACATTTTTGAGGGAAAAAAAGGGATATCTTTAAAGGAAAAAGGTACGTTTTGAGGTAAGAAGGAACATTTTAAGGAAAAGGGTAATTTTAAGGGAAAATTGGTCGATTTTGAAGGGAAAAAGGAAATTTTGAAGAAAAAGGAAAATTCCAAGATGGCAGTGGCTGGATCTGGCTCAGGTCCTCGATCCCTTGTGCCTAAACATACATAATCATTTACTGGCGACCAAACTTATGTAGCCCTTAAGGTACATTAAATCATCAATTTATGGAATTACAGATAGCATTTCCCGACCGGAAAACGACCGAAGTAACCAACGACAACGGTATTCTACACCACACCAACAGTGAAACGCTCACCTGACTTTCAAGAACTCACGTCCTTTTCTCAATGCTTTAAAATACCAGTCTGCTAAAAGAAAATATTTGCATGTTTTACTTGTGTAAATATCAATAAATGACTGACACTACGCTTAACGTTCACGTCACGTATGGGGTAGAGTGTCCATTCAAGCCGAACAGTAACTATTCCCGTGTCCTAAATCGAACTGCATTCCTTCTTACTAAAGTGTCGGGACTATATGTGACTTCAACTTCGCAAATGTTTCACTAAAATAAGTGATTTGATGTGATAGCAAACTACTTTCCAAAAAGTGATAACAGGGACATCGTACTGTCAACCTACGCGTGATGATACATTTTTCTTACGTAAAAGCGCTGGTTTGAGGTCGAAATCGTGTGTATACCAACGTCACACAATACGCAGAGGAATAAAATCAGTCCACTTCATGTTTAATCTGTACGTTAGTGCACTGAACTCTACGCACTGATAGCAGCTGCTGAAGTCCCTGCATACACTCAGACCTTCATTAGAACCTGGAACGCAGTTAAATTACAAGTATTAAAACCAATATTGAAGGAAATATGCTCAGGTTGTTCACGATAAAGCGACCACTTTAGAAATGAACCTTAGAAAAAAGTCACTGTTCCTGCATGCATAATGGGCGTACTGGGTGGCATTCGCCCAGTAAAGTTGGTAACGATGGATAGAAAGTAGTTCCATATCTTTACGTCGAACAAAAAGTGCTAGATAACCATTTTTGATAACTTAAATTTGTGTAAAAAGAAATAGATTAGTTGAGTATTAACTTTCTTAATCATTTCACAGTTTCATTTGACCGACGCATGAATAAAGTGATGAGGCCAATGGAAATGTTAATTTTACATAAGACGGAGGAATACACAAGGTTTACGAAGGTATATCTTAAGCAGGGCTTTCAAAAATACTCATTTTACCGTGAACAGCCTATAGATTCACGGACACATTGCCTGCCACGCTCCTCTTAAAGTTTGCAACGATGTATGGAAAATAATTCCGTATTTTCATGGAAAATTTTAAGAGCGCTGTTAAAAATTATGTACACCGATATTATGTTAGTCAGTTTCTGTTGAGAGTTCATACAGAATAATTAACATAATAATTACATACTTTCGCTCCAAACCGTTTATCAGTTACACTTGATTCACTCATGAGTAAATTCGTGGAGCGGAGCGAAGATATTTGGGAGGCTCTTAACATCGAGGCTCAGAGAGCCGATGAGGGTGAAGTGAGGTGAGAACGGAGCAGCGCCGGAATGCAAGGGTGGGGGAAACGGGATATCCCCGAGAAAATCCCCAAACGCGAATATCTGGGAGTGACTCCAACGGGAATCGGACCCGGTTCGCCTATGTGGGAGGCATGCAGTCGACGTACTACGCCACCACGGACCAATGTCAACAATGGTAATACTTATTTTATATATGGCGAAAGATTACAAGAAGTGCAGGAAAGTACAACCTGACTGGGTCCTTCAAAGGTACTCAATTATAGGCTATTCGCGGTAAAGTGAGCACTTTTTAAATCCCTCTCATTTGGAATAATAGTCAATGAATATATTTTATTTCAGCCTTAGACGTTAACTTCCTAGTGAGGTGTAATATACACACTGTGTTTATTACCTGTATGACAATATTTATTTTAAAATGTGAATAGAGGATAAAATATGGTTGAAAGGAAAAAGTAACTAGGGTCTCAAAAATGCTCACTTCACCGTGAACAGCCTATAATGTGTTTATTACCTGTATGACAATATTTATTTTAAAATGTGAATAGAGGATAAAATATGGTTGAAAGGAAAAAGTAACTAGGGTCTCAAAAATGCTCACTTCACCGTGAACAGCCTATAATGTGAACTGTGTATACTTTACAGCATGGGAAAGTTATGTAAAGTTGTGATCAGAGCACTGAAACTGCAGTATAATGGGAGGATTTGGGCTAGGATGAATAGGTTTTATAGTTACAGCATTTATCATGCTCCAGGAATATATGTGAGTAATGTGTTGTGTTGGTATTGGCTGGTGGCACCAGCCAATCGTAATGCAGTTCTTTGGATCTCGTGCGTCGAGGGGCCTAAATGCCGCTAGTGGCACAGTCTATCCGATTGCAGGAAGCTGATTCCGATACGCTGAAACGTGGGCTGCAGTCAAATATGTATAGGCTGTACACAGTAAAGTGAGCACTTTTGAGGCCCTAGTTACTTTTTTATTTCGGCCAGTATTTATCATTTAACGACATTTTAAAATAAATATAGTCATGTAAGTAATAAGCCCAGTGTGTAGATTACACCGCTAGTGGAAGTTTAGGTCTTTTGCTATAATGTAATATATTTAATGACTTTTACTGCAAATGAGAAGGCTTTCAAAAGTGCTCACTTCACCGTGAATAGCCTGTAGCTGTAGCGAGGGATAGGCGTGCATCTCGGGCTAGCTCACCTCCCCAAAAGACTCTCGTTCATCGCTGAATAAAGACATCTTGACAAGTGTTTCTCCAGCTTTGCACCCCCCCCCCCCCTCCGGGTCACCGTTGAGGAACTTAGGTAGGGATGTCGGGAGACACCGCTGGAGTACCTGGAGAAAATTCCAACTGCCATTGCATCGCCCGGTCGGATTTTCCGGGTATCGAACCCTGAAAATCTCGGTGGGTGGCCAGTCTTCTAATCGTACTGACCGATTCGGTTCCAGTTCATTTGTTATTTATTATTTAACCTTATTTCCACTTGCTGCTCCTTACCGCCATACGCAGAATGCCGCGGATGTACAGGTATAGACTGTTTACTCTTAATTGAGAACTTTTGAAATCAACATTTGAAAAATGTGACTGCCACTGTCTGGATATATTTTAAATGGCACACTGACTGACTTTCTCCCAATGAAGTTGGTAACGACGGATAGAAAGTAGTCCCATGTATAAAATTTTTATTAAAAGTGTTAGTTAAACATCTGTGAGTACAGATAGGAATTATTTTGTTTTTAGAGTTATATATATATATATATATATATATATATATATATATATATATATATATATATATATATACACAAGAATGAGTAAATGTGTAAAAAATACTCCCATTAATAATTTTAATAGTTTCATTTGACCGTCTCACGAATAAAATATTTTAAGCCATGGCGATGTTAATTTTATATATTGTGGAAGAACGCATAAAGTGTATTCAAGGAGATCTCAAGCAAGGCTTTTAAAAGTGCTAATTTTACGGCGAACAGCATATAAAAACCACGACCAATGCAAATGCTTATCTTACTATTCTCGTCTTTGAGCCACGCTGCCAAATGCTACAATCCCTCTGACTCTAAACTACTCTATATCAAGTACAGTCATTAACATAGGTATTTTAGGAATGACAATCCCTGGAAACATCTCCCCAAACCGAAGTTATTAAAAGAGCAGCGTTGAAGAAGGTTTAGTATTTCTTGTTAATTTATGTTAATGGATAAAACTCTTAACTTGTACACATTATATAAGATGCCACTTCTTTTAAGTTTAATATATTTTCAGTAGTTTGTGCACACCTAATAAAGAATTAAAATATGTTTTCTATTTTTGAAACACAAAAATATTAAAATATAACCCACCTGTAGACATTAAATTATTTAAACTAAAGAATTAGGCATGAGCTATTTCAAGATATTTGCGTGATAATAAGGAGATTTTCCTATTAATTTATGAAAATTTTTCACGCTTTTATTTGTGGCTGCTACTTGAGTTTTCAGAAATAACATTGGTTAATCTTACCTTGAATTTTATTACCCTAGTACATTTAGGCTTACTTTTTTAAACTTTTAGATTTCTAGTTAAATTTGATCTTCGAAAAACAGTAAATTTTTTGGTTCTGCAATTACATAAAAACGAGGAAAGTATATTTTATTTTATGACAATAACATATAGCAAATAACGTTAAAACGTTGAAAATCGTTTGGTACATATTATAATATGATAGATAATTTACATTCCAGCACCCTCAACGAATCGTTATTTATTGTAAATTCTGAAGAAGCCAGTAGTGTTATACTGTCAAGAAAGTGTCTTTAAAGTATGAAATATATGTAAACGAAACCTGTTCCGTTTGTGAAACAGAAGAGGAGCCTTTAGAAAAAATAAAATAAAATCACAAAAATCGTTTTCCTGAAACATAATTTACAAGTAGCCTGTATTTAAAATGAGTTTGCTCCCACTACATGCTGGATCTATTTCTTTTCCGAGATTCTTGGGGTTGCGGTGATGTAGTGGTTAGACTCGCCTCTTCCCTGCGAGAACCAGGTTCGATTCCCAGCGGGGCCTCTGGTCGCTGGTCGGCGGATTTTCTCGGGGATCTCCCGTTTCCCCTGGCCCTTCATTCGGGCGATGCTCAATACTTATGGGCTGTTCACGGTAAAATGAGCACTTTTGAAAGCCCTGCTTGATCTACGTGTACGGCCGTTGTGTATTCTTCCGCCTTATGTACAATTAATACTGCCATGGGCCTTATCACTTTGTTAATGCCCGGTCACGTAAAACTGTAAAATTATAACTAAAGTAAATAATTTACAAATCTGCTCATTTTTACACTTCGATGAATAAAAAAAAAAACAGAAATAGAAGGAAATAATGTAAGTAAGCACAACTGGTTACCTAACACTTTTTATCCGACGTTATGGTATGGAACTACTTTCCATCCATCGTTGCCAACTTTACTGAGCGCATGTCACGCAGTGCGCCCATTAAAAGATATGCCAGGCAAGAGCAATGAAATTTTTCTAAGGTTGATTTCAAAAGTCCTCACATTACCGCACAACACAGTACCTAGTACGCCAGACATTGCGAGGTCCACTCTCTCGCTGGCACACAAGCATGTTCCTGCCGACAGCTGCCAGCAGGACGAACAACACTGCATCCCGGCGTGATTCGACTGCTGCACCCGAGTCCCGTTTGTTTTATTGCACCGAGAGGAGTTATTATGGCAGCTTTCACAATTCGCCCTCGCCAACATGATGCATCCTCTACTGGGGAGGATGGGACGCCATCGCCGAATTCAGGCTACTGTGTTAGCGCCCAGCTTCTCGTTTGTTAGGAGACAGACCTCAGATCCCGAAAGACCGTGTCGTGGGCTCCTTCGTGTGGCTGTTGATATAATGTACCGTTTATTGTCACAATCTTTTGTGTTCGTGATCGTTTTATCGTCCGTGTAGCTTACTTGCGTGGGTTTTTTTTTTTTTGCACGAGACGATAACAAATTGTCTACCAAATAATTGTCGTTTAGAATGGATAAGAAATAAACATTCAAACCGAACTGAAATATAAGCTACTTCAAATGAAGTGGAAACTCTCCCGTTTATAAAAACAAAATATTTTACAACTACAGGGCATAGTTTTTGAGTAGACGTTTCGTATGAAAAAAAAAAAATTATATAAGCATCGGCACATAAATATTTGAAAGGCGTTATTTTTAAGTGCAAGCAATATTTAACAACAGTAAAATCATTATAATTTAGGGGCCTAGCTCTCTATAAGATCATATGAAAATGTATTCAAATTAAAATGCACAAGACTACACATGAATTTTATGACTTAAAAAATATCAATTTAAAGAAATAGTTTAACTGGAAAGAACTTAAGCTCCAATTCAAATTTAAGGCTCGGCTTACTTTACAAAACGGAGAAGAACACAGTATTAAAAAGAACGCCAAGCATAGAAAACTAATTAAAGAAATTAAATCTTAACCTAAAACTGTGTAAAAATCATAAAACATTTTTCTCAAATAATATATGCCGATTTCTCTTGATATTGAGAAACACCGTTGTTTACCGAAAGTTGAAGGCCAAGTCTGATGCTTCCGTAGTGAATTCACCACGACCGAGGTATTGCAGTTTTTTGACTGCGTCCATTTGTTGGATGCGCAAACAACCAGGGCAGCCGATTAACATTCGAGGAGTAGATGTGTACGTAGATCCCCGGGGGCCACGTTTACATGGAAATTCCTCCGCGCTCCACGACAAATCTCACCATTTTATAATTTTATTGTTTTGTAGGGATGTTGATGACGGAAACAAATATCAACATTATTTATATTGGTTATTTATAAAGGCAACGTTCTTCGAAACGATATATCGAAAGAAAAAAAATGACAATTTTCGGTACATCGGAACCCAATATTTGATGTATATAAGGACTCGACAAATGTAAAATTGCTTCGAATATTACACTTTGAGGGCACAAGTAATTGCAGAAAGATGTTGCGCCTGCTTTTGATGCATGTTGCCAAAGTAAACATGATAATTTTTAAATTATTATTATTTTTTTTAAATTTAAAACAGAGCTTATTAAAAGTAATTCCAAAAACATTTATTTCCGATATCTGGAAAAAATGTATGTATTTATGTAAAATCTCGTTGAAATATATCGGCGGTTTATACCGACATATCGTTGATATAATATCACAATTTCGATATTTCGATATTTTTCCAAGATCACTACTGTTTCGGTGGTCTTTGTCGGGTTCTCAGTAATAAATTACTGCTAATCAGCACTCCAGTTTTTAATTATTTCTCAAATGAATACGATGGATTGTAAAACCTATAACTTATGTCGCGCCACATAGTGCTGCGCAGTCCACGCGCGACTCCATCGGCCGACGCCACCGGCCAATAATAAACTTCGCGGAGTCAATAAAGCGTGTTTGGTGTAGCCAGGAACAATAGGACGATGGTAAGTGAGAATAAAGAGACAGGCACAACTAAAATAAAATATTAAAAAACCCTGGAGTGGAGAGTGAACCCAGGGTGCGGCAACACTCACCGAGTGACAGGCTTTCCAGCTGGGACTCGTAGGTGCCCGTCATCCCCCGACATGACGTGAAATGAGACCGTAGGATGGAGCGGCGCTGGAATGCAAGGGCGGGGAAAACGGGAGTACCCCGAGAAAGCCCGCCGGTACAGACACGACTGATATTGTTGTAGTGGAGAATATAGGCAGCTCCCTCCCATCTTGTACTAAGTGCCAGTAAATTTGTGGTTTTGTGAAAGGGTTAATTGCAGATGTCCCAGATATTTCTAACCTGTATGGAAAGCATCCCTGATGTTCTGATATGATTCACCACTTATTCTTTCTATGCTTCTTCCTGTTTGCAGTTCATTTGGTGTTTTTATTATACTTAGTTTTGTTTTCCGTAGACCGTATTTGCTATTTTCCATTCTAGTGCCAAGACTCACAATCCTTCGGCAATTATTTTTTTCCCGTCCCGCGTTCCATTATCGCGAGGATTTTTAATTTCGCAGTGATATTCTCTTGTATTAATGGGTGTATAAACCCTCCTGATTAGTTCCGGTAGGAAAGTGGGGAGAGTAGCTCACACATCAAAACAGTAGGCTTACAAAAATTCCTGACCTGACCGGAATTTGAATCCAGTGACTCCTCGTCCCACGATAACGCCTTAGCGAGTTCGGCAGGTCAAGAAAACGAGAGCCGGTTCGTGCGCCTTGTTACGAAAAGCTCCTGTTTACACCGCGAGCAGGTAACGAGGAGACAGATCAGTTTATAAAACACAAAATCCCAAACACAGAGCCAAAATGGCAATCTGTAGACTACCAAAGAAATGCGCCGAGGACGACTAAATATGTGGGTCCGGCAAGCTAAGCAAACTTTGAAGCAAGCACAACACTCCTCCAGCAGACTTCACCCACGGGGCACGACGGTTACCAATCACAACCTTGTACGTCATTAACACACGTGGTGGGGCGAGAAGTGTGGACAGAGCCACGAGGTCCAGGGAAGACGCAGTCGGCGGTGTGGCAGCGTGCAGCGCGGCCAGGGGTCCAGGGTGCGAAACCCTGTGAGTCCTTCTAATATGAATTGTCTTAATTACTCTGAGCTCGTACTTCCCCTTTTCCCTTCACCCTATTGGTCTTTAACTAATCAGAACCGCTTATAATTGTAAGATGATCAAATATAATAAACGTGACTCTAGCCAATCTCTAATTTAAGTAATTCTTCTAATTTAAATCACTTACTTCCACTTGCCATCCTTATATACTCCACGCTTCTGGTCTTCAAACCGCGGATCATAACAATATGGAATCCTTTACCTTTATGGTGTTAAATAAGAGTCTGAAACAGCATGACGTTGGAAATAAAACTATTTTTAAAAAATTTAACTAATTAATTGTTTATGTTACTTGAATGTCATAAATAATATTTATTCAGAAATCTTTATGTAGTTCGTCCGTATTTCGATTTAAAATTTCTAGATAAAATTTAAAAGTCAAAACAGCCTATTACAGGCGAACCAATAAGTATCGATGTTATTAGTTCGAACTAAACTTCGTGTTCTATAAGTTGTAACGAGTCAAGATTTAAAGTCAAAATTCTAATATATAAGATTAAAAACTTGAACGTTATTTTTCTAATTATTTGGGTGAGTGAAAAGGCGAGTGGAAAGATTTGGGCGGCTCTTAAAATCGAGGTCTTGAGAGCCGATGACGTCGAAGCGAAGTGAGTATGGAGCAGCGCCGGATTGAAAGGGCAGGGAAAACGGGAGATCCCCGAAAAAACCCGGCACGATTCCTAAATGCGAAAATCTTGGGGCTACCCCACCGGGAATCAAGCCCGGATCGCCTTGATCTATCCACTACACCACCGCGGCCCCTCAGATTATTTGGCATTGTTATCAAGTTATCATCGATACTACGTCACAATACTATAGGATATCTTCGAAACGTAAAAAATATATATATATATATATTCTGGCTACGGAGGCTTACAAAATTGTGGCGTTTGTTTAGCCTGTCAGGTAAATGATACCGACAACTTATCCGCGATCGTTGGTGATGGATAATTCAAGAGGAAGGAATTGTGGGAAGTAGGACGGGACCCAAGATCGCCAAGTTCTTAGCATCGCAGAAAGAAAGAAAAAAAAGTGCGGTCTGTGGGTACCAGATAAACCCCCTCCCTCCTTCCTCAACTCAGGCGACCCCTATAAACGCGTAGCAAGCCGCCCCAGGACTAACCACTAGATTGGTGTATCCCCTCGTCTCGTCGTCTTATTCCCCTACCGCTGGTTCCGCTCATCCCAGTCGATGGATCTGCGAATAGCTGTCTATTTCCTTCTCCCCTCTTTTCCCTTTACCGATGATACGCGCCCCCTCACCACAAGCCAGCCGCCCTCATCCCCACGAGAACCGACCCTCCCCCGCCCTCCGTTCGGAAAGTTTTCCATTTCCCGCCCAGGCAATTCAAGTTTTATAGCTCGAGACAATTCCGTGGGCATCGCGGGGCCCCGCTTCAAACATTTGTTCTTTCCCGGAGACGTAAAACATTCGGCGCGCTCAACATTCATACACGCTGTAAAAATAGATGTGACCGCCGGATGCTCGCTCGCACAGCATTTTGTTCCCTTCCCCCCTGCCCCTCCAATGACCCAAGAGAATAATGACCTGGAGATCCTTGTTTACCGCGTTACACAAGGCCACTGGACGAGACAATTTATGGTAACTTTATATTTGCACAAACACTGTTCTACTAGAAGACACTATATTTGGAGCCATTTCTAAGATATGGAAAATGTATTTCCCTTATTCGGCGTTTTTTTTTTCTTTTCAAACGAATTTCATAATTTTACAATATTTTTCTTCCACAAACAATTCCTGCCGTAGAAATGTAACAATTTAACCTGGCGAATAAAGTGTGTGGTGAAAGATGAGGGGGTGGGTATTGGAAAACTTTAAGACAATACATTTTATGTCTTATGTAATTTTTAAATAAAAATACATCTTTGTGTTTCCAAGAATCCTGGAAAATGAATTTTACGTTTTCACCTTCCTTTAAATTATGGGAATGAATAAGCGTTTTTGGTAACATGCTTTTACTACCCGAATCCTCCAATTTATTTAGTTTATATGTAGAGCACAGATCTGTTTTAATCGTAGCGAGTCGAACATAACTTACTTATAGAGAAAAGATAATGTAATTCACACATATGTAAATTCAGCATTTTCATGTTTGATACGGTTATATTGGACCGTATGTATTTATGAAAGGACATTAGTTTATGACACCTATGTGTGGTCAAAAAATTACTATAAATACTTTCAGCAGCGAAATTATTGAACTTATTCAGACCAGAGAGGGAGTATTTCAGGGGATTATGCGGTGGAACTCGCCAGGCACTAACAAATATTTTATTAATCACATAGTTAATAAAAATAATAATGTACTCGGGATGTGTTGGTGGCTGGTATTGACCCGCAAAGCAGTTTTGAATAAACATATATGCACAAACCTCTCAGCATTCGCCTGAAAATCGTTAAATTCGCTTCCTTAATCTCACTGTAAAAAAAATTGTGTAATTTTACACGAATGTACGTGGCAACACAATCTCCTCCACCCATGTTCGTATATTTTTACATGTACGTGTGTACGTGTACTTTTACAGTGTGTTCCATGTATGTTTACAAATACAATGCCAGTGTAATTTTACTATTCTTGTTATTCTTTATACAAATCCTTATGTTCAATCACAAGTAATCTGTATGTTTATTTTACTTTTTTTGTTACCAATATGAAGCCACATAATGTAAATTTACACAAACTTTGTTAGTGTAATTATATCAAACCTGTCAATTTCTTTTACTAATCATCACATAAAACTACATGTTCTGTACATGTTATTTTGCTATACTTGCTACTAATTTTCTACCACACTTTGTAAATAAACACTGTCATTGTTTTGGTAATTTTACTGCATCAATCTGTTATTGTTTAGCGTTCATCATACCCAATTACATGTACACGGTAGGAGTAATGTTACCATACCAGTTTGTAATTTTGACATATTATGATGTTACCTAATATGCACTCCGTGCATGTATTTTGACTATGTAAATTATATATTTCCTGCCACATACTGCAAATTTTCACAAACATCGCAATTGTAATTCAACACTGTGTATTTTCTCACTAACAAAAAGTGAAATCACAGATTCGCTGTAATTGTAATTACAACATTTATATACAATTTCACGATTTTAGTAAGCAATTTTACCGTCAGCATATGTTCTTTTACATCTGCGTAGTGTTAATTCACAAACTTTGTATGCGTGTTTTTAAAATTTCAATGTAATTTTACTCCGTTTTGTAGCTTGGTAGTTTGACAGAGTTATAAAAAGTTATCTCCAAAATGTGGACACGATTGACTTCAGATATAGAATAGGTAGTTATATACAAAAGCCAGCGTATTCCATCAGCGGGAGTTACGATTTTCTTTTGAACACACAAAAGGAGTTCGAAGTTGTTCTACTCCATCAATACCGCTAGATCGCATGTTTTAAGTAAATGAACGTAGTTATATTAAAATTTACTGGAACATTAGTGTCAAATTACAAATACTTTACTCGATTTAAGAAATTACTCATAAAATTGTAAAGTTACCGTATATATATATGTGTGTGTGTAAATAAGTAGTAGGGGCATGTCGGTTCTGGGACACCTAATGTGAATGACATGTGTATGGAGCGGATTAATTGGCATATTGCTAATGAATATGATATTTCGATTAATTAGCATAGTGTTTGATCGTATTAGCATATTAATCCAATTTTGCAAAATTTCGGAATATTTTGAAATTTTTTTAGTTTTTAGATTTTTTTAAATTTTTGTATCTTGGGGGAGGAAATTTCTGCATTAAGTTAATCGATTTCATTCAAATTCTAAACAAATTAACAAATTATTGAAGAAAGTTTAATCGATTTTACAAAAAAAATGTATACTAATTTAATAAAATCCAGATACTAATACCAAAATAAGAATTTATATGAAGAAAGTTAAACTAATTAAAAAAGTTTCAGTAGAAATATAAAAAAAGAATTAAAATGAAAAAAGCAAAACTAATTAAAAATACTCCCATTAAAAACTTTCGACAAATGTAAAAAAATAAAAAATATTTCCACGATATTAAACAGTATTAAAAACCCTAAATGCGAACCCTATTTAATTACATAAAGTATACTATCAAAGGTGGTAGTCGTCGAACGAGGCCTAAACTCTGTTCAGGCACCTGAGGGCCCAAGCGGAAAATCAGGCGAGTGAGTCTGGCGACCGTCGCGGGTGGCTAGCCGCCCAGGCATATGGTGGGCTAGGCTGGTCTGAACCTCGGTGCTCAGCTAACCCCTCATTGTGCTCCAAAGCCCTGCCAGGGGTTCCAGCGGCCGGTGTTCGCGTGATGAGCAGTGGCGATCAGGAACAGAGATGATCAGTCAATGGTAATTGGTTGAACAATGAAGAGTGTTGCTCCTGCGCATGTATATGTAAGCCGAAACCCCCTCCCCACCCTCCCTGGGGAACCTATATGAATAAGGCAAATAGCCTGATTTGTTATTTAACCATAATTTTACTAAAGGAAATATTATTTCCTTAACAAATTAAATGATTTTAATGCAAAATTATGAAATTAAAAAATTTATTTAAGAAACTAATGTGTTTTTTGAATTTTATCATTTTCAATTATATCGATTTGGAAATTTAATGTGAAATATGCATATTTCTGCAGGATTAGTGATTACTTTTAAATTGAATTTTGTGTTTAATTATCAATTACATATAGGAACAATTTTTTTTTCAATACAAGGTTTTATGATACCAGAACATAATAGTCTTTGTAATGCATTATGTATGGTTTTCTGTTTGGAATATAAATTAACTGCAATTTTAATTATATATTTTAATTTATATAATTACTAATCAAACATCATGTACATATGCGATTGTGTACCATCTATTAATCTGTGAAAGAATGTTGAATAACATCTATTATGTTTAACGTACACTGAATAATATTATCCATGCCTTAACCAGGAATGGAACCCAGAACCTAACTTATATTATCCATGCCTTACCCAGGATTTTAACCCGGAACCTTCGTAGCATATTGCAAATATGGCACGGAGGTAGGCGAAATGAATAAACTATTTTCATGGATTTGTGTTTTTTTGGAAGAATAATTATGTGTGTTAGTGGGTAAACTCGACGTGAGTATTGAGGAGGGGAGGGCAGGGCGGGAATGCTTTAAGTGACTGTCACTGTTAGCCCTAAAGGTTTTCTAAGCTCTTGGCACAACTTGTCGGGGAGCGGGAAAACAGTGGTGTGCTGGACTATTTGGAAGGCTGGAGCGGGAAACTGGTTTCATCAGACAAAATATCTTATTTACCAGCTCAGTTTTCGACCTGAAAAGTCACAACCTGCATGGCGTTCTGGTTAGCCAGAAGTTTGGAGCAGTATACAGACGAAAACATTTTTATTTACCAGCTCGGCTCTCGGCCTGCATGCATGCTACTTGCACTGCAGAGTTTCAATTGTGTCTTCTTTGAAATGTAACAAAATATTATATAGTTTTTTATTGGATAATTTCAGTAAAAGTTTTACACAAGCAGCTAGAGTGCTAGCCTCCAGTTATTTCTGCCTGAGATTAGATTTTTCATTTTACCACTCTTTCACAAGAACCAATAACTTTTAGAAATATTTTACACCTTTATACCAAACCTTTAGAATGTTTAAGACTTTCTCTTTCTTTATTAATCAGAGTAATAATCTTTTTCTGTTTCTTAAGGAAAGAACTACATTTCACACTTTATTATTCAGAGTAATAATTTTTTCCCCATTTCTTTAGGAAATCAACACATTTTTGTAAAGGGCAAAAGGTAAATAAAACATGTACAAATCCGTTCATTTTAATGCATATATTTATTTACTAATTGTACATTTAGGATATTTTTAAAAGGTTGTTTCAATTACATAGCATAATAAAATATCAATCATTTCAATACCACACAAATCTTATAACATAAAATGAGTATAGGTGGTTTTATAACATAAATAAAATTCTTTTAGACATAGGTTGTTTCAAAATTCATAACACATTTTACAATTATAGAGTATATTGCAAAATACAAATGTTATATAGGCTGTTTCAAGTACATAATTAACACTTACATAGAGTATTAAACAAACAGTAATTTAACCATAGATTATTTCGAAATACATAACACATTTTACAGGTATAGGATGCTTCCCAATTTACATAACACAGGTTATAAGCTATTTTAAAATTTGGTAAAGATTGTTTTCATACACTTTCTTAAAATCAGGTCTATGTCCACTTCTTGAAGTCTACTTTCAAAGAGAGAATGTTTCTTATGACCTGGTTGGATCTTGTCAATCTGAAAATACTCATCTTTACATTCTCATGAGTGTAAAACAACATTTTCAACTGAGTCTGGGTATGATTCGATATAGTGCGAGTGTACATCTTCAAAACTAGATGTCAGTAGAATTGCTGCAGTCATATAAAACACAGGAAATTTGGTTGTATTATTACATTGAATCATTTCATTACTTTTTCGTCTCCCAGCAGGAAATTAATCATCTTGAAATTGAATATTCAATCGCAAGACTCAGTAAACTCACAGAGAAACCCATTACACCATAAACTGTACAATATACTATACTTGTCATGTTTAATGCTAACATAATGGTTTCCCAAATAAAAGAACATGTTATTCATATACTATCCAATCCTCGACTGAGAATATTTTAGTAAGAAACAATGTATTAATAATCCTGCTCTATCTTTGCAATTTAAAATGTGCTTGAGGGTTAAACTTTATTTTTGGTAATTTTTCTGTGTGATGTATGTAACACTTTGATGAAACTCACCCAGTACTCGATGTATAATTAAACTTTTTATGGTGAAGATAAAACATATGTACATGTCACATATACCAAAATACAGATATGGTAAAATATTATTTGTTGTATAGATCATATGTTTCAAACATGGTTCTTTCTGACAGAAGGTTGTTACAATACACTCACCCTTAACCATACAATTTTGCTATACTCTGTATGGTCTGTGCTGATTTACAAGACCATTCGAACTGGCACAGTTTGTTAACCTAAAATAAAAACTATATGACATATTTGTGTTGTCAAAGATCCAGACTAGTATGAACATTTGAAATGAATTTCTGAATCACACATTTCCTTAACAATATCATGTGAATATGCTATGCTATAATTTGCAGAATACAAACCCTTTTCAATAAACAAATACTTACAAATCGTTGAGAACAATATTCTGAAATTCTGCCACTTCACAAGCATAGATGTTCATTGATGGGGATCGCTCTATAATCAAATTTCGAATGTCTCCATCACATGTTTCCTTCGAATAGATTGTGGTTCCCCAATGAAGTCTGGTGAGTTGGTATGCGATTACTCCATTGCCACGCTCTTCTTCCACTTCTTTGGTAAGGCTGGCTAACATCAGGTCTCCTACTGTAGATGATAGTTCACTGCACAATTGTTGCATGCTAAGCTTTTACCAAAGCAAGTGCCAAGACTGGAATCGAAAGTGTAGCATCAATGTTCGATATCGTTACACACTTGAACTTGTAAAATACAGCCATACAGCTTAAAGAATACTCTTTGGTATCCTGTTTGCTGGACCTTGTATTCATCTGTAGGCTCGAAGATAATAACCATGACTGACAATTTAATACTAAATACTCTCCTTTATATATCTGTAGTGACATCAATTTTTTCTCATTCAAGTGTTCTTGCTTTGAAAAACATTGCATTGCAAAATACCACAGGGAGACGTTAATTCTTGGGTACATATGTGCGTAACATGTTCCTTCTTGTCACATTGTTCGCTCCACATGATACGAATAGAACAGCAACAATCATTTTGCATGATATATTCAATTTTCTTGCATGATGTATGTTTCATTATGTGTCCAGCTTGAGCTTCAAATACTAGTTGACTCTCATTGCAAGGTAACTTACTGTCAGGACATATATTATACAAAGGCAAAATCTTCGCCCAAAACAGACATCGAAAACTTTTAAAGTATATTCAGGAGTAATTAACATGAAACACCAATATTCTTCTCCTTTACACATTTGAATCTGTAGTGGACTATCTTTTTTCTTCAAGTCAGAACCACTCACTTCTGTAACCTGGAGTAACATTAGCATAATGAAGTGATAGAACCTCTCGATCGTAACTGATGCTCTGCTATATATTTGTTCCTTTATATATATTTATACACACTAGGGGTTAGTGTGCACACCTTTTTTTGTATTGTCACAGGCCTAGAAAAGTTAATGTGTTAAATAATTTAGTTATCATCCAAGATCTGAAAAAATATTTCATAGATATATATAGGTAATAATGAATTGATGTGAAATTAACTCAACATTGATGCAACTGTGGTCCCTATTAATATTTATCTGTACACTTGGCCACTGCAGCCCCACTTAACATAGTTCTATTTACTAAGCCAGTAAGTTCCACTTGGAACCTCTCTATCCACTGAGCCACTAAGCCCCCTACTTGGAATCACTTTATCCACTGAGCCACTGCACCCCTACGTGGAATCTCTGTATCCAATAAGCTACTAAGGCCCCATTTGATATATATTTATCCACTTGGCCGATATGGCCCCACTTGTTATTGTTCTATCCACTAAACCACTGCAGCCCCACTTAACATAGTTATATCCACTAAGCCACTAAAGCCCCACTTGGAATCGCTCTATCTGCTTTCCACTGTGGCCCCACTTGACTAACTCAACATTGAAGCAAGACATTTAAAGTAAACAAGAATGATATTTCATTACCTTCATATCGCTATACAATATTCTCTGTGCATTCACAAAAACTTTTCATAGGGAAAAAGTAATTAAGAAGTGAGTTTTTAGGGTAAAAGTGAATCATTGAGAAATCTGATCTTGCTGAAATTCTAACTTGGCCTGTATTTTACTCTTAGGATTTGCTCTAAAAATCTTGAAGAACTTCTCTTGAGTTCCAAGGGACTTAGTGATATTAAAGACGGACAGATGGATAGACAGAAAACAGAGATTGTTTATATTTCCAAAGAAAAAATGTTTCCTCATTATGTTGGTGTGTATCACCGAGATGGTTAAAACATCATCTTGAAATTTAATCTTTTCCTTATCTCATCTTCATTAAATCGAATTTGCAGCCAAAAGTGTTGCTCTGCCACACCACCCCGCAGTGCCACATACGACAAGGCTGTTGTAGAACTCTCTCCTTAAGTTATATATTATTTGTCTAAGTCCTGATTCCTTGGTTATTTCTTCACTTCAAGATTTAAAACATTAATCGCCAGGAGAACAGGGCAGTTCGCTTTCGGGTCACATGTTAACAACCGAGCAGTCATCTCGTTCATAACACAATACTCGTTCTTTATCAGTATATCCTCTACAACTTTGTGAAAATTTCCTGTGTTCGTCTCTGTTGTACATCTGTAATTGGAAGAACATTTTGTCTAGAGAATTGAACCACACTCTCTTGTAACCTGGAGTAACACTCTCATACAACTTCTCAGGATTGAATGTCTCAACTTCAACATCTTGAATCTATGACAAACCAAGTTTTAAATTATTATCTTTGCATGTAGGTAGGATGCTATTACGTATATTCTCTCAATGTTTCACTTATGCTTTGTGAACAAAACATTTTTTTATCACAGTGATTAGTGTTATAGCATGTTACTAGCGAATTAATGCTTGAGCAATAGTGATATCTTTTAATATCTACCATTTCTGCATTAGTTAGACTTTTTAAATCTCCTTCTGCATTTTTCCCAGTACATAAATGGAATAGTGTCCGAGGAGCACATCGTTCACGTATTGGAAACAGTCTTCGTAATGTATAACACTAGAGTCCCATTTCAATCCATGTACTTCATATGTTTGATGCCGAAACATAATTTTCATTTCGGGGTTTAAAGCAGACCAAGGCTTGGGAGTTTTGAACCTTAATACTTAGTGTTATTATCATCATCATTCGTATATGATATTGGAAGATATTTAATGACAATTTACTTGCAATGATTTTCAACTCCTTATGCATAGCACAACATGTTCAGACTGTTTCAATCACTGTTCCGTCACAGTTTAACATTTGATAAGTCTAATTTACAAAAGTTCAGTTGTGGCTTCTGAATCAGCTTCGTCCATCCTGAGTCGTCTCTTGGTAAATCGGAACAATTAACAAATTGCATTACCTTTTGCCATTTTCACATTACACAATCTCTTCTTAGATGCATTGTGTTTGGTTAGTTGAAGACAGCCGGTGTAGCATTCGGGCAATCTTCGTCACAAGACAAATACGAGACTATATCATCATAACCCCCTTACTTCCTCTGTGAGGAAAGGATACACATGTTGAATTTTGTGTGATGCAAAGATTATTGTGAGGGCTTTAGGTGGCAGCTAGATTTGGTTCTCAATATATACAGTTAAGAGCGTTTTGCTTTATCCATAAGCTAAAATCGCTTTAAACACTCTAACACAGTCTTTGTCACACGAATCACAGCAGTGTCCATTTTGCATATTACCTGACGAAGCTTGTAGACTGTTGTACCTTTGGAGAAGGTTGTAGTACATCTTGGAGAAGCTATTTGATTTATGTAGTATGTCTCAGTGAACTCTGTTGATTTATGTAAACCTCATGGTGATACACTCCTTACACGATCTGACCTCGACAACTGCTGGCTTAAGACTGGGAAAAAATTTATTTATTCCTTCTTATATCGCATTAGAATCCAATATGACCAACATTTTTCTATGATTTGTGCTTAAAGTAGGGTCTTTTAGAAAATTTTCTTGAAATACCATTGATTTAGATATTTTATAGGAACTTTCAGGCTGGATACGTGGTATTACGTTAATATTTTGTCGAAATGTATTGTTTTTAAATAAATTATATGTAGATTTGTGCAACTGTACACCTGTCTGATATAAATGGATAACGATAACCTTAGTTGGACACATTTGTAAAATCATATCTTATTTTCATGTTTACAGGCTTTGTGTTTCTTTTTTAGATATTATACAGTCGTTTAACATAAATCAAGGGCCATATTGTTTAATTTAGCTTAAAATATAGTTTTTGATGAAATATATTGTTAATTTTGTTACTTTACAAAATCCTATCTGTCTCGAAATGTTTAAAGTATGGCTTTTTGTTGAAATATTGGAACTTTAAAAGTCCAATACGAATTCCTAGTGGTTGATTTTTTGATGGAAATGTGGTATTTTTTAAATAAATTAGTTTAATATTGGCCCAAATATATATATATACACATTTCTGCTAATCTTCGATGGGGGGGGGGGGGCATTTGTAAACGAAAATTATTAGAGAAAGTCTTTAATTTACATGTATAAGAATATTGGTTTAAAAATTATAGTTTTGTAGAGAAATCTATATGCAAAAACCTATTTTATATTTTAGAAATTATACATTCCTTTAAAATGCTTATCGAATCATGTTAGGTATCAGAATGTTTTGATACTACAATGTTTTTTATGGATGTTTAAAGAATGATATGTGTGAAAATGGATTTTCAAATATTTAATTTTATGTCTCTGGTTCTTGAGAGCTGAAGAGTGTGATCATTGAATAACATAATATTTTTAGTAAATGAGTTATTTTGAAGTTTTAAAATTGGCTCTTTACCTCATGTTTGAGGGATATTTCTTCGAAATGTAAGTTAAGTTTTTTTTTGTTTTGGAATTTCCTGTAGTGAATATATATTTTTATGTGCTTTGCTAGAGACATGATGTGATTATATTTTCATTATTAATTTATTTTATAATAATTGAAATTTTTTCAACAAGCTAGCCTTGTCTGGCCGTTGAGTGCTGGCTTTGCCGACATAGCAGCACCAGCTTGTTATTCTCCAACCCCCCAGCCCTACCTTTGGGCTGTGAGGAATTCAGGTTCGTTCGTTCTCCCTGATGGCTGGCCACAGAGGAGGTAAGTTAGATTAATTTCTTAGCATATTCATTCAGTTTGTGGAAGATCATTCGTCTGGTTTAACCAGTGTTTCGATGCATCTTAGGTGTTTGTGTGTTACATTTCACTCTTGAAAGCCGATGTGGGTGAAGTGCTTTATCGTATCTATATTCGTTTTAAGACACCTGGAGTGCGGTTGAGTTTTTAATTTTGATTGTAAATCATGTGTGTTTGTCAGCTGGGCATGTCGTTTGTTTGATTATTTTTATGGGAATTCAGTTAATGGGTTAACATTTGTTATGTTTATTCTTTGGTAGGGAATTAGTTTTGTGGATACAATATTAATATAAGTTTTGTGTTTCATTTGTTATGTCTTGTAGTTCTGTCATGTTAATCAGTTTAATGAATTCTTGGTAACCTAATGATTAAAGTAATTTCTAATAATTCATACTTATTTCATTTGCTTTACCGAAATATTTCGTTCCTTTTATACTATTCGAGGAGTTATGTACATTGTAATTAAACTAGTATACTTCATACTGTCGTGTATTTGAACGTAAATCGTCTCTTTTAATTTAATTGATTTTAAACAAAATTATATGCTTTGCCAAATACATTTAAGACGTATCTAATTTGTGTTCAGTATGCATTCAGAGAATGAGGTGGATGGAACTGTTCTTCGAGCGTTCCATCAGTCTTAAGTGCTCATTCCTCGACAGACATCCAAACTGGATGGACGTGTACCCCCGCTCCCATTAGTTGCAAGTTCTCCATCACCTTAATACATATTTCCCCCAAAAATAAAAAAGTTCCTTATACCACTCTAGCACCAAGCTCACATCTTATATACCCAATACACTAGATGTCTTTGTTCAATCGGCTGCTGGAGATCAGACAGTAAACATCGCTCCTGAATATATATTTTCTCATGTACACATACCAGCCCTCCCTCAAAATGCAATAATTAATAAATCCCAAAAACTAAATTTTTTTTGCAAGATTTTCCGAAATTTTGGAAAATCGGATTAATATGCGAATCCGATCAAACATGATAATTAATCAAATAAGCATATTAATTAGCAATATGCAAATTATTAATCTTCATTCACATGTCATTCACACAGGTGTCCCAGATCCCGCACGCCCCTACTACTTTAATTTATGCTCACATATTTTCGAATTTGTAATTTACACCCTTGTTAATGTTAATATACCAGTAAATTCAAAGACTCTACTACATTTTGAGTGAAATAGGAAAATATGTACTTTTACACTGATGTACTAGTTAATACAACATTGGCATTGTTTTAAAAACACACAGACTTGAAGTTTTAGTGCCATGAATTAGTGTACTTTTACACATACTTTCGCATTTGTAATTGTATGCCCTTTTTAATGTCAATATGCCAGTACATTTGTGTTTTTACAGTAAGATTGTACTACCTATTGAGTGAAATAGAAAAATATGTACTGTTAACACATATGTACGTGTTTTAATACTACAATGGCGTGGTTGTTAGAACACACAAGCCCAGGGTTTTAGTGCCTTACATTTGTGTATTTCTACACATACTGTTGCATGTTGTAGCGGCCACTAAGGGGCCGCACGCATTTTGCTTAAGGTACAACGGAATATAGCTTTAATAGCGAGGCGCTTATTTATGACAATAAATACAAAGCGCGCCGCGCCACCAGCCCCCCCCCCCCCGGCTCCTCTTTCCAGGCGCAAGCAAGTGATCATGGCATTACGTCGTTTGATTGTCGGAGCCGACAACTTGATACAGCGAGGCTGAAGACAAGAGATACAACACCAACCAGGCCTAGAGGGGCTCTTGGCCATTCTGCAGTACTTCTCATATGGTGAGCATATTCCGGATGTGCAGTTAGGCGTAAGGCTACTTATCGAGATTCCCTTATTCTGTATCCAGATCCTTCAGTAATTAAGTACCGCTGGCAAGAATAGGCAGGTCAACATAAGGTACCCTTAAGGTAATCGACCCACGAGTGTGCAAATTGAGAATAACTGTATTGCGATTGATCTTGTTTTGCGCCTACATAATATTGTACCGTTCTGTTAATAAAAGTGTTGTGTTAGAGAATTTCCTGTTTTATTAGTTTCAACCACTATCAGCATACAACTGTGTTATGTAGTTCGCTCGTACTTCAATATCAATTTTCGAGATAAAATGCTAAATCAAAATAGTTAAAAGCTACATCTCCTTGAACATAATGTCGGATTTCGAAGAAATTCCAGAGTGCCATTCCCGTGACTTCACTTAACACTTTAGCTAAAGCCAAAATTTGCTTTAAATCAACTTTTTAAAACTTGTACGGGGCCACGGTAATGTAGTTTTTAGAATAGCCAACTCCCATCTTTGGTGAATCGGGTTCGAATCTCGGTGGGGTCGCTCCCGGATTTTCGCGTGTGGGAATCGTGCCGGGCGATGCCACTGGTCGGCGGGTTTTCTCGGGGATATCCCGTCTTCCCCGACCTTTTATTCCAGTGCTGCCTCTCACTCACCTTGCTTCACCCTCACCGGCACTAAAGACCTCGATGTTAAGACGCCCAAATCCCTTCACTCACTCGGTTATTACATTATTTTCCAAATGATTGGGTATTTTTATTAAGTGATAGTTACAATATCATGAAACTATAGATTACGTTCAAAACACTTTTGCACCTTGAACAGTCTTAAAAGAGCTTTTCTGACCGCAGGAAGACTCAGATATTGCTCTAGAGTTACTGTATTGTGCTCCGCTGAGAAGGTCCAGTCAACTAGGGCCAAAAGCGTGTGACCTGTGTGCACAAAGCTGTCATCGCTAACTGGCTCCCTGCCGACCGCGTAGGACCCCGACACAATGGATCTAATGGGAATCACGGACCCTTCCTACCCTTGCCAAATCAACCCTCTACTTCAACAGCTCGGGGACAATGGCGGCGCTCAATGACGGCCACTGACAGTTGACGATGAAAATGATTAGCTGCCAGGGGAAGCCCTTAGCTGCAGGAAACACACCACACGCCGAGCTGATACTTGTGAATCTTCTTGTCTGAAACTTACTACACGTTGAGAGAAAATAGAACAAAATATTTGTGTGTATAGGGCGAAATATATATTTAGTTCTCCAAACAAAATATGTTGTTGAGCAAAAAATATTTGAAAAGCAAACAAAATTACTTTTGCTCGTCTAGCTAAATATATGTTTGAATAAATAAAACCTCTGTGTTGGGCCCAAAAAAATTTAGTCTGTCAACTAAATATTTTGTTGAATCAACTGTATATATTTGTTTGGCCATTCATTTGACTGCCTTAGTTCGAAAATACAGCTCGAAAGTTTGTTTGTATTTTTTGTGACAATTATGATTGTAACCGTGTAGATCAGTGCACCTATTGATGCTTAACAATCGTATAAACCCATTAATAAAACAATTCAACAAGAAACTGACAAGCAAAGCTGTAAAAATTTAAATATTTGTTTGCACGCTTTGTCCAATATTTGCAGTATATCTATTTAAATGATTTCTGCTGTCCCCAGTTGCCACATTAGCTGGGATTACTGAAATGTAGCGCCCGGACGCAGGTGATCTAGGTTCGGAACTCGGTCGAACCTGTAAACATTTCTTATATCGGCCCAAACTGTTTAATGTACATGCAGCCAAACAAATATTTAGTTGCACCAACCAAATCTTACAGTTTGGGGTAACCAAACGAGAACAACAAAATAATTTGGTTTCATCAACAAAATATTGCATTGCCCCTATATAAACAAATAATTAGTTTGCACCAAACAAATCTGGTTTGATTCAACAAAACCTTTTCCTCAGTGTACCAGACGACTACATGCTGTTCAGTGATAATCAAGCAAATGACACTCACATGCAAAGTAGAAAGTAAAATTAATAATTCCTTAATTCGCAAATGTTTTACCAAACATGTTTAATTCAATGTTCAGAATTAGAACTACTTTCCCTCCATCGTTATCTTCTTACTAGGCGCATGCCAGTTAAGTGCCCATGTAAATAGTAGCAGTGAATTTTTTCAAACGTTGATTTTATATTCGACGTTTGAAAATTTACCTTCTACCATTTGAATTTTTTTTAATGGGCACATTAACCGCGGCCAGCGGAGTTGGTAACGATAGAGGGGAAAGTAGTTCCAAGCCTGAACATTGAATTAAAAGTGCTGTGTAAACATGTGTGAATAATTGAATTATTTATTTTGCTTTCCTTTTTTAAAATGCATGTAACAGTAAGACACTTTTATTATAATTTCACAGTTTCACTTGACCTACGCACGAATAAATTGATAATGGCCATGCCAATGTAAACTTTGCATATGGCGGAAGAGTACACAATGTGCGTAGAAGTAGAACTTAGACTTAAACAGAGCTTTCGTGAACAGTATCTACGTTAGTGTACGTTAGTTTAAGAGCCCGTGGGATATACTAAGTATATTTCTATTTTCACCAAGCCTATTACATAATTCCTACAGTTATTGTGAATAAGTTAAATATCAGACTTAGTTATTATATTTTTTATTAAGGCCTCAATCCCTCATGAACTCAGATACACCCCCCCCCCCCCTCCTGGCGTTCAGTAACAATATGATTGCTGGTAGTTAAACTTTCCCACTTGTCTTTATGTTGACTACAATCCAACTGAAAAATATGTTTCCATATATATATATATGTATATGTGTGTGTCTATATATATTATATATATATATATATATATATATATATATATATATATATATATATATATATATATATATATATAAATGCACAAACGCTTTTTGAACACGAGTTGTGAAACTTTCATTTCAGCCATCAAAAAACTTCCCTGTTTCAACCCTAAAAATATATTATGATAAAAATTAACAATAATTTATAACACGACGTTTTCATAATTAATTTACGTCACCGCCACATTTGTCAGTCTCTAGAATGTTTTACGTACATTTTGGCGTATTATACCTGCATCTCTGCCCAAAATTTCTTAGTGTTTTGAACATAGTTTCTGATAAATAGCTGTCAAAATCACTGTCGTTAATGTGTTTCATGTATAAATAAGAATAACCCTAGCGCTTCCTAAACAGGGACACTTAACTATTACGAAAATGTAATACGCGAAGAAATTAAAAAAAAAAAAAAAAAAAAAACATAATTGATGAAATCAACACCGGTAGTCAAGAAATATTACGTAGTTTAATATATTTACGCCATGCTTAAGTTTATATGAATTTATTCATGTTAGAAAGTTTAAAGTATATGGACATTATGATAATTTATAAACGTTTCTTGAAGAAAACAGTGACATCGGATGTTAACGTACACGGTTTCAGTTTGCTAAGTCGGTTAAATTTTAGTATTCATACTTCATCCCGAATATATTAAAAATTCGACTTATTTTAATCACCTGAATTGGTGAACAAACAGAATTTCAGTCCATAAGTTATAACAAAGTGTGTCACTTCTTTTAAGTAAGCTGTCTGAAATCAGCAAACATCTGAAGTTATTATTATTTCGGGGAGTAGAATGGGTTCTACCGCGCCAGTCAACACATTCAAACCTTTCTGTGCTTGCACTATCGTTTTGTTTTTAGCATTGGTGCAGTAAAATAACAAAGCTGAATAAAGACGAAAATTTAAAAATAATTATCTTGTTTATTTGGAATTGAAATTACCTAAGAATAGTCATTGGGAGCAACATCAAATCAATTGAAGGTACCACTGCACAACATTTTTAAAATGTAAAACAAAGGCGTTACAAATCCCCCCCCGGCCCTAAAGCACAGTTAATTATGAACATTTTTATCGATACACAACATGGCAAAGCGCAGTAAAACTTCCAGTCTACGTTTGAAATTAAATTAGTCAGGTGGTGGAATTTTACTCTGATTGCTACAAAGTTACCCCGAATCACTGTATTTAGAATATTTGTAACTGAATTAAACATTACCTGTATGTCACTGTTATGACATATTCGAAGCCGTATTGGCAATTTCATGAATATTATTAAGTTGGTTAAGAAAGACTAACAATAATTTTTTAGTTATAGGCGGTTCACAGTAAACTGAGAGCTTTCAAGAGCACAGTTGAAATACCTTTCAACTAATTTATATCCTTTCGTCAATTGTTAATATAAAAATTGCCACTAATAAACGCAGAGCATACATTTTATAGCTGTCAAAAGTTAACGCCTGAGACCATAATAAAATAATTTGTTGTTGTTGTTGGTATTATATCTGCTCGAAAGGCCTTATAAAGGGCTTCATTTTACCGTGAATGCTGTGTATAGTCCATTCGTCGTTCCTTCCAATTTTTTTGAAGTCCTGCTTAAGTTTTACTTTCATGTTATTCCTCCGCCTCATACAAACCGATCTTAATGGAGTCTACAAAATTACACCAGAGTGTGCAGTCATTATAATAATATTTTGCATAAAAAAATTTTCTCACTAGGCAATTCTAACACATCTATTTTCTCCCTACTGCATTGATATTAAATAAAAATATGGTAATTTTTTGTCATTACGTAAAGAATAGTTAAATTTAACAAAAAAAAAGGTATATTTATGTTAACACAAGTAAAAGAAGCTTGTGACACATGAAATATTTACAATCCATTCACAGTTACTTCATACTTTTCTGAAGTCCAGGATATTCCCCCGCCTCGTGCGAAAATTACACCAGAGGACAACGCACCGCTTTGCTGCGCATTCAGTTGTAATATTACTTTGCATGAGAAATATTTATTATCAGGCAACAACAACAAGTATATTTTTCTCGCTGTTTTTTATTCGTGTTTACCATAAAATAAATATTATAATGTATAAATAAAATAGAGATAAAGTTTCAATTCAACTAAAAATTAGATACATCTGTGTTTACTGAGGTATAAAACGCTTGTTACTAGTAGGAGCGTGCCGGTTCTATTTCACTTTTGACTAATTGGTGTATCGATATGATATAAAATTGATATTAAAAGGGCTAATCCCTAATCCGATCTTACTCCGATGAAAAATTGTTAATAAGATTTTAATCCGATAAAAACTTTTCATTAATCCTTAATCTGTTTTATGAATTTTTTTAAATAAAAAATTTTTAAATGTTAAAAAGAATTATTGTGACTTGTTATTTGTTAGTTTTTAATTCTTTGTGTCATTATATATTGTGTATGATGAGTGTTGATTAAATAGAAGTAAAGAAAACTTTGAAACAAAAATGTTGTTAAACATGAAAAGGAGTGAATGTTTAGCTGTAATGGTAAGATTTTCTGGTCTGAAGCTTAGAAAGAATTTAAAGCCAGGTAGCAGGATACTTGTTTACTCACTTTCACACGAAAAATATAAGTTTTTTGCTCCCTTCTTCATGAGGGAGAAAAATTTACTATAGATTTTTTAAAATAACATTTCAATTAAGATTTAATCAAACAACTCTGAACAACTGAAGGGGTGGACTTACAAAAGGGATGCAGAAAAGAATCCAACATATGAATGAATACATTTGAAATGACAGGAAAAGGAACTCGTAGTATCTTCAGAAAACCTCAGCCTGCCCGCTGGTAACTTTGAAGGTTCTTGGGGAACAGAAGACACTGAGAGTGGACTAACATAAATACCTTTTCACAGCCAGGTAGAATGAACCCATAGGAACACACCACAACACCAATAACATTTTCCCAGTGCCCTTCAAATCTACAGCTGCAAGAGTTCAGCAAACTTTTAATAAAAATATTTTGTCACACAAAAACAGATCACAACTATTGCTGTTGCTGCTGAAGATTCAACACAATGATGTATGGTGGTAAAACACAATCATACATTACACAAACTCAGAAAACAAAATGAAAACGTTTATTTTTTCAAAAAAACTAAACTTATGTTGAAAAATGGCCACAGATCTCTGTTTAAATTTGCTGAAATTTGTACCCTTTTAGAAACTAAGTTGAGATATCGTGAAATTAAACATATTTCACCTTCGATAGCAGTCATTTCAAGCTGGATTCATGCTGTTTCATTAATATTATGTCGAAAAAGTAGTATTTTTAAGAAAAATAAGTTCAAATATATACATTTTATGCTACAAAGTACAATTGAAATTCTGGGATGGGAAACTTATGAATAAATCTACACATAAATATGCACAAATATTTAAAACAGATTGAATATGTATGTTTACTATTCCCCTGAAACAAAGACATTTGGTTTTAATGTAGGTTTGTTTAACGTAAGTTTTCAAAGTTGAAAAAATTTAACTTGTGTATTCCTTAAATTGAAAGATGTGTGTTTTACATTAATTTAAAAAAATTTAGTGATTAAAAATATCTCTAGAATGAAAATATACTTGGTTTCATAGACTAATTGTAAAGGCATTTGCTGGAAAACAGGATAAAATGTTTTCAAAGTTTACAGGATTAAACTTGAATTTTAATGTTTTAAAATTACATTCTATTGGAATAAAATGTAAAAAAAAATCTCTTGGAATTTTATTTGGGGATTAAAATTAATTTCTTGAAATTAAAGTTCATTTTGAATTCAGGGATATACATTTTATTGGCAGGACTTGGGTATCAAATTTTATTTGGCTGGAAGTAAGGCAGGCTCTTGGTTGGAGAATCAGTTTTCTCGATGGGCCAATCTCCAGGCGAAAGTGAAAATATGTACATCATAGGGGGGAGGGGAGCTAGCCAGGTAGGGTTAGTTCAAAATTTGCTGGTCCAAGGGGTGTCTGTCAGTTGGAGACTCTCCGATGGGTACATTAAGATGCGTACTGTGGTGGGGGAGCAGAGGGATGGTTAGCCGAGGCAGTTCTCATCTCAGAAAACACGTGCTCTGGATTGATGGTTGGAGGGGTGAGGGAACTTTGTGCTATGCAGGTTTTGAAGGTCGTGGTGTTGGATCGATAGTGAGTGTAAATAACCTGTCGTTTCGGACAAAGATGTATTTTGGGATGGACGGGAGAGGGGGACACATCGCCGAAATGGACTTTCCTCGAGCAAACCAAAGACGTGGTCTGGTGTGGGAGTGGAGCGTGATGAGGGGAAGGGGACATAGGCAGGCAGAAGCAATCTGACCATCTCTCACTGACCAGTGCCATGTTAGTTTGATGCCAAACCTCACAATGGATACACGTATACATCACGCTCTCCTCTGAAGCATCTGTTCACTGGTTACAATGTTCTGTTGGGGTCCCACGCAACAATCGAAGGGGCAGGTGGTTTGCGGGCTTTACCTTTCGTTTAGCAGATATAGTGCGCCTGTTATTTTTAAATAATTTTATAAGTGTTATAGTGTAAAACCCATTTCTGAACTTGATAGACGAAATATTAAACGATTTTCAACTCGCATTTGTGTTGCCAATTGCTGTGCATTTCCCAGACTTAATGGAAATTTGTGATAAAATTATTCGACGCGATGTAGTACATCCATTATTATAAATAATTTTTCTTCCAGGAAGTTTACATAAAGTGTTGCAGGAATACACTTTGCAGGATTAAGTCTCCTTATGCTTCGATGGGAATTGTGTTATAAGTGAATTCTTCTTCTTAAAATAGTAAACTTTGCATTTAAAATCTGGGTAATTTTTAAAACACTTGAAATGTTTAGGAAGACATGATCAAATTGTTCGTCGTTAATAGTAGCTCAGTAGGGAGACCTTTTTTTCTCGATATAAATCAGAATGCATATGAGTAGTGTCTAAATCGTTTTGTTGTCTGTTGTAGGACATAATGTATTCAAATCAGTTGTTAGTAAGTTTCTGTATTTTTAACACGTACTTTATACCATCTTTATTGTAACAGAATAGGCGGTAAACAAGTTTGAAAATTCAAGTACGTGAGTCGTATTCAGAGTTTTTGCTGTAATTTCAACTTGGCCGCAAGCTCCACATATCTAACAGATTATAAGTTGGCACATGTCATACACTGCAGTCATTCCTTGACTGACATCACAGCCGACCAGAGGTGTTTTGGGAGACGTGCTTGTGTGATTTCATTAATTTAAAGAACAGGATAGTCACGTAGTTACATCGACGGTTTAAGTTATTTGGAAACACTTGTTCTGTATTTAGACGTATTTACATATCTTTCCATTCACTTCCCAGTTTATCAGCTGAGTCTATAATCAAACGTAGGCCTACACACATGCAGGTTCTTTTTGCTCTCAACACCTCGTTCAGTTTATAACTCAACATAGTGGTATATCCATGCCAGTGCTGCAGTGACCTCCCGAGCAAATAGACAAATATTAAAGTCGCTCATTGTTAAACTTTTTCTTTTTCACTCATGTTAATAAATTAATTTCTTTTAATGCATGGATTCCATTTCAGAAGTTCCTCTTCGAATGTTAACTAAGGGATCCTCTAAGCTTTTATTGTGATAGGTCGCCTGCCTGCCAAGCGATGCTCGAAACAGTTTATAGGAGTCAACATTTCCTATACTGACGTCATTCATTCACCAGTCTCACAGGTGGGCGGGCATGTTTTAAATCATGTAAGGTATGTTTAGAACTCTGAGTCGTCAAGTTGTATAATTTTTTTTACGTGTTTTCAAATACCTTGTTATTGTGTTAAGGAAGACTGCCGTTTAATTTATAGGGACTTTTTTGCTTAGTTGTAGATCGTTAATTGATTTCATACATGTAGTTGTGATCGTTTAGAGTGTTAGCACTTGTTGACACCAGGTTATTCACGTAGTTGTATTCGTTTGAAATTTGTATTTTCATTAATTTCTCTCGTGTTTAACATCACCGGTTTAATTCCATTCGTCGCCTATTTAGTTATCTGTCATTACTAACATACATGACGTAAATTGTACCTTTAAAATTCGCCTATCCCCCAACACCGTCTACGAGGAATATCCCACTCCCGACAAAAAAAAACTCTTATGACACTTGAACAAAACTCAACATATATATATACCCTGGCCCCAACACACCATACCTAAGTCGAGTGCCAGTCGTCCTGACGACATCTACCAGAGCTGCTCCCCACTCCTACCAAATAAAGAAAGAAAATAAATTACATCTATACAAAACCATTTTTGATTGATTAATTAAATTAAATTAATTGGATCAATCAATCATAGTTTTATTACATTTATCCGATCAGAATCAAATAAAAATCGATCGGATTAAGATTGGATTAAGGATTAACGAAACTTTTTCGATCGGATTAACAAAATTTCTCATAGGATTAAGATCGCATTAAGGATTAACCCTTCTGATGTCAATTTGATATCAAATCGGTAATCCGATTAATCAAAAGTGAAATAGAAACGGCACGCCCCTACTACTCTTGTTATGTGGCATATTTAGGAAATCATAAAATACATAATACATGGAGGTGATGTTTCAAAGGTTTTATCCAAATAATTGTGGATAAACAGGTATTAGACTGTACTCCCTTTCTCCTGAACGAGGCACGGGAGGCTGACGTGTCCAGTGACGCAGTGCAGCGAGAGAGGCTGCTAGTCGGCGGTGCATTACTGAAGAACGGCGTATATTTCTCTGCCGGAAACAATAAGTTAGGGTGCCCGTGGGAGAGCCGCGGGGCCGTCTCCAGCCGACGGCGCAGATAAGCAAGGCAGCCACCGCAACTGTCTTCTATCCGCGCCAACTTGGCGAATTCACTCTCGCAAAACTTTGCCAGATAACGCCGCCCGCTTGTTCCCTTAATTGCCTGGATAAATAAAGAGCCCTGGGGTGTACGGGGGTCGGTCGAGAAGCAGTGGTTTGGAGGGAAGGGAGGGAAAACAACCCCTCGTTGGGCTGTGGTGGGGAGCAGGGAAAGGAGAGGACTCAGACGTAATGTTCTTGCGGGAGCGACGGGACAGTGGCAAATGTTGAGCTGTTGGGCGGCGAACGTACGGCGAGTGTGGAGCCCCCAGCACGCGACTAATGACACGGCGGCGTTGTTGCCAGATGTCTCTCTCTCTCCGCCCCAACCATTCACCCCCCTCCAGGCCATCCACTAACGTCGAAAACCACTACCGAAACAGCTGCGCCAACAGCCAACTCCTGTAAAGTGCCCCCCCCCACCCAACTCCCCCTCATACGCGGAAGATCACGTTACGTTCGTGTTGACCTCCGCTACTGCAACGCGCTTCAACGACAGTAAATACTGACGAGCACATACAGAGGACGATTGAAATCCATTTCCGCTGCGAATCACTAATATAAGTTAACGTAGATCCTAGTAGGCTTATGAGTGTGCTTATGGTGCTGTCCACCATGGCACAGGCGCGGCCGGCGTCTTTGGCGATCATGTAGTGACGTCGTGGTGTTCAATGTTGTTATCCTTGCCCCCAGAACCTACATAATCCTACTACTAGCTTTCCATGGAAGTACCACCTAAGTGACACTTTATTAAAAATCGTTGGAATAGATTCGGAACAAATGTATGGCTTATGAAACATAAAAAGTAGGCTGTTAAACAAATTTGGGACAGAGAATAAACATGTTATAGGGGGATATAGGGACCCCAGTTCCAATACCGACCTGGGCGTTGGATCATTTTCAACGAACTTTGGAAGTAATTTTCCGTCTGTTTACGTGCTCACACGTACCTAATATATACAGTTAAGCAATTTATATCGTTTAGGCGTGGCGTAGGGCCTCAAGTTAGAGACCTCAAGCTATAAAAAATATTAATCTTCTACTGGACTTGGGGAAACAATTTGCTGTTATTACCCTATGATGGGAGGAATATATAATAAAGGTGAAACGCAATAAATCTGGAGTCGGAATGAAATCCTTTTACCGCCTTCAAACCAGTTTTTCACCACTACCGATTAGGTTATCACCTTGAAAGTTTATTCAAGTTTAACTGCACAAGGGAAACCTTCCTCCGCCATAGAAATTTCTGACATTTCTAGCTAGTTATATTTTTAAAAAAATTCAGAAAATACTCCTATACACAACCAGCGGTTGATATCACACAGCATTACAGACATGGCTGAACATACTCGTAATTACGTCACAATATTGATTTTGTCAAATTTTGGCAGAATTAATATTGTGGCGTAATTATGACTTCGTAGGCCAATCGTTATGCCTGCACTGCTATATGATATCAGTAGCTAGTTGGGTAAAGGAGTACTTCCGCAATTTTCTTTCTTAAAAATATAAACTAGCTAGCAAAAACTGACAACCGGATATGGCGGTTCCCCTTAAATCGTCTCCTAGAGCAGTGAGCTATGTCACATTTAATATCAGAGTACATCTTCACTTTCACACAAATAACTTCTCATCGTTAACATAAAAAAAAAGTTCGTATTTTTACTTTGACCTTTGTAGATAAAGTGAATTATAATGTAATTTTACTGTACAGTTTCGATATCCCCGTTGCAATTTTTTTCGTGATTTGAAAAAAAAATAATAATTTTGTGTGTGATCATTCGTGAAGTTGTGGAACAGCGATTTTATAGGTAATATTTGAAACCATTATAGCAAAATACGGTAAGGAAACATGCTTTGTTGAAGATCATATGAATTGTCGTTTTAGCAGATCCTCATTTCTGCGTTTGTGTCTTGAAATGTTCTTGAAACATTAGTGTAAGAAGCTCTAGACATTTCTGTAAATTACTGTATCACAAAATTTAGGAATCAGAAATTAAAATAAAAAATGTTATGTAATTCACAGAGATTTACTGTGTACTGATTTTGTTCATGGGTCGTGGCACTTTTTATATTAAACATGTTCTCACCTACAATAAAAAAAAATACGCCCAATAACGTAAAAGTATTTACTTGAAGTAATAAGTAGTCATTACGCACGTTTAAATTAAATTCATTCGCATTTCACTAATTAAATTTTAAAAGACTTTCTTATGTTAAACCTATAAAGGATACATAACATACACAACACATACTGCGATACAATTTTCCCAACATCCTATTATATAATAGGACGATCTCTGTCTGCCCGTCCCTCCGCAATACATCTAGGTCCCTTGAAACTTAACAAAAGTTCTTCAAATTTTGCAGAGCCAATTCTCAAGGTCAAATACAGGCCAAGTTCAAATTTCAGCAAGATCAGATTACGCAATCATGACCTTTGACCCTAAAAACAATTTTTTTAAATTACGTTTTCCTATGAAAGTTTTGTATTAATCCATGGAGATTATTGCATAGATATATGTAGGTAATGGAATGCCATTTTTGTTTGCTCTAAATGTCTCGCTTCAATGTTGAGTTAATTAAGTGGGGCCACAGTGGTCAAGTGGCTAGAGCGATTCCAAGTGGGGCCACAGTGGCCCAGTGTATAGAGAAATATCAAAATTTATTTTCCCAGTCTTTTTATGATAAAAACTTTTTTAACGTTTTAAATATTTTAGGCACGTGACCATACTGAAAATGAGGTCACGCGCTAAACCCCAAGTATTCGTATAAACAGAGTGTTTGAGTAAGTTTCGGCTCTAAATCCTAGCACAATATTATTTTATTGACAACATATTAAAAAGTAAAACATATTTACGGGAAATGGCATTATTAAAGTGGTTTAAGTTTTTCATCGAAACGAACTGTAGAGACAAACCTATAAAACTATAATACACTACCTACATGTGTAAGTTTGTAGATTTAAAGTATTTTGCGTTTGGATGCATTGAGCCACCCATATTATGGAATAAAATGAAAACAACATTTCATCTGAGAATAATTACTTTCACGAAGAAGTGACAAACTACTAAGACAGTGACACATGTCAAGAGTTAATCAAAGTTTGAACACTCAGGTGTACATATGACCGAAGCCGTCCTCTGCAATTCTCAGTGGTAGCAGCAACCCTCTGGCTTGATTCTTTGTCTGTCTGCTCATTTTGACTAGTAATTAGTATTTGTTTCATTTAATGAAAGCGTGAATCTTCTAAAATTTCCTCCTTTCATGATGTGGCTAAATAAGTATACAATGCGTAAAACAAAATTGGCGGATTGCAACACGGGGGCTGCGTAAATAAGTAAATACTGCGGAAAAAAAAAAGGATCATTTTTTTATTTGGGTATAGCCAACCGTTCAGTCGCAATGGCCTCCCGCTAATCTAGTATATGATCGTGTGTGGGGTACCACACTAGCTGCACAGTACTGCTGTGATGAGTGTAGTAAAGTATGCAGCGTTAAGTTGCACATGTGATATTATGTAATGGCAGTACACAATAATCAGACGTTAAAAGTTCCCACTGTCCATTCGAGTGCCTCAATCACTCCACACTCCACACAGATACTCTCAGGAGGCCTAAACGTTAAGTCCCTGTCACACTGTAAAATTTTCGCCTTCAGCTATATTTGATAATAAAGTTTTAAGACAAAATCCGGCCATCAAATATTTCCTTCCAACAAATTTAATCAAATCATCTTGAATGTGTTTGAAAATGTGCCACAGTGTCAAATTCTTTTACTGAGAAGATACAATCTGAATTATAATTTTAAAATATTTTTTATAGTGAGATTTTGCTTTTGTTTGTGAATGAAGTTAATTACAGGAAGAAATGTAAGGAATATTGTAATTTATTTTCGTTTCTTTAATAAATTCAAATTTTATTTATCGGAGATGTTTCCTGCACAATGATATGTAATGCATCTGAGTTCATAATTTTATGTGCAATATTTACTTAAAATAGCATTAATGGCCAAATAGCTTCTACATAAATTAATTATCTTCCTAATTTACTTCGTTTCCAGCAATTTTTTGTTATTCTAAAGTTTCTTGACGTCCATTTTTGTCGTTCACGATTCTGATTGGCCGAGGACGTCACATACCAAATGAATTTTAGAACCGGTCCAATATTCAGATGTTTGATGGAAACTGAAGCCATCTTACTTCCTCAGGATTATATGGCGGCGTTTATGACTTTTCGATGACGTCATAACTGTCCAACTTTATTTGACCAAACTTATTGGACGCAATTTGACGGAAATATTTGACAGTATGACGGGGGCTTTAGGGCCGACAGCTTTTTTTGTGTAGTGGTAGCGGTAATCCACAGTATTTCATATGCTTTTTGCACGCGTTTAATGCACACATGTTACTTTATAGGCCAAATTTTTTTAATGCACACATGTTACTTATATTAATATAGGGCAAATTTTTAAACAACGTGAGTTAAAAATTAAAGAAAATATATAATTGAACTCATACTCAAGGCAGTGCAATTTGTATAAAATTAAACAATTTATATTATATACTAAAACTTTGACATAGTTTCAAAGTGAAACACATTACACGAACAAAGCGCGTAGAAACTCGGAACCTCTCAAGTAGTTGCCTTTCTGGTTTACATGCCGACATAACAATTTTCTTATAGTGTATGCGCAGCTAATACTTACTTAACAAATTAAAAATATAATCACAGTTGATATTTAAAAATTGCTGTTTTTGGTTAAGCAACTAGTCCACTCATGTTTACTTTCAACTTTTCTGTAGCTCTGCTTCAGCTCTACTTCGTCCGCCACAAAGGTTTAGAAAATTACACCGAAAGGACAACGCGTCATGTTCGTGCGCGCTCAGGTTAAACATATTCCTTATTAGGCATTACCAACACACCTATTTTCTTTGTTTTTTTGTTCATATTATTTATATGTGAAATATTTGCAATTTATAGATAAAATATAAATAAGTTCCAATTTAACCAATAAAAAATCATTTTCAAGTCAAAAGTTTAAAACGTTTGTGATACACGGCGTATTTAGAAATCGAACAAACACGTCATACTGCATAAGAATATTTTTCAAAGTTTTGACAAAAAAAATTGCTAAGCAACAGCGAATGTTTGCTCACGGCTAAAAAACCCTGTTTAAGATACACTTGTATACTCATTGTGTATCCTTCTGCCGTAAGTAAAATTAACATTCCTATGGGTCTGATCACTTTATTCATGCGTAGGTCAAGTGAAACTGTAAGATGGTCAGGAAAGTAAATATTTCACAAATTTGTTAACTCTTGCCTTTATATGCACTGGAAGAAAAAAAAAAGAAAAAAAAAAAAAAAAAAAAAGGGAAGCAAATGTTAACCTCAAACCTTTAATTCCACGTGAGGATATGGAACTATTTTCTTTTCGACGTTACCAACTTTATTTGGGCGCAGATCAGCCAGCATGCCCGTTAAAGGACTTGTAGGCAGGGGTACTGACACTTTTCAAAGGTTGGTGAAGAGTTTATGATCGTTGTTACACCTGTTCTCGGCTGGCCCGTAATGAGGAAGGGGAAGGGAGGAGTGGGATGGCAAGGGGAGGTGGGGGGAGGGTTCAATGCTCAGGGGCCAGGGTCTCCGGAGGAACCGGGTCAGGCCCGGCTCGTAAATGTTTATTTATAAAACAAAGTATTATGTAAAAATCTAATTTCGAAACGCAAAACTTTATAATTTTTTTTGTTAATGCATGACGACTATTTATGTAGTTCTAAATGGTCAATTTTTGGCGGGGAGGGGGGCCCACAACACGCATTGCTCAGGGATCCGGAATTTCTCTCGGTAGACCTGGTGCTCTGGCGAGGCGCCGTCTGTTCCGCGGGCAGCAGTGTTGATGACGGATCACCGCGCCTTCGTTAGCTGCTCACCACACATGGCCTGCGGAGAGAGTAGACGTCGTTGAACGGTGAGGCGGGGGGAGGGGAGAGGGCAGACCTCGCCGCGACAACGTGCACATACTGGTCGTCTGCGCCCCGTCGCGCCATCTGTTGACAGTCGTCTACTCATTAATGTCTCTGTCAACATGGAGCGCGTGGCGAGATGTATTCTGGATGAGAGCTCCCGCCTCCAGAGGCGAGGAGGGGCCCGCGGACCTGGCTAGCCACGCGGAGACCAGAGTCTGTACTGTCCGCGCGCCACGACTTATGCCCGGTTTGCCTCATCGTCGTTCGAAACTCGATTCGAGATCAGACGTGAGATGGACACAGAAAACTGTTGCACCATTCGAGTCCAGAGCTGGACTGGAGATCGAGATGAAGTTCATTCCGATCTAGCTAAATTGATGGTTCGAAATCTCGATCCGAGTTCATCAGCTATCGTCGATAAATATAGTTTGAAAATACGCAAACAGATAGAACTAAGTTCGATTGTTTTCTTGGGAAATTAAAACAACACTATACGCACTTGAATATTATTCAGTAAAATTCGTACAGCAATAATTCACTTAAAATAAATAAAACATAGCACATCTAGTTCTATCTATAGTGAAAAATATGCCTATTTCCATGAAGTCACATATTACGTACCAATAGCAAAATTAGTCTCATACTTAATCTCGATCTCTCACTTTGGAACCAAGATCGACGAATCGGAGATACAGAATCATGAAATTTCGTTGGTGCAACACTTTTACATTGGAACCATGATCAAACTGGATCCTGGTTCGGAACTAGGATCATTTGATCTCGGATCGGAGAAGATGTTGGTGCAACCGGGTGTGTTCTATGTGAAGTGGTGTCAGCCTGGACGAGGTTTGAAGTACCGGCGCGCGCTCTGTTTCCACTGTGGCATCCGTGGCAGAAACATTAGACTCTTTGTTTTTAACATAAAAAATTTTCCATTTAGTCTCTTCGCGGTTTCTTGGCCCATTTTAAATCAAACCTTTGAAGAATCTCCCCATGTATGATGGGTTTTACTTACTTCCAACACATGCCATGTATCACAAGCGTTTTATACTTGTGTTCATAAAAGTTACTTTTTTCTCTCTGTTAAGTTGAAATGTTATTCGTATTTTACATATAAATTGTAATGCTTCATTTATAAATAATTTGAATAAAAATCAATGAGTAAGCACGTGTGTTGGTAGCTCCTGGTAACAAATAGTTCTAATACAAAATGCTGTAACACTGAGTGCGCGCGAATGCGGTGCGTTGTCCTTTGGTGTAATTTTCCAGACTTACTTAAGCTTAGTTTGCACGAGGCGGAGGAATATCCTGGAAGTAGAACTTTAGCAGGGCTTCGGAAAAGGCTTAAGTAAATGGTTTATACTGGGCAGAGGTAGATAAAGGGAGTAACAAAGGGTCGCTATGCAGAAGCTGCAAACTAATATCTGCTTGTACAGTAGACCTACCCCTTGCGAAAGAAATAGAAAGTGCTTCGCGATACACAGTTGTAAGTCAATGATGAGTTTTACGAATTCTAAAACATAGAGAGAAGCTTAACAAAGCAAAAACTACTGCAACTGAAAAAAAAAAAAAATTTAAGTCATTATTACGAAACTCACCAGTATACATGTACATATAGGCTATGTACGGTCAAATGAACACTTTTCAAAACCCTGCGTTGTTTATAAATCCAGCCCATCTCGTCGTGTATCTTTCCGTATTATCCAGTGTAAAAAAAAAGCTCCGTACAACTCTTCTGTGACTTTCAAGAGACAGTGTAAACAAAAATGTTGACCTAGACAGATTTGACTAGATCGAAGTGGAAGGGTTTGAGCTGAACAGTGGCGTTTGTGTTTTGAGATTCGAGATGTGCACCTATGAAAGATGGGCGAATACGTAGCGGCGTCTGAATGCAAGAGCGGGTGAAACGTGGGAGATCTCCGAGAAAACCCGCAGGCCGGCGATGCCATCCGGGTACAATTCCCCCGTGCGAGAATCTGAGAGCGAACCCGCCGGGAATCGAACCCGGTTCGTCTTGGTTTGCTGTGAGGCGAGAGCTCTAGCTGCTATACCAACCTGCGGCCCGTATTAGACCAGAGCTAATCGAATTTATGTTTAAATAGGGAAAAGACACATGGTGCTCGTGTCACAATCATCCATAATTCACGCAGGCTGCGGAGACACATACATTAAAATAAATATTTCCTTCATTTTACGGAAAAGTGCTGGTAAAACGCCCAGAACATTCAGCAAATTTTAGGACACGTTACTTTATCAAAAAACGAATCTTCCTTACATTGCACAGAACGTTTTGCGAATTTCACGGGACATTTCGCGAATTCATTCGAAGACAAGCTAGACTTCAAACACGTGTACGTTTGAATTTTTTTTCCAATTGAACCGCAGTTTGTAACTCGCCCCCGACGAATTAGAGCCAATAACGAACCGTCAAGACAACAAGCACCGAATCCCTTGCTACCTGGTTCTGGGGTAAAATTGTACCATCAGCCAATGAACAACTAACTGACGCTCGAGAACACAAACTATTGTGGAGTCTAGCTTGTTGCCGAATGAATCCGCGACATTTCCTGGTCTCTAAGAATTATTAAAAAAAAAAAAAAAAAAAATTAAATATTTTGTACTGGAGCGGTATGTGAACCCAAATGAAAAATCTGAAAGCTCCCTACTCTAACCGCTCACCTACGACTTTCAAGGGATTATGTGTTATATATTATATATAGGTGTATAAATATTTATTCATACATAGGGACAAATAAATTTCGCGTTTAAAACGATTTGTAGGCTTGACTCCACTGCCCTATGCATTTTCAAGCTTCAGCTCTTCGTCATTGGCTGCTGCCCCTGTGTCTGTGTGTATAGCCAGTTTTACCTCAGACCAGGTGACACGGGATTGGGTACTTGTTTTCTTACATGCCTGTTATTGGCTCAGAGTTCCCCTGGGCGTGTCTAATAAATTGTCAAATTGCTGACATAACAACAACGTACATGTCTTTGAAGTACAGCTTGTCCTAAAATGAAATCGCCAAGTTCTCCAGTCCCTAGCCATAGAAGCATATGCAACCGCTGAAACCAATTATATTCGCAAACGTCATCAAACGTGACTGCCGAACGAGTTTACAAGAGACGATGCTTAAACAACTCGTGTGACCACGGCCTAAGGAGTCGTCTGCTGAATTACTGCGCACACCTTTGGTTAGGAACTGATCGTCTGACTCACGTCTGACTATACCAAACGCGATGAACCACCAAAGTAGGGGCTAAGGGCCGTAGCACACGAGCATCAAAGTGCCGTTGACGAAAACGATGTGTAGACGTTGCGGGGGGGCCGCGGTGGTGTAGCGGTCAGACTACGCGCCTCCCACCTTAGGTGAATCGGGCTCGATTCCCTGCGGGGTCGCTCCCAAATTTTCGCATGTGGGAATAGCGTCGGACGATGCCGCTGGTCGGCGGGTTTTCTCGGGGATCTCGCGTTTCCCCGCCCTTTCTTTCCGGCGCTGCTCCGTACTCACCTCGCTTCACCCTCATCGGCTCTCAAGCTCTCGCTGTTAAAAAAAATCGTCCAAGCCTCTTCACTCCACTCAGTTTCACATGACGAACGCTCGAAGCAGCGCTCTCGCCATGTTGCGCGAAGGAGTGCTCCCTCGAGGGGACAGCACTTAAATTGAGACACATTTCTAGACTCCACCTGCACGAAGAGCAAGTAGAGTTTCCCCGAGCAACCCCACGACAGCACAACGGAAGCTCTGCGCCGTCGCTTTTTGCGAGAACTACTCCCCGCCTCGCAGTCTGACGACGTCCTCTGTTCGGACGAAGCTGCCCTCCGCGCGCCCTCGTTTATCAACGTCTTCTTTGCGGAGACGTGCAGGTCGTAATTTACGTCATCGCGTCGGTGTCAGACCTTCCACTGACGACGGCAAAAATGATAAGTTACCCCGATCACGGGAAACTGGGAAGGAAAAAAAAAATGTGATTAGACTCGTGCAGGAAATAAATTTGTTAACATGCAAAACATAACGGAATAATATTATTGCAATGGCGAAACAAAAACTTTGCGACAGTCTTAGGTTTCTAATAAAGCGAATAGTTTTCATTATTATTTATTCAAGCGAGTTGATATATTTTTAATGTTTTATACTCTTGATATGGAAGGTTCATGCTATTACTAGAGTTAGTGATTTTTCGCGAAAAAATATGAGTACACGGTAGACTTTAATACTATAAGCACCCAACACCGGTTTTTCTATTGCCATTTTTTGCTGTCTGTTTGAGAAGGCGTTTCCATATTTTACCGGGCCACCCAGAACTCGGCAACTTAGACACGGCTCCTACGTGATTCGTGTGCAGACAGCTAGCACGTGTCAGAGAAAGTAATTCACCCAATCAAGACACGTAGGCGACCGTACAGTGTTTTGAAATACTACTTGTCTTGAAATATTTTCGCGAAATTTCACTAACCCCTAGCTATTACGAAGGAATAAATGGCGTTATTTATGAATACATAATAGCTATTAAATATAATGATTATTAGCGAG
Organism: Dryococelus australis; assembly: GCA_029891345.1. NCBI lineage: Eukaryota > Metazoa > Arthropoda > Insecta > Phasmatodea > Phasmatidae > Dryococelus > Dryococelus australis. The sequence goes on along the minus strand of CM056998.1, from coordinate 34,280,900 downwards.
GGAGATCCTAATCAATTACAAAGTATGACTAATCTGAAAGGTACAGTCGCCGGAGGCTGAGTTTTGAGACGGAAGGCGACAGACAGCACGACAACATGTATCTTGATGGCTTCATCTCGGCGTGTGACCACAGACAATACAGATAGGCCTCTCAGGCCGCGTACTCTTGTATTTTCACTCTTGTATCTATCCCTTAGGCTTCTCCGTGCTACGAACGCCCAATTGTCGTGTGTATGTATGTGGGGAGGGGGGGGGGGGGATCACACACTCTCATCGCAGCTTAGCACCTGAGTGGACCAGATCCAAAGCCCCAACTCAACTGCATGCCAGTCCAGAGACTTGCGCAAAGGGGTCATGGGGCACTTGACTCGCGTTGCAGTGTCGGCCTTATAGCTTGAGACCGTGAGTCTCATTTAGTGGGGAAAATTACCAACTACGCCCCTAACTTGACTGCGAGCGGCGCTACAACCGATGTCTCGTGTGCTAACTTGACCACCGGCTGGCCTCACCTACACCGCACGACGCAATTTCCATATACATATGTGTGCTACTGTGCTACATAAAAACGGACCTTTTACCTTGAATGGATGGAGCTGTGATGTACACGAGGAAAATGATACGTTTTCGTGTGTTCATCGGAGCCCGAGCTGCGGCAGACCGTCATGCTGTAAGGCAGCTATTAATCTGAGCGGCCCGGAATACATGGTTCATTGACTTGCCACCCTGGGCACTTTTGTAGCCGTAGGAGCGTGTACCAGCGCGCGACGAAGCCACGAGGACTTTATTCCTGGGAAAATAACTCCTTCTGGAAGGTGTCACCACTTCCCATTGGTTTAATTAAAAATATGACTGTCCCTAATGAAGTGGAGTGTTTCCCCAAACCAAAATGTCCTATAAATTAACCCCGCAGCCGATTGGTCTTCAGAGACTCGGCTGCTGGTATTTTGACATGGTAAAAGTTAAGTAAAATCCTAACATGTATGTAGGGCCTATAAGACCAGTTAAATGTAGAGATAGACTTTCTCGCTTGTCCATATAGGCAGTAGATATTTTATCTGGTAGGCCTCGACATGTTTTGGGATGGTTACGCACTTTAAAAGTCTAGTGAGAAAAGGCTGTCTCTGTCTCTGCCTTGGCGTTTTTCAGTAACCGATGTAACGTAGTTGCATTAAAAAAGTAAAATTCTGTATTTCCTTATTTTGTCCATGCTTTGGAAGAAAGTAACATTTCCATGTAAAATATTTTTAAGTATATGGAATACTTAAAAAAGGCCACAATGAAAGGGAAAACAGAGAGAAATCTTACGAATTTTTAAAGAACACATGTTGAGTAAAGTACAAACGCATTTGAATGAATGTCAAGTTAAATTTCCATGATGTGTCATGATAGAACTTTGAAGGCTGTTTTAGTATTCAAATTTGTAATTTTTCAACCTTACGGGCATTATTGAAGTATTTAAACCTTTAAAAGGGTTACTTCGTGCATAGCCAAAATATACTCATTTTAGAGTTTTAATGCGAAAGATATGTTATGTAGTCAGATGGATACGTGAATTTAAATGTAGAAATATTTAAATTCTAGTCAGTAAATTGGAAGTAGTGATTTGTATTCTAGTACTTGCATGAGTTTTGTAACGTGTTTTGAAAATATACAAAGATTTCCCCATACAGTGTGCGTATTTCTGTTTCCTAGAAATACCGGTTCTAAACAGTTTTCAAAGTTTATTTGCTGGTTGTGAATTTCTTGGTTACGTGGCGTTTCTCGTGTCGTCCCTGTTTTGCCAGACGTAGCGAGCCCCACAAGCTCCCGCGCTTCTCAGTCTCCAGGTAGGCGGAGCACTTAGTAATCTCATAAGATCACTAGTACCAACATGCCACCCGACTTGAAATGCTGGAATTTCAAATATTTCTCACGTGACTACTTAAGCATTCACAAAATGCACTTACTGAACATAACATGACTCATCGAACGCAAAACTAATTGATGCACTAAATACATGCATAACGATGTGCATTACTCAATCTTGCAAGAAGCACACATTAACACATTATCACAGACATTTCCGATCTACATTTATAATAAGAGTTGCCCTGTGCTCTCAATTACTACGTAAATATTGGGTATCTCAAATGAAAAATAACGATTGTTCTAGTCATTTAATGGCAGGTGACAGAGTTTGGTGATTGCTCTCTTGAATATACCAGAGGATGTCTTTACTGACGTGACCCGAACGGTTCATTCCTCACCAGTGTGAATATCCACAACATGCCCCACGGTCCACTTTAGTGGAGAGAGATGGTTGTCGTTGATGATGCTTCTTCTTCATTTTCCACGACGAGTTATCTCACTAATTCTGTACCTGGAGTTCAGTATAATACTGCGTAAACACTTTGTATAGTGTATTCACGGATTATTCACACCTTTCAAATCAAACCATTGAAAAATCATCCCCACGTACATGTTTGGTTGCTTACTAAAAATATCTTGCATCACGATCGTTTTGCTCTTCTGTTAACACAAACACGCCTTATCGTTTGGTTAAATATAACTTTGACTTATATTTCATCATTAAATTATAATATTACATTTATATTGAATATGAATTAAAACAGGTAGAAAACATGTGTGTTGGTAATGCCTAGTAAGAAATACACTGAGGGAAAATCGAACAAAATATTTGTTTGGATGGGGCGAAATATATATTTAGTTGCCCTAACGAAATTTATTGTAGAGCAAAAAAAAATTTTGAAAAGCAACAAAATTACTTCTGTTCGTCTAACAAAATATATGATGAATAATCGAAATCTCCGTGTTGGGCTGAAAAATTTAGACTGTCAACTAAATATTTTGTTGAATCAACTGTATATATTTGTTAGGTCACTCATTTGACAGGCCTTCGTTCGAAAATATAGCTCGAGAGTTTATTTGTATTTCTTGTGACAATTATGATAGTAACCGTATTTCTTAGTGCAATTATTGATGCTAAACAATCGTATAAACACATTAATAAAACAATGTGACAAGAAACTGACAAGTAAAGCTGCAAAACTTGAAATATTTGTTTGCACACGTTGCCTAATACTTGCATTATATCTATTTAAAATCTTTCCGGCGTCATCAGTTGTCACATTAGCTGAGATTACTAAGGCGTAGTGCTCGGATGCAGGTGATCTAATTCCGAAACTCGGTCGAACTTGTAAACATTTTTATATTGGCCCAAACAGTTTAATGTATGTGTAGCCAAACAAATCTTGTTTGATTCAACAAAACCTTTTTCCCAGTGTAATGGGTACGCAAAATATGATTACACCGTTCTCCCTCTTGTGTCATTTTCTAAGACTTAGTTAAGCTTTGTTTGCACGAGGCGGGGGAATATCCTGGAAGTGGACCTTTAGCAGGGCTTCAGACAATTTGGAAGTAGACGTGAGCATGTACTGACCACCCAGGCACAGCCATGATTAAGCTTTCTCTGCTTTTCGCACTTTCTCGTGAACCAGGAAGGTCGCACTTGTATCGCGTCGTGCTTGTTCGTCGTCCGGGAACGCTAAATATGTAGCGGAAATGCCGGCCAAGAAAATCTGTACATAAACACGATTAAAGGGCGAGGGAGGGCTCACTTATTCATGCGGGCCATTTATCTCCGCAACCCGCCCGGGTTTGCGTGTGTAAATTACTGAGCTAACTTTTCAAGCGCTGTAAAGTCGCCTGCCGTTTCTCTTACTTAGCGTTGCCCGCAGTTGCAATTACGACACCTAAATAAATTACTGGCCGCGTGTAGCGCTGCCTGGAGGCCGCCGCGGACGGCACAGGAACACGGGCAATTAGGCGCGTCCTCAGGAACAGCCTTCGTAACGGCGGTTGCAAATTAGACGCATTACCCCGCCAACATTTACTTCTAAACGTTTAGCTCATCGCACTCGATGATATTTTAGGAGCCGCTACACGACCTGCCCCAAGCTCAAGATATAAGCCAAAGCAAACAACCCGGTGAGGTGTTATCTCGCAAATGAACATTTTAACAAATGGTTTTAGAACGCGCACTTACATTATAAATTACCACAAATATAAACTACACATAGAATATTAGCAATAACTATTTTAATTATTGTATACAATGCACACAAGTAATATAGACATAAAATAATCATAGTGATGTATGCTTTGTGAGAGGCTAAAATATCACCCTAAGAAAAATTTCGCAAAATTACATCATTTTATCTGCGTACTGAAAAACACGAATATTTAAGTTCTTTGCCATATAATTGTTAAGGAAATACTTAAACGCTTTATGTTTTCTGCTTGATGTATGGCAACATTTTCACACGAAGTCGGGGTTAAAAATGTTCGTTAAAGTCTACGAAGTTCACTGGAATTTTTTTTTATTGAGATGAGGCGTAGTTTTCTTTTCTCCCCCCCCCCCTAACAAAATTGCATTGAGAAAATAATTAAATTTGGAGCGGTTAGCAAGAAATTCTGGAAGAAATGGACAAATGACAATTATGAACGTAGCACTCTTACGTCGTGAACTGTGTAACACTCTAGAGCACCGTAGAGTCCAACACGTGGGGTCGCGATGGCTTCTGCAAGCGAGCACGTTCTCACATGACCGACCACACGTGTTTTGACGGCGAGGATTCAAAGGTTCCTTTACGATTCACTACTGAAGAATCGAGATATGTAATAATGACGCTCTAAGTGCACGTAAAATGAGTTCAGCCATTAACGCTTGATCTAGATACTGTTAAGCCTAGCCAATCAGAATGGTAGGAAACAAAACCAGTCTGCATATCATTGAAAAATGGACTAGGGTGAAGATTGTTTATATATATATTTCATAATATACGGGTTCTACTTGTGTTATCGTTTTGAAAATCTCGCGATGTCTTACAAAATAGTACGTCAGTGGCAGCATTGGGCAGTTAGGCCAATAAATCTGAATGTAGATAGAGTAAAAGCGAATTTAATTAAATCTTACAATAATTAAAACACGTGGAACGGTTCTCCAAATACACGAGATTACTATCGCCCAATATAATTATTTATTGGAAATGATTTAATGAAAATATATAACCTAAATATTACACGTCAATACAGTTTCACGCCACCAATAACTGCAAATATGCTCTGATTGGCTACATCGTCAGAACTTGTACTTAAAGATATAAAATATAACCATATCTTAAGCCAAGAACGCACAAGACCCACACACAGTAACCATAAATAAGCCAATACACTTGAAAACATTGAGTCGCATTCTAAGCGCATGGCTCACTGTAACTGTTTAGTCAATCGCAAACCTACATAAAGGCCGTCTCACATTACATTTTATCGTCGAGCTCGTTGCGTCAACTTTGTTATGTCCAGGTGTAGATCGGGCAGCAGTGCAATCACATTGAGTAAAGTGTGACGTAAAGTTAAACCTAGCAATCAAGATGTTGGCCAAACGTTAACATGGCGTAAAGTAAACGCAGTGGTAGCAAATCAGACCGAATGTAGGAGTCTATTTCTTTTAGGTTTCTGTATTATTTATTTATTCCTAGCGACACTCGTCAGGATTGATTGTGTATTGTGTTGTCCCACGAATGCAACAGAGTTAGGCGTTATAACTTCGTTAGTGTGTATTTTTATATGATTTGGAAAATTTTGTAATGAAATAAAATTCATGGGTACAAATTCGGGTCCATTTCGGTTAGAAATTTGGTTATTATAGCCACAGAGGTGCACCTGTCTTATATATTATAACAAGTCTCATATGTATGTTGAGTTATATATATATATATATGCTATAAATACACTAGTTTTTTTTCTTCAGATTTCAGATTTAGTATATTTTGTAGCACTGAATTACAAATGATCAAAGACGTGACTTTAATGTGAACATCGCCACAACTTTACAAATATTTGACACAGAATTAACGTGAGGGGAAAGTAACGAGCCACATGTTGACTTTAATATAAACAGCCTTTAGTCCTTTCTAAACAGTTCCAATATTTACTCGACCATGGCCAATGCAACTGTCAAAGTCACTTGGTCAACAGTGTTGAATGTGTTTTGTTTGCTTTCGAATTTTCAACACGCGCACTCTTTCGTATTAATAAAATACTTTGATTAAATTGAATATATTGTATTTGTATTAAAACTAATTTATAGGAGATGTACAAACATCTCAAAGTTATTACTTACATAAACAAGAGTGTTGTAACCGCGAATCCTGTCCACATTGTTTCTGATAGTATCTACTATTGGCAGGTGAAGTAGTTCAATGTTGGGAGACTGGTTTCTGCGCAGCTCGCATGTGTGCTCTACCGCATTTCCCCTCTAACGTGAGAAAGGATAGCGTTCACTCTTTTGTAGAAATTATTAATTTTTGTGCATAATCTCGGATTCAGAGTAAGTACTGATATTTTACGATTATAGGAAATTTACATTTTACGAGGTGTTTATATATATATATATATATATATATATATATATATATATATATATATATATATATATATATATATATATAATTCTCACTACTTACAAAAAGGCAGGAACGTATTGATAAAATAGAGAAATACGTTCCTGACATTATATATAAAATACGTAGTTCTCTATTTTATCAATACGTTCCTGCCTTTTCGTAAGCAGTGAAAAATAATACGAAAGTGTTAGACAACTTGTAAATTATAAATTTTCTTTCCAGCAGTACCCATGCAACTTAAATAATTCCACGAAAAGAATAATTTCTCTGAATTACAGGAGAAGGCGAGCCTTAAGCACCCTTTGGCCTCCTGAAGAGTGAGACGAGATGAGGCCCTGCGGCGCAGCAGCGACGGAATGAATGCAGGGGATTTCGCGATCCCCGAGAAAGCTCATCTGACACTCGGCGCTGCAGCCCTGGGAAGCTCTTTTCGCCCACCTGGATGCTGGGTCATCACCAGTTCCTACCGATATCTCTGAATGTGAAGGAACCGAAAGCCTGCACAGCGGGATACATACTGCCCTTTGCTCCAGGGGGGAGCGGACGTGAGGAATGATACCGACTACCGGCCACTTCACAAATCTGAGTCCCGTCTGTACTTGAGAGCACTGCGCCACGTAAACATTGTCATAGGCTGTTCACTGTAAAATGAGCACTTTTGAATGACCTGTTTAAGTTCTACTTGTATACACACTGTGTATTCCTCCGCCTTATGTAAAATTAACATTGTCGTGGGATTCGTAACTTTATTCTTGCGTCGGTCAAATGAAACTCTGAAATTATTAAGAAAGTAAATGCTTTACAAAGCTGATAATTTTTATACTTCGATACATTGAAAGAACAGAAAGCGAAAGTTATAATTTCAAGTTATCATAAATGGTTACCAAACACTTATTAGAATTTGGAACTACTTTCCATCCATCGTTTCCAACTTGACTGGGAGAATGTCACTCAGTGCGCCCATTAAAATACTTGCATGGAGGGGAAGGGACCTTTCTAAGGTTCATTTCTAAAGTGTTCACTTTATCGCGAACAGCCTTTAATGGAGACACCGCCATGGTTTTCAGGTATAATATTTTGAAACGGGAAATAAGGTTACATCAGGGACGCGATAGGAATAAATGTAAAATAGTTTTGTGGAATTCTAGCTTTATTTTGGACCCAGCGTGGCGGGACCATATTGCAAAGTTCCCGTAAGTTAGAAAGTAGCGCTCCAGGTGTAACCTTTTTAATGGGTGTCGGCCACCCCGAGGGGGAGGTTTGGCGTGGCAAGATCTGGTTCCACCGGGAACTTTGATACTGGCAACATCACTTCTCTAGATCCAGTGCGATGCTGTGTAGCAATATGGTCGCCGAGGTAAACATGGCAAGAGTCTGGACAGATGATCAATCCGTGGACAAGAAAGTCACAAAGAGAAATACAAAGGAAATAAATTCAGTCCAGTTCGTGCAAATCGTCTAAGGGACAAAAAATATCATAATCACAGGGTCGACTCTGAAAAATGGCCGTAACATGAAGGAGCCTTTGCATTTGAGCTAGAAAGGATTGATTGCCCTTGGTTACAGCCCAGTAATAAAAATTTAAGACTTGTACGTATGACTCGATAAGTACACGAATAGTGAGTTTAGGTAGCAGCTTACCATTGGTGAAGCAACTGACGGGTCTAGTCAATTATAATCGTATGAAATCCATTAAGCCTTTTTACGTGACCAAGAAAAATGGACGTTGGTGAATATTATTTAAAGTATGTGGAATTATTTATGGCTATTGCGTGTGTAATCGTTTTGAGAACATTTTCACGTTTGTGAGGTTGGATCTTCCGAGTTCGTACGAGCGAGATAATGATCCCTCCTCTATGTATTAATAACTTTTATCTATGCAACTATGACCATAGTCCATTCACAATTCACGGTTATTTAACACTTTCCTGAAGCCCTGCTATGGTTTAACTTCCAGGATATTCCTCCACTTTGTGCAAACAAAACTTAGCAGAAACTAGAAATTACACCAGAGAAACAACACACTGCATTCGTGCGTACTGAGTGTAATCGTACAATTTTGCATAATAACTATTTGTTGCTAGGCATTACCAACACACCTTCTTTTCTCTCCGTTTTTATTCATATTAATTAGAAATAACATGTGATAATTTATGGATAAAGTATAACTAAAATTTCAATTTAACTAATAACAAAGAACTTTATTTTAACACAAGTATAAAACTCTTGTGATACATGGTATATCTAGGAAACAAACGAAAACACGCCATAGATGGGGTGATTTTTCTAAGGTTTGGTTCAAGAAGTCAAGAAAGCGCGAATAGACTATTCTCATACTGATCTATGAATTCACAACACGACATAACCTCAGTACAATACGTTAACCCAGTTTTCCACCATCGGCAGCTGTGCTCTGATTGTATATATTTCGTACTGACTTGTTCACGGTACTACCTTTTCACGGTAAAGTGAGCAATTTTGAATTAACCTTTGAAAAGTGTCACTGCCCCTACCTGCGTACATCTATACGGGAACGCTGAGTGGCGCGCGCCCTGCAAAGTTGGTAACGAAGGAAGTGAAAGTAGTTCTATGTTTTAACGATTAAGTAATAGTATCAGGTAAACATTTGGGCGTATTGATATTGTTTCTCTTGCTTTCTGTATTTTTAATGTATAAATATGTAAAAATTATCAAATTTGAAAAATATTTTCATTTATATTAATGTTACAGTTTCTCTTGACCGATGCATAAACAAAGCGGTTAGGCCCATGGCAATGTTAATTGTACATATAGCGGAATAATACGCAATGTGGACACAAGTAGATCATAAGCAGGGCTTTCGAAAGTCCTCAGTTTGCCGTGAACAGCCTATACCTAAGATGTAAAATATAACCACGCGTTGGGTGAAGTCCAGACCGCATACGGCAGTCATAAACCAAAGCAGAGGCACATTGTTACTGTTGGGTCAATTACAAACCCACATTTACACTGCTCCGAAGTCCTTTGCTCACAGGTATTTGACCGTTCGTAGACGAGTAACGAAAAGCGCCCGAGGCTAACACCTAATATACGCTAGCACATTTTACTGAGGTAATATTTTAGTTGATCTTATTTAGTTATATAACTGTCGTGTCAGTAGTACGCGGGGTCTCGTCTTGTTGCGAGAAGGCCGGTCGTTGCCTCCTCGCTCGCCTGGAAGGCACAAGCCAGTTCTCCAGCAGGTTGCTGGAGAACATGCGTCACCGTGAGGGCACAGCTCACTCGTGAGGGGCGGTCATCCATCTTATGCACGCCCGTAGCAACACAACACCGTCGTATCATTCATGCTCAAATAGCAGAATATTACATCTAGTAGCAAGCCGGCGCCTGCAACACTGAACGCTCTTCAAGGTAAAGTGAGAACTCCTGAAAGCCCTGCCGAGTTTCTGTAGTCTATTTGTGGTTTCTTCACACCTTTGCCGTGAATTCGTCTTTCAATTCGCAACCATAAGTGTGAGGCAATCCAGAAAATCCGATAACAAAACCCGGGGTAAAGTTTGGCATTGCAGCTCCGAATATATCGTCTGCATTCAAAATTCAATTACACCTCTCGATTGTCAAAGAAACAAAGAATATGTTACGTTGAGTGAGGACTGCGAAGCACCCCGGGGGGAGGGGGGGGGGCGCAATTTTGAGTTCGTTTCGCCGCGTCTCATAACTTCCGCGAGGTATAACTTTTGGCTAGGAGAAGCTACGGCGCTCGTTTATGTTTCAATTGACAGCACTCGTCAAGATCAATCGATTGCGTGTATAAAAACTTTTGCGTGGCGCGATTATGGTGAAATCGTATAAGTTTAATTTTAAAAATGAAGAAAACTTAACACAATTTCGGCCTATACTCGTTAAAAAACCAAGTCGAAATACAGAACTCGTGATACCCATAAAACCCTAGATGATCGAGTGGATGTAAAAAAAAAAAAAAAATCACGGCGCCCGAGCGCGTCAAACGTAGACGTATTCACGCAAAACAAATGGCCGTGTCCCCAATACAGCCACACCTCATTTTTTAATTGAACTTTTGTAAAATCACATTATGGAGGGCTTAGTTGTTTCCTTAATACGCTACGCATCACAAGAGTTTTAAACTTTTGTTAACACAAAAGTATCTTATCTTTGGCACAATCGAACTTCTACTTATATATTTTCCATAAATTGTAATATTTCATTTATAAATAATGAAAACAATCACAGGGAGAAAGTGGGTTTGCTGGTAATGCCCAGTAAGTAAAAGTTCTTATGGAAAATATTATTATAGGTCGTTCACGGGAAAGTGAGCACTTTTGAAGCCCTAGGTACCATTTTCCCCAAACAATTTATATCCTTCTACCACTTGTTAATTTAAATCCTTCCATGTGAATAATAAACATACTGTATACATTCACCATACCCAAAACCAAAAGTCCGAGGCCACAATAAAATGTATTTATTGGTTAATACGTCTGATGAAACAGCTTCGAAAAGTGCTATACTTTACCGTGAACGGCCTGTACACAGAATGCCTAAAAATAGGGTGCGCTGCCCCTTTGGTGTAATCTCCTAGACTTGGGTAAGCTTTATTTACGCTACGCGGGGAATAGCAAGAAAGTAGAACTTTATCAGGGCTTCAGAAAAGTTGGAGGTAACCGTGAATGTGGTATACTCTGTACCCGTTGTTTGGATATCTTCCCGCATAGCCTACCGATAAAAAATAACACTATGTCATGTGAATTTCAGCTTGTGTTTACATCAGCTAGCCCACTACATACTCATTAAATATACAATGAAAAGTAATAAATGTTGTAATCAGCACTATCAACACGCACACACTAATTTAAGAAAAGAACATTGTTTTGTGAATATTCACTAATGTTCGCGATTCTTTTGTGTTTAGGTGTTAATAAATAACTTTAAATGAGGCCAACTTCCAAAAACATAAGAAAATACGCGTGATTTAGATTGTCAACAGAATAGCAGAAGAGTTAAACGTTATTATTTTTACCGTTATAAAACAAGGCTAAGACGTTTCGAATGTTCACCTTTAAAAAGTCTGAAAAGATAAAACGCTCGCCCTTTATAAGTACGTGTCATGCTTATAAGAAAGGCACACTTTTATATAACACGGTGTATGTACTCCTTCATACAAAAACGTATATGCCTCAACCAATCGTTAAAAGACATACGCATTACCTTTAAAGTATATGTATAATGCGGATACCAGCGCAGCACAATTTTAAATAAAAAATTAAGCAATTTTAACCCAAATTTGATCGTTTTCAAGCAACTTTTCCAGGTTTCTAGAAACCTCATTTGACATCAATTTTGAGCCCTCAAAAAACAAGCAAAATTAAGCCAAAATCAAGCAAATTTTGCAATATTTCACAAAATGGCATTCAGGATTTGTGCTGATTAAAAAAACTAGCAATTTTCATCGAAAATCAAGCAATTTTACCCCAAAATCAAGCAAATTTCCACGTTTTCTAGAAATGTCAATTTTGCAAGTGAGTAATCTAAAACAAGCAAATTTAAGCCAAAATCAAGTAAATTTAAGCTAAAATCAAATTAAATATTGAAATGACAATTGATAGAATTTATACATTTTATTCAACAGAAGTAAAACACCAGTAAGACTTTTTAAAGTCTAAAAATAAAGAAAAATCCGAAGTATAACCATTACTTATTCCATAATCCCAACCATCACAACAATCCAAATCATAAACATCATCTTTAAAATTAGAAAGTTTAGCTGATCTTAAATCATTTTTATTGATTTTTAAAACAATTTTGAAATGAACAATGTCCATTTCTTTATCAATAGAAGTTTTTTTTTTTTTTTTTCATATCCAATATCCCAAAGTTCTAAAAGTTCTATAATTTGAGTCGTTTATAATATTAACATCTTATATATGTTTTATAAAAAGTGTTAATTTTTAGATAGAATTATGAAAACGATTTTTTATTTGATCAAATAATTCATCTATATTTCTATAAATTTGTAAAACTTTTAAATGTAACCACTCAACTATAAGTCTAAAGTTATGAATTAACATATTGCAACATTTTGTTGATTCTTCTATTTGGTATTAAAAAAAAATTATATATCTTCAGTAATTCTGTCTTTCAAATAACCATAAGTTAAATTCCGTTGACTAATTATAAAAACATTGCAGTGTTTATGTGCTCCAACAGCTTTATTAAATTCCACCGTAGTTTCTATATTTGTTTTTATTTAACCACAGATGTTTTTCTATATGAGCAATCAATAATATACAATGGTCTTCGCCCAAAAAATAAAGAATAATAATTGATATTGCCTTCGAAGTTTACAGTTGGTTTATAATAAAGTTCATTATTTCTAAATATTGTATCCAGTTATGTTTTTTAATTTCTAAAATCACTATAAGCAAGGAGTATTTTATTACAAAGACCATTTTCAATATCTAGATTCCAATTTTATTTTGGAAAAATTTCATTTCTACCATTTTAACATAAATATTTTTCACATTACAATGGTCAAACATAGAAGCATAGACATACTGTTCAGCACGATTTTTTCCATTAGTTTGAAAGCCCCCACAATTATAAAATCGGACATGTCAAATTGTAAAATATATAACTGATCTTTTATATCAAAGTTAAAAACAGACGAATCAACAGAAACTTATTTTTTTTAAATGCCAATAATCAAAACTAATAGGTATTTAGGATGTTTGTATATTTTTTCTTTAATTGCAATGGCCGTGTTAGATTCGTATTCAACAATAGGCTACATAATTTCTAAGTTTTGAATAACGATTTTACCCAGATCTACATAGCTTTTCTGAACCGCACCATCTGCATCTTTTGTTTCATAAACAAACAAACAGTTGTTATTACATGAATTTCTAAAACAAAGTAATTTTATAACCGCCTTTCCAATAAATTTCATTTTTGTCATGAATAAAACCAAACAAATAACTCAGTGGATAAGCTATTTCATTTTTTTATCACTATGAACCGATTTTACTCGATATTTATTATCAACACCAGTAAATTCTGAATAATTTTGTTCGCTTAGCTATCTTAATAAAGTATTCATTATTGTTGATGTTATACCTGGATTATCAACAGTTTCAATAATATTTCCATGTTTGGACATTTATACTCTAGAAAACTGAACAGGAAAAACGTTCGAACAAACATCGACATTATCTAATTTTGTATATTTTGCATAATCTCCAACTTCATCTTTCTTTAGTAATTTACATTGCTCATAAACTTAAGCGTCATATGGAAAAGAAAAGCCATCACCTATTAGAATATCAAATTAAATTCTATTATTGTAAACATTCAAATTAACTCTAGTTTGGTCAGTTGGGAGAAAAGTTTGTCTATCAAAATGCTCAATACTTTATAACTCATTTATAAGAAAAAAATATACCCAAATGAAAAATTCGAAGAGCATTTCTCGAGTTAAATTACTCATAGAGAGATACAAAAATTACAAAAAGCGCCATGAAGTGGAATAAGAAAAAAAGAAGGAAGATCTACCTTTAATTGATGAACTAAGAAATATTGGTTTAAAAGTAGAACAAGTTAGTGATAAAAAAAATAAATAAATATTCTAGTTACTGTAGCAGTAAAAGTTTAGATTATCCACCTGCTCTTGAAGAAATGTCATTCGAAATTATCCTAATTTGGAAGAGCAAATGGGAATTTTATCCATAAAAAGTACAGCGTCTGATTCTGCTATAAATCTCGAAAAAGAAATTTCAAAAAGAATAAATGTTATTGATACTCAATATCGTTTACGTTCAGAATGACAAAATTTTACATAGGTACAAAAGCTAGACGATGATAAACTATATGTTAAAAATAAAGAATATGAATTAACAGAAGGACTTTCTAATTTGTTAACAGAAGCAAAAGAAGCTCTTAAGGATAATTTCACTGATAATGACTATGAAAACTACACGAAAATTGTTTTAGATACCTATGCAGCATTCCAAGAATATAATCCAAGAAAGAAAATAAACTCGACAAGAAGTTGGAAATACAAAAATATAATTAAACCAACTTATGTTAACTATATAAAAGAATTACAATCATGAACAGCACCAAACACACCAGAAAGAATGATTTCTCCTAGAACTCCTAAATATAGAAAAGGTATAAAAAAATACAACAATTTGCCAACAGAATATGTTTGGATAGACGTTGTTAGAAATTCAATTGACAGATGGTTAGTTATTCATGGCGTAGAAAATTATGGTAGTAACAATTTTTACATCGAAAAAGTAATCATAATGAATATGTTAAACAATAAATTTTCTATTTTTTTGTATTAATAACTAGAAAGGAATTTTAAACGTAATTTCACACTCATTTTGGAATTCAGAATTGGGCATTAAACATTTTAAATTTGCCCGAAATGCATTTGCTTGCCTATAATTATTGTGGATCATTTACGAAATTAAACAAAAGACTAGAAAAAGGTTAAAATGACATAAATAAATTAGATGACTGCAAATAACACAATATTGCTTATAGAGATCATAAAGATTTAGAAACTACACACAAACCTGATAAAATTTTACAAAAATAAGGTAAAGAAATTGTGTTAAATGAAAATACTCCACTTGGTGAAAAAATCGCTTCTGCTGCTGTTGCCTCAACTATGTTCATAAAAAGAAAATTAGAATGGGACATAAAAAATTATTAAATTATTAATATTTCTTTTACTTATAAATGAAGATAAAAAGCTTAACTTTCGATATACCCACTGATCAATGATAAGATTGGGTATAGATAAATTTTTAACAAAATATCAACTTGAAAAAAATATTTTAAAAAATCACAGAAGGCAATGGTATCTTATTAACTTTGTCAATACCAATACTCAAAAAGATACTAAAAGAAAAAAACTGGAAATGGTTTATACCATGGAGGAGTATTACCAATTTTAATTTCAATTGTAGGTGCACTTGGTGCTTTAGTAGGCGCAGCTACTGCAATTTAAAATTCTGTCGAACAAACTAGAAAAAATATTAAAGAATTAGAAGAACTACAGAGACACAATTTAGCAATGGAAAATATAGCAGGAAGTAGCATAGTTGCAAAAAAAAAGAGGGTAAAAATGCTGAATGTATCGCCATTATCTAATATTAATATTGAGAAATATGTAAACATATTAAATATAAAAAAATTCAGAAATTTGTATCTGATTGACGAATTATCAAAAAGTATGCACAAAAATGAATGTGCTGTGGTTAATTTTGACATTTTAGCAAATCCTGGTATTCATTGGGTTTGTTATATTAATGAAAATAATTATGTTTACTGTTTGGATTCATTTGGAGGAAATATTCCTTTTAATTTAATTAATTACTTCAAAAGTAGAAATGTTTATTACAATGATGATCGAATTCAGAATTTTAATTCAGTTATATGTGAACTTCTATGTTTAATTGTATTACATCTTTTTTCGAGAGCTTTTAAGTTTCATGATATATATTCTTTGTTATTAAATTACAGATATATTTGGAAAACCATTCATTAAATGTACAAATAAAATTTTTGACACTGCTGCTCATGCTTTAAAAATATATGTAGATTCACTATGCAATTCCAGTGTTTCTTCTTTACAAAGTGAGCTATCCAAAAGTTTTGATTATACAAAAATGTATGTTTTTTCCTAGGATGTAGAATTGTTAGTATAGATACCCCTATAAATAATAAAAATGCGGTCAATAAATGATATTTCGATTCACATATAGCAGATTATGTATTAAAAAAGATGTAGATTCGAAATGTAAAACTATTGTTTGTGATTATGCATTTAAAACGATGAAGATTCGAGATATAACACTATTTCTACTGCTTTACAAGATCAAATAAGTAAAGTTGTCACTTAAACAAAAAATTATGTTTCTTTTCAACATTGTAGAATTACTAATCTGGCTGATCCTATAGATGGAGATGATGCGCTAAATAAAAGATTTTTTGATAAAAATAAAGTTGATTATGCTTTTAAAATAGATGTAGAATCAAGGTACAATTCTAGTGTTCCCGATCTAAAAACTTATGAAGATTCAAAGTACAATATCATTGTTACTGCTTTACAATATCAACTTAGTTAAGTTTTTGTTTATACAACAGATTATGTTTCTTTTCAAAATCGTAGAATTAATAATATGGCTGATCCTGTAGATGGAAAAGATGCAGTCAGTAAGAGATATTTCGATAAAGAAATAACTGATAGATTGCAAAATTTAAACGAATCAGTTTTGAATTACTGTGATACACTTGTTTACTCAAAAGTTGAAAAAAGCAGAGAAGACTCAGATAAAGAATTAGATATTTAATTACAAAATTTTAAATCGAAATTTGAAAAATGTAAGAAAGAAAAATCTGGTGAATTTTAGTTACATGCTAATGGAATAAAACTAATAATTATTTTGTCTTAGATAATAATCTAATTTGCTTTACTTTTTTGATGGACTGTACTGTTTATAAAATAATTACCATTAATCCCAATTTGCCTAACGATACTACTGCAGTTATTATGGGATCTAAAAAATAGATTACAGCCAGTCTTTAGATGTCCAAAGAGGTGCTATTACTAACTTTTTAAAAATATAAAATAATAAAATATCAGAATATGGCAATGGCATGGTGACTACAATAGGAATATTTGTGAAATATAAGGATTGAATAATTTTTTTTTCACTATTAAATGGAAATCACCTGGTGTTTGAAGTTCAAGAAAGTCACCAAAAATAATTATATAAGAAATGAAAATACAAAAAATGAATGATTAGTTTAGAAAAGTAAATGTTCAATTCTATTAAATCAACATTCTTAAAAAAAATACCCGAAGTAAAAGAAGGAATAATCAATGAATCATATAAACCTACACGAAATTTTTTGTCGAGAACAAAAGTAATTTCATATAGTATTGGTGATTTATGGCAAATTGATCTTGTAGAGATGGATACCAGAAATTTAAAAGGTGTATCGCACATAAACAATGGAGACAAGTATATTATGACAATTATTGATATTTTTAATAATATTCATTTGCTATACTAATTAAAGATAAAACAGCCAAAAATGAAGTAAATGCCTTAGAATGTATATTGTTGAAAAGAAACCACATAATATACAAAGCGATACTCTGGTTTAGAATTTTCTAATAAAATGTTTAATGAACTATTACAAAAATATAACATTAATCATTACTCTACATTCAGTGAACTTAATGCCAGTTGTATGGAAAGATATAATCGTACGATGAGGAAAAAAATGTGGAAGAGATTTGCTTTAAATGGAAATTACAAATGGGTAAATATGGTAGATGATTGAGTTAATAAATACAACAATACCAAACATAGAACCATTGTTGTGAAGCGAATAATAAGACCAATGAAAAACATTTAAGGCAAACAAATAATGTAGATATAATAAACCGAAATAGAAAATTGGCAATATTGTCCGCATAAGCAAGAGTAAACGAATCTTTGAAAAGTGTTATACAGCTAATTCAGGAACAGAATATTGACCATTTATGAGGTTTTAAATAATGATGTGCCAATTTACAATCTGAAAGATGACAAAGGAGAAGAAATAAAGTAGTTTTTGTGAATACAAAATTATGATAACCGACTATCCAAATTAATATTTGATTGAAAAGTTTTAAAAACTAAAGGTTATAAAATGTATGTAAATGGTTGGGTTTTGATCATTCTCATAACTCTTAGATTAATATAACATGTTCTCTAAATTTAAATATATAAATTAGCCTTTTACTCAATTAGACAAAAATTACTTATATAATTAATCAATTGTTGCTGAGTATAATTATTTCTGGCAATATTAAAATATTACAAAAACACTTAATGCGACCGTTCAATGTTTCTTTCATTCTTGATATAAATTTAAACAATTTGGAATATAATCAAATCTCAATAATTCTTTGCTATTTGGATGCCTATATTCAATACTATACTATTGTCTTTGAACATATTTTCTTTATATTTTAATGACATAATAATCATAATCACAATCATCATCAAAAAATTTTAAAAGAACGAAAGTTGGATGTAGATATTGATTTTGTGTTTCCGGTTCAACATGAGGAGACATTACTCTGATTTCCTTGTTTATCTTAAATTTTCAATATGATCATCTTTAATTATATTGAAATCTTTTAAATGATTAACTTTAAATTCGTCCATTTTATATTCTCTATTTGGACTTTGTATGAATGCCTAATATTTTTTTAAATCTCATATTCATCATGTTTTCTAATTGATGTGATAACTTTGTGGAGTAACCCATTTTTTTAACTTTTTAGCAATGGGTAATTTTAAGGTCATTGCTAGATCACAAATACCATATTCTGTGATAAAAATTGTATTTTTTTCATTATATGTTAGGGGCAGCATTATGCTTCCCCTACTAATTATTCTAATTTAACTTTATCTTCCACATATACGTGTTTTTTTGATAGTGCCTTTACTATCTTTATTTTCTAAAATTTCAGCAATATATTTGACTTTAAACCAAGGATTATTATTCTCATCAATAATCATAAAAACTTGTTTACCAGAGTAAATAAGCTTGTTTTTATTTATATCTAGAATTGACTCCATTTCTATATGCAAAATTAGGCACAAGTGAAATTGGCGAGTTGTGATAAGTCTTTTTACTAGTATTCTTTTTTAATAAGAGAAAGAAAAATTAAAGATAAAAATTAAAGAATATAGACCACATTCATTAATGTAAATAGTATTTACCATTGCCTTTCAACCCTAACACCCAGTTAGGGTTGAAACATCTTATATCAACATTCTTAAAAATTGCAAAAGGTTAAGACCAACTTAATGCAGTGCCAGGGACCTATTTCCTTTTTGGGTTTAGAGATATTTCAATAATGCCAGTGACCCAATTTTTTATTTTTCTGGTCTTATTTAGCACCTGCAAAACTCCAATTGGAGAAACCCCTCACCTCTCCCTTGGCTGGCCTATATTTAAAAAAAAAATTTCTTGGAGAGGTGAGGGATTTTTTTATTTTTATTTGTTACTTTTTAAAATTTCTTATGCTACCCATTCTCATATATTGAGGTGCCATTCACTATATGAGGACAATCTAGCTTATACATCCATTATACTACAAGTATAGCATAGTGAGCATTTTTTGCTGAAGTTTGAGACTACTATTTTTATTTGCATCAATACTTATACATTGCTGTATGAGCAAGAGCAAGGATTTTGGCTAAAATTTTGAATGATTTGGTTATAATCTAATAGTGCAAATATGGGTGCCTCATATTCACATTATTAAATTATCTGCTCAGACTGGGATTCAAACCCACGACCTTCACACTGGAAATCAAACACCTTGCCACTGAGCAATGGTGACAAGATGAGCAAGGCGATGATTATAAAGATTCTTGTGGTGAGTTGCAGCGAGCTGGAAGCTCGTTATTGAGAGTCACACAGAGTGTTCGCTGCACTGCTAGTAGATAGTGACACAGTTAAGCTGCTTCCTGTTGCTGCAATGGTCCGCTGAAATTCTGTCATGGATGACTGTGCAGAAAAGTTTTTCCTGTTGCGATAAGAGTGTGCTGAAGGGCCTCTTTAGGAAGTAGATAAAGAATTCTCATGTACAAGAGAAACTAGACAGAGTTACATTATAAAATTTTGGATCTGGTTTCTGTACTTGCCACTATTCATGTCTCTGCTCAAATATATTGTGACAAAACCATAATCTTCATTGCAGCATTTTGCACAGATTTATTTAAATTTCTCATAAGACATATAACCACCAACAATATCATTATATATGTGTTTTAAATTTGTTTCATCTAGTCTGCATATACACAACATTTTGTATTATATGTCACCAATTGCTTGGGCTCACTCGAATAAGTCTGTGCCGAATAAAATACATCGACTTTTTTTGCCTTCTCATAGTACAATTTTTTGATTTTCTAAGATGACATAGTCAAATATAACTAGACTCATTTTGACATTGGTCTAAGGGAATCATTTCGTCAATGCTATTTAAAAAATAAGCCACCTTTTCGTCAAACTTGTCGGATATGACACAAAATCATTTTGTAAATGAATATATTTTGGTTGATTTACACTTTTCGAGCAAACATACAATTAATTAAAATTTAGCCATCCTGGCCTATATATATAAAATTGATCAATTAAACTCATCAATTAATGGGCCCGACGATAATGGCTATCATATTGTCAGGCAAAAGTTCGCCATTCTTTTTATTTTTAGAATTTTCTTCGGAAATTAAAACACCAACATTCCAAACAACTTCTTTTTTTCATTTAATATGATTATTTTTGTAATAAATGAATAATAAAGTGTTTAAGTTAACAAATGATAGTTCCATTTTAAGGAAGATGCTTCACTATGATATAATTCACCAAGACAAATCTATTGCTTTAATTAGTTTTCATGCGAAATTTTTAGCTCCTAATGTAGACAATAATACTATCACGACAATTGAACAAATAAGTGCTGTTGTTGATATAAATGAGGTTATCACTATTCCTAAAGGACAATACAATATTTAATCTTTAAAGGAAACTATAAATTCAATTGACCCATTTTTAACAAATAACATTAAACTGACATCAGACAATGTAAAAAATAGAGTTGGGGTTAATTCTAAGTTTGATATTAAATTTGATAACCGATTATCCAATATGCTTGGTTTTGAGAGAAATATGCTTATTAAGAAAGACAAAGTGTTTGTAGGTGTGTACTAAACTACCTAATTTTAATTCATTTAAAACAATAAATGTTCATTGTAATATAGCTAATGGAATGAATGTATAAAATATGATGAATCTAATAATTTTGAAACTGATATAATTGCTAGTTTCCCACCAAAACTATGTTTGGCTTCAGAGATTATGTAAGTTATGGACCATAATATGCTATTTTTATAGAATAAATAATGAGTGGTTCAATCACATTGTTTTAGAAATCAGGGATGAAAATGGTAAACTGATTGATTTTGATGGTTCTGACAACGATATTGTTTTGGAAATTAAATATGTTTGAAATGTGAATACAAAACTAGCTTGGAAATTTTAAGACCCATCTCCAAGATGGGTCTAGATTTTATTAGAAAATCTAAAAGGTTCCAATGTTATACATGAAATAAAATTATAAATTTTCAGATCCATATGCTAAAGAAATATACAAGATATTTGATAAAGATTTAGATAGCACTAAAAGGTCCTATGTAAAAAAGCACATCCAAACACAATATTTATTAATGAACCAGCTATACACCAACTAGTAATGAAATCAAAATTGTCTTAAAATAAAATTATAAATTTCGATATCCATACGGTAATGTATCTATTTTATTTTCTAATATCATCCTGTTGTCGTCATAAGGGCTTAATGCAATTTTATTACCTTCTTTTCATTCATGCATGCTTTTTACCCTTAATCATTTCTGGTAGTTCAATATATAATACTCCATCTAATGGACTATACTTATGTATAGCCAACTGTATTACATTTATTGTATCTAAAGTCCATCCAGAACCTCTTCTTTGAAATTCAGAAATTTGTGTAAGTAATTCCTGTTTTATAATTTTATAAATCTTTATAATTTCTCCTTCATTTAATATTGTGTGATTATATGACTCAAATGTAAATCAGTCGACTTGATTATTAACTTGCCTAAGACAATTGGTAAATAATTTAATGCTAGTTTTCAGCCCTCTAAATGTTCTAAAATAATAATGTATTATCTCAAAAACTATAGTTTTTATAGAAGTTAAAAATCGATTCGGCAGTTCTAAATTTAAGGAATTATCAGTGATATAAGCTGATATTCTACCTTTAAAAGTTTTATTAACTCTGTAAATTTTATTGCTTCTTCTATTTATTTTACTTGTGAATACATTAGTAGAGAAAGGAAATACTTCTTTCAATTCATTTA
Organism: Dryococelus australis; assembly: GCA_029891345.1. Classification (NCBI taxonomy): domain Eukaryota; kingdom Metazoa; phylum Arthropoda; class Insecta; order Phasmatodea; family Phasmatidae; genus Dryococelus; species Dryococelus australis. The sequence goes on along the minus strand of CM056998.1, from coordinate 34,258,450 downwards.
TATCTGGCTTATATAGTTCTTTGATATTGGCATCTGATAAAGGTAAAATTGTTCTTTGTTATCCATTCAGATATCCTCTTGCTTTTATTTCTAGGCTGAACAAATAAATTATTATGGAATGGAAATATTTTCTTTAATTTCTTTTTATCTTTGGGCTATAATTAATTGATATTGGCATAAGAAAATGGTAAATTTGCGAAGATAATAGCTGTAATTAAATCTGCTTTCCTTAAATTGTGTATATTTTAAATTTTTTAACTTTTAGTTCTTGCTCTTAATTCTGTAACTTTTAAATCATTAAAAATAGCCATATTTTTTTTACTTAGATTTTCTCCTGCTATAATACCATTTGCACTGTGTAATAATAGTTCTAATTAAACCATCGTTTTTGAGTTTATATATTTTTTTATTTATAATATTTTAGCGATATTCCTTAACTCCGACTATCTCCTTTCATTCAACACGCTTATTGAATTGTTCGTCATTTTTATAGTTATATTTAAATAGAAAAGAATTAATAATAGTATAAGATATAAAGTTATTGAAAATATTAAAATGACGTTTATTTTCAACCATTTAGCTTTCTTTATTAAATAATTTAAGATAGTTGTTATTTCTAGCTATTGTGTTTTTTTTTTATATTTTTATGCCTTTCCAGATGTTTATTACTGATATATTTACCATATTCACATAGTACTTTCTCTTTCCTTTCATTTTTATTTAACTCATGAAGATTTCTAGAATGTTCGCTAAAACATTGTTTACATTATGCTGTAAGTTTAACAATATTGTGGTTTTATGAGGATAAAATGAATCGATAGGTGTGTTTTCATTACATGCTGCACGTGTTTTTGTTGAGTAATTATTTTGTGGAGTTAAATTATGTTTGTGTAGATTAGTATTTTTACCCTTTTTTACATATTCATTTGAAACATATTTACCACATTCACATAACACTTTTTCATTCTTTAACTCATATTGTTTTCTAGTATATGAACGAATACAATTTTTGCAAGTGTTAATATGCTTATCTTTTGCATATTTATGTGGTGAAAGAACTTCTATGTTTAATACTTTACCACAATTGTTACATTACCTTTCTTGATTGTCCATTTTTTATTGAATAATTTATGTATGATATATTTTAATTTTTTATAAATTAGTTTCTTTGTAAATAACATGAAAATGGAAGTTCTGCTCAACAAGTTGAACAGTTCATATGGATTCGCTAAACTACCGGATCTAGAAATTGGCAAGTGGTATGAAGCCACAGAGTGGCTTCATGACGCAGCAGTCGGCGTATTATGTGAAATTTCAAGAGAGTAATTTAAAAAATTTAAATATCTGTACGACATGTATAAAGATGCTTTATTTTTTACGTTAGTGAACACTTAATTTTATGGGTTACAAATAAGCACTTAACATCACGTTGATTGTGAACCGCTGTTTTGTTGACACCCAGGCGTGGACAGGAAAAACACAGTGAGCCAGCTAGCTGGAACGTAGGGTCAGCCAGGTGATGATGTGATAGAGGTAAAAATATAAATATGTTACAATCAAGCCATTTTTTTTATTCTTATTTGCAAAGAACAAAAATAAACTTAATTGTTGGTGAAATTGTTTTTTTACTAGTTCTCGTAGTTTTCTGTTAACTTAAGTACGAGTATTGCAGTCATTGTTTGTGTTGCAGTCATTGTTTGTGTTGCAGTCATTGTTTGTGTTGCAGTCATTGGCAGTGATTTTTTTTTTCATAGGTTGGTTTCAAGAATGCTCATTTTACCGTGAACCACCTTTATCCTTCTTCACTCTACTTTCAGCTCACTTGCGTTACTTGCAGGACACGATATAAACTGACACACGTGCTTAGTACTGTGGGGAGGGAGGGGGGATATCAAACCACTCACCCCACCACACTTTCCAGCCAGCAAGGACGTCGCTCATTTGGGTTGATAGACAGCGGCCAGCAATCATTTAAGTTTGTAATAAGAGTTCATAATCAAATAGTCAAACCCATTTCTCCCGCTACTTTTAAAATATGTTGCTTAAAACCATGATCTACTCCAAAATAAGTGTTACATTACTGCAAAACCGCTCGCACAAACACAAAACACATACACGATGAAAGAGAGAGAGAGAGAGAGAGAGAGAGAGAGAGAGAGAGATGATTATGGGTATGATTGCAGAAAGTATGACGTTTGACCCTTCCACCCCCCCCCCTCAAACGGAAACGAGAAATCGGAACCTACGCACACTGACAATATTTTGAAACAATTTTTATAATAATTATACTGTCTGTTTGCGAGTATGTGGGTACTTTGGAAAGTTTTTGCGAAGTTTCTTCTTTCTCCTCGTTGTGTTTATTTCACCCACGTGTATGAATTAATTACATTATCCAGTAAGCGACATAACGATAATTATAGAAACACTGCTATATACTAGCATGCTAGCTGTTATAGGCAACGTGAGCACTTTTGAATTTTGAAATATCTTTCATTTGGAATAATAGTCAATAAATATATTTCATTGCAGCCTTAGACTTATGCTTCCGAGTGCAGTGGAATAAACACGCTACATTTATTAATTACATGGCAATATTTATTTAAAAAGGTGGTTAAAGGGGGAAAAAATAGCTGAAAGAAAAAAGTAACTAATGCCTTAAAAGTACGGATAAGGAAAATTTGGCGAGTTCAGTGACCTGTAGACTAGACTCCACAGTCTTGTTCTCATTTGAACCTCAGATGTTCGTTCATTGGCTGCTGCTCTAGATAGTAGCCAGTGTTAACTACACACCTACCATATGGCACTAGCTATTTGTCTTCTTGCAAGTATGCTGTTGGTTGAGTGGTCCAAGATGTGTGTAATGAACTGCGATCCGATTGCAAACCTGACATCAGTGTACGCATGTTGGAAGTCTAGCTTGTCCTGAAATGAACTTGCAAAAAATTTTCCTATCCCTTCTTAAAAGTGCTCACTTAACCGTGAACAGCCTATGCTCTAATGTTAAACAAAAAAAATTCATTCATCATACATTAAATATTAAGACATTCGATTAATAATTAGAGCAATAAAATCTCTCTTCAATTCGCTTTCAGGATCTTCATAGAAATGTTCGGTCAATGCTTAAGTAAGAGTAAATGCTGTTATGAACAAACAGTTATTTTCGGATGGCGACTTCAAAAGTGTTCAATTATAAGCGAAGCAGCTGGGTTTTTTACTCACGTCACGCGTTTAATACTGGCGAATATAACGTGTTTATGCATTAGAGACAAAAAATATTGTAAGCACAACATTTTTTCTTTCAGTGAAAATAATAATCTTTTAAAACTTATTGTAGGCACGCCTTGTGTTAGGACCAAAATTAGATTGAGACAATACAAACACATAAATAACCCTTTTACGATTGAAAATAATGAAATAGGCGAGATATTTCAGTTTGAAGAGAAGTTTTTTTACGGAAATGCAATAATTTAACGATTTGGCCACTGTAAGTTGAAACAGACTACTGCGTAGCGCTTTCAGATTGTGAATACTTATAAACGACTTTTACAAAGGATTGTGCAAACATACGGTTGTGAACTGGCGGTATATAGTCTGACTCCGCCCACCTGCAATGCCGAACAGACCAGTCACAGCCAACACATTTCACAAGTCGTCTACAGACTGAAATCATGGATCGGATATGCGTAAGTGAAAATTACATTAAGCTTTTCCCCGTAAATTTTCTTATACTTCATCGATCTGGTTAATATTTGAAATCGTTAAGCGGGACATAAGTTATTTTGAATTCGACGTCACATGGTTATCAACAGAAGGCGAAAGATCCCCGTGATTTTGAGTGGGTCCCGAACCCGTTGGTTCCACGTTCACTGCTACCCTGCAGATACAACTTATGTTCGATACACATGCCACCACACGAAATAGTTAACTGTCAGTCATCTTACTTCTTTTTTATTTTTAAATCCGTGTCCTAGAAACGCCGTCGTAAGTGCAGATGCGTCCAACTGGAATAATACGCTTCAACATTTCTCCTTGACGTCCGTATTTTTTTTTGTTTTGTTTTCGAACATAACAATTCGAGTCACGCCAGTACTACACAATGTTGAGAATTGGGGGGGGGGGGGGGTATGGCGAGCAAGGCAATTTCCTGTGGGTATCGAAGCACTAGTACGGCGACAGGGATTGATGTTGCGGCGGAAAAAAAAAAAAAAACGTGCGCGGGTTGAGAATGCAATAACCTATTAAGGGAGCACCGCTGCGGTCCGGGTGTATTTGTGGTGCGAGACAGATGGCTGTAAGGTCCACCACCCCCCCCCCCCCCGCACGCGTTTGGGATCGCCCTGGCGCCGTTGCGACCGCCACGCACAGTTTCGCACTCGCAGCTGCCAAGGAAATACTGTCTGCCTTATGGATTTCATGGGCGATCATATACTTTCATAGTGATCGGTGCGCCGCGTTTGGTTACGCGCAGAAGGAGGGATTTAAGAGGCGCTCGAGGCAGATAAATCCCCGCCACACCGGGTTTGCGGGAATGTTCGCCTCTATCTGCATTTCAGGTTTTCTACTGCATTCTAAAGATCAACAGAGTGTAGGGCGTTGCTATGTTCATTCATAAAATAGACGTTTCTTGACAGCTGTCGCTGGATTGTTTTCTCTTTTCTCCTGCGAAAATTGCGCATTTATGCTCGATAGTTGCGCAGCGAGCGATGTGGACTCGCACCCGGGAGGACTTGGGTTCGAAACCCGGTCCAACCACCCTGATTTCTGTTTCTCATGGTTCACCCGAAATTAGGCCAGGCCATGGTGCTTCTGAACCACACGTCTAATTAATTATTAAAACAAAATACTATAAAAGAATACATTTCAGGCAATCATTCAACAGAAACATCTTGTCGGCAACACTACTAAATTTCCAAAAAAATGTTAATACTGCTTAACATATTATTCATCGCAACGTAACAGAAGAGCGGAGAGCAGTCCTCATAACAATGAGAGCCTCGGCCAAGAAAGAACTCCGGTCACTTTTTTTTTTTTTGTTTGCCGAGGTGATAGCGATTACGACTTCGAAGATAAGCGAAATTACGTCTAGAAAGTCGCGCCAGCCGCTGACGTATTACTGTCCAGCGCACAGGTGAGTCACAGTCAAGTATAGTGCGTTCTCGGTTACTTTAAACTTTTGTGAAACCCTGCTAAAGTTCTACTTCCATGATATTCCTCAGCCTCATGCAAACAAAGCTTAAACATTTACACCGGAGAGTAAATGCGCCGCATTCGCGTGCACTCGGTGTAATAATATTTGGCATAAGAACTATTTCCTGTTAGGTATTACCAACACACCTATTTTCTCTTTGTATTTATTCGTATAAATTATAAATGGAATAATACAATTTATAAATAAATAATTACGAGTAAAAGTTTGATTTAATAAAAAAATAACTTAATTTAAATTAGCACATACACAGTCGAATCACGTTATTATGGCCACCTGCTAATATCCAGAGCAACCGCGCTTCGCAGCACGGACAGCAGCTAGACAAGCTGGCAGTGGCCCAGATATGTCTCCACTAGTACCTGGAGCCTTGCTGTCTGCAGTGCGTCCCACAACTGTTGAAGTGTGCGTGGTAGAAGGTACAGACGGCGAACACGACGATCGAGGTGGTCCCACGTGTGTTCAATTGGATTGAGATTGGGACTGTTTGGAGGCCAGGGAAGAACTTTGAAGTCTTGATCGTGCTCTTCCAGCCACGTGCGGACACGTCTAGCCGTGTTTGGCAAGGCGTAGTACCGCGCTGGAAGATCCCATTCTCCCGAAGAAATACGTGATCGCCGAGGATGGATTCCTGACCGAATCGATTAAGAGTGCCTCCCGCATGGATGACGGGACTTGTGCTGGCATGGGTGCAGTCAACCTCCGTCTACACCGGAGCCCCGTTCGCAGAAAGGTTCGTTTGGACGGTGAGCTGTTCCACTGTAACTCCGTCGTAGTCGACGTTCACCTCTGACATCGATGGCGCGTGGAGCTCCGCAGTTTCCACGACGATTATTCCCAGTGGTGCCATTCGTCCACTCGCGACACACCTTTACCGCAGAGACACGTGAACAGTTCACAAACTTCACTGTTTCCGAAATGATGCCCCCCCCCCCCCCCCTTTCCCGAAAGCCGAGGATCACCCTTTTTTACAACTCGGTTAACTCGCTTCCCTTACCCATGAAAGCAGGAATCGCACTATGTACAGCCAGCCTGTCGGTCGCAGTATGTACCCTCTTCATCAACCCACTTTGCTGACCATACGTCATGGACTACGCATTGCAGATGGTACTTCTACAAGGGCCATAATAATGTAATTCGACTGTGCGTATAAAACGCTTGTGCTACATGACTATAGAAAGCAACCAAACACGTTGTACATTGAGAGTTTTTCAAAGGTATGATTAAAAAAGTGCGAATAAACAGCGAATAGACTATATTTACATTGTATCTCGTGTTGTGGTTGAATGTGCAGCTTGAGCCATATTTCACTTCTCTGGGCTTGTCTGGTTGGGCAAGGATTGGTTCACATTCAAACACATCTGCGCAGAGCATAGGACATAACTATAGAACATCCATACAACCTGAAATATTCTGCGAAATTGATTCTCAATTGAATACTAATGTATTATTTTTAACCAATGAAATTTTGCGACCAGTCTGACGTCTTTTGCATGTTGTAAAAATGTTCTAATGCGAAGATGTCTTTCCTCGCATCAAATTGCTTTTAGAAACTGGACTATAATTTAAAAAATTATTGAACTCTTGTATTTTTCTTCGGAACATTTAAATTTTGCGTTCGTTAATATGTTGATATGTGGACTTAAAATTAATATTTTACCAAATCGCCATAATTAATATACATTTTGGTGACATTCCAAACTTTGGCAAATTACTATTATGCTTGATGTAAGTTATTGATTGGATGATGTCACCACACTTGAAATAGCAAAAGTTGTTTCTGCAGCATAACTATTCCTCAATTCTAGATAAACAACTTCGTCAAAAATTTTCTGCCACTGCACAAGAAATTAAATATAGCTAATTCCTTTGTCACTGTCTCACGACCTCTCATCCACACGACCTTTTGAGTGTGGTTGTGAGTGAATCAGCAGGTTCATAAACGTGGTCGTCAATTTTTGTCCACCCGACGTTTGTTCTACGGGCACTGTTATGTTTTAAATTGTGAACCTGGGTGAAATCGCGTCCTCGGTTCACGCTTCCTCCATAACCGTGAACATAGTGGCCGGGAAGAGAGAGGAGCGAGGGCGGGGGATCACCCCTCCACTTTTCAGCCAGCAGGAGCGTTGCCTCTCCCCCCCCCCCCCCCCGGGGTTGATAAACATTTGTCAGCCACTGCTTCAGTTTATAATTTCAGCTCTGTTACACTCACACAAATAACATGTGCCACCAGAAAATCTCTCCAATTCCACACCATCCCACAAGTTTTCTTTCTCACACTTTCTGTAGACACTACTAACTGTGTATTTTTGGTGCAAGGCGATTGGCAGGGTTGTTGGCGAGACTTCCTTTAAGGCACAAAACAGTTAGGCTTAGTTACTATTCATCTAGCTCTATTAATCATATCCCCAAAACGCCCAGGAATATTGTCATTTCACTCCATATAAGAATATGAAATTGAAGTTTGGTTTTTTATCGTAGGTGTATTGAGTATTCAGAGGATATTGCTACTCGTTTGCATGTTGGTGATTGTACTATTGACTTAATCAAGAATTGTAGAAATTTAACTTCTAATAATGGTTTAGCATTTGGTTTTGACATTGCTTGGCAGGATAATTCCATAAGTAAACAATTTTATAACTTTTTAACACTTGATATGAGGGTGAATGTAATTTGGGTTATTGCTTTTTCAGGTGCTACATAAATGGTTGCGGATTTTCGCAGATTAAATGCCTGGCAAGGGTTTTTATTTGATATTGGCGGATACAATCGCATCTCTTACCACATCCGTTTGACAGTTTGATGTTCTTACTTGAGAAATGTGGATAGGATGTTGATCGCAGGCTTCTTTTTCGGAAATGGTTATAATTCTCATGCCTTTAATATGGCATTGTTATTTTTTAATCGTAGTTATTGAGAAAACCCTGAGATTCAGCAATACTGTGATGTATTAAATGCGTATTGGCTTGTAATTTCAGTAGAAACAAATATTTATAAACACTGGCCCACATGAAATAAGTGTCACATGCTTGTATAGCCGCTTTCGAAAACCTACAATGCAAACTATGAGAGAGAGAGAGAGAGAGAGAGAGAGAGAGAGAGAGAGAGGAGAGAGATAGAGATAGTGAGAGAGAGAGAGGGGGCGGGAGGAGGCAGAAAGATAACATATAAATGACCATGGATACAGTCACAGAAATTTTGAGACCTGACCCCTTCTGGAAACAAGTAGTCAGCACCCGTGGCCGTGAATAATGTTTGTTTGGGGGGGGGGGGAGGATTCTAACGTCGTACTAGCGGCATCTCCTACACTGCCCATCCGTCCTAACGATTTACTACGAAAAAATGCTTCAAATATTTCGTTCTCAAGAGTCTTTTTTTTTTTTGCTTCAATAAGTCTTCTAAATAACAATTTCTTTATGCAAATGCATTTACACTATTGCAAATTTTAAAAATTTTGCTTCTGGTGTAAAATGAGCCAAGACAGAATCACAAGTTCGTTAATGTCATTGCAGGTTTTCTCCTTTGTTTTAAATTCGCAACTAAGCGTGTCTTTTATTTCATTTCGCTACGAAATTTACACATTATTAATTATACTTAGACGTGTTTCATTAAGCGGGAGTAAAATACACGGGAACAGAAGAAAGGAAAATCTGTAAACTGCTATAAAAAAAGGCTCACAAATGGCAATACTACGCTATGAATAAAACATAACTTAAAGACAGTGAGGAAAGGTGTAAACATTTTCAAGTAAGGATAACTGTTGCAAGGTGAATGGTAATTTTCTGTCGTAATGTCCTAACCATCTATGTTCTTGGAACTTAATGTAGAATATAAAAACTCGTGGACATAGTGTGCTCCAGACCACTCAGTGCTGACTCGGTGCTTTGAAATGTTTCAGTCGCGCCAGGGATTCAGACTCGAACCATGGACAGTGTGCCGTCATCCCACTTGGGTGCCATGCCTTAAGACACTTTTTGGAAACTTTAGCGCATGACTCTAAGATTGGACTTTACTTTTGCTCCTATGGAGCTTGACACAATGGGACGATTAACAGTTAAGTCAATCACTGTTGGCTTTACGATTTCGAAAAATTGAAACTTAAAGTCAAAGCCAAGCAGCCATTTGCCCGAGAATTTACCAGACGTTATTTGGAGAGAATATTTGTTTACCGTAAGGCGATTTTCATCTCGGTATGTTGAACCAAGCTCGTTTGTATAGAAGAAATAACGGGGAATGAATGTTTTTCGAAGAGAAAATAAATGAATTGATGCTTAGAAAAAAAAAAAAAAAGTTCTTTTGTCTGAAATGAAATTTTGGTAGAAATGGTAAAGATTGTTTTACAAACATGTACGTAACATGTATTCGTGTGCGTGTATTATGATTTTCATAACAGGATACGCATTTTTACGAAAACTGTAGAATAGAATTTCAATCGTCTGAGCTTACGACTTTACAATTGTATTGATTATCCGTGATTTTGTCAAAGTAAAGGAAATACAAAAATCAAATACTAAAGATTCTATGGTGTACGAACATCTAGCCATCACGGCCACCCGTATCTACGTGAACGCGTCTTTAAAATCAGACCAACACGCACAGACGTGAAGGCTGTTTACAGCAATTCGAGCACTTCTGAAAGCCCTGCCTAGGATCTACTTATATGCAAACCGTATATTCTTCCACCATATGTAAAATTATCATTGCCGTGGGTGCTAGTCACGTTATTCATACGTCGGTGAAGAGAAATTTCGAAATGTTTTTTTAAATTCAATGTTTTACAAATTTTCTAATTCTTTCATTTATACGCATTACTAGCGAACCGGCCCGGCTTCATCCGAGTACAATTTAGGTTTTGACGCGAATGCGTCATTACATTTGCAATTATAGTGGGAGGTAATCCAGAAAATCCGATAATAACAAAATCGGGGGGATACAGTTCAGTTCGGCATTGCAACTCCGAATCTATCATTTACTTTCAAAATTCAACTACACAACTCGATTGTGAAAGGTTAAAAGAATATGTTATGTTGAGTGAGGACTGCGAAGAAGCATCGTGCGTGCTGGGAAGGTGGCTGTCGGGAGGGGGGAGGGGGAGGAGGAGGAGAGGAGGCACCAAAATTCTGAGTTGGTATTGCCGCGTCTCATAACTTCCGCGTAGTTTAACTTTTGACTAGGAGAAGCTACGACTCCCGTTATTGTTTCAATCGACAGCTCTCGTCAAGATCGATCGATTGCGCTTATGATAAAATTTGTGTGGCGTGGTTATGGTGAAATTGTATGCGTTTAACGCAAAAAAAAATATATTGCGAGATATTAACACGATTTCAGCCTAAACTCGCCAAAAGGCCAAATAAAAATACATAATTCGTATACGGTTGGAAAGAGCATCTAAAATAGCACTCCAGTGGTGCCCACAAAAACCCCACATGGTCGATTGAAGCGGTGCCGGGAACGCAAAATAAATATTAAGACGACGGAGCTCGTCAACGGAAAACAAACGGCCGTGTCTCCAGCACAGCCAAACCCAATGTGTTCTGCCTGCCCGCACGCTCGCCTCGTACACCTTCCCTTCCCGAAAACACCTCTCCAGCTATAGGCTGTTCACGGTAAAGTGAGCACTTTTTAGGCCCTAGTTACTCTGTTACTCCAGACACATCTTTTTTAATAAATATTGCCATGTAAGTAATAAATACAGTGCGTACATTCCACCGCACTCGGAAGTTAACGCCTAAGGATAAAATTACATATTTTATGATTATTATGCCAAATGAGAGGGCTTCCAAAAGTGCTCACTTTACCGTGAATAATATATACCGTATCGCCACACCACGCGTCACCCTCCCACGCTCACGTATAGGTCCGTGCGCGTGTCTCGATTTTAGGTATTTCGTTTTATTTTTTTCAAAACTCTTCGTAACTTTAAAATTATTGGCGATAAATGTGTGATGCAAAGGACATTTCTTATCTAAATTAAACAGTGTTATTCATGAATTAATTAGTTTTGATAAAGATTAAGGTCTTTATGGTTAGAAAAGGCAGTGAATTTTGTGTTTGTTTTTATTGTGTAATTTAAATTGTAAATACGCTTATTACAACTCATTTATTAAAATAGATATACGCTACCGTTGACCTTTTTGTAGATAATTTAATTTTAGACAGTTCATTCATACATGTTATTGTTATATCTCTAAAGGATTAGACGGCGTTTTCCATGAATACCCGCGGGCGGCAAAATTTTTTCCCGGCTTGATTCACTAATACCGTTAATGCTCAGCTCCTATAAGTGCAAGGACAATTTTTAATGCAAACAAACCTTCCTCGATAAATGCAGATCATCGCAGTATAAACCGCATCGAAATCCGTTCAGTGGTTCTCGAGATTAGTACAGCCATACAGACAGTGGTGCGTCAAGGACTTCCTTTTATACTATGTAATGATAAAATTCAGAAACGAAATAAACCACTTCAATCTTTACAAAAACTTACCTAACCCTTTAGATTCAACTTTACAATATGAAACTGCATTCCCTCCTTTGGTAACCACTTTACTGGTATAGACTGTTCACGGTAAAATGAGCACTTTTGAAAGCACCGCTTAAGATCTACTTGCACGCAGTTTGTGTCTTCTTCCGCCTTATGCGAAATTAACATTGCCACGGACCTCAGCACTTTATTCATGCGTCGGTCAAGTGAAACCGTAAAATGATTACGAAAGTAAACCTTTTAAAACCTGCTCATTTTTACGCTTCTATGCATTAAAAAAAAACATAAAGTGAAATAAATAACTTAAGTTATCCCAAGTGGTTACCTAACCCTTTAAATTCGACGTTGAGATATGGAACTACTTTCCATCCTTCGTTGATAACTTTACTGGACGTATGTAACTCAGTGCGCCCGTTAAAATGTATGCAGTCATACATTTTAAGCCACTCCACTGCCCCAGTGGAGCGGTTTTTTTTCCTTCTAAGATTGATATCAAAAGTGCTCACTTTATCGTGAGCAGGCTGGCTTTACATGCCAGTCAGCGAGCCAATTAAAATAAATGCAAGGCAGGGGCAGTGACATTTTTCAAACGTTGATTTCTTTACCTTGAACAGCGTATACCAGGAGGGAAACAACGCTGTGGCGTTTGCAGGGCGATCTACTCCGACAGTATAACTTCATGACATATAACACGATTGCAATAAGTGTCATCTTGTTCGATTGAGCAAGCGAACACGAAACGAGCTTAACCTGAAGAATCCTACGTACTTGAACATTTTCTGAGTAATCGGTGTTTGTGCGTAAACGCGTATCTCGGCGAATAAACGTTTTGGAAATGTGACTTTTGTCAGAAAAGGTTATATATATATATATATATATATATATATATTTTTTTTTTTACTCTTGTCATATTAAGCGTATTCTCGGAGAAAAAATCGTGATAATAGTCAAATATCACATTTTTCACGCTTGCCTATGCAGTTTCCTTAGGCGGCAAGAGAAAAGTACAAAGATACGGACGTAATTTATACTGTGGGCTTTCATCGCGTGTAATAACCCCCCCCCCCCCCCCCCCCCCCCGCGTGTTATAGATCTAATTTACACAGTGCAGCGTCACGACGGAAACACTGCACGCCTTGCGCGTAAGAGCGATGAGGCGCTAGAAGTGCGCGTTAGTGTTGCCCGTATCACTCCTTTGCTTCTTGATATAGTCTGTTCACGGTAAAATGAGCACTTTTAAAAGCCCTGCTTAAGGTCTACTTGCATGCACATTGTATATTCTTCCACCATATGCAAAATTAACATTGCCATGGGCCTCGTTACTTTATTCATGCGTCCGTCAAATGCAACTGTGAAGTTATTACAAATGAAAATATTGTTCAAATGTGCACATTTTTACACTTCGATGCATTAAAAAAAGCAAAAAGTGAAAGAAATAATTAAATTTATCACAGATGGTTTTCTGACACCTTTTGTTCGACGTTAAGATATGGAACGTTAAGATAAGCACAACAACCGACAATAAACATTTCCATATGCTTGTAGAATTTTGCTCGCATGTGCTTGTGATTTCGCTCCACCACAGTAACACGAGTTTGTGGGTGAAGATTATTTGTACAGGATGGTTGATAAATTAGTTGAGTTGACAAAGTGAGTTGCAGACATATGCAGCATAATGATTCCAGTGAAGCCATTAACAATAGCTCACAGACCTAGGTTTATGGCTCTAACAAGTTGTCACATTTGTAATAAGCTGCTCGGCAAAGTTTTTGTGGTCGACCATGATCATTTGCCGGGTGCCATCACAGGCTGCGCACATAATAAATGCAGCATATTGTTCAGACTGAAAAGAAAACAACTTGTAGCTGTATTTCATAATCTGCAAAATAATGACGCCCACTTTCTGATGAAGCCTTTGGCTCCAAGACACATCACGCAGCCCGATGGAACCGTGGAAATGAAAATCTGTGTACGATAAAAGTTATTGGAATGGTCTTGGAAAATTACAAATGTATTACAAAACACATTCACCATGGGAGAAACTTGAAGGGAGGTATGCGAGTTGTTCAAATACATTTCATTGACTGGTTTAATTTCATGAATGTGTCACTGGAAACATTGACAGCTTATTTGCCTTCTGCCCAGATAACTATCACCTGGTCACAATTTACAGACAACGCACATTTTGATTTGGCACAAAGAAAGGGAGTATTTCCTTATGACTTTGTTAAGCAAATGGAGAGTCTGAACTGTAACTTACTCCCACCAAAGGACACATTTTATAATATAATAAAAGGCGAGGTCGTAAGCGCTGAGGATTACGCTCATGCTCAATCTGTGTGGAATGTGTTCCATTGTCGAAATTTTCTGGAAAATGCAGTACAATATTTATGTGTGGACACTTGTTTGTTGGCTGATATTTTTGAGAATTTCAGGACCATATGTATGTCAGAATACGGCCTTGACACGACAACGTACGTCACAGCTCCCTCCCTCTCGTAGGATGCTCTTTTACTTAAAACTGATGTGTGGTTTCAGCTGATGACTGAGTAGACCATTACCATTCGTAGAGTGCGGGGTCATGGGTGGTATTATCCAGGTTTACAGAAGGCATGCAGAAGTCAATATTATCTACATGGGTGAAAAGTATGATCCCAGCGTGGCAGAGAAGTATATTTGTTAATTCGATGTGAATGGTCTGTACAGTCACACTATGCATTGCAAGTTGCCGATTAGTAATTTTGAGAGAGTTGAGACCGACAAATTTTCAGTGTAGGATTTCGTCCACATAGATAACTTTGTGGACACTAGTTTTTTTTCTCAGAAGTGGATTGATCTTTTCCGATAGAATGTCCTAATGCACTGTCTGATCTGCCTCTTGCCCAGTAAGTGGCATACCTCCGAACAGAAAAACTGAAAAATTACTTTTGACACTGGTGCCACGGAAAAGTTATGTTATACACGGGGAAACAATGAAGCACTATTTGATATATGGGGCCAAACTCGACTCTGTTCATCGCGTTCTGCGTTTTAAGCAGGTGTGGATGGATCCGTACATCACATTCAATATTGAAAAACATGTTCAGGGGGTGAATGCATTCGAGAAATCTTTTTTTAAATTAATGAATAATTCCATATATGGAAACATTTGCAGAATGTCCACCGGGAGAGGGACATAAGATTCGTATCGTAGTATGATACAATATATGGAGCAGCAGAATTGATTGGACTTCCCACTTTCAAGGCAAGACAGATACTCGATGCAAATTTAATCCTAATTTAAATGGAAAATTTTTTTGTTACTCCTAACAGGCCATTGCATAGGTCTAGTGGTGTTGCTGTTTTGGACTTGTCAAAATTATTTTTACATGACTTTCATTATAATTACATGCCAAATAAATTTCCTCAGCCATCTTCTATACTGCGATAACGACAGCTTAATATATGACATAAACTCATGATGTATACAAGCGCATTTCATCCAATTTGGCAGCAAGATCTGCCATATCTAATCATGCACCAGATAATCAGCCAAAATTACCATTAGTGAACAAAGGTGTTGCAGGAGTTATGAACGATGAATGTGCTGTGTGCATTATCACACACTTTGTGGGCTTACATTCTAAACTTTATACATACAGTGTTTTGAATGAGCAGTGTGTATGTGTTTGTTGTGTGTGTGTGTGTGTGTAAAGCTAAGGACATGAGCCTAACATGTTTCAATCTCATTTGCGCGAGAATTATCTGGAATGCCCAATGCAATGTTCATGGTTTATGGGGATCCAATTTCATTTCTGTTCACATGCCCACAATTTATTCACCGAAAGTGTAACAAAGGTTACATTGTCAGGCAATGACTACAAACACTATTTCGCAGCAGATAACATGTCGACATTACTTTGGGGTAATTACAAAATTCCAAAGTATATTAACCTACTCATCAGTATCGTCTCCTGCGATCCACTACAACTACCAACACAACATCTGCCAGCTACACTATCTGTTAAAACACAGCACTACTTAAACGCCCTCGACAAGCATCTAAGGGAACACCGCATCTCCAGCTAAACATCCTTAACAGTTTCAAAGAAAATGACATCCCACAGCTTCAAAGAAAATGCCATCCCATTGCGAGTTCGGGTTCGCCGAACATCTGTATGCTACTCCGCATCCATATCTGTCAAAACACTGGTTCATATCAACAGCGCCAACTAAATACATCCCACAAACGTCGAAGGAAGCTCCAGGAGCAGCTTTATTGCACTCCATCCGCCGGCTTCGAATAACAATGTTCCGCGTTCATGGCTACCTTGAATGGCAAAGTGCTCTTGATGATGAATGGAGAGCCCGCTGCGTGGGTGGTTTGCATCCTGTGTGGGAGAGGCTCAACTCCTCACTCCAAGGCGGAAGGGTACTTCTACCCCCCCCCCCTTTTCTTGTAAACCTGCTACCAATTCAACTGAAGAAGATAACAACAAAAGTGCTACCTCATGTGTGACTAAATAGTTTGTGTGTAATAGAAGTTTTGTGCAGACAACCAAAATGCTACAAGGAATATTTGTGTAAATAATGTAAAAAAAATGACTTGTGAAAGCAGAAAGTTTGTGTATATAGTGCGTGTGAAATTTAATCGGAAATGACTATGTGTATATAATTGTTCATTTGTGTATAATAAAAGTGTGTTCAAAGGAAAATGTGTGTATATATTAACTGGTGAGTAGAAAATATTTATTTAAATCTATTTATTTGTTTTATTTATCTAAAGTGTATAATTTGTTGTCCAGCAGGGTGGGTAAACGTATATATTTCCAGAAAGTCGAGAAAAGATTGTTTGACACGTAAACAATGTTGGGAACAAGTTTTAACACTAAATAAAAATTTACTTCACAAACACGTTTAATTATTCATAGTGAACTATTTTTTAAACTATTGTGGTGAAAAAAAGTGATAATATGCAGAATGCTTACATGAGAAAAACATAAATAACACAGATATGAAACATTTTCAAAACTAAATAATAATTTACTCCACAATCACTCATTTGTCTATATTGAAATATTTTCAAGTAAGTACAAATATGTTGGATATAAGTATAAGAGGATACACATTATGAGAAAAGCATGCTGATGTTTTTCCTAAATAACATGAAAACATTTTTAAACTAGTGAGGTGAAAAATAAGTTTAAGAGGATTCGAATAATGAGAATAACATAACTGACACACAAAGTGGGAAAATAAAAACAGTTTGAAAAATCTGGTGTTAACAGGGCGGAAACACATAGATTGAAATACGGTTATGTGAGAAAAAAAAAACTGACACACGAAAATAAGTATAGATGATTAATAAAATAATATAAAGTTTATGTGAGATGTTGGAAGACAAAAACATCATGCATCACATGTGTTCAACACAGAGTTAAACATCGCTTGACTTACGTTGGAAGACAGGCGAGCATAGAGAACTCCCCGGCAGGTTGGCGGGCAGCCGACGCCCATCTGCTGTGGCGATCATTCACGGTGGAGAGAGAGGCAGCGATCTGTGTGGTAGTGCTTCATGCGACAGTGTGGATAGTTACACTCAGTCTGCCACTGGGAAATTGAGCGGTCGGAGCCCTTACAGGCATGCACTTGGAAGCGAAGGTTGCCACATTCCAACATAGCGGCCATATAAGTTAAACACATTATCACTTCTCGGTTCAGTTGCAAGTGGGCAGTGTTCGGGGATGGACATGTACTTGGTGTGTAATTACTCTTGGTACACAATTATTCTTAGTACTTATTCATTGTGCAATTACTAACTATGCAATTTCTCATTACACATCCTTAGTCATCGTGTAGTTGCTAATTACACAATTACTCATTACAGGTACTTAGCCAGTATGCAATTATGTGTTTACATCTAACTTGTGGTTCCGCAGCTAAGGGCAAACTTTTGTACTTAGTCTCTGTACTTAGTAAATTCAAAATTACTAATTATGCAACTACTCAATACACAATTAATAATTACACAATTACATGTAATTACACCCTCAGTGGGTCTTGAACCAAGGAGTGGCTACACTCCCTCAAAAAAATTAAAGTCCTACAAATGTCGCTTGGGTGCTTTGTCAACCAACAGGGTGCCCCACAGCCAACAGTTTATCCCAGCACAGCTCCCAGGGGGCAGGGAGAGGGCCTCTAACTCGTTAGCCAATCACAGTAAACCTTTCAGGGTGAGCGGGAGGGAGGTAACCCATCAGTCAATCACAGCACACCTCCAGGAGAGGAAGGGGTGGTCGCGACACTCCTACCAAATCCTTGTGACACTTTTGATATTTTCTGATCGCTACAGATATGTGCGCCCATTACTAGCGATGACAGGCCCTGAAGACCACGCAGTGCCTTAACAAGGCGTTTCCTCCATCTCGGCCGGTGTAATATTTCTCTCCTCCAATCGCCGTCGGAACTCTATCCGTCTGCTTTTCAAAGTGTTCGTTATTTTGCATCCGCCCATTGCACTATAGACTTATTCGTTCGTCCTCGCAAACGCATAGAGGAAGTTAGGGTACTATGGAATATAATAGGCGGTAATATGGAATAGGTTATTATCTGAGCCATCAGCTGCTGCAACCTGTTGGAGGGCAGTCGAACTACTGCGCAGTGCTCACACGATGCCTTGCGATCTGTCTCGTGAGCATCGTTCGTCAACCGGCTGTTGTGTAAACGATTTTTTTTTTTGCAATTGGAAAGTTTGTGCAGATTAGTGTTTTCGAAATTTTTAACAGTGTTTTGAAATTTGCTAACTATATTAATTATCGTATACGATAAAGTGTATGAGCCAACAGTGCTGTTCCCATGAATTTGTTCCATTTTCATGTAGGAAAGTTAGGAGAGGCAGTAATTTTCAAACATGTCAAGTCGGGTAGTATGAAATAGCTGATATTCCATAATACCCAATACATGCTGATTGCATATTTTTCAAGTAATGTTTTTTTTCAGGGCTCATGAGGATAAGCGTGGCTACAATGTTTGTACTGTTATTTATGGACACATAATCACTGCGGTGGTGATTAAAACGCAATTAAATTTGCAATTTTTCAAGTAATGTTTTTTTCAGGGCCCATGAGGATAAGCGTGGCTACAATGTTTGTACTGTTATTTATGGACACACAATCACTGCGGTGATGATTACAACGCAATTAAGTTTGCAATTTTTCAAGTAATGTTTTTTCCAGGGCTCATGAGGATAAGTGTGGCTACAATGTTTGTACTGTTATTTATGGACACATAATCACTGCGGTGGTGATTAAAACGCAATTAAATTTGCAATTTTTCAAGTAATGTTTTTTTCAGGGCCCATGAGGATAAGCGTGGCTACAATGTTTGTACTGTTATTTATGGACACACAATCACTGCGGTGATGATTACAACGCAATTAAGTTTGCAATTTTTCAAGTAATGTTTTTTCCAGGGCTCATGAGGATAAGTGTGGCTACAATGTTTGTACTGTTATTTATGGACACATAATCACTGCGGTGGTGATTAAAACGCAATTAAATTTGCAATTTTTCAAGTAATGTTTTTTTCAGGGCTCATGAGAATAAGTGTGGCTACAATGTTTGTACTGTTATTTATGGACACATAATCACTGCGGTGGTGATTAAAACGCAATTAAATTTGCAATTTTTGTAAGTAATAATTTTTATTATTTATGTCTATAAGGCTGTTCACGGTAAAATGAGTCCTTTTGAAAGCCCTCACACTTGGAATAAGAGTCAATAAATGTAATTTATTTTAGCATTGGACGTTAACTTTCGAGTGCGGTGGAATATACACACTGTGTTTATTACTTCCATGGCCATATTTATTTAAATAATGGTTAAAGGATAATAAACGGCTGAAATGAAAAAGTAACTAGGGCCTTCAAAGTGCTCACTTTACCGTGAACAGCCTATACAAATATTTTACATAGATGCCACTGTTTATTTACTCAATAAACGTAATGAAAATTGAAAACATATTTGATTTGAATTAATTAATCTCACTACATACTATTAACTGACTAGTTCATATTACCCTCCAATTATGTTTTTTCGTAAAAACTTTTTTCTCCAATATGAATATAAGTTTAAAATCCATACGTATCGATATGGGTTATTAAAACTATAACCTTTACATGCATGTGATTTTCAAGATTGTAATTGCTTCTAAAATACTCGAAAACCTTGAAAAAAAAAAAAAAAAAAAAAAAACCTGGTATTCTATAATACCCTAATATCCTCTACGGTGAGGTTGTAACTTTATTTACAGTCTTTTCACAGTAAAGTGAGCACATTTGAGGCCCTAGTTACATTTTATTCTCAGCCATATTGAACTCTTCAGCCACCTTTTCAAATATATATTGCCATGTAAGTAATAAACACAGTGTGTATATTCCACCGCTCTCGGAAGTTAACGTCTAAGACTAAAATAAATTATAGTTTTTGACTATTATTCTAAAAAGTGCTCACTTTACTGTGAATGACCTATAGCAGCTATTACATTTGTTTAGCTGTTTCTAAATGGAAAGATGGACGGTTTCCTAAGTGGTGCAATGGGGCTAAGGTCATTTTCATATCAAATGAATGACAAGTAGTAGAATACACGTGCGAATAAATGCCAAAACAGACGGCAGATGTTGAAGTGGCAACGTAAACAAATATGGCGACCTGTTTTCCCAACTTCATTCTCCAGGCAACCTCGATCGTTAGCACGCCAGGCTCGTGGTGATGGCGCGGACTGAGTGCGTGGTCAAACGACTTGGACCGACGCATCTGCACAACTGTGGCAGAGGCTTGGAACGGCATTATTAACCCGCTCGACCACGCGCAATTCCTTAGTTCAAGTGTTGCAGTCGCGTAATTTCTGGCACGTGCTGTACATGATGTTCAGCCACTTTCTCGCAGGCAATGAACAAAGGGGCGTGGGCTCGATGATATCGTTCTTAACCATTCGCGTCAAAGAGGTGTAGGCTGTTCATGATAAAGTGAGCACTTTTGAAATGAACCTTTGAGAAATGTCACTACTCCTGGTTGGGATGTATTTTAAAGGACGCAATGAGTGACGTGTGCCTTGTAAAGTTAGTAGCGATGGATGTGAAGTAGTTCCATGTCTTAAAGTCAAATAAAAAGTGTTAAATAATCAGTTGTGATAATATAGATTATTTATTTCTCTCTCTGCTTTTTTTTTAATGCGTCAAAGTGTAAAAACGAGCGTATTAGCAAAATATTTACTTGTCTAATAATTTCACAGTTTCACTTGACCGACGTATGAATAAACCGACGAGGCCCATGGCAATGTTAATTTTACATAAGGCGGAGGAATACACAAAACAGATACAAGAAGATTTTAAGCAGGGATTTCAAAAGTGCTCATTTTACCACGAACAGCCTATACGCAAAATGCCACACATCAGATTAGCCACAAGGAAGATGACTTTCTGTGCACAGTACCGATCGTAAATAGCGTTCGTGTGCAACGTATACACAATCGTGGGGACATGGCGAACGAACGGGTTAACCCATTCAGACCCAGTGTACACAACTGTGTACATTACGCACGTGTAGGTAATTTTTTGGCCTGTTCTGCACACTGCGAAGCTCAATGAGATGACCTATGATCGATCATAACTGTGGGTAAACGATTCGCAATCCGACTAACTGGTCTAGGTCTTAATGGGCCCATATACGTAACTGCAACCAAACATATGGCCTACAGTTCATTGGCTGTGACGACGAAACAAGTGTTGCGTCGACTTTAGTACAGCACGCATCATGCATTGTTTTGTTTGCAACGCCCGAAAACGTGGATTAAAGTCGGTCTGAAAGGTTTAATAGCTGGTGTTATGTTTTGATATGCTTTGAAAGCTTACCTTACTCGTAGATTATTATTTTTTCTTGTGTTTCTTAAGAGCAGTGCGGGTGTGCAGCTGTCTTCCTCCGGGTATATGCTGCATAACTTTTGGTTTCAGCTGGAGTTCGGCGGACTGAAAATACGGCGCTGTCGATTTGAGATTGCATCAGTTGTGGTCCGCAGAACAAAATGCTCTCGATTAATTCCTTTGCGGGACACACTTGATGAGTTTAATAGATATTACCACCATACACAGTTAAGTCGAATTACATATTTCTTGTAGATATGTCATGTGAACCTTGATTGTTTTTATACCCACTATCTTGAACACAATTATCTGTCCCCCTTAATACAGAACATTTTACATGGCTTACCATTCTACTACTTGTTTTACAAATTTGGTAGTAACCAGTTGATTGTTTCCCCAAGACAAGACAGGAAAATTTCATTTTTATATTGCTCTGCAGTCTTACAATATTACCAACGAAAACAACTGTGTAGTAGCACATATAAAACTTGCAATATATACTCTAAGCATAATAAGTATGGCAGGATTCTTATATAGCCATAGTTCTGATAATAGGTGTATGATCCATTTAAATCGTATATGTTTACATGGACTATTATAGCATTTCTTAATGCAACATTTGACGGTAATAGATTAAATAGTTTCTCAAATATCACATTAAGGCTTCATTTTTCATTTAATGATATCTTTCGAAATGGAGAATCTTTAAGTGTATAGGCCATTCACTGTAAAGTGACCACTTTTTAAAGTCCCGCTGAAGTTCTGTTTTCAAAATATTTCTATCTTCCTGTCAATTTTTAATATAAACATCGCCATCAGACAAATAAACACAGTGTATACATTTCATCACTCCCAAAAGTTAATGTCTAGAGCTGCAATAAAAGCTATCTATGAGTGGTTAATGCATGTTGAAAGAACCTTAAAAAGTGCTCACTTTACCGTGAACAGCCTATATATCTATTTTATTTAAATATTTTCATGGCGAACATTTAAAATACAAAATTTGGTTTACACTAGCTGTACGTTTCTCTAGATACGGAATAGTGCCCTAAATATTAAAATTGCTGCCGTTTTGAAAATAAATTTAAGGAGCTGTATGGACTTATGAAGTGCGAGGCCCTTACTACGTACTAAATGTATACCGAGTTTTGTGAATTTCGATTCAAAATTTCACAAGTTATATGGGTGTGGTTGGCGGACATACATCCAGACATACATTCAGGTGATTGTGAAATTAACATTATAAAGACTGTTGTCGTCCCTACTTTAAAACTATTTTAATAGGCACAGTGTCTGGCATGCACCTAGGAAAGTTGATAATGATGAGGAAAAGTAGTTTCATTCCCCGATGTTAAATAAATAGATTTGGGAAAACACTTGTGAATTACCAAACTTTTTCTTTTGTTTTCGGTTTTTTATGTTTATAAAAGAAAGAATTAATAATGTTGTAAAATATTTACTTCTCCTAACGATGCCACAATTTCACTTGACTGACGTACTTGTGAATAAAGTGATCAGTGCCATAGCGATGTTTATTTGTATACGGCGGAAGAATACACAACGTGCACGCGATTAGATCGTGAGCAGGAGTTTCAAAAGCGCTCAGTTACCGCGAACGACCTGTACCGTCCAGTAAAGGCTGTTCACAATAAAGTGAGCGCTTTTAAAATCAGTCTTCGAAAAAAGTCACTACTCTGAACGACGTATAATCTGTATTTTAACGCGGTGCAATGACCGGCGCGCGCCCGGAGAATAGGGTAACGATGGACGGAAAGTAATTCCACGTTTAAACGTCGAATTAGAAGTGTCACGTTTACGTGTGCGAATATTGAAGTGATATCTTTTTTCTTTCTGTGTTTATAATCCAATACAAGTGTAACATTTAGCAAATTTGTAAAATATTCACTTGTCTAATGATTGCATGGTTTTCCTTAGCTGACGCACGAATATGATGGAACAATGTACAGGATGTATCTAAATTCGACCGACAAACTTCAGATGTAGGTTAATCACGAAAAAATAAGTTGAACACATATATTCAACCTATAGTCTAACGTGAATACTAAGGGTGGTACACATCTTTCATGTTGGACCTGGAACACTTGTTTATTGCAAATATCGGAGATAATATTTAAGATGGAACATAGATTCTCTGGATAATGGTTAACTGGATAAAGATCTTCAAACACCAGAACACTTGTCGCTGTCATCAAATTATTTCATGTAAATAATCACTGTTACTACTTCTATTTGGAACTAACATACATACCACAGGGGCATATTCTGAATTTAAAGGATGGATTATTAATACTCATGTCACAATTAACCAAAATGTCACCTTGTGTAAATACCCTAAACCACACCATTTTCGAGTATTTCGTGTTTTACTTTCGAAATAATATTTACCAATACCTGGCAGGTGGGACATGCACAATACCCAATAACACACATTCGCGGCTATTAAATAGAGGAGAAGATTCCAGAGAGAGATACATTACAGTGGTACAGTAATGAACTTTTTCTTCTATTACGACTTCGAAAATGTGTACCTCCCTTACAATTAATTTGATACTATATGTATTATATACAGAATGTTGCAATATTTCATGCCAATACTTCGGGGAACATTTCTCATATCTAGAGGATGAAAAAAAAAGTCATATGAACATAGGTCCGCAAAAGCTTTATTTTCGTACGACAACCCGTAATTCATAACGTACAGTGCATGGCTTGCGGGCTGGATCATGTTACTGTGGAATGTCATTGCAGCTGTAGTTGGTAGCCTCGTACCAGCCTCCGAGGAGACCTGATTTGAATCCATATAAATAAATAAATATAAATAAATAAATACATGTGTCCATTTCTTTTATCGTGATTAACCTACACTCGAAGTTTGTAGGTCGAATTTAGGTGCATCCCGTATATATATATATATTTTATTATTAATTTTCCTCCTTGTGGTATGCTTGAGGCGAGCGAAGCGGCGTCAGCGGGGCGAGCTGACGCGGCGCAGATTGCGTTCGTGACCTATCGGACGAATCTGGCGGCGGCGTGAGCGCGCAATTTAATCGGTTTCCCCCTCGTCGTCGTCGTCGTCGTCGTCGACGCTGGGGAGGAGGGTACGTAGATGATTTCAGCGGGTGCCTCTCGCGATGGTAAGAGCGTCGCGACGCCTTCGCCGCGCCTCCGCGCAAGGCGAGCAGTATGCGGGCCGTCGCCACCGCAGCCCCTGATTTTTATAAACGCTAACATCAGGCACGTTCCCAGGGTTATGTTCTAACTCCTACTGGAGGAAGAACGTAGAAGGCTTACATAGCGGTAAAGGCTGTTCACGATGGAGTGAGCATTTTATAAACGCTAACATCAGGCACGTTCCCAGGGTTATGTTCTAACTCCTACTGGAGGAAGAACGTAGAAGGCTTACATAGCGGTAAAGGCTGTTCACGATGGAGTGAGCATTTTATAAACGCTAACATCAGGCACGTTCCCAGGGTTATGTTCTAACTCCTACTGGAGGAAGAACGTAGAAGGCTTACATAGCGGTAAAGGCTGTTCACGATGGAGTGAGCATTTTTGAAATCAACCTTAAAAAAAAAATAACTGCCCCCTACCTGCATATATTTTAACGGGCGTAATGAGTGGCATGTACCCAGTAAAGTTGGCCACGAAGGATGGGAAGTAGCACCATATTTTAACGTCGAATAAAAAGAGTTAGGTAACAATTAGTGATAACTTAAATTATTTCTCTTGTTTTATGTTTTTTTTTAAATGCATCGGAGTGTAAAAATGACCACAGAGTTTTAACAAATTTCCTTTTCTAGTACTTGCGCGGTTCCACCTGATTGACGCATGAATAAAGTGCTAAGGTCCACGTTGCAATGTTAATTTTAAATAAGGCGGGGGAATACACAACGTGTATACAAGCAGATCTTAGGCAGGGCTTTCAAGAGTGCTCATTTTACTACCGCGAACAGTCTATAGTAAGGAAGTTAACACCAGAGAAGAAGTTCATGTAAAAGGTTACGTAAAGTTTTCATCGAACAGTTCTAACAGAATAAATGAGTAAAGGCTGTCCACGGTAAAAAGAGCACCTTTAAAACCCCTGTTGAGATCTACTTGTTTGCATATCGTGTATTATTCCGCCATGTGTAAAATTAACATTTCCGTGGGCCTGGCCACTTTATTCATGCGTCGGTCAAGTGAAACTGTAGTTATTAGAAAAGTAAATGCGACGCGTTCTCATAAAAGGTACCTTAGGGCGAAACACACTGTTGGGTTTTGGGCTGTTTTTGTACACAATTCTGCGAGGAATTCAATGAAACGAGTCGCATACTTGTAGCGTTCATACACCCAGCATGTCCCGTTCACATATCGTAAACGATCATTTTAGAATTTTTCAACCTTAATCTGGGCCTCCTGAAAAAAAAAACACACGCACCCAGTGAAGTCAACTGGAAAATGCCATTAATGAGGAACTTAACCGGCCTCGCACTCAGGACAATCTGCCTAGATGGGGGATCGCTCATAGACTAAAGACGAGGTAGGCTGGTCCCGCTGGCTGCGCACAACAAATCTCCACATCCCAACACTGAACTCCTTTTCTGCCAACGCGTCTAGCAAAAACAACGGAATGGTTTGGATTTTAAGTAAGAAAACTGATTTGTAAACGAAAGTTTCGAGATGTATGTATACTTTCTCTAACCAATTTATAACGCAGTTTGATTAAATTTAAAACTGGTAAAATAATTTTATTCGTATAGAAGTGCTGGTCTTTTGAAAGCTAAGATATAAACAAACTCGTCCATCACTGTTGGACGTCTGACTTTGACAGCTGTGTTGCTCTTGGGGCAGGTGAATGTTGGGTACATGCGGAGAAGACGAATAAGCGGTCTACCTCAGCTTTAGTCTATGGGATCGCTACCGGCTACTCAGCTGGCTGCCGTCCACGCCCCTGGACACTAGCCGACGGCGTCGTTGCAATTCGCTGCGCTCGTCAGCATACTGAATCATAACTCCTTGCAGCTAAGGTTTATACCACTTACGTTACGATTTTTTTTATGGGAGAGTTGGGCATAGGGACAATTTCCACCGCTAGGTGCGCAGTGTTCCAAAGGATAACTGTCCAAATACATTTTTAAGCTAAGTGAATAATAAAAGGAAAATTTTATTTATTTTCTAGTCCGTGTTTCTTCGCCCTTTTTGAATTAAACCTTTGAAAAATATCCCTATGTATGACGTGTTTAGTTATTTCCAACATACGCCATGTGTCACAAGTGTTTTATACCTGTGTTCATAAAAGTAACTTTTTTTTTCTGTTAAATTGGAATGTTATTCGTATGTTATCTATCAGTTATAATACTTCATTTATAAATAATTTGAATAAAAACCAGCGATAAAATAGGTATGTTTGTAGCGCCTATAAAGAAATCTATTCTACTATATAAGTAAACGATCTCTGTCTGTCTGTCTATCTGTCTGCCCGTCTTTAATACCTCTGTCCCTTGAAACCCAACAGAAGTTCTTCAAATTTTGCAGAGCGAATTCTCAGGGTAAAATACAGGTCAAGTTCGAATTTCAGCAAGGTCAGATTACGCAATCATTACCTTTTACTCTAAAATCTAATATCTTAATTATTTTTTTTAAAATGAGAGTTGTATAGGGATACGAAGGTAATGGAATATCATTTTTGTTTACTTTAAATATGTCGCTTCAATGTTGAGTTAATGAAGTGGTGCTACAGTGGCTTAGAGGATTGAGCGATTCCAAGTGGGGCCTTAGTGGCTCAGTGGCTAGAACTATGCTAAGAGGGGCCGCGGTGGCCTAGTGGATAGAACTATATCAAGTGGGGCCACAGTGGCCAAGTGGATAGATATATATCAAATGGTGCCTTAGTAGCTCAGTGGATAGAGAGATTCCAAGTGAGGCCGCAGTGGCTTAGTGGATAGAGGGACCGTAGTGGCCAAGTGCATAGATATATATCAAATGGGGCCTTAGTAGCTCAGTGGATAGAGAGATTACAAGTGGGGCCGCAGTGGCTCAGTGGATAGAGCGATTCCTAGTGGGGCCTTAGTGGCGCAGTGGATAGCACTATGTTAAGTGGGGCCGCAGTGGCAAAGTGGATAGAGAAATATCAAATGGGACAGCAGTCGCTTCAATATTAAGTAAATTTCACATCATTTCATAATATTTTTTTCAGTCTTTGTATGACAACCAAATTTTTTAACATGGTAACTGTTCTAGCCCCGTGACGATACAAAAAAAAGGTCATGGGCTAACCGCTAGTATAAAATACTGTCACACTTAGTGTGCACGAATGCGGTGCGTTGTCACTTTGGTGCAGTTCTTCAGACTTAGTTAAGCTTAGTTTGCACTAGGCGGAGGAATATCCTAGAAGTAGAACTTTAGCAGGGCTTTAGAAAAGGCAAAAGCAACTGTGAATGGATTATAGTAGTTATTTCGTATGTTTTTTTATGATTATTACATTACCTTGTTTTTAAAGGTAGAGAATAAGAAAAAATCTGCTATCTTTCCGACACTAGCACTTACCTAGTGTAGAAAATTTCCTTACGCCAAACTTTTAACACTGTAGTAAAAATTAACCTTAGCCAAGGGGCGCAAGAGTTTTGGGGCGCAATGTCCGAGCAAGGGAAAATGACAAAAATAAACTTTAATATAGAATTGTGAATAAATATTTTAATAAAGTACTGCTGTGAAATACGACCCTGATCTACATTTGCTTGTTAATATTCATAGTATCAGGGAGAGTAAATCTGGTATATCTGAAGTCTGTGCACTCGATGGAGGGGGGGGGGAGGGTGGTATCTTTCTCATGTCGTGCCCAAAGCGCTGTTCACGTCAAAATCGGGCATAAATAAAATATAAAATAACTTCGTAACTAAGTAAAATCTTTCCTTTTTTTTTTATCATTATTCGTGTAGCTTAAACTTTTTATTAAAAGTGACATCTTTAGAACACTACGCACCTAGCGGCTGAATCTCTCCCTATACCAAACTCTCCCGTAAGAAAATTCGCTTTGTTCCTAACGTGAGTAGAATTAACGTTTCCTTAACTAATCTGGAACATTAGTTGAATGTGTGATTTTGCAGTCGAAACTAACCCTCGGAGAGTACGCAAATAAAGTTAAATTCTCTATCGATCACAGCGAAATATTTTAGGAACTCCAACAGTCGATCAGTGCTCGCAGTAACTTAACACTCGTCAGCAGTGCCAATAGTAACAATAACTGTCATACGTTGTGACCAACGAGTTTGTAGTTACGTCCTTAGCAATAGGCATGTTTAAGATGATGCAGAGATTAATATCTAAAGATTATACTAAGGACATTTAATTCAGATAAAAACTATTTAATATAATCCATCCACGGTTACTTCCAACTATTCTGAAGCCCTATTAAAGTTCTACTTCCAGAATATTCCTCCGCCCCGTGCAAACTAAGCTTAACTAAGTCTGGAAAATTACACCA
This sequence comes from Dryococelus australis, assembly GCA_029891345.1. NCBI lineage: Eukaryota > Metazoa > Arthropoda > Insecta > Phasmatodea > Phasmatidae > Dryococelus > Dryococelus australis. The sequence goes on along the minus strand of CM056998.1, from coordinate 34,229,381 downwards.
AAGGAAGACGCGCCGCTTTTCTGCGCACTCAGTTGTAATATTTTGCGTGAGGATTATTTATTACTAGGCGATACCAACACACACGTATTCTCACTGTTTTTAATTCGTGTTTATAATAAATGAAAAATTACAACGTATAAATGAAATAAAGGTAGAACTTCAATGTAACGAATAATAAGATACGTCTGTGTTTACAGGGGTATAAAAGGCTTGATACATGGCGTATTTAGGAAAAAACAAAATACGTAATACATGGGAGGATTTTTCAAAGGTTCGTGTTAAAACGTCCAAAGAAACAGTGAATGGAGTATACTACCATATCACATCATTACTCTCTCGGCATTCTCTGCACATAACGGAAATGCTTCAGTTATCGGATAAAATTACCGTTTACCACCGCCATGGTAGTTCGTCTGCAATTGCTAAGACACCATGTCCTGCATATCAGTGGCCCGAGCAGTAGGTGTAGCCTCAAACCCAATCTCCAAAATATCACTCGTCAGTAGGGACAGATGCTATTCGCGAACATATTTATGGCAATGCTATACTACAATATCCTACGTCGACAACCATGGTAGTTCGTCTGCAATTGCTAAGACACCATGTCCTGCACATCAGTGGCCCGAGCAGTAGGTGTAGCCTCAAACCCAATCTCCAAAATATCACTCGTCAGTAGGGACAGATGCTATTCGCGAACATATTTATGGCAATGCTATACTACAATATCCTACGTCGACAATCATGGTAGTTCGTCTGCAATTGCTAAGACACCATGTCCTGCACATCAGTGGCCCGAGCAGTAGGTGTAGCATCAAAACCAATCTCCAAAATATCACTCGTCAGTAGGGACAGATGCTATTCGCGAACATATTTATGGCAATGCTATACTACAATATCCTACGTCGACAACCATAATTTCCTTTAGTTATTGGCCGCATGTCTACCTGTGAAGACATCTTCTTATTTGACTGCGGCAATCGTAATAAAGTACTCCGATACTGAACGTCCATGATTCTATGGCAGACACTAGAGGCACGTGATGTTTAAAATCATTCAACCACGAAAGTGCATATGAACAAAAGTGTTTTGGAGTACAACTTGTCTTGAAATATTTTCGCGAAAAACACCTGTCCCTACTCATCAGTAGAGACATGCAAAATTCGCGTTATTATTTGGCATCAGGCTGAACTTCACAGTGATATGTATGTATGTATATATATATACATATATATATATATATATATATTATATATATATATATATATATATATATATATATATATATATATATATATAGGAGCCGGCATCATTTCTCCATTGGCTGCTTCACAGATGTAAAGCCACGCCCTTTCTGACTAAACAGCACGAGATTGGGACACACAGCTGTGATGTGTTCATTTATTGGCACAGAGTTACCCAAGGCGTGTCAAATAAAGTATAGTCCAATGAAAAACTAATTGCAAAGTTACATGTGTTTAAAGTTCATCGAGTCTCCAAATAATAACGTGAATTTTGCAGGTTTCTACTCATCAGTGACTCGAGATAGCAGCCCAAATAAATAAAGGATCTCCCGTCAGCAGTTTCAGTTGTTGGCAGTAGAAAAAAGGAATTCGCCCTTGTAGGAACTCGCAAAATTATGCGCAGCGGCGTCGACTCTCTATAGACGTTCGTCACGCTGAGAGGCTGGCGAGTTGCGAAGTTTGTGCCTCCGCCGTGGCTACACGGACGTCACAAGTCTTCTGTGATGGCGCCATTGGGCGTGTCCAGCTGGCAAGGCTCAGCTGTATCGCTGCATATTCTGTTGAATTAACTGCTCCTAGCGACAGTACTAAGTGACGAGTTGGTTTACTTCCTGCGGCGTTGCATTGCGATACTGGCAGCGAGTACGCGAGTTATAAACATCTCATAAATTTAGCCACATATCATGCGCATTATGCTGGATTTACGTTGGCGCGACAGGCGCTACGCTACACATGCGACGCGACTGTAAATTGTGGTTGTAATGAAAGCACTGTGACGCAAAGCGACAACGAACACAATATTTTGATCCCTAATGGCTGGAAATACGAAAACTTTGCAAAAGGCCATCTTTGTGTTCACATGAATGAACGAAGAAGAATAACTTACAACACAAACAACCACATGAATATTTATATTTTTAGTTTTGGGAACAATGGTAGGTTTTTATATAATTTTCAAACAACGTCTATCTTCCCAAAATAAACAGTGTTTAATTTTGTATACACTACCTTCGCATGTTATTACAAATGTTACCCACCGAACATTGCCACCAATCTTGCAGCAAGAAAATACCCTCGTTTATTGACGACTGTCGCGCCTGCGACGCGAAGAAGTTAGAAATTTTTTCTGTTCAGATAGTCCGTCGCGCCTGATATTTCTGTCACGCTGACTTCACCAAATACTCGTCTGTGATTGGGTGAAGCATTAGTTCCGTCGCGTCGCGCATGCCGCGCCAGTTTAAATCCAGTATTATAGGCTACTGCGTGAATGTCTGACTTTCAGTAGTACTGCATATAGTTCCATCAATACCGTAATACTTATCTACTCACTTTTGGAACCATTTTATCTAGCGTCTGTCATCCGCTTGAAGCACAGGCGCAGCAAGTAACTTTTTGCTACACTCGCCGCTCGAGCGCCTACTTTGCAGTTGTGAGGCATAATGACATGAATATTAAAGCGATTTGCCCGCTGAACGCCTCATTGCAATTGATGGTTCACAACTGAGCACTTTATAATTGGGGCCACCTGCTTTTCGCGAAAACCTTCGAAGAATAGCTGCACTCCAAACCACGCTCGTTCAGAAACAGTATCGCGTTTGGATGATTTCAACTCGCACGCGTCTTACATTTCTGCTAGCCAATCATGTCGTGGTAGCATTTTTCTCATTGGCCCAGTCGAGCGGACAATGTCTTTTTACACAGACTCGCAGCCAATAGCCGAAGGAAATTTGCAAACCTACACGCGAGAAGTTTAAATCTAGTCTGTGTACAAATATTTTTGCGAAAAACAGGTGGCCCTATTTATAATCAAACTATAGGCTATTCAAGGCAAAATGAGCACTTTTGCAAGCCCTGCTTAAGCTCTATTTGTATGCACGTTGTGTATTCTTCCACCTTGTGTAAAATTAACATTACCGTGGACCTCATCATCTTATTCATGCGACAGTCAAGTGAAACTGAAATTATTAGGAAAGTAAATATTTTACTAATCTGCATATTTTTACACTTCGATGCATTAAAAAATACAGAACGCTGAAGTTATAATTTAAGTTATCACAAACGGTTACCTAACACTTTTTATTCGACGTTAAGATATGGGATTACTTTCCCTCAATCGTTACCAACTTTACTGGGCGCATGTCACTCAGTGCGCTCGTTAAAATTTATGTAGGTATGAGCAGTGATTTTTTTGTAAGGCTGATTTCAAAAGGAGACCTTCAAAATTCGCGTTATTAGGTCTATTTAGTGGCAAACTGAACTCCAAATTACTTTGCAATAGACCGACTTCTGCCATAGGCCAGCAGTATGTCCAATAACGCCTCGCGGGAATATTAACCTAATAACCTAACTTCAGCGGCGGACTGGCCAATCTTCTTCAACGAAGTAAAACAGGAAGGTTGCTCCATTTCAAGTTTAGCCGCCAATGAAACAACTGACTGTGTTCACTTATGTACAAGGCAGTGGAGTTTATCGTATCACCGAAAAATAACGCGAATTTTGCAGGTCTCTAGTAATTCCTCATGTTAGTGTCGCAGAGTAAATGTGACGTTTAAATTTGGTACGTAACTGAATTTCACGTAGTGTATGCTTGTGTCGTGCAGGCGATACTAAGTGTTAGCATTTTATTACATATTTTTACGTTTTTAAAAGTCTTAACGGTATCGTCGAGTTATCCATCAATAAAGTGAGAGGGTGCAAGGAAATGTTAGTTTTACATGGTGGTAGGATATGCAATAAAGAAATAAGTAAAATTTAAGCATGGATTTCTGAACCGATCGATTAACCACATACAATCGATGTAAAGAATAATATAATTAATGACAAAGAAAATTGCCACCAAACTGCCAGTGGTGGGAAAAACAAAAAAAAAAAAAACCAAACAAAGCAACTTCTATATTCTGTTCGCAGTTTCTTCACATTTTAAAAATTAAAACTTTGAAAAATCATATCATGTATGACGTGTTTAGTTGCTTTATAAATATGTCTACTATCACAAGCTTTATACTTGTGATAACATAAAAGTACGCCGTAAAAAACTTCCTAAACTCTGATGGAAGTTTTTAACCTATACAGTACGTGGAAATAATGCTACATGCCAGGCGGAAAATATGGGAATGTTCAACATCGCCTCCTATACAATGTCGGGAACTTCCCTACGCTTTCGACTCCTTCCTGATCAACTGTGGGAACGTTACCATGTATGTATTAAGAAATAATTTCCCATTCACGCTTTGTCACTGTACCTGTTCACTGAAACGGTAAATTTACATATAATTTCCTAAAGTGTAAGTTATATTAGGTCAAATTCTACCCTTACTTATATTTTATGTATAAATTATATCATTTCATTTATACCTAATATGAATAAAGACAAAGTGAAAATAGGTGTGCTTATAGTCCCTAGCAATAAATTTTTCTCATGCCACTGAGTGCGCACGAGTGCGGTGCGTTGTCACTCTGGTGAAAATTTTCTAAGGCCGCGTCTCAACTTGAAAGTGTGCTCACTCTCACTCGCCACTCTCACTTTGGCTCACTTTAGCGAATTGTGACTTGTCCCCTCTGCAAGCCTTCGGCATTACTTCTCTAACAGAAAAAGTAATAAATAATGAAAAATAAAATATTGCTGGCCTTTCACTTTCCTCGAATAAAAGTACAGTATTTTATGAAATAGTAACTTATTTAAATTTGTTACATTTTTACATGATTAAAAACATATGTGCTATGTGCAAATCGCAGTATTTAATAATATGCACACAATTAACCTAAATTAAACGTGAACATAATAACATAATAATTTGTTATGTTCCATATCAAACGGAATATTGCTGTCATTACACCGTTTACAATCGCAATTAATAAGTTAAGTACATAAAATATTTCTAACACTGCTTTAGAAACAACACAAAAATCTGGATATTTGAGGTTAGGCTTGAAAACAACATGGCTGCCAGAGGGTGCGAGAGTGAACACCGAGTGTACATCGTCGTTCCCTCTCCCTCTGGCGCTCTCTCCTCGGAGTTGAGACAGCAGAGAGCACTCTCTGTGACGTCAACAGTGAATGAGAGAGTACTCTCTCGGCGAATTGGGACACAGCCTAAAGCTTCTTACACAATATAAAACTTTAGCATTTGACTTTACGTTTCCTTTCCTCTGACGAAACCACCAATACACAATACAATTGTAAAATCAGAGTTCAGACAATTGAACATCAGTTTTACGAGTTCCATAAAATTGTGTATCTTGTTATGTAAATAGTTATGATATTGTCCAGGAATGGAATTTACGTACCTTTTTTTTAAAAAGGCTTAAATTTATATTAAAAGTTTACTTCAAAACAAAAATCTCATTTGTTCACTGTATTAAAATGTGCCAATTCGTATATTTCCACTACACATTATATTTGTTTGCATTTATATAATTTAAGACAATTTTTGTTTAATATATCGAGATTAAAATCGCCCTACAATAAAATAACGCGCTTTCCACATAACCTCTGTTAGATTCTCGGTAAAATGGCTGCTTGACTTTGACTTTAAATTTCCCCTTTTCGAAATCGTAAAGTCAAGAGTGCTTGACTTTACCTTTGACAGTTCCACTGTGGCAAGCTCCATAAGAAACAACATGTCGGAAAGCAAACTTAAAGGCAAAACGTAAAGTCAAATGCTAAAGTGTTCAGTTGTTCAAGGGCCTTAAGCTTTGTTTGAATGAGGTAGAGGAATACCCTGAAATTAGAACTGCAGCAGGTCTTCAGGAAAGTTGGAAGCGAGGGTGAATGGACTATATTAAGCGATGCATGGTATGTGGCGTGTCGCATCGGTGGCTACCTCGCGCGTGAATGTGGGCTCGAGGTCTTGACACCAACTGAAACCAGCGGGTTGCACGTTTCTCAGCGCCTCGGTGAACGCTTGAATTACAACTAAGCTCTCGATAGTGAGATTGCGTACCGAGCGAGGTGGCGCAGTGGTTAGCCTTCACGCTCGCACTCGGGAGGGCCTGGGTTCTATTCCCGGCCCAACCATCTCGATTCCGATTTCCCACGGTTTCCTGAAATAACTAAGCCAGGGGCGATTCTTTTCCCGACCCTCAACCTCTCGGCAACTCTCTCTGTCTTTAAGGGGAATGGTGCATGAAAGCAGCATATTTGCCAAAGAGTTGATCGAAATTTTTGTCTCGGAAAGACGTAAGTAATAACTTTCAAAATATTTTTAAGTTGATATTCACTGCCTTCTTTATCCTCAGTGCAATGATGGAAGAGAATAAAAAATTTTTTCCCGCTTATCTTCAATCAGTGCCCCCGAGAATAACGAACGCAGTGAATCTGTAACAATGAAAGAAGGTGTTCAAATTTGTTATTTACGTCTTGCCTAGCCAAAAATTTCGGAAAATTCTCTGTAAAACAAGTAGTGACGAAAATGATATAAATATGCGGTTTTCGTGCACGATTCCCCTTATTGACTTCGCAGTCGACGAGACGTTGAGCCCTCCATTCCTATACTTCACTCTCGGCTACGTCAGGCTTTCCTGAATCCCTGCTGAAGTTCTATTTCCGGGATGTTCCACCGTTTTATATAAACAAAGGTTAGAAAATTACACCAGAAGGCCAACGCGTCGCACTCAGTGTAGTAATATTTCGCTTAAGAGTGGGATGGACCCATGCGTTTTTGAGAAAAAAAATTTGCGTATGTATGCATATATAGGTAAATAAATGGTCTACAAATACGATTTTTTGCCAGAAACGATAAAAAAAAAAAACCTTCTTCCACCTTATGTAAAATTAACATTGCCACATGGTTACCTAACACTTTTTTATTTGACGTTAAGATATTGAACTACTTTCAATCCATCGTTACCAACTTTACAGGGCGCATATCACTCAATGCGCCCGTCAAAATATATGCAGACAAGGGCAGTGACATTTTTCTTAAGTTGATTTCAAAAGTGCTCACTTAATCGTGAACAGCCTTTACACTCAAGGGTCTCTACACCTGCTTTTTATGATCTCCAGTGGTTTATAAGGTGTCTTTGAGGACAAGTTTTGATAAAGGATTTGTGCAGGCAAACGTTTTAAATAGACAACATTAAAATTTGTGAAAACTGAAATTACTTTGTTTATAGTTTCTGTTAGCAATAGTTTTATCTCATAGCCGCATGCGTGAAAATTGACACATTAGAAACAAATCGAGTTCTCGATCATTTCACCGTTTCACTTCATCGACGCGTGGATCAATACAACAAGGCTCTAGGAATGTCAGACATATGGCGAAAGACTACAAATACAGTAAGATCTAGATCGTAAGCTAGCCTATCAAAAGTGATCTCTTAATTATTAACAGTGAGAAGCCTGTAGAAGGAAAGAAGCCATAGTATACTTTACTCGCGTTTTTGGAGGCAGTTCCCTGAAAACTTTTGTCCACACTTTTGTTTGCTCGGGTTTTCCTCTCCTCCACATTACTTTCGCTTAAAATCTCGCGTCAGAATAAAAAATAAAAACTTACTTTTCTAAAATTTACTCCACAAAAATGCTTCTCTCCGGAAAAAAAAAAAAAAAATTCTTATAAATTTTTCGAAAATCATTATCTGTCAAGGCAGTTTATTCGGTTTTCTATATAGATCGATTTAAAACGCCTTTGGGTTTAAGTTATCGATTAATAACGTTCTCTGTACTCTTACGGTTATTATGTTTTTAATATTTTTATACCAGTGTCTAGGGACTATGGAACGTTTATACTATTATGAGGGAAGAAGTGAATTATGAAGTCAGAGTAGTTATTTAATTTAACTATTATTATATAAATCAAATATAAGATATTGGCGAGGGATATCGTAATCAATTACAATAAGTGACTAAGGTGAATGATACAGTCGCCGGAGGCTGTGTGTTGAGTCGGAAGGCGGCGAGCGGCATGCCAAGCTGCATCTTGATGGCTTCATCTCGGCGTGTGGCCACAGACAGACTGACTGAGAGACCCCGTACAAAGTGTTGCCAGGTATTATATTGTTTCTGTTGGCGTAATTGTTCCAAATACCGTGCCATCGGGAGGGAATATCGCTGATGTCTATACCTATACATAGCACAAAACCAAGTCACTCGGCCGCGTTTGTCTGTGTATTCAACTAAGGCTTCCAAACTACTTGATGGATTTTGATGCCTCTTACGCCATCATTTAGAGAATTTCTTGAGGAAGGTATAGGTATATAAACATTATATTTAGTGTAAGGATATTACATAAATATCGTTGGTTTGTAATCAAGCCGGAGAAAGCCGCTTTTTGGATTCTTACATCGTTTACGCTGACTAAACCACAAGAGATACACCAAATAATTGTACTACAAAGTTGTATATCTCAAAAAAAAAATTACAAAAAATGTCCGCGACAGCATATGTTTATCTTTTAAGGACTACCCACTGTAACAATTTTTGTCTTTTAAAAAATAGGGGTTCACTTACGATTTTTGGACGACACAGTATTAATCCTATGTCAGTTACATTAAGCATTAAGGGGAATGGTGCATGGAAGCAGTCTATTTACCTGATTTTCGATATAAGTCGTCTTCCAAAGGGTTTGTCGAAATTTTTTCCTTGGCAAGACGCAAATAATAATTTTCAACGCCTTTTTACGCGTAGCGTTTCGTAGCGCTTATGGAAGACAAGAAAGAATTTTTGTTTTATTATCTCCAATCAGTGCTCCGAGAATAACGAACGCAGTGAATTTGTAACAATGTAATAAGTGCTCAGAATTGATATTTACGTCTTGTCGAGCTGAAATTTTTAAAATATCCTCTGTTAAAAAAGTTACGACAAAAATTATATAAATATACGGTTTTGCGTACACCATTCCCTTAAAGTGTATATACTTGCTGTAGACTTAAACAACTCCATATTTTAAAATCTCACACGAGTGACGCTGGTGCGGATCGTTAGTGTTTCATTAACTATTGTTGTAGTAATGCGTTGAGAATTCTTCGCCTGGTCTGGATACCGACGCGTCACTGAAGTCCGCTAGGCTTGCCAACATTTACTGAATCGTAACAAGATGTATACGTCTTCTGAACATGATTTCTACATTCGCTATGTAGAAATAGAGCCTGTTAAAGTACCTCAGACATTTGAACAGTTATTATGAACTCTTTCTTGTTCCCTCATTATTTAATAAATTTTCGTCTCACATAAGATAAAAAGGATACAATTGATATTGTTCACATTTTAGAAATTTCTTTAAGCCATCATGTATTCCTTGGCAGACTTTGATCAGTTTCAAGTAGTGTGTGGTGCCTACCTGCCATTTTATTTCTCTGTTAAAATATTTCGTGCGATAGTTAATTGAGAATGGAAAAATTGAGAGGACTACGTGAAATTCCAGTTATTTCCAAGATATAATTGATGATAACGGCAAGTTCCGCAGTGGTAAATTTTTGTTACTTTAAATATTACTGAGACTCTTAGTAACACACTTTAAATAATTATAAGATTTGCAATAAACACGAGTTTCACATCTACCTTCAAATTAGTATTCTGCTCCTAGGAATCATTAGACGATTTGGCATTTAACAGGTTTTCGAACTGTTTTTTACAATACTACAAATGCGTTTTGTCGATGTTATGAATTTACAGCCCAGGCATAAATGCAAAAGGAAATGTAAAATTACGTTTTCTGATTATAGATTTGGGATTATGGTATTGTATTTTCGTAGGTCACAATTCGCTTAATCCTTATAATATAATTGTTTTCGTTTATATAGACAGCCAGGGGACAATTAATATAATTGATTAAACCATATTATTGGGGATGAGAAATTCCTCACGTTTATCCCCAGTGTACAGCGCACCATACATAGACTAATTTAAAATTTTCCTTTGTAAATTGTCTAGTTTTCAACATATGGTGATAACGTACAATTTTTTAGTCCTTATGTCGGTATCAACCTGCTTTGTGAAGTAGTTTTTTTTTTATAGGGTGGCGAGAGTTTCTTGTCACTATTTATTCGACCATCTCGCTAAGAGGAACCAGGTTTCATAGTTATTTCAGTCAGTAAACGGCAATCGTGGCTACTAAAGCCGTTATGCGTGCAGTCATAGAATTGATTCTGTGTCGACTTGAAGATAGGCGTCGTAGTATCTCATGGTCGAAGCGGACCTGGAGACAGAAACACTCGCAGATTAGCAGGACGTAGATCCCATCGAACAGCAGCTTCTTCGCATCCAGGAGGGTCTTTCACGATCTTCATCGAACGTTTAAACTATTACCACCCTGTTCTTAGCTCGAGGGAAGGGAGAGCGCGTCCACCTATCCACCCAAGACAATCAAAGGATTTACGTTTCTTCGAAGGAAAATCCAGCTAAGCTGCCGCTGAAAGACTACAGCGGATCCTCTCTTAAGTGCTCTTTGGGTGTGTCCAGGTCCACAGGTTTCATGGGTATACGCTGTTCACGGTAAAGTGAGCACTTCTTGAGGCCCTCCCAAAATGCGTTAACCCCTAACAAATTTATTTTATTGCAGTCTCAGACATTACATCTTGAGAGTGATGAAATATTCACACTGTATTCATTAGTCATATTGCAATGCTTGGATAAAAAGGGGGTGGAAAGGTAAAAATTAATTGAAAGGAAAAATTTAGCAGGGCCTTAAAAAGCGCTCACTTTACCGTGAACCGCCTATAACTGCGTTTAAAGGCCTGTCGTTCCCAACTAAGCCAATAGCCAGTTTTAATCAACGAGCGCCGACATTTCCGTAAAAATGTCTTAACCCTCATATTTTATTTACAATATTTTCCAACCTACTGCAAGCTAATTTACTGATTAAACCAACTGCAATACCAATACTGAAATTGACATATAGGGGGAGTCAGTAATCTGTGACAGCAGTAAAATTAATTCAGAACATCTCTCATGACACTGAATTAATTAAAAGAAGTAACGGATCGTAGTATGTTCTTTGGTGAAATGAACTATCACAGATTATTAAACCGAAGCCTAGTAAAAAGCAGTCAGTTTATTAGCTAAATAATTAAATGATAAATGCATAATATAACCTCAGATAGTAGTTCTAAGTTTTCTGTATATAATGCATCATTCGCATGGTTTTTGTAACTTAACACTACCGATCGACTGGGACCATATCCTAAACAAAGTTTACACACGTTCGCTGCTATATCTAGTTTGCTTAGGTAATTACACACGCGAGGTAAAGTTAATCTCGTCAAATATTTGAACGCCCTTCCACGGGGTTAAGCTCACACGAACACAACATTATCGCCACATCATCATTATTAGTTCTGTAAACCCATTCATTAAATTACTGTATTACAAATATTTATTCCATTAATTTATTAATTAAAGCTTGTACCATTTATGAGAGATAAAAATTTATATTTCAACTGTTTTCATGTTTTATGTCATATTGACGTGCTTCTGTATTATGATTTGGAAACTGTGTTTTCAAGAAGCACAAACGCTTAGTGATAGATATGAGTATTAAGATGCCTTAACTACTTTCTAAAAAAAAATTAATTGTGATTCTGACATTTTCTCTGGCTTGCCAAGTGAATGACCGTATAAAATAATTATCATCTTCTATTGGATTGAAATAAATACGAAGGCATAAAAAGAAAGGAAGCGAAAACATGCTTCAAGATAAGAAATATGACGCAAAAAGAAAACCCAATTGATGGGGGAAATATATAACTGTACACAAAATTATTGACGAAAACTATAAAATCAAGAAATGTTGGGGAACAAAAGGAAGATAACTTTTATGTGTTTATATAGTTGCGGTTAAAAAATTATTGGCTCTTACGGACATAATATTGTGAGAGTTATGTGTAGAAATAATGGATCCGTAGGTATGTTCAAAATTAATTTTCACTTCGCTGCCGTTTTGTTTGAACACATTTTGCAGAGCACGCCTCTTACAAACTGCGCTATAACAGACAAAATAGTGTCATCTCTGTAATGCTCTTTGCAATTATAACACAGTTATTTTTTTTACAAACATTATAGAATGATAGAAACAACAAAATTCAACGTCACTTTCAAAACATCGGCCATTGTTAGAAGAGGTACTTTGAATTCCTTTCTCACGTTTGAATTTTTCATTGATTTTTCAAAATGCGTTTCAACATAATTGTTTTGTTGTTGAATTCAACAACTGTGTCGTACATAGAAATTAGTCGTTTAGATTTCAGTGCACATTATACGTGTGTTTGGTTAATCCTTGTGCAGAGACAGAAAAATGTGTGGTAGGCACGTAGAACTGCACTGTGGAATTTGGTCATGAGGCATATTTGATCTGTATTCAGGAAGTCGTAGATTGTATCCCAAGCAGTTCCACTGCGTTTCTCTTTTTCTTAATTTGTGTCCAATTTTTATATTCTATGCGATGCAACACAGTTCCATAATACACTCCTCGTCAAAAAAAATAGTTGCAAGGAAATGTCCAAATGCAATGCTATTCGGAAGGAAGGCTAAATTCACCACTAACCAGGAATCAGTACAAATTGAGACTGATATGAGCAATATTTAGTGCACTACATATACATACGCTTCTCAGAATGACGCCAGGCCACCATGTTTGTGAACACATTCCACCAGACGCTACGACATGGAGTTGCAGAGGTTCCTAATGTTGTCCTACAGGAATCCATTCCAAGCTGTTTTAATAATTGCCCTCAGCTGCTGCATATTTTGCAGTAGGGACGGAGTCGCGTTATAGTGGTCAATGACATCCTACACACTTCCAGCTGGGGATGAGTCTGGCGATGCAGCTGGCCGTAACAGAGTATCCATGGCGTGGGCGTTCACAAACAGCAGGGTCACTGGTTGGGAGATCTCATGAACTTACCGCTGGGCTGTCTTTAAGTGCCCCCTGGTGAAGACCAACGATGATCGGGCACCGTGCGAAGTCTCACACTGCACCATCACATCACGCGTGACAACAAACCCTTCACTTCGGCGCTGTCCATATTGCCTCCACACACTATGTGTTGGTGGTTACCAAGCGGGACTCTTCGCTGAAGATAACCCGCTGCCATTCTGCATGGCTCCGTAACAGTCTGTCCCGACACCGTTACAATCTGTAGTGACATTGATGAGGTGCTAAGGTTGAAGTAAAGCAGCTATCTATGTAGCACTGCAGCCGACTATATAACGTGAAGAACTCATAAAATAAGTAGTACTTATACCATAAATATTGTGAGCAAAGTGCGATTTATGCTGTATATGAAAGAAGAATGTATACATTTTTGTAACATTATATTATATTTTGCAATATTATAAAGTATTTTACCAAAATATACTTTTTAAATGTAAAAAAAGTCGATTAAAATAGTCTGTATTTTTAACAGAATTTAAGCGCATTTCCATTATGGATGCTTTGGAAAGCAGAATTTGCAAGATAAACTTCCTCAAGAAAGATCCTCATAGTATTTACTGTGATCATGTGTAAAAAAATCTAAGTAATAATGTATAATATCAATTCTATAATTAATTTTATTTACATCAGTTACAGCCATAAATGTTTGTGACAAATGGACACAAATAAAAAAATTATTGAAATTATATCATACACCATTATGACAATTTTATTACACACTCGTAGTAAACATTGTGACGATATTCCACGACGAAGATTTTCTTGCAAATTCTGCTTTCCGAAACATCCAGAATGGAAATGGCTTAAATTTTGTTAAAAATTCAAATTATTTTAATCGATAATTTTTTTACATTTCAAAAGTACATTTTGGTAAAATATTTCATAATGTTTCAAAATATATACATTCTTCTTTCATTTACAGTGTCAGTCGCAATTTTCTGACAATTTTCATGGTGCCTGTGCTCCTTTTTTATGAGTTCTTCACGTTGAATAGTCGGGCGTAGTGCTCCAAAGGCAGTTGCTTTACTTCAACCTTAAGGGCAGTCATCGTAAGGGTGTGCGTGCTTGTAACCCTGCGTCATGCAGCCGTCCGCCAACCATAGACTAAAGATGAGGTAGACCACTTATTTGTCTTCTGCGCATGTATCCAACATTGACCTACCTCAAAGGGACACAACTGTCAAATTCACATGGTCAACAGTGATGAACGTGTTTGCTTGGATTTTAATTTTTAAACGACAAGCACTATTATATTAATAAAATACTTTTACCAGTTTGAATGTAATCAAAAAGCATTACAAACTGATTAGAGGAAGTACAAAAACATCTCAAAAGCACTTGTCTACTAAACAGTGTTCTAACCTCAAACCCAATCCACGCCATTTTCGCTAGACGTGTAGGCAGAAAATCAGTTCATTGTTGGGACACGGAGATTGGTTGTTCGCAGCCAGCGAGATCAGTTTACCTTATCTTTAGTCTATGATAGCAAGAGTGCAGACACTCGCAGGATGCTGCAGGGCGGACATCGCTGCTCGCTGGATGTCCGCAGTCGTGACGGTCGTGGCACTCTGAGCATGTCTGACAATCCTCAACGTTGTTCATGGCGGTCTCCAGTATACCTGCGTGTCGTGTGCGCGTGCATTCTTATACTCATGCCGGAATCACACAGCCCCGACGAGCACAGTACGACAAGACACAATCCGCGAACACGACCATTTTCAATGTGAATGCTCGAATTTACAGCCCGACAGTTTACTGACGTGACACAGCGAGTAGAATTTTTCAGGTCAATTAAGCAGGCGCATATTAACTACCCCAGTTTCAAAGGCGGTGAGCAGATGGCACATTTGGTTTACACGATGGTGACAAAGTTCTCTAGCTAATGCATACGAAGGTAAAACTATTATTTATAAGAGTTAAATGCAATAATTTTCATAATTTGTTTTCTTTTAATCTGCGAATTTCCCACTGTAGGGAAAGATTGTCATACAATTTCATTTTGCAAGGTTGTATACTCTGCGCGTGGTGTCGCACGACACGACGAAGAACAGAAATAATTTCTAACCCAAATGTGCTGGTCGGGCGACAGAATTGTCGGGCGTGCGTCAGATCTATCTTCTATTTTATTGGTTGTTTAGTTTTGAGTGTCGTGTCGTGCCTGCGGGGTCGTGCTCGTGCAGTACGGCGAAATGACCACCTGCTCTCAGCAGCCATAAGCGGCGACCCCTCTCGCGTCAGTGCCCAACCCTTCTAAGTGCTGCCGAACTCGTCTTTCCATTATATCATAATAAGTTATATTCTCTCTTCTTAAATAACCAATATCGCCAGCAACACACAAGTACTTGAAATAATTATCAATTTCAAGCCATTTTAAATTATTATGTTTATATATTTTATTGCAAAAGAGCAAAGTAGAATGCAACCACTGTGAATCAAACCCATTTCCCAACAAAAGTGTTACTAAGACCAACCTTTAAAAATAATTAATTTTTCTACTAAAAATTATTATAATATTATTTTAAAGTATTTTCTGAAAACCACCAATGTCGTTAATGAACTCAGACCATGGGTCTGTCTTATTCCTGCAGCAAATACCACAAATTTAACATTAAAGTTATTTTATATTTAAAGATTTGCGCAACAAATGTCGTTTGACGTATTGATCTCATTGTAAATGGTCTCAAATTATTTGATTTTTCAACGAACAACAACTTATTTCCTTCTTTCATACGAACACTTATTTTTTTTTTTTTTTTACCAAACAACGCTGCACATGGATTCATATGTCAGAATGTCCATTACTAACTGTGACGGTAACATTAAATGTTGTGTATACAAGTATATGCCGAGGCTCAACATTTCCCGTACTTTTTACATCGGAAACTACAATTTGAAGTGGCGTTACTGACACAAAAACTCGAGTCGTACTGGAAAGAACTATTTTTTTTTTACGTACCTCAAAACTAAGAGGAAGATCGGATGTCATAGGTAGGTAGGTAGGTTGGGAAGTAAGTGCGTCCCGGGGCACAGACCCATACACATACGTAGGAATGCAGGGAATATTCTAGCTACAGGACACATACTCGTGGCTTCACTGGGATTAGGCAAACATTGCCGCGATTGGGGCCATGGTTAGCGCTCATGCTAACCTAACTGAATTACAAAGGGGGGAGGAAAACCTGCATAGATATCGCAAAAACCCCACGATATAAAGCAATTGCTAAATTGCATGCAACTTATGAAGTAGGAAAAGATCTTTAGTAGATCAGAGGATGGGAAATGATATTCTTTCTTGAAATGGTGTTCAAACACTAAAAGAGAAACATTGGTCGGAAGGGCAGTCTTTCTTTTGTAGATCGCACTGGATTTTATTTTCTAACCATGGGAGTGAAAGGTACATCACCCTGGAGGAGGGATTATTGCACAATTGGGCACGCCCCTCCCCTCCCGTGACAACCAGTTGACATCTGAAACAGAAAAGGGAAAGAGAAAGGAGGAGATAGTGCAGACTCCCTAGGCGGACAGCCTGCCACGGACGCTGATGTTGAATGGTGCACCACAGAGCACTTTCGCAGTCCCATGGAGTGGAATCTAAAATAGGCAATAAATCATACATAGTTCACCACAACCCAGGAACTTGACTTCACTACGTTGTGCGAAAACTTGAGTCTTGTTCACCATGAAGTGCCTTCTTCATTTTCGAGGTGGTGTGTCTTGAAGACTTGAGGAAAAGCTCCACTGTAAATCAATGTGACCCCAAAGTCGCCCAACACCGAGCCACATGGCTGTTCTGGCCTGCGTTTTGGCTGTGTGACAGTGGGCACACAGTGCTTCGCAGGAGGTTTGTGTGAAGGATGGAGTATAAATGTAATATGGAGTGTACTGGGACGTAATGGGTCCTGATTATAAGGACCGTGTGTGTGTTAGTGCCCGCAGGCGTTACAGGTGTTCCCAAGGGGGGCGGGGGACGACTAAATTACTACAGCGGCCTGTGCGTCAATAGCGATTTAGAACGCTTGTACCTTTGGGTTTAGTCGCGGTCGTAGTCCTACAGGGCACTAATACACACCGAGCCGATCTTATATAGTCTTTACTGACGTCACTTGTCAAGCGTGAACCGTGAAATCATCTACATGACTCACATTGTCAAAACCGCCCGCCATTTCATCCCTGTAGATTGATTGCTTCCTTGTGGCTGTAGTTAATTTTTTGCTAACGAAAGTATATATCTTCCAAATTTCCAGCCATAGAATATTTAAAAGAAAGCACTGCCGTGTTATAAGACCTACTAATTCAAATGTAATAAATAAATGGTAATTTGTAAAGTTATAATATACGGAATTTTTTTAAAACTACTTTTGCATGTTGATTTATTTGTTTGAATAATTTGCTTCTGGTTAGTCACCTTTCTGTTTATTGACTTTATGCCTTATGCGGAATTGTGTGTATGTTGTGTACATGGCAGTTGAAAAGAATTAATGTGAACTTGTTTTTTGTTTTTTTTTTGTGTAATGGTATGGGCTTTTATTTGACACGTGAAACTCTACGATGGCGTTTGTCTGAAATCTATATGCTTTTAATTAAAGGGATGTGCTACAGCTCGAGGAAAAGTGGGCCTCGGGCCTTTTCGAGCCAAACGCTATCGTCACTTGCAGTTGGCTAACCTGCCACCCATGGAGCACCCACCTCGAGGAGACGTCGACGGGAACAAATTCCACGATGCAGGTGTCGTTCCCCATGTTTCGCAGCAGATCCTTTCTCCGCGCCGGGGGCGTAACCCAATTTGACTGCCGGGGAGGAAAGAAGACCCGGGAGGGCCCCACTCAACCGTCGTGCGAGAGGATCCTCCGATAAATCCGTGATCAAAAGCTGTAAAATTCATGGCGTCTGACGGGCGCGCGAGGGTAAGAAAGCAAGCATGATGAAGGGTATGGAGGGTGGGGGGGGGGGGGGGGGGGTAAGAACAGCTTGTGGCTTCTGCGAGGCCCGGAATCTCCGGCTCCTTCACGGCGCATTAATCTTGCGGAGCTGGTGCTGAGGGGAAATTAGCGCACTGAAGCATGTCGCGCGGGGTGGGAGGCCGCAACAAGAATCGTGCCCGATATCTGGGCCAGTCCGAAGTTGCACAGTATTCGCCCGCCCGCTGTTTTGCCGGGGGGTTGTCGTTAGCATCCCCTCGTCCTCGTCCTCCTCCCCCTTGTTTTTCCCAGCGATATCGGCTGGTGCTTATGAAAAGAGAGCGGGAAGGGGGGGGGGGCGGTGTGCGGAAGAAATCTACAGCAGTTCCCGCTAATGAAGATGACTACGGCCTCGCGTTCGCTACGAGGTTTTTGTACGCCAAACAGAGTCGGGAATAACCAGGTCTTATCCCGAACCTAAGAGGCTGAGGCTTTTTCATAAAGGGGAATCACTAAGCCGGGGAATCCGGGCTCGTCCTAACCTATCTACTGTGGATATTCTCGTGGTAGTTCTTCTGCTACTGTTCCTTTGTCCACGGTAGTACGACCCCCTCGCCCCATATTTGCCGAACATATTAGGTCAAGCACTCTATACTGTAAAACAATTTCTGGTAAACTTCCTAATTAAACTGTATTGGAAGTTTTAAACCTATACATTGTGTGGCAATATTACCACACATCGAACTGCACATGTAGGAACGTTTAATATCACTACTATACAAAGTTGGAAACTTCTGTACGCATTTGACTGTTTCCCGACCAAACTTAGGAACGCTACCATGCATGCATGGAAATAACTTCACAATATGCACTTTCCCACTACACATGCACACTGATGTGGCAAATTTGACAATAATTCTACTAAATAAGGAGACGATCTCTGTCTGTCTTTAATAATTCTAAATCCCTTGAAACTCAACAAAAGTTCTTCGAATTTTGCAGAGCGAATCCTCAGGGTCTAATAGAGATCAAGTTTGAATTTTAGCAAGATCAGGTTACGCAATCATGACTTTTGAGCCTAAAAACTAATTTTTTAAATTACTTTTTCCTATGAAAGTATTGTATTAATGCATATAGATTACTGCATAGAGATATGAAGGTAATGGAATGTATATATATATATATACATATCTCGCTTCAATGTTGAGTTAATTTCACATCAAGTGGGGCCTTAGTGGCACAGTGGCTAGAGCGATCAAAAGTGGGGCCGCAGTGGCCTAGTGGATATAACTATATCAAATGGAGCCGCAGTGGCTCAGTGGATAGATATATATCAAATGGGGCCTCAGTGGCAAATTGGGCACGTGACAATACTGAAAACACGGCCACAGGCTAACCCCTAGTTTCTTAAAATGAGCTCTATGGCACAGAATAATAAAGAAAACAACTATATCGGCACTGCGGCAGAGCCGCTTCACAGTCGCCATTTTGGTGGCTTACTCGCTAAACGGCTGTACCCGACCTCCAAATGGAGTATAACAGCAGCACGCTGTCAAGTCCCACGGGCAATGATTGACATACGGCCAACCAAAGCGAAGGTGCATTTAGCTAACATCCCAGTTGACCAGCTCCAAGCTCGGATCTGATACTGCGATGCGCCGCCCGCTCCCTTCCCCCTCCACAACACACTGAGAAAAAGGTTTTGTTGAAATTAATTAAATTAATTGTTTTTATTGGGGCATTTAAATATTTTGTTGTTGAAACCAAATTATTTCGCTATTATTATTTGTTTGCCACAAACAAAGATATGGTTTGTGCAACTAAAGATCTGTTTGGCTCTACGTACATTAGACAGTTTCGCTTAATAAAGGCTGTTCACGATAAAGTGAGCACATATTTTAATGGGCACACTAAGTGACATCCGCCCGGTTAAGTTGGTATCGATGGAAAGAAAATAGTTCCATAGGTCAACGTCGAATAAAGAGTGTTAGGTAACCATTTGTGATAATTTAAATTATGTATTTCACTTTTTGTTTGTCAACGCATACGTGTGTAAAAATTAGCGGATTTATAAGATGTTTACTTTTCTAATAAGATCACAGTTACACTTGACCGACGCATGAATAAAGTTAAGAGGCCCATGACAATGTTAATTTTACACAAGGTGGAATAATACACAACGTGCATACAAGTAGATCTTAAGCAGAGTTTTCAAAAGTGCTCAGTTTACCGTGAACCACAAATATAAAAACGCTTGAGGCGAGACCGGGATTCGAACCTACATCAGCTGCGACCAAGAGCCACCCCTCAGCAACTTCAATAAAGTGACTACTGATGATATAGCAATCTTTTTAAGTACATACATTTAAAATATTGGTCAACGTGCGTAAAATGATCCAAGTTTTACAGCTTTCCTTTTAAGTTTCCTGTTGAATGGGTTTGATTAGGATATTTAAACCGTTGTTAAGCACCAGCAAATGCACTAACAAACACGGTTACAATTCTTACTGTCACAAAAATACAAACAAACTTTCGAGCGGTATTTTCGAACGTATGCCATCGAACGAGTGGCCAAACTAACCTACACGGGTGATTCAACCAGATAGTTTGTTGACAGTCCCAATTTCTTTCGGCCCCAACACAGAGGTGTTGTTAATTAAATCGTTTATGTTGTTAGGTGAACAAAATTAATTTGTTGTTTTTCAAATTTCTGTTTACTGAACAGAGTATTTCGTTGGGGCAACTAAATGTTTTTTTTTTTTTTTTTTGGCCCTATACGAACAAATATTTTGTTGGATTTTCCTCTCGTACACCCAGAGAAACTCGTAGTCAGGCCCGGGCACTTCCCAGCCTCCACAGTCTCACGAGGACGGTGCCGGAGCCGTGTCGCTGCTCACTGCCTTGGTCCTTCTATTGCCTCCTTCAGCTTGCGAAGTTTCTAGTACTGCCGCTGCAGAAAAAACATCCTCATTGGATCGGACACGGTAGAAAACTGCAGGTCGGGCGGTTCCGACCGCCTCTAGGCACTATCTTAAATTTTCCTGCCACTAGTGGGTGGCTCCACGGTCCCGTTTCAATTTTCCTGAATTTCTTTGCAATTGAATTTAGATGTTTTAGTTCTGGGGCCCAACGGCCTGAGCGCAATATAATGCCCTAATGAAGAACACAGACGTCAACGGGTCAATGGGCCGGTTGTAATGATATTTCATTTCAGAATCCGTTAAGTATAGTTGATTCACAATAACATCGGCCTTTTCTGAAGGCCTCCTAAATATCTACTTTTGGTTACTGATTACGTATCCTTCCACTACACGTAAACATAAACACTGCCATGTGACGTCTACTTTTATAACTGTCAAATGCGTTGGTTGCTGTTCAAAGAAGGCTGTCATATTTCCTACGAATGTTAACAATTTAGGCTTATAAAAATATCTAGGTTGGCTTTATAACTGTTTGTTACACACGATATATCATGTTATACGCGATTCACGATAAAATGAGCACTTTTGAATGCACTGCTTAAGATCTACTTGCATACAGGTTGTGTATTCTTCCGCCTTATGTAAGATTAACATTGACATGGGCCTCATAACTTTATTCATGATTTGCTCCAGAGAAATTGTAAAATTATTAGAAAAGTAAATGTTTCCCAAATCTGCTCGTTATTACACTTTGGTGCATAAAAAAAAAACAGAAAGCGAAATAAATAATTTAAGTCGTCAAAAATAGTTACTTAACCCTTTTTATTCGACGTAGTTATATGGAACTACTTTCCCTCCATCATGACAAACTTTACTGGGCGCATGTCACTCAGTGCGCCCGTTAAAATATTTGCAGGTAGGAGCAGTGACTTTTTTCTAAGGTTGATTTCAATAGTGCTCACTTTATCGTGAACAGCCTTTGCACATAATACACATTAATATTTTGCCACGGGGGTATTTGTTACAACTGTGGCAGAAACAACAGTAGTATTTAACTCGTTGTTAGTAATATGTGTCGGGTTACTTCGTTAAAAGGACGGCCTTATTTGGAATGAAAATTAAAACGAAGGGACACAGTAAATTCAAGCACGCAACTCGTGTCGCGTATTTATTGTTTGTAGCATCGTCAAACGTAAAAGATAGTGGCGAACATGCCAACATATAGGCCTGCCGTTACGTTTATTCCGCTAATTGGTACTTACTGGTTTGTAGGTTTATTTTATTATTTATTTAAATTTATCTGGCTAGGGGTTTCGTATTTCGAGGGGATCGTGGCAGACATTCAAATCACAGAAACGTAAGCTCGTTACACAACCCTGTTTCAAACACCTAGCGCAAAGGTACAACGTTGTGATAAACAGACGTGAATTTCGATAAGTAACTTCGTCATAACATCAGTTCATGGTTAAAACGTACACATTTTACACATATTTGAAATCCACGCACACACACACACACATACACACACATACACACACACACACACACACACCTGGCCTGCGTACCGATTACAACGCAGCCACCACGTCTTTTCAAACACAGCGATCGCAACACAACACTTTTAACCCTGCTGTGGAAACACATTTTTATCACAACATTGTAACTTGCTAGGATGTTTAAAAAACACGAGTACGAACTTGACGCTTCGTTCAGAAACACGCCGTGTCATTGACTCGTCGCCACATCACTGCCAGTCGTAAGGCAATGGGTATAATCGCTCGCCATATTGTGTTGGGTTGGGAAAAGCGCGTGATTCTAGATTCTCCTTTCTACAACACGTCTGCCAACCAGCTGGATTTGTAAGCGCCGCGCCATTGCATCACATCTGAATAACATATAATAGGTATTTAAACAATAAAATCTCGTTTCAGTTGTAAATTACAATTTCAAACATCATTATTGATGCTGTAATTAGATATAAAATGTGCTGAAATTAGAAATAACAAGATTTATACTTTTCCTGCCACACAGGTGATACGAACTTCCCGAGTAAGAGAGAGAGAGAGAGAGAGAGAGAGAGAGAGAGAGAGAGAGAGAGAGGACGAGAGAGAGAGAGAGCGACACGATCCGCTTCGCTTAAACTTCTCTTCCAGACGGAAAAAAAAAAAAAACACCGTGTCACTAGAGCGAGCCTACGCACGGTAATTTTCGCTGATATTTTTTACGGCAGCAATAAAATGTGTTTCCGTCAGTGCTACCAAACAATACAAATATATGATTTGACAACGTTGAATTTACAAATAGTATACATAATAACGAGATTAAAAAATATTGTAACTGTGAACTATTTCTTATCGGCCGTTGCCAACACGTCGCTGCTCTCGCTGTTGTTAATTCGTATTTAATACGAAATTAATATTTAAAGTTATAGAAGATACTAAGTAGATTATTAATGTATTCAAGAACACAGTACTTTAATGTTAATCACAGGGTTATATAATTTTGGAATACAAGTGATTGAAAACGAGATGTTGGCATGTTACGCCTAGGGTGATTTTTCAAAGGGTTGATTCCCAAAGGCCGAAGAAAGCGTGAATGGACTAGATGTATGTTGTGACAGATAATTTGTTTACTTTTGCTGACGGTAATTTTCAAACCGTAATATTTATTTCCTCTTCTCTTTCTCTCTCAGCAGGTAGGCTTTATTTTCCTAGTAAACAGTGACATGGATTTGTGTGCTTATAAAAACGAACTTTATTTATTTTAATTACTGAAAACATTTAAATGGTGATTTTTCACATTTGTTCATAAACTGCTACATTTAACCTAAAAGTGTGGACATAAACTTTCTGAGTGAACATTTTTATTAATTTCGCATTTAAATTTAATGATTTGCAGCACTTTACGTGACCTGTAATATTTGTAGTGGTTTGTTCACATTAAGTTCGGAACGTGCTCTGCACGTATTTTGGTTTGCAAGGAGCCAAATTTGAATTTCGTTGTTACCAGCCAATCTCGGTTGGGCTGATAACAGTGTAATTCGGGTTTCCGCACTCGTGCTTGGCATGGGTGTGTGAGCCCCGAATTCGGTCTTCTTTAGTCCGCCGCCATGAAGAGATCCAGACGTCTCAACGATAGCTCCCGGATTTATTTAAGCGGAAGACTCGTAGGCGGCACCATACTTGAGCTAAAATGTGTTCTTTAGTTACCAGTGTGGTATAGGCGACCTGTGATTCCTGCTGATGCAGACCAGAGGCTAGGAAACTCGTGAGATGAATGGATTATGCAGACCGACGCTGGCCGGGGCACACACTGGTACCAAACTTAGGACGGAGATGCTGGACGATGTACATTGATATTGGCTGCTTGTAATGGCTGTAATTTTTGAATGTCTGCAAAATTCAAGTGAGTGGCGAATTTATTTTGAACTGCATCTGAGCTGGATATGGTGTACCTACAAATTGGTGAAACTGAACACTTAATTTTTTTTTTTTTTTTTTTGCAACACATCATGATTTTAATCCTGAACTTTCGAGTGCTTCCATAAACTTTGACTTCCAAGAGCGCAATGCCCTTCTGGCTACCTGCCAAGTGCAAGTAAAGATAAAGTTTGAATCTCGTGTGGTGAAATTGATTCTTCCTTTTAATTACTTTTTTTGAGGATATTTGCTCTGATCTAAGATTAAGTTTCTTATGATTCAGTTTTTCAGTAGTAATATTCCAGACCTACGCCAAAATTCACACTAGTGAAAGCAATTTTTCCTCCACCTCATGGAAACAAAGCTTAGGATGTGTCCCAATTCGCCGAGAGAGTACTCTCTCGCTCACTCTTGACGTCACAGAGAGTCCTCTCTGCTGTCCCAACTCCGTGGAGAGAGTGCCAGAGGGAGAGGGAACGACGATGTACACTCGGTGCTCACTCTCGCACCCTCTGGCAGCCATGTTGTTATCAAGTCTAACCTCAAATATCCAGATTTATTTTGTCGTTTCTAAAACTGTGTTAGAAATATTATATCGACTTAACTTAATAATTGCGATTGTGAGAGGTGTTGTAACACTTCCATATTTATGACTTTATAATGAATATTCTATGTCTTTAAATTTGATTTAAATGCCAAACTTTAAATACAGTGTATAAGATGTTTAACGTATGTTCAATGTAATATGTGTCAACTTTTTTATTTTGACAGTTTTGTTGTGTATGCTATGTAAGTTTAATGATTATCTATGGTTTCTTTGCATGAATATTTGTCTTTGTAACAAGCGTTACTTTTTGTTTTCTCAAAAGAATAAGGCTACACCAGCCGGCCTATCACATTTTTTTTTTTTTTGAACAATAGTCTTATAGAACAAAAAACTTATTCATTCTAATTTGGAATCCGTGCTAGGCAAGCTAGAAAATAAGTCAGTCTTGAGTATGAACGATAATCTATAACAAAACAAAATTTGATATTTACGACGGAGATAAAATATTATTTACGCACTATTGAAATACTGGGCCTATATATGTTTAACTCCATCTGGAGGTCGGGTACAGTCGTTTGGCGAGTACGCCACCAACATGGCGACTGGGAAGCGGCTCTGCCGCAGTGCCGATAAAGTTGTATTCTTTATTATTCTGTGTCCTAGAGCTCATTATAAAAAACTAGGGGTTAGCCTGTGACCGTGTTTTCAGTATGGTCACGTGCCTAGAATAGTTACGATGTTAAAAATTCTTGCTATCATACAAAGACTGAAAAAAAAAAAGATGTGAAATTAACTGAACATTGGATATAGTTATATCCATTGAGCCACGAAGGCCTCACTTGGAATCGCTCTAGCCACTTTGCCACTGAGGCCCCATTTTATATAGCTCTGTCCCCTGGGCCACTCCGGCCCCACTTGATATAGTTCTATCCTCTAAGTCACTGCGGCCCCACTTGGGGTCGCTCTAGTCACTGAGCCACTAAGGCCCCACTTGATGTGACATTAACTCAAAATTGAAGCGAGACATTTAAAGTAAACAAAATTGTATTCCATTACCTTCATATCTCTATGAAATAATATCTATGCATTAATACAGAACTTTCGTAGGAAAAAGTAATTTAAAAAATTAGTTTTGGGGTTCGAAAGTCATGATTGCGTAATCTGATCTTGCGGAAATTCCAACTTGACTTGTATTAGACCCCGAGGATTCGGTCTGCAAAATTTGAAGAACTTTTGTTGAGTTTCAAGGGACTTCGAAGTATTAAAGACGGACAGAGATCGTCTCCTTAAATAGTAGAATTCTTTGCAAATTTACCACATCAGTGTGCATGTGTAGTGGGAAAGTGCATATTGTGAAGTTATTATTATTTTTTTTAATTCGGTAGAATTGTTTGGAGTTTTTTGAGGATTCTTTGGAAATTTTTTTAGGGATTTTTTTTTGGGGTCAAGGGTTCTCGGGGTCAAGGTCAAAGATAATTGGTTAGGAGTAAAAGGTCAATGGCATCCAAGACGGCGGCCGGGTGACGTAACAACATGGCGGCTCCTCGAATTCGAATCTTAACGGCGACGCCAATGGCCGTGAATGCATATTTTCCTACTACTGGTTGTTAGAAAAAAATTTGGTTCAAATCTTTATAATGATTTGATAGAAACGGCACACCATATCAAGATATCATGGCTGGAATTTAAAAATAAGCGTGAGATTTCTCAAATATGAATATCCCGGGAAAGAACATGGACTGCTGTAACATAAGCGTTGTCCGGCAGTAGATCTTTTCTTAGACGTAGGTTATCTTTAAAATCAATAATGCGAATGTATGCACCATTATTATTTTCGACACATGACACCGCAGGACATTGTGAAAAGTAGCAGGGAACTATAATACGACGTGAAATAAAACACGAACAGAAGAAATATTTGCAATTTCCTATACATGCGTTCGGAATGGCAGTCAATTCGATCAGATACCCTTCTAGCAAGAATAATTCGGAGATCACGGAATTCATCTTATTGTAATTAGTAAATTTGTCACTACTTGAGAACGAAAAATGAAAGCATCCCATGCTTCAATTAGATGAAATAACAATCAAGTTACGTCTAAGTAAACAGAGATAGGCTACGAGGAAAACTGATGCGAGAAAGCCCGTGAGCATTTTCTGCGGCAGCCATTGAAGATGAAAAAGACCTAGAGATACGAGGATGAAGGATTCTTGCGAAAGGGATAAAAAAAAAAAAAACTGACAAATCACCTTTCAATTTGATGTATTGTTCCCGCCATTGTTTCTCCAGGGCAGCGTCGATATTGCAGCTACGGAGATGAAATCGGGTCAGATTTTTAGAGTTTGGTATAGACCGGGCTTCCTTGATGTCTGTCGCAGGTTTCTGTGTTGGCCGTCCTAGGAAAATACGGCGTGCGTGTGTAGCAGGGAACACCGGTTAAATCCGTATAAATATATCTCCTGTCCTATTTACGAGCGTGACCATTAAAAAAAACAGGGCGTTAAAATTATGACACACGTCCATAGAAGGGGATATCATCTGCAAATCCACGGAGCTCATGAATTTACATGATATTTTAGTATCATATTGTTACAATGTCTGAATTTTATCCAATGGAAAAATATGGTTTCATTTGTGAAACATGTGAAGTTATGATTTTGTTATTAAATGTTTTGGCAATTTAGAAGACAGTTTAGGTACTTGAAAATATATGTACTTGCTCAATGGGGAAATAAGGCCATTTCAATGCAAAGATTACAAATCGAGGATTAAAAAACAAATAATCAAATCATGAGTAAGAAGTATTTGGCGTAAGCGTTCCTTCCTAAGTGCTCGGAAATGAAACAGAGCGGCAATTTAAGAAAAGTAATTGAAATAGATCATAACTAATATCATATAATAAAACCATGTCAATCAAGTTGTCCGTCATTTCGGTGAAAGTGAACGTGTTTGGTCAAGGGACAGCATGCCTTATTCGCAACCGTGAGGTCATGGGTTCGCTTCCTGGGCCCGATTTATTGGATTTAGTTTTTTTTTCTCCTTGTGTTTCCCCCTCCTCGTTCAGGGAGAATATAGTTTCACGATAAGACCTTACACAGTCCTATCTCGCACCTTAGATTACTTCCATGCTCGGCCTCGCAGGGTAGAAGGATCTACATATTTCTGTAATATTATCATAGGCTGTTCGTGATTATAGGCCGTTCACGGTAAAGTGAGCACTTTTGAAGACCTAGTTGCTGTTTTCTTTCAACCAATTTACATACTTCCGCCATTTGTTAATGTATACCCTGCCATGTGAGTAATAAACACAGTGCACACATTCACCATAACCAAAACCAAAACTCCGATGCCGTAATGAAATGTATTTGTTGGTTATTATGTCTGACGAAACAGCTTAAAAAAGTGCTCACTCTACCGTGAACGCCTAACCTAAATAGTTTTCAAAGCCACTTTTAAGGTCCACTTTCTTGTGCATTTTGTATACTTCAGTCACGTATCAATTCAGTATTGCTAAGGAGCCAGGTCACTTTATTCTTGCGCCGATTAAAGCGAATCTTCGAATTTATTACTGAAATAAATATTTTACAAATTTGCTAATTCTTACACTTAAGTGCATAAAAAAAAAAAGCAAAGTAAACCTCTTTAGTGTTCAAAAATGTTTACCTGACACTTAAATTAAACCAAAAACATGGAGCTAATTGGCCTCCGTCGTTACCAACTTTACAGCGCGAATACCACTCAGTGTGCCCATCAAAATATATGCAGGTAGGGGAAGTGACATTTTTCAAAGGTTGATTTCAAAAGTGCTCAGTTAAGAATGAAAATCATATAACATCACTGGCCTAACTATATTCCTGTACGTGGTAAGTTGCACATGAAAATTAAATACATTTTCACTAATTACAAACTATCAAAAGACTGACATTAATTGCCTATCCATTTTCACACTTAAAAATACGCGAGTGCAATGTCGTAACTGCCATCAAACCATATCGTTATAAAAGAAAAAAGAAAAAACAGAGTCGTGTTGATAATTTTGCTGCAAATTTGTTGGTGACTTTAAAATGTTAATATAATATAATCTGTAAGCGTTAACAAAAACTACCGGTTAATAGAAGCTCCCAAAAATAAGAAGTAGATCCGAAGCCTTGTGGCGAGGCCACAATTTCTGTACAGCCTACATACCACAAACATTGTTATATAATGTCTGTGCGTTATTTCCTTGAAAACAGATGATTTGACGGTGATTTATTGACATTAATATTAGCTATGAAGTGCAGATTAATAATGTCAACAAATTTACCACACCGTTTGAGAGATGGTGTTTGCTTTTTTTTTTCTTTCTGTAATGTTAACACGGTTTTGCTGAAATCGTCCAGCACTGAAATATAATCATGTTAGAAAACGAAATACAGATAGGTAAAGTCCTTTAAAGGCTGTTCACGATAAAGTAAGCACTTTAGAAATGAACCTTAGAGAAATGTCACTGCCCCTGAATGCATATATTTTAATGGACGCAATGAGTGACATTCGCCCAGTAAAGTTGGTAACGATGGTTGGAAAGTGGTTCCACATCTTAACGTCGAATAAAAAGTGTTAGGTAACAATTTGTGATAGCTTAAAATTATTTCTTTCGCTTTCTGTATTTTGATACATCGAAGGGTAAAAATTAGTAGATTTTTAAAGCAGCATCTTTCATAATAATGCAACAGTTTCATTAGACTGATGCATGAATATAGTGATGAGCCCCATGGCAATATTAATTTTACATAAGGTGGAAGAATACACGACGTGTATACAAGTAGATCTTAAGCAGGGTTTTCGAAAGTGCTCTCTTTACCGTGAATAGCCTATACAGACGAGATCACAATTTTCCGAAGCTCTGCTAAAGTTCTGCTTTCATGTACCGATAAGTATCCTTCCACTACACTGCCACGGTACTTCTGGGTTTCAACGGCCAAATTCCTTTTTTAAGTACATTTTTCAGCTGTTCAGAAAATGCTGTCATATTTAAAAAATAATAACGTATAAATGTTCAAAATTGAGGCCTATAACCGTATTTAGGCCGGCTTTATGATATTAATATTGTGATGGTTATTGCTCATATTAATGTTAAAATATTTGTGTTGTACACAATATTATTCATCACACATATTATACGTGTTGAAATTGCGGGCAAAAAAAAATACAATGGTATTTAACATCTTGTTATTGACTTGTGTTGGGTTATTTCATTAAAAGGACGTCTTAAAGTTGAATAAACACTAAAACGCACAGGCGTCCAGTCTAAAGAACATAAAATAAACTCGAGAAGGAAATTAGTTCCGCGTATTACAGGTATAACGTAACTTCACGTAGCGGCGACAAACTTTTTCCCCGGCGAGGTGAGCATGAACGTGTTGCCGATGTCGTTACAAGGAGAGTCAAGTGCAATTCCTTCAGCACATTGTTTTCAAACTCAAGAACTCTCTTCACAATACATTCCCCCCATCGCCCGTTTCATCACTTCGTTCTCCATCTTCGTTCTCGGTGCAGGCACGACGCGAATCAGTCTTCATCGACTGCGTCACCCTCTCCCGCCGAACATTTCATCACGTTAGAAAGCGTGGGCGGAGCTAATTGCATTAGCGACGTCTGGAGGGCGCACCATTCACTGTCCCTCCCTTCGCCGCTAACAGGGTTACATGCCAGTTTCTGGAGCCCGGAATAGTGCCTCGCTTGTTTTTTTCTCCGGCCATCTCTCGTCCGGTGAAGATCAGCCAAGAGCCATTTTCGCTAAAAACCCTCAGCGCTTGTGCGGAGTAGCTAGCTCTTACGCACACCCTCCTTGAGGCTGTCGCTTCACCCCCCTCCCCACCACTAGTCAAACGTTTCACCCTCCCCCCGCCTTCCCAAACCCCGAGAATAACTTTATAAAGTAAGCCCCAAGAGGCAGGCCTTTGTTAGAGGAACTTCAGGCTCCGCTTTTTTTTTTTACTGCAATATAATTAACACGGTTTTTTATTCACTTTCAGTTTTTAAATATAAGGAAAATGAACGTGTCTGGGAGGAGCAATTTTTGAGATCCAACTTCCCAAATCCCCGGAGTTCCTGTGTTAGATTATTAAAGTGCATCGAGCAGAGAGTAAAACGTCACCCTACTACGGCAAACTGCTTGTAACTGTTTCTGTAATTAAAACGTATTTTTTATGTCCCGATGATCTGCATATTTTTCAGAAACGTTACCTGAGGAATTCATACATCTGAGGTTAAAACAGCAGCTGAGTTCGCATGCAAACATGAAACGTATTGAATTTAAAACTCAACCTTTCTAGAAGTCATTTTCTTAAACTTTTGTAGGGAGATTTGTTCATTATTTAAAAAGAAAAGTATTTTCGCCTTCCAGTTACACTGATTTTTAAATACAGAAGGGTGGAGTTAATAAATAAAATAAACGACGTAGGCTATACGTAGGTTTATTGCACGTAAGGCGACATGGGTGCACTTTGCTGGTAGATGGAAACACGAGTTATCAGCTTAATCTAGCTTGAAATGCTGATAAACAGCGTTATTGATTACAAATCATGTAATAATTACAAATAAAATTTAAACAGAAAACTGTAAACATGAGTTATGGGTAATGCTAAAAAACCTGTGTTATCAGCGCACTTTTGTGGGCAATGCTATAAACGTCAGTTAGCAACGCATTCAAGTGGGCAAGTGCCTAAACAATGGGCAGCGATCGGGAACGGAGCAATTTGTAAGTACATGGGATTGCAGCAGGAGAGTATTTCGGTGAGGTTCAGTGTTATCTAAAGCCAATAATATAATCGCAAGGGAGCAGGGAACCGAATAAAATAATAATGATAAATATTTGTGGGGGTCAGTCGTTTGCTGACGACCATACTGGGAGGGTGTACTCGTCAATATTTACGAACAATGGAACAGCGGGTCACCTGCATGCGAATCTTTAAAGATGTTTGAATTTTTTGGAAACTATTAAATATTTTAAACTAAATTTTTTAGTATTTTCATAAAACTTAGGGTTTTCAAATGTTAAACACAATGTAACATTTGAAAATTTTTCTAAACTTTCAAAACCGTTAAAATATTTTAGAACTTGAAATCATTAGTAATATTTAGTGTTTCAAAAAATTAGAATTTATGTGTGTGTATATATATATATATATATATATTATTTTCCCTGTTCTTATTGCTACACATATTGCCATGCAAGGGTTAATGTAATATTATTTTCTCACATGTTACCTATATGATTTCAACTGCCTATGTAAATTTTATTTATTTCTATTAATTTTATTTTTCTTAACACGTAAGATTTTTTATACTTAGATGTATAGTGGCAATAATATTTATGTGTAATTTTGATAGGCTAGTTCATTTTTCATTGAGTATTTATTTTTATATAATTAATATTTATTTTTGGTATAATCTCAATTTTGTGTCTTTCTACTTTTTATTGTATTATATCTCAATTCCGTAATCACGTATTCTTTGATTTTTCTTCATCTAGGTGGTTAGAAGTGGTTCATGTGCGTGGTTTGAATAGTTTTGATCCTCATTGGCCCGCAGGTTTAAATACTGATTGTTGATTGGCTGCCGCTGTAGGCCCCCTTAAGCTAGCGTCAGCCTGCAGAGACTAACGCTCTCTTCGCTAGCAGCTTTCAATGACGTCAGACGTAGGGCAGGACCTCCCGTCTGAAGTGGACGGAGAGGTAGGACTTTAAATTAGTTTTAGGGTGTGTAGACGTGTCCCTGAACCAACTTTTAAGCAAACTTGTAACGAGCAATGGAGCTTGTGTCAATGGTCGCCCATTTGCGAGGTTAAGTGGTCAGGAGCTAGATAGTTTACACACGCCGTCTACGTAAGTGTCGAGCTGAGATCCACGTATCTCCACCTTAATCCTGCTACACCAAATACTGCAAGAGCATCCTACCTTCAATCCGCTTGGTGATTAAAAGATAAGTCCAACCAAAATATCTGACATTTTCATCTGGACCTAATTTTATTTACAGTTTGATACAGCTCGATGTCCGTTAGCATCAGTACACAAGCGACGCCATCTTGACTTTTATAAGTACGTATATTTCCAGCACACGTACGTCTACTGAAAAACCTGCGATAAGAGTAGTTTATACCAGAGCTAGACTGTTTACTGAGAGCACAAGTTGTTTTAAAGTAGTATTTACTACAGAGCACAGTTTAATTAATTTGATTTTGAAACCAGTATATTCAGACTCAGGCAAGTTATGTCACGTAACCATAAAAGGGTTCACGTAGGCTAGGCATGACCACGTTTAGCGTTGTTAGAATAGTGTGTTGTCTTTATAGTTTTTCTCATATTGCCATCAGGGTTTTAAATTATTTCTGATTTAAACAATTACAATATAAAAGGAAATGAAAAGTATAATAAATGAAATTTATTCAAAGGGCGTATCTGTTTTGTCGTTTTCTCTACTGTAGTGTCAAGTTAACCTATTTCTTACCCAGGGTCTTACATATGTGTTTACTAGAGTTTTCAATTGTCTGCCTTATTTTGACGTACGTACACAAATGGTGTACGTGTCAAATGATAGTTTATAGAGGGTGGTAGTGGTAATAAACTTGTTCCCCTACCGGCCCAAGACTGCACCGGGCAATTATACAGAGGCAGCCTAGGTAAGATCACATCCTTTCCCATTGATTTATTGCAAGTCAGCTGTGCAGCCTGGTCACTCAAGTGTTATATGTGTTGTCCCATTGTTGCGTATGCTAATTCTACACCATACACAGCACATATCTATTTGAATATAATGTGATTATACCTCATATTGGCTATCGCAACGAGGAGGCCTTGTGTGTGTTCTTCACAGCTCCCTACACACTATATCAGATATTTATATGACATATCAGTTATATTTCAATACAGATCACTTAAATAACTATCTGTTACTCTTGGCTCCACCCGCGTGCAAAATATAAAAACCAGACCAACCAGCGCCTACTCAAATGGTTGGAGGTATATATATATATATATATATATATATATATATATATATATATATATATATATATTTATATATATATTATTTATATATATATTATTTATTCCCTAAGAAACTGATCAATTTTATGGGATGAGAAGTACCCTGTGTGCTAATCCAGAATATAATCTACCCCTATACCAAATTTCATCCAAATTCGTCTTGCCGTTATGACGTGATTGAGTAACTAACGAACATACAGACATTCACATTTATAGGATTGATTAATATTTTGCAGTTTTTCCAGATTCTTTAGCTATTAGTTCATCCCAAAGTCTACGTGAGGTGAAAGTCGAAAGTCAGTGTCACTCCAGGCCAAGGTCATATAGTTAGGCGCATTCAACATGGCAACAGAAAACAACTGGAATGAGAGAGCATGAAATCCTGTCGAAAACAATCCTCAATTCTCCTACAGACTCCATGTTCCTGGACCGGCTAAACTGTTTTACTTTAGAGTACCGGCAAAAAAGAATTTAAAATTTGTATCGGAATTCTATTTTTACTTCACGCAAGTGGAAAATTGAGAGCGATGCGTAACGTTATTCCCTTGAACTCCAAACTTAGGCCAATTCCAACGATTTCTGTACGTTGCAATTCTTGTATGTTATACTTACATGAACTAACAAAAATATAATGTTTGGGTGTTTTCGTTATCTTCGCTTACGTTTCATGTCGTTTTCAGATCTAGTCATCTGTACGTCAAACTGTAGTTTTGTCTTGTGCTAGCCACACTTTTATAGAGTCGAAAGCGTTTTTCCCGATAGTAATCCCGAAGGCTGATACTAAACTGCGGGTATACGAACTTTGTAATATTTTTCGTTATGGAAAATGAGATAAGAAACCTAATTGACGTATGAACTAATGTAAGTATTTAGGGATAAAAACACGGCCTTGAAAATTTGGGAATTTAAATTGGTTATTTGAAAATTGTCAGAAACTACGCGGAACGAAACAATACATTCGTCAATAGTGCTACCGTGATTTGATATCTCGTCTACTGCAATGGCGGGTTTATATTTTTGCTGCTAAGGGGCTACATAGATTTCGCCACCCCCTCCCTTCCAAACGCCACAGATACCCACAAAGTTAGTGATCGCAGCCGCTCACCCCTCCCTGTGTAAACTGTAGGTTAAGCACCAGGCATAAATGTCATGTACTAATTACAGTAGTCAGGATTTATGGTATAGGCTACAGTGAGTGAAGAGACTTGGGTGGCTCTTAACATCGAGGTCTTGAGGGCGGATGAGGGTGAAGCGAGGTGGGTATGGAGCAGAGCTGGAATGAAGAGGCGGGAGAAACGGGAGATCCGCGAGAAAACCCGCCGACCAGTGGCATTGTCTGGCACGATTTCCACGTGCGAAAGCCTGGAGTGAACCGGCCGGGGATTGAACCAGATCCACCTTGGTGGGAGGCGAGCAGTCTAACCGCTCAGCCACCGTAGCCCCGTATTGGCTACAGGTGCATGTAATGTAGCGACACCATGCACTCCAATGATACGAAAAAAACTGTAGTTTTATACTACCCAGCCAACGCAACCTGTCGGCAAAGTGTCGGCAAATTGTCGGCCCGATACCTGTACTGTCGGGAACTGTCGTTTCAGTGCCAGAAGGCCGTTAGGAAAAAAACAACGGCCCGCTGTATTTTTTACGATAACAAATGGATGTCACCGAAAATATGTCGGCATGATATCGCAGAGGAAACATGTTGCAAGCACATTAAAAATGTTTCTGACCCAATTCTCATATGGCATCTTTGTCTTTCCGGGAAAGCTTGCCATTATCATATTTATTTCGGCCAAATGACGTTTTCGAGACAAGGTTCTTGATCACAATTAAGGTATAAATATGATGTCTTTTTGCCGACAAACTTTTGGAAAGTGTTTTGAATAGGCAATATGTTAGCTAGTGTTTAACGGCATGATGTCTTTTTTGAGATCTCTTGTTTTCCGTTAGAAAAAAAACGACGGCTCGCTGTATTTTTTACAATAACAGATGTATTCCACTGAAAATATGTCGGCATGATATCGCAGAGCAGACGTGTTGCAAACATCTTTAAAAATTTTCTGTGCTGATTTCCATACAGCATCTTTGTCTTTTCGTTATGTTGGCCATTACCTTATTTATTCCGGCCCGGTAACGTTTCCAAGATATCACAAAAAATGACTGGAACAAATCAGCAATTTACCCCGTGGTTTATAGGTTAGCATGCTAGACTGTCAACTCAAGGGTCTTAGGTTCGAATCTCGCACTCGGCAAGTAAAAGATTGTCATAACATACATTGTGTTGAGAAGTCACTGAAATGAATATATGTAAAGAGGAAATGACATTTACTAGAATTTTAAATCGAAAAGTTAAGGTTTTTTAATACGTATACTGCTTATTTTCTGGGCATCATGCTGATGCAGTCCCGGCAACGTGACGACATCCAGCCATCACAGGCCCGGCATCATAACGACATCCAGCTGTCGCAGGCCCAGCATCGCAATGGCATCCAGCCGTCGCAGACCCGGCATCGTAACGACATCCAGGCGTAGCAGGCCCGACACTGCCGGCCAACAGTTAGCCGTCAGTCCATATATTCATCGGGCCGCTTCCGGCATAAGACAGCGGGCCGGTATAGGCTGGTCGGAGTTTGTCGGCTAGCTTTTACCAGCCCGATTCTGGCCCGTACTTATTGTGTATGTGGGGCCGGAATACATTCTGTATATTGCCAGTAGCGGTACAATGTATTTTTTACACTGTCGGCAAACAGCCGCCAGTCCATATTTTCATCGGGTCGCTTCCGGCATAAGACAGCGGGCCGGTATAGGCTGGTCGGAGTTTGTCGGCTAGGTTTTACCGGCCCGATTTATTACCCAGATTTTCCGTGTTTACTAGGTAGGGATTACTCATCGCCTACTGGTTTTTAATTCCAGTTATTTATATGCTTGCCAGTACTCGCTAGCCCAGCAAATATTGACTAAACATTTGGGGGAACAAAATGTTGCAATGTTTTGAAGAATCCTCTTATTTGCGTTATACAATTTTATTGAATCATCATATGAGAACATGGTACAACTTTATAGCAGTGTATTATCAAAACGATTTTTTCACATCCACCCAAATAACTCAAAAGTGAATAACTGTAAACAATTTTTCTTAACGAAAGTGTTTATTTTCCTAACTATGCGACCTTCTCTGAGTTTGCCGGACTTTACCGTACTGGGCTATAGCTCTGAGAGCCCTTCATGTAAATCTATAGAGCGTCTCACTCTTAGATTGCAGTGTGCGGTGTAATGGACATTTACTCTCTCGTTCCAATACATGGTTTCTGTCGTTAACTCTGTCCTTCTTCCTGCGTGCACTGTTGCCTGAAGTGTTACCTCTATCCAGCCTTAAAAAAAAAAATGCCATTTTCGTTGCGTGAGCTCAATGCAATCACAATGATAGGGTTTCTCAAAGGCTTCAGTTTCAAAGGAGCCGCACAGCTTTGCGTCGCAGGATTGGATTCCTTTACGAATTGGCAGGGAGGTAAACAGATAAAAATTATGTTAATCAGGCCGTTTCCTTCACAGCCCATTGGTTTATCAGCTTGCCAGTTACGTCACAAAGTTGAAGCAATCTGGCAACAGTGAGCGCCATAAGCTCTGTACTGCAATCTAAGCGTGAGACGGACTATACCCTTGGTCATCAGTAGGGACAGGCGTTATTCGTGAAATGATTCCAAGACCAGTTGTACACCAAAACACTTTTGTTCATGCACATTTTCGTGGTTGGATGTTTTTAAATGTCACGTGCCTCAAGAGTCTGTCCGCGAATCATGGACGTTCAGTATCGGAGTACTTTATTACAATTGACGCAGTCAAATAAGAACTTGTATTCTCACGTAGACACGTGGGGCCAATAACCAAAGGAAGTTGTGTTTGTGGGCTTAGGATATTGCAGCATGGCCATAAACATTTTCGCGGAAAACACCTGTCCCTAATAATCAGTGAATGTTTCGTGAGAGATAATATCCCTCTTCAATAGTAAATTAGCGGCTAACATGTTGTTAAGGATCCCTCCCACGTTGGGCTTGAACTGAGAGTTGCAGAGT
Source organism: Dryococelus australis (assembly GCA_029891345.1). NCBI lineage: Eukaryota > Metazoa > Arthropoda > Insecta > Phasmatodea > Phasmatidae > Dryococelus > Dryococelus australis. Next base: position 34,191,388 of record CM056998.1, on the reverse strand, counting down.
GGTTGTAATTCACGTTTTACCACTAAACTATTAAATGATGCGTCAAATGTACTGATCGACGAAAAAAAAACCACATACTTCAGACGAAGGCTGCCGAGTGCTTTCAAAACGTTACGCACGTTATAAACGCCATTTCAGAGCACTCAGAAACGACAAAAAAAAAAAAAAAAAAATGTTTTTATTCAAATCGCCGGAGCTCAAAATATACTCATAAAATACATACTAAACTACTCAAGGGCTCTGCACTGGAGCTCCCTAAAGACTTTCCACCAGTAAAGTAATAGGGCCACCGCTGGAAGTCCCGTAGGTACACAGTTAATAAAATTCTCACTCACTTTACGGAAAAATGCTGGTAAGAAATCCTCCAGAAATCTTCGTAAACTCTCCGTAAAATTACGGACACGTTACTTTTCAAAAACGGTCTTTGTGTAAATGTCACAGAACTTTCCGCGAATTCACGTAACTTTTCCGTAAATTTTCTCGTCGGTTATCTGTACTTCCTGTTTTTCTAACCGTTCACCTGCATTATTCATTGTAACGACTTAAGAAACTTTTTTTTAGTGTCTATTAAAATTCGTTGTAATTTAAGTGTTTCTAGCTGTTGCAGACGCCTGAAGTTATTTTATACGTTTGAAGGAATATGTTTAAGGGGCTTGGATATCGCGCCTGCCGCATAAACTAATTTTCTGGTTACAGTGGCGAAGAACGTTTCTTGTAGACTCGATATTGTTCGCTACCGGAACCTGAAGGGAATAGGAAATACGGAGACTTTCCGTATATTTAATTTACCAAGCCCATCTCCGTTTCTCGTGTTTAAGGATTGCGTTTCCCTTATACTCGTACATTTCCGTAAAAGTGTCCGTAAATGTACGGAAATTTTTAACAGTGTACACGCAATGCGACGAGAACACTGCACGCCAGCTCGGAGCCTTGCACTTAGCGGCGATGGCGCACTTGATGCGCGTGACAGTGTCGCCCTTATCGCTAGCGCGCTTGTCGGCCTCGAACGCGAAAAAAAAAAAAAACCTCCAGTTAGGCGAGGGCCTTAACGATAAAACATGTGTTATCCGTGCGTGTTTGCGGAGAGTTATGACGTGTTAAAGGCTGTTCACGATAACGTGACCATTTTTTTAATCAACCTTAGAAAAAAGTCATGCTCCTACCTGCATTTATTTGAACGGGCAAAATGAGTGACATGCGCCCAGTAAATTTGGTAACGATGGTGGGAAAGTACTTCCATCTTAACATTGAAACTAGGCTGTAACAATAGAAATGTCAAAACACACTATCGTAAAACAACTCGCAAGGTAGTAGAATTAATAAATCATTATTCATATTTCGGGCGGTAATAACTTCGTAAGATGCTTCGGTTTATCAAATCAAATACGATATTTTTGACTAGCGCTACTTCTCACTTTGCATGTCCATAATCGTTTCGTGTTATATTGAGAACTATTAAGGGAACTATGAGCAGAATCAACGAGGAAAATTTTTTTGTTTCAATGATCGAACGAATAGTTATAACATTTTTCTACTGGTTATTGAAATATTACTAAACGTGGTATATGTAAGTGGGCAAAGTTTATTCTGACGACCGGTCACCATAAAGGCTTTCGTAATAAAAATTATATTTCGTAATAAAAATTATATTCTTTTAGCAAAACTCTTGTCACATTTTCTTTAACAACGAAAGGGGAAGTTCGGACGCAACGTTGGTTCACCTGTTAGTCAATTAGTATTCACTTCGTCAAACAGCATTCTCTTCGTAACAAAAACAAACAGCGTCGGAAGTCAGAGTATTGGCGAGCCAAGTTCGCGAAACACAAGTGCGTAGCATAACTTCTATAAGAATTTCCCAGAGATTCATGGAGTATTTAATATACGTGGTCGATACGTTGTCTGCGACCAGGGCTAGATAGCAGAAAGCTAAGGACGAAAAAAAAAAAAAAAAGTTTTATTTTTGTAAGTGAGTTTACACCCTGAAGAAGGCTTCAGATGGTAGGGGCTGGTATCGAGGGGGGGGGGGGGGAGAAAGGGGAAAGGTACGGAGTTAGTGATGAGCCCGCAAGTTCCCAAACTTCTGTCCACTAATGCAATAAGGTTTTCTGATATCGTGGAAGTTTCAACAACGGCGCGCGGTTAGATTACCGATTGCCGACCAACGTGGGAAGAACTGTGAACTTTCGTCGAGGAGGGAACTTGCTGCGAGCACTGATTGGGGTTAATTACTTTTCCTTAATTACACGCCGATTCTACGAAATGTTTTGCGGCCCTTCGCCGTACTACGGAAGTTTTATTTCTGATGATGTCGGCGTTCGTTCGCTGCAGACGTGGAGCGCTACCTACTGTGGACTGTGTTTGTCTTGCGAAAAAAACAAAAAAACACTGCAGTATTTATGCATACATTTCCCCATGCTTAGCCACAATTAATAAAGTAATGAACTTCACAATACATAATGCTTCTCGGTTAACCTCCGAGGCATTACGGTTAATTGACTTGTAATTTAGAGATGTAACTTTCAGAACTAGAAAGAGTAATTACTACTTATCCTCCGCGTGTTTAAGTTGCTTTGAGACAAATACATAACATGCATAGCATAAGAGAATTAAATTTTAATTTAAATAATAAAACTTTTCCCGAAATTATTTGGGGATATATAAGGTTCTGCATGCCGATATTGCATACTAATTTTCACAGTATACGCGAATATTAAGCTGTTGACACAAAACTGTCACATCGGTTGGGGAATATTTGCAACCATGCGATAGTAAATAACGTATGTTATTTAAATCCCCGAGCCAAAGCCAGGGCAGAACGTCTTAGAATTTTTGGTGACTACGCCCGACTTGGTCTCTATTCTAATTATTTTGACCACATTTCGCCGCACGTCCCTAGTAAGCAGCTGTGCAATTGCAATTTTTGGCGACGAAGTAAATTTCCTAGCAAAACAATCCCTTACAATACTTGATAAATATAGTGTAGGCCCTATTGATAGCTCTGAAAGAAAGAATGCGCCAACGTTTTCGAAAGCTGTGCATATAGACAGACTTATAATACCATGGGAATATTATGCGTTTAAATTAAAATAAATTACCTTAATTATGAACAGTGTTAGATTTTAAAACTACATGTACATTTCGTCGTGGTCAAGAAATAGATTGCTTTATCCTCATACACAGCAGAAATTCTGTTACGGTTACCAATACTTGAAGGAGTCAATCAATTACACTTTCATATTTGCCAAAGAATTAAATTAAGTTGGTACCATTAAAAAAATCAAATAACTAAATATTTAATACGATATACTAAAATGACTGCAAAAATGAACTATTTAACTGAATTGATTAATTTTACATTCCCCGAACTTCAAACAAAACATCCCTTGACCAGATTTTAAATTACTTATTTCTGAATTTCTCTATTTAAAAATTATCGATTTAAATTTAAATTCGATAATAAATGTAAATGAATTTTTTTTTTTTTCAGGAATTATTTTTATGTTCGTAGCTTATAGTTTGCAGAAAGGAAAGCTTTTTAATTGTGTGGCTACGCGGACTAGATTTTGTAATGCTATGTCCGAGCCAGGTAAGAAAATAGGCTTCGAGTAGCTTTTTATTCTTCGGCATGTAGTAACAACCTACGTGAGAGCAGCGCTGGGAATATGACTGATGTTTAATTGTTTTCACTGAAGCAGGTTGAAACACCACGATGGCATCCGCATTGTTAGCTTGACTTCCTATTGGAATGAGAAGTGGAAATGTTTTCTTGCATAGTGCAGTATTTCACCCATAATTCAGTCGAAATATACTGATTTCACAAACGTCGTGAGTAAGCAAGTAGTACACAATATTTCCATAAAGAACCTGCCTTTCTTCTCCTATGCGTTTAATGATTGGCGACGACTACTTAGTCTTACGACGTATGTGTCCCACTTCTCTTGTGGTGAGGATTAATTTTCCCCACATTATTATTCTGTATAGTTGTTGATTAAGTCGTCAGTCTGTAGACAGAATTGATGCCGTTCTCCATATTATCCTCTTCTGTGATAATGTCTTCATCTCTGTACAAGTTGAGCAAGCTGCGCTTGATATAAACTGATTAGCATATTTCAGCCGCTGTCTTCCTCTGCAATTCTCACTCTCGACCTTCTCCTCCACAGCCAATTTCAATAATGACACTGGTTGTCTTATAATTTTCCTTGCAGCCACTCTCTCCTTCCGTCAGGAACTGCCGTGTTTATTTAACTTTTATAACTGTCCAAACAACACGACAATGATTAAACCTTACGGGGCATCTACTGTAAATACGTTAATTAATTTATTTCGTTGCGTTATTACGAGTGTATTTGCCTGCCACAGCTTAATTACGTACCCACCTAAGAATAAAACTTCGGAAGAAGTATGCTACCTACTTATACATATTCATAATTAACCTATTTGCAAATCGAAAAGTACCATATTTCTATCCCGTCGTACAAACGGGTATGACATATCTCGTTTTTACGCCATAAAAAAACCAAACAATACTACTTGGTTCTCTTTATGGGGACGGTATTGTCTACGTAGAATACCATTCAACTACCCTTAAAACTGGCTTTTAAACACAGGTAGATTGGAATATGACTCGGTTAGTAGTCGGTGATATATACATTTTTTTTTCAACTGAAGATTGTTTGAAATTAGCTGTGTTCGCGTCTCTTTTAATCACATCAAGATAATTACTAAAGAAAAATTATTCAAATTTGGTATGTACTGTAACGGGGGTGTAAACTGCCGTCTGTGCTCGTACTAAAATCTTCAGAGCCTACACCACGTTATAATGGAGCTGTGTGCATCTGAAACGTCATCTACGTACGCACTGGCAACTCCAGTCGGCCTAATTTCTTGCCACAGAGGCTGGGGCTATATAGTTTGTTTGTGGTTTCTTCGCATTTTTAAAATCAAACATATGAAAAATCTCCCCATATGTGACGTGTTCAGTTATTTCCTAAACATGCCATGTATCACAAGTGTTTTATACCTCTGTTAAAATGAACGTGCCTTTTCTTTTCGTTAAATTGAAGTTTTGCCTGTAGCTTAGTTATAAATTATAACAATTCATTTATAACAAATCTGAAGGGAAAAAAAACTGCAAGAAAACTTGTGTGTTGGTAGCGCCTAGTAATAAATAGTCCTCATGTATGATATCATTAGAATCGAGTGCGCACGAGTTCGGTGCGTTACTCTTTGGTGTCATTCTCCAGATTTAGTTAGGCTTAGTTCACACGAGGTGGAGGAATCTCCTAGAAGTATAACTTTAGCAGGGCTTCAGAAAAGTGTGAAGTAACCGTGAATGGATTATAGAAGTGGATTCTCCCAAAGAATTCTCAGCGCACTCACATTTAACATATTTTGCACTTTTTCGAGAAGGGCGTGGAACACAGGCATATTCAAGCCTTTAAGGTTACTCTATCTTGAATAACTTACCACAGTAGCTTCTAAACAAATATTTCATTCATTCGTTAAACAACTGGTACTAGCTAAGAGTATGGTAACGTTATTTACTTCCCATCTACAAAGATAACATTTTCGCAATGACCAAAATTACTAAAACGTTTTAACCACAGGGTTGTTTTTCTGTCAGGGCCTCGTCGTAAAAAGAATATAACCCTAGCACTACTTTAATGCCAGGGTTCCTGGCAATAAATCCAACTAAATGATTTAGTACGCCTGCACGTTCAGGAGCTATGTTTTAGTACCGTGAGGTTTTAAGTCAGCGATCACAACATAACGTGCTAAAAATATTTTACAAAATTCTGCGGTTATACGCTGTAGTAACAATTCTAAAACAGTTTATAACCTTTACCTATGTACCTAGCAGGCTTGTTGCAGCATCATTCTGCATTTGAAACATGTTTCACAAGTTCTGTACGAGGAACGACCGACGAGGAAGTGCCGTAACGGAAAGCTTTTTGCGAGGAGAGCAAAACTCTAAATTAGTTCCCTGCTTTGCATGCAAAGTGAAAGAGAGAGAGAGAGAGGGTGGGTGAGTTTGAGGGGCAGAGGGGATGCTCTTCCGATTTCAATTCTAGACATTTAATCAGCTTTCTTATTGAATTTACAGCGCTTTGCAAATTTCTCCCTCCCCCCACCCCCCAACCCACGCACTGGAGTTTTACTCGCTCGCTGGAACGCCACTGTGCCGTCGCTGGAACTGCTCGTGGCAGAATGCGACATCAAAGGAGGCGAAACACACGAGCTGAAGAAACAAAGCGCCCCGGGAATTAATTGCCCACCCCTTCGTGTCGCGCTGAGGAACCTGTCTTGTGGCTGCTTCCGTAGCTCTCCCGTCTTCTCTCGGGCGAGTTACACTGGCGTTCTCTTGCCGGTCGATGACACGAGAGTGGCGACAACGTGAGGAAGGTCAAGTACGAGGATGGGAGCAAACGGTTTCACTCTTGTGCCGGATTCGCAATATTACTCCTCTTATAACCGCGCCTCTTGGCCATATTCATACACAAGATGGGCCGAGGGCGTAGCTGAATCATGAAGCATGATCACGGAGAGTGAGTGAAGAGATTTGGGGGGCTCTTAACATCGAGATCCTGAGAGGCGATGAGAATGATCGAGGTGAGTGTGAAGCAGCCCCGGAACGAAAGGGCGGGGGAAACTGGAAAATCCCCGAGAAAACCCGCCGACCAACGGCATCGACCGGCACGATTCCCACACGCGAAAATCCGGAGTGACCCGGCCGGGGATTGAACCCGGTTCGCCTTGGTGGGAGGCGAACCGCTCGGCCACCGCGGCCACACTGATTACGTAGAGCACAGCTGTTAATGATGGGGTTTATTGAACGTGATGATCTTACAATAACATAATGTATGTGATCATTAATCGGGGGAGCTTATAAGGACTGTCATTATCCTAAAATAACCGGTTGTGAAATAGTTGCCACAGCCACTTCTATGGCAAACTAACTGGGATGCCCCACCTTAACCACGATGCCGGAGGCTGCTTCTGGTAAGCGGTTATCGATGGCCGGACATAGCCATCTCTGTCATATACTCTTGGCGATGGCTTGATGAGAAAAGATGACGTGTCCAGTGTGTCACTGGCCTATATGGGGGTGCGTTGTTTTAAAATACTCGGCCCCGATTACAGGCCTGGTAGAGAGGATTTCCGCACGGTGATTACCGCAGTCCCGCTCGTGTCCTGGTTCAATGTGTGAAGGCGTGATCAGGCAGGGACCTTGCTTAAGACCTGATCACATCGTAACGTTAAACTTGTAGGTACATAGTTTGAGTACTTTTGGAGAAATCAACCTTTGAAAAATGCTACTACTAAAACCGGCATACATTTTAACGAGCACAATAACTGGTAAACGTCCAGGAAAGTTGGTAACGGCGGAAATAAAGTAGTTACGTTAGAAGTTCCAGGTAAACATATGTGAATACTGAAACTATTTATTTGGTTTTGTATTTTTTAATGCTCGTGAGTGTAAGAATTAGTACATCTGTAAAATATTTACTTTTCTGATAATTTCGCTGTTCCACTTAACCCGCGCATGAGTAAATGATCAGACCCCTTGTAATGTTAATATTACATACGATGGGAGAATAATCAACGGACATAGAAGTAGACATTAAGTAGGGCTTTCAAAAGTGCTCAGTTTACCGTGAACAGCCTATATCTATTAGTACTATATTTTAGTTGTTTATATCTCTTTATAACTTACTGTTCAAATTCAATAATAAAATTTAAACCTTATTTTTACATACAGAACTACTTTGGAGAATTCCTGTAAACAGAATGAAATAATTTAATTCTGTATTATCTTATGTAAGACTGAAAAAAATAATGAGACAATTTTTTTTTGTTCACAGATACAACTCTTAAAAAATCCTAAGCAAAATATTGTTGACTTTAATGTATGCCTATTGTTATGAACTGTGATCAGGCGTCAGCTGGACGGCCTGCCTGATCACACCTTTAAACAATAATCCAGGGCACGAGACGTAATTGACGAAATGCCTTGAGAAAGGCAAAGAAGAAACGCCTCCCAGCTGCCAATAAACGTACACAACGCGCCCGAAATGGGACAGCGTAACGCTAAGAATGGCGTCTTCTGTCATCGGAGCATCGGGCCAAGAGGACATCTGGAGATGGGTATGTCCGGCCATCGCTAACTGCTGCATGAATCAGCCCACGCCAACATGCACCAGGTGGTAGTTCGCCTTTTAGGTGCTATCAGGAGGTGGAGTGGAATATCCCGTAGTATAATTAGTTAAAATACTCTTATTTCTTTTACAGCTCCCCTCAAGTAATATTTGCATTCAAGTAGTTATTGTATAATCTTAACCCTTTCGAGCCCATTTTAATTTACGGTTTCGGGTGTCGCAAACAAAAAATTTTATGATGCGTGCTGTAGTTAATTCTAAACTCCTCTTGTTTCGTTGTGACAACCAATGAGATGTAGGCTGTGTGTTTGGCTACAGTTATTCGAACCAATTATGACATAGGCCAATAAGACGGTTTGTGAATCATTCACCCACAGTTAATGTAATTGGTAATTGAGCTTTGCATTGTGCAGTAAAGACCAAATACTACCTACACGTGCGTAATGTACACAATTGTGTACACTGGATGTGAATGGGTTACATGGTCACCAAATCCCATCCCATACTGTTGTTCCCTACCTAACACTTTGTTATAATTATCATCGCTTCTACAGCCTTTTTCAAATAGGAATGAATATGATTCATAAATATATAACAGTATGCCTTATGCCCCGACTACCCACGTTTTAAAATATTAGATCTAAAAAGTACTATGCTTTGGTGAAACAAAACTATAGCGATTCTGGAAATGATAATACTCAATTAAATGGATAGCCCATATTTCCAACTAGAAAACTTAAGGTTACCGCCTACCGCAAATTATTTTCCGCGTTTGAGGTCGAGAAACGCGGGAGCGATCAGGGCTACAATGTCACGCACATCAAGTACAACATCGCCCCTACGCGCAAGGCTCCGAGCTGGCGTGCAGTGTTATCGTCGTGCTGCGTGTACCTATGGTAATTTAAGCGGTCACCCTAAAATTTTATTGAAATCTGCAGCAAGGTACAATGCAAGGTCCGTTAGTAGTTTTGTATGTACCTGAAGCGTATATTGTAAGGTACAGCGCTTTGAAAAAGCAGGTATTTGGGAGTGCACTGAAACTGTTTTTCCAATGTACATGACGTCTTGAAAGAGCTCAACACGCTTTGTATAATGTGTATGCTCTTTAATACATATGAGTGCATTGGAGACACGTTTAATAGATTCGCGGGAAAATGAGCGTTTGAAACATTCTGCAGCGCATTTCAAGCCCCTAGTAGGCGGGCCCTTAAGAGGAAGGTTGACTGAAACATTTTCTGTGAAATAGTTGTTTGCGGGAATACGCGCATCTCGGTAAATGTATGTTCTGCAAATACGATATTTCTGTTAGAAAAGATAATAAACAATTGTCTGTGCCCCCATTATTTTACTTTTGTCATATTAAGTGCATTCTTGGAGAAAAAAATTCGTGAAAATGGTCAAACATCGCATTTTTAAAGCTCGCCTATATAGTTTAGTTACGCGGCAAGAGAAAACTACACATATGCGGGCGTAGTTTGATCTGTGGGCTTTCATCGCGTGTAATAAAACCCCTACGTTACCGATCTGGTTTGCGCAGTACAGCGACACGGCGGAAACACTGCACGCCTTGCGCGTAGGAGCGATGAGGCGCTAGAACTGCGTGTTAAGTGTCGCCCGTATCGCTCCCTCGCTTCTTGACCTTGGACGCGGCAGCTCCATCCCACTCTTAAGGCACTCTTATATGCTTGCTGGTCTGCCCTTGCCCGTCCTGGTCGTGCGAGTGCGCTAGGGTTACGCTAGTAACCCGAGGCACGCTTGCCGCTTCGATAAACCGACCCTCAGTGGATTGAATTTGTCTGCTTTTCTCTGTGAAAGTATGTTCTGGTTCAATGCCCTGGCCTCTCTCAGCGTTACTCGGGGTGCGATGAGCCTCCCACATGGAACCAGCGAGACTACGTAAGCTTCGACGGGCCTCCGAGCCGATAGTTTTGAGGGTCGAGAGTTACAACGATTGTGCGAGCTTAAGTGGCAGACGACGAGCCAGCAGAGAGTCGAGTGGCGGCGAGAGTTACCAGCGGGAGCGAAGTCTGCGAACTGCGAGCATCGGTACAGTAAAGAGTGCGAGACTGACGGGCGGGACTATTTAACTGTATGCGTGAGTGTAAGACATTTGGAGTGATCGCAATATACAGATTGAACACGTGTAAATAATGAGTATTAATTAAGTGACTGTAACAAATATAGACATACTGAGAAGGACTTTAATTAGAATTGAGGTAGACATTACATATTGCACTTACGGAGTAAGGGTAAGTCAGTGAAGAGATTTGGGTGGCTCTTAACAGCGAGGTCTTGAGAGCCGATGAGAGTGATTGAAGTGAATATGGAACGACGCCGGAATGAAGGGGCGGGGGAAACGGGAGATAGCCGAGAAAACCCGCCGACCAACGGTATCATCCGGCACGATTCCCCTTGCGAAAATCCGGCGACATGACCGGAGATGAGAATAATATGTATTATATATATATATATATATATATAATTTAATGTTGTAAATTATAGATCTGCGAATAAATTCAAATTCAATTCTAGTTACTTTATTTTTATTAAGAGGTCCATCTTTCATGAATGCTAACAATAATATTACGTGCGTGTGTGAGCGCGCGCGTGTTATAGCGCATCGCGCAAACAAGCGCAGTAAATTCTGCCCCTAAGCGAATGATTGGGTTTGAACTTATCTAGTCTCACACTGTCCAGTTCGTGCAAATGTGCTATACGCTACCAAGATTCTTGAATGTTCTGGTTCATAATTTCGATCCAGCTAAGCTTCAGAAACTGAACGAGTATCCTCTAGCACAAAAATTGGGCGTGGTTGTGTTGGGGACACAGCCGTTTGTTTTGCGTGAATACGACTACGTTGACGCGCTCGGGCGCCTTGATGTTCATTTTACGTTCCCGGCACAGCTTCACTCGACCATATGGGGTTTTACGGGTATCACTGGATTTCTTTCGAGATGCTCTTTCGAACCATATACTATTTCTGTATTTTGACTTGGATTTTTGCGAGTACAGGCCAAAATCGTGGTAAGTTTTATTTATTTTTTATATTAAACTCGTACAATTTCACCTTGACCACGTCACACAAATGTTTTTATAAACGGAATCGATTGATCTTGACGAGAGCTGTCGACTGAAATGTAAACGAGCGTCGTAGCTTCTCCTAGTCAAAAGTCATACTACGCGGAAGTTATGAGACGCGGCGAAACGAACTCAAAATTGCCCCCCCCCCCGGCCGTTGTTTTTTCCCCTCCGCCAAGCGTGATGCTTCGCAGTTCTCACTCAACGTAACATATTCTTTGATCTTTTGGCAATCGAGTGGTGTAATTGAATTTTGATTGCATACGGTAGATTCGGAGCTGCATTGCCAAATTATATCCCCCGATTTTTTTATCTTCGGATTTTCTGGATTGCCTCCCACTATGATCGCAAATTTAGAGACGTCTTCACGTCAAAAAAAAAAAAAAAAAAAAAAAAAAGGAGAGCGAGTATTTTTCAGCACCTGATAGAAAAGAGAGTGAGTTTATTTGTGATATTGAAAATTTTGTTGGAAAATTAGAATAATGCCATTATACACTGTATATGTTACCATATAATTCCAATAGCGCTGTCTGGTGGAGCAACAAACAGGCAGGGACAATACGGCGACGGGTCGCAGAACAAATTATATTTCAGCCATGGGCAATGCGCAGCATGAGAATATGTTTCAAGCGTGTTGACTTACGTCATCTGTTATAAACTATTGTTACTCGCCTTCATGTCATATTTACTGTTCTGACTGTGATCACACCCTTTATTTATTTTCCTCGAAAGCCCAGTGGCTGTCACAAGGAAGAAGAGCCACGTTACGTTGTTAAGTTACGTTCATAATGGCGTGGTTCTAACATTTACTTACCAATAAATAAAAATACAAAATATTAAAAACGTATATTCTTTACAACTTGATTTTATAAATATTTTTTTTAGTATGTAAAACATAAAGGTGAACTTTTTTCTGGAAAAAAAAAAAAAAAAAAAAAAAAAAAGAACGGATATAATTTTTTTTTTTTTTTTTTCATTTTGTGTTTATTTTCGCTATGTTGTCATGTAAATTTACGACTTCGCATTTGAATATCTGACAGCACGAACTTTCTGACACTCACTATACCCGTAGCTGGTGATGGAGGGTACGAACGTGCTCATGTGCAGTCCCGGAAAGAACCGGTTGTCGTTTTTCACCCCCGACTGCATTTTATTTGTTTGAACTTATAAAGTCTGTTCGCGATAAAGTGAGCACTTTTGAAATGAACCTTATAAAAAAGTCACTGCCCATGCTTGCATATACTTCAACGGGCGCACTGAGGGACATCGCCCGGTATAGTTGGTAACGATAGATGGAAAGTAGTTCCATATCTTGACGTCGAATAAAAAGTGTTAGGTAACCATTTGCGATAATTTAAATTATTTATTTAGCTTTCTGTTTTTTTTTTTTAACGCTCCAGTGTGTAAAAATTAGCATATTTAGAAAATGTTTACACTTCTAATAGTTTCACAGTGCATTTGAACGACTCATGCATGAAAGATGAGGGCCATGGAAATGTTAATTTGACATAAGACGGAAGAATACACAATGTGCATGCAAGTAGACCTCAAGCAGGGTTTTCAAAATTGCTCATTTTACCGCGAACAGCCTATAGTTGCAGAGTACATCATCTCGCTCATAGGCTACGGCCGCACGTACGGGTTAAAATTCGACGTACAAAAAACCGCTGCGTGAATTCCAGCGACTATGTTGCCTACACTGGAAACGACCTAACCCGACTTCATATCAAGCATCTGCCCGCCCACGTGGGCTCCATTACTACGAAGGCTGCAAAATCGCAATATACAGGAGTTTAATCGTATTTTGAGATATTTTATGTCTGATTAGGTTAGGCTGAGTTCCGTTAAGTTCGGTTAAGTTAAACGGAGTTATACCAAATTATTAACATTTTTAAATAATTTTACACGCACTGAGTAAAATAACAGACCAAGATCGCTATTTTTCCTTCTAACAATGACTCAGTTGCTCAAGAAGCAGGTCTACTTCTTCTTTCGTCAATTTTGTTAAATTTAGGTTAGTTCATCTATGTTTTCGGCCTTCACAAGAGCTTATATATGTGTATATGTAAATAAATAAATATATATATACATATATATATACCCACATATATATCCGTCTCTCTCTAACACTCTTTCTGTACTCTTATGTGGCTTCTCTATAAGCTGTTATACAATTAATATCCCGAAGTAGTAATGCACATCTTTCAAATGTCTGTCATTTCAAAGTATGTAACTATATTTGTGAAAGAAAGTTTATTGAAGAAGTCTGTTGTGTGTTCCTTTTACATGTTTCCTCGATTTCGTAAAAGATACCAGACGCTGTGAGTTGGATCCACCATTGTTAGTCCTACAGTGATTTGTGGTTCTACTAGTATTATAAATATAATTTAGATTCTTGCTGCACTATATTTGGCCAACAAATACCTATATCGTTATCGCAACCAGCGAGCAGTGGGCTTGGTGTTTGGTGATAAAGGTGCGCTATGGATAGGGACACCTATTTTTGGCGAAAAATCTTCGCGGCAAGTTGTGTTCCAAAACGCTTTAGTTGAGAACCACTTTCGTGATTGGATCATTAAAATTGTCACGCGTCTTATCTGCCTGCCCCGCGAATCACGGACGATCAGTGTGGGAGAAACTTAACACGGATTGGCTCGCTCATCTAACAGACGCTCTCCACACGAATACAAGCGGCCAATAGCGAAATTAAGACTGCAAGCGTGTACACAGGATATCCACGTCTAGCTTCCGCGTATAACCTTTCTTGCGAAGAACAGGAGATACTAGCTCTTGGTGAGACCTAGCTGGAGTTTCATTACGTAGAGTAACTGCAAGGTTTACGAATCTGTTATCCGCATGGATAGTACACTGATACCACTGGCCACTGGATTTTGTAGTACAGGCCATTCACAGTTACTTCGCACTTTTCGGAATCCCCGCCAAAGTTATACTTTTGGTACTGATTGCGTTTCCTTCCGCTACATGTAATTGTAAACACTGCCATGTGACTTCGTTTTAACTGCCAAATTCTTTGTTTACCGTTTTAAGCTGTTCAAAGGATTCTGTCATATTTCAAAACCCATTTCGTACAAAATTTCACAATTTAGGCCTATAACCTTATTTACGTAAGCTTTACGACTTTTTAACAATTCCTGTATTGACGATAATTCTTACAGTTATTATTTTACATTATAAACATATTTGTTATACACGACACAGCACATTACACGTAATTCACGATAATATTATACTGCCACTGTGTTTAACAATGTTACAACTTCCGGGGAAAGTACTGGGGTATCTAACTTCTTGTCATTGATATGTGTTGGGTTATTTCGTTAAAAGGGCGGCCTCGGTTGGAATAGGTATTAAATCGAAGTTACAACCATTCCAACGAAAATACAGTAAATTCCAGCACGCAACTCGTGTCGCTTATTTTTGTACGTAGCAGCGACATACTTAAAATACAGTGGTGAACATGCACGCAAATAGGCCTACCGCTCATATTTGTATGGATTAGTATTTACCGTTCTCTAGGTTTATTACATTATTTATTTAAATGTATCTGGCTGGGCTTAGTATCTTGTTGTGATTGTGGCAAATATTTAAATCACAGTAACGTAAGCACGTTACACAATTTTGCTTCAAACACCTACGGCAAAGTTACAACCACGTGTTAAAAAAAAAACAGACCTGTGTTTCAAAAAAATAATTTCGTCATAAAAACAGTTTACGATTAAAACGTATAAATCTCGCACGTCCGATTTTTGCAATCACACACAATGGTCCAGAATAATGTAAAGATAAAAATACTTTTTTTCACGCATAGCGGTCACGACGCACTTTAAGAGTATATTTTTATCATGGAAAAACAAATTTATCACGTCGTGACTTGCCTAGGCAGGTTTAAAATACACAACGTGTACAAACCTGAGTGGCAATTTTAAGTGTTTTGAATGATAAGAGAAATTAATGCTTCGTTCAGCAACACGCCATGTCATTTCGCCAGTCGTTACTTCTATTAACTTCGGATTTGTAACCGTCCCACCATCGCATATAAAAATATTATAGTAAGTATCCAAAAAATAAATAAAATCTCGTTTCAGTTGTAAATAACAAATTCAAAAAACATGAATTTTTGCTGTAATAAATATGAAATATGCTAAAATTGGAAACATGTAGTTTTCCTGCTATTAGCGGTCCGAAACTTCCAGAAAAAAAGGAATATATATATATATATTTATATATATATATATATATATATATATATATATATATATATATATATATATATATATAAAATAGCGAGAGAGAGAGAGAGAGAGAGAGAGAGGAGAGAGAGAGAGAGAGAGAGAGAGAGACAGAGGGAAAGATAAATAGAGAGCGACATTCTCCCCTCTGCCTATTCATTTATTCCTTGGTCAAAATAAAATACCATGCCACTAAGGGCCTACGCACCGTAATATTCGCTCATATTTTAAATGCAACAACCAAAATTTTAAATACGGTATATCAATAGACAACGTTTAATTAAAATATTGCTTACTAGAAAACTATGTCAAAACAACTAGGAACTATTTCTTACTAGCCGTTGCAAACACATCGCCGCTCTCATTGTTCTAATAAGTATTGAATACGAAATTTATATTACAC